>CM065806.1:33880469-35080469 GCA_033398695.1 Orobanche coerulescens | reverse complement strand
TCATGAGTCCATGCATTGACTAAGTGTGTAAGAGGTAAGTTGTTCGTTTGGCCTACTTGGCTAGGATGGCACTAGAGTATTTTGTTGTTTGTCTTAAATCCTTTATTTGTGGATTTTGATGTTGGGAGACGAACCTTATGGTCGTTCTTGTGTACTGTGAGTTGATGAGATTTGGGGCTAGAATCCCAATGGTTTTGTAAAAGTCATTTTACGAATTTGGGGCTAAAATCCCAACGGTTTGGTAAATGTCATTTTTCGGAAAGTAAACCTTTGGGCGGTGACCCCTTTTGTCTTTGGATTTTGAAAAGTAGGATTTGATAATCCTAAATTGTGTTCTATTAAAACTCTCGATGGCATTCTAAACCGTTTTATAAATTACTTCCATTGATTTATGATATTTCGATTTTGAAATGTTTTCTCAAACTCTTGCCTCGGGAAGTACTTTTCGTTTCGTTTGGATCTTTGAGGATTCCTGGTTATTGTTATTCGTGGAATGTGAATTGTATGGCTCATATTTGCACTTTGTTCTTGCACTAGCAAAACAGTGGAGTTTTGCTAACCCCCGAGTATTCGGGGGGTGGATGTCTGTTTTTGCATTCAGGTTTTGGAGCATAACACAGGGTCGGCACGAAGAATGATGAAAGATGATCGATACTAATCGCATGAGGAACCGTACTTTGTTTATTGGTTCAGTTGTACTCTATTTTTCTGCTGCTATATTTTCCCGTTGTACGGGTGTGGTTGTATTTTGATCCCTGCGTGGGCATGAGTTGTATTTGAGTTGTATGTATTTGTTGAAAGGCCAAATCGGTCTACTGAGTTATTTTAGCCTTAAAGGCATGGTTGAGTTGTTATATGTCGTTACCAGCCTGGTAGATCCTTGAGGAAAGGTTCTACAGCGTGTAATATCCCTGAGCGGATTGGGGGTGTTACACTAGCTTCTTTGTTCAAAAAAAAAATATCCATGGCAATACCGTGCTATATGGATCATCAAACTGTCCAAATTTCGGACTATTAAAGCCTAAATGTGTCAATGTCCCGATACATCTTCTGGTTACAAATATTGATGCAAGACCAACCATATTGACTCATGAATATTCTTCCGCTACAAGTGATGCACAAGATTTTATTTCTCAGAAATTACAACGAGATGCTATGAGTGATACACTTTGGCATAAATATCAACCAGTCATAACATGGTTCAATTGAAAATGCCATTCGGCATTCTACAATTTAAGCATTGTACCACTCATTGATTGTGATGACCTAGTTATCATAGTCACAGTGGATTTTATAACACGAAATTTAAAAATATTGTGTTCCTTGGAAATAGCTTAATACGCACTCAATTTCGCTTGCATTTTTTTTTTACAAATATGAGCATAGCAAATACTCTAACAATATAGAGATTTTAGACCATATATGATCAAAATGATCTATCATATTGAGTTCATAACATGGCAATATTATATGTCTAAGGGGCAAAATTATGACACAAGCATGATGTAAAACTACCATGCACACGCTCTACCTTAAAAGGTGCACATTTTGGGCTTTCCCAAGGAAAGTGTTCTTCAACATTTGAAAGATGACATTTTAGTGTATAATCTATACTAAAACTTGCATTATCTATGGTAAAATTCGACCAAAAAAAGGTCAAAAAATGTGTGTCATAAGACCGCTTGCAAATTGAAGATGGGAACCAAGTTGGTTGGGATAAAAGTTAGCACAATCGCTGGAAATAAAATTCTGCACAGCTTAACATTTATTCACTAAAACATCAATAACTCCCTCCTTAGGAAAGCTATGGACGAACGACAGATGTTCTGGAAACTAGACTTCCATACCTTTCTATCCATATGTCGTGCACCACACGGATCATTAAACTCAGATCACAGTGCATGTTTTAGTTGGCTGCTTTAGTATTTCCCAAGTTTTGTGAGAAAACAAGGTTAAGACCATATCCAATGGCGTAAGTGTTGATGCAAAAACATGGCAATCACAGCCAGAGGCGCGTTTAAACACAACAGGGTGTTTGATTTCTTATCTCGACTAGTGATCCTTTCAGTAACTCCAACTTGGTAGACTTGCAGAGAAAGTAGGAATGTCGGTATAGCTAAGGCTATTTAAAAACCACTGATTCCGTTTAAACTTTCAAAGCATAAACAAATACCAAGTAGGATGTGCCTAGTCATGATCAAAAGTGTAGACAAAATCCACCAAAAGGCATCAAACTAACCAAATAATTCAGTTCTCAATTTGCAAGTATTGATTAGTGCATAATTGATCTAAAAATTCATATACAAAATATTCCTTTTACGGGCATAATCGTACTGATTTGTGATTAAAAATATATATTTTACAGATATGTCCAAACATGAGCTAAAAATGGTTATTTTACAGATTACTGACATGAACCATCAAAAAGGACGGAAAACAAGATCAAATCCAACGACGGGAATTTTTTAAGGCAAAACGACCATACAACACGGCGCACAAAGGACCGTGTTATGTAGGCTGTTTCACATACGACACAACAAGGGCCGTGTCTTGGACCGTTTCACACACGGCCGGCATTTAGCGCCGTGTCCTCGCGCATATTCCGGAAGAGACCGAGTCACCACAAAACGGCGCACAACACGGGGCAAACTGGGCTGTTTTTCATCGCCGTTTTTCAACAGATGCCATGCAAAAATAGTCCACTTTTGACCAACTTGTGAACTCAACCACAAGATATTTTTTTGGTCAAAAATCTGAAAATTCAAAGACATAGGTGAAGAGTGAACAAAGAATTAATCAAGATACTACAATAGATATTTTGAATTAAATAATCAACTGAAAATCACCTATAAAAGGACACCTTCACTCATGAAGAAAAAAATCCTCCTCTTCTTGCAAAGAAACACTCCTTTATTTTAGCAAGATATTTTCCTTAGAACTCTCAATTTTACTTTGTATTTCATTTTTAGTTTAAAGTTTTTCTTTCATTTAGTTTGTAATTGAAAAGTGCTTGATCAATAAGCACTTAGTATTTTACTTTCAATTTTTGTAAGCTTGTAACCTTTAAACAAGTTTGAAGTTATATTTTGAAGTTTGTTTCTTGCACTTTGATTCATCATATTCAAATAAGTTTTATCTATTCTCATTAAGTTCTAGTAATTAAAAGTTTATATATATATATATATATATATATTATGTAGATCAATTATTTCTATTATAATTTTAGTTTATATAAACCAATGAGTAGATAATCTTTCTTCCTAGGGGAAGGGGGATTTCTATTAGGTTATATATTGAGTATTTGATTAATTTACACTATTTTGATTAAAAAGGACCAATTGGTTTAAATAGAGATTGATCATATCCTATTTCTACTAATGAAACCTCCTTGATTGATTGTTAAGTGAATTGGAAACATATCTTTTCAATCTATCAAGTGTTAATCTTGTTATCAACATCTTAAGATCGCGAAAGTGGTTAAGACACCTTTGAATATGAAAGTTATAAGGTGAAAAGTTGATTACTCGATAAACATTCATTTTTCTTTTATATCCGTGTAAATCAATTCCTATACTTAATTAAAAACCTAATTTAATGAACCCGTAATCCCCTAGATTTTATAAATTCCCAACTCATTTTAATTCTATTCATTTTCACTAGTTAAAAATAGTCTAGCAAAAATAGTCTAGTAAAAATAGTCTATTAAAAATAGTCTAATATAAATAGTCTAATTTAAATAGTCTTGTTAAAATATTCTTATTAAAAATAGTTTAAATAGTGCATTTAATTTAGTTAATATTTAAAAACCTACAAATATATTTTAGAATATTTTAGTATTTATTTCTTGCAATCTATACAAAATATTATACGAAGCCCTGTTGAACAATCCTCGAGAGAAAAGACCTTGGTAGAACTTACCACAACTACTTCTACCTCGTATATATTTGCGAGCGACTCAAAGACTCCTATTTTTAGGATAAGTTTTTGACCGATCAAATTTTATAAATATTAACTCCTATTTTTAAGACACCTTTGTATTGGAAACACATCTTTTTATATAAATAGTCTAATATAATGGGACGAGTTGCTGCTTCTGCCTATATGGAAGGAGTAAGAGTGTTGGGAATAATTCCAAAACCTCTGGATGAAAGTAAAATCACTGGGTCAACTATTGGAGATGAGTTTAGATCTGTAAATATGCAAGATCGCATAACTCACATGATAAATAATTCTGGCGCCTTTATCACCCTTCCCGGTGGTTTTGGCACTCTTGAGGAACTTTTTCATGTGGTTACCAGAGCCCAGCTAAATGTTCATCAAAAACCAATAGGTCTGCTTAATGTCAATGGTTTCTTTGATGGTTTACTATCTTTCATCGACTACTCTGCTGAAAAGGGTTTTATTTCCGATCGTGCTAAACGAATAATAGTCGTTGCAACAACACCAGAAGAGCTAATCAAAAAACTCAATGAATTTGTTCCTCAACCAGATCCAGCTCTAGCTAAAATTGTCTGGATGGAAGATTTTACCGTGAGAAAACGAAAAGTGGATTCATTCCTCTCCCTTTGATAACCCATATCGGACCTCTTGTATTTTTACTTTCTGTCGTGTGTAATAATCGTGCTAAATGGTGGCAGCTTAAGGAGTTTCTTCTTGATCTCTTGACACGCATCTATTCGCAATTTATGTATTGTTATTTTATTGCTGTAATTTTTATTGTGTGTTTTTTATAAAAGCATTGATGGCAGCGTAAGGCGACTCTTCGGACTTTCTTGATGCGCATCTTTAAAATTGTGTTATACTTCCGAGTATATTTTTTTGTTGTGTGCCTCGTATATTTATTCTCTTGCAGATTCTAAAAGGCGTTAGCTCAAGCATCAACTTTCTTAACAGGGAGTATTCTGCTTTTCTGCATTGCTTTTTATGTTATTTTTTTTAAAAGCTGAGGACAGTTTTATTTTCAAGTTTGGGGGTAGTATGTTTTGGTGTGTTAGTATTTTGGTGTGTTTTTATTTGCCATAATTTTTTTTTAGTATATATATATATATAGTATTTTGATTTGTGAGATTTCTAGATCTGGCCATAACACCAATAAATTAGCTATATACAAGCTTCTAAAATTGTTTTAACCGGTAAAAAAAAATTGTATATTCCAAAATTTTTGAGCCTCAATCTCTCTTTCCAAACCTTGTAGTTATCATATAAAATCGAGTCATTCGTTACCTTGAGAAAAGAAGAATCAATCGGTTGATGAAAAATAAAATTGAAATTTACTTAATTTGTGGAGTTTTTGATTTTTCATGCTTAACAAATAAATGATTTTCTGCAAAAATTCTATTACCTAAAAAAAAAGGAGTCATTGGTGAAAAGAGCTACACGTTTGCAAATAACGGTGTGAAAGCTATCACCTAAAAAAAAATGACAAAAAGGAGAAGTGTTGAGCAGCAACAGCTGCCTAATTTTTGGGGTCTTAAAATTTTGCAAAAAATAAAGGACTAACCATTGTTGGTGCGTAGCTGCCGTCTCACGGAAAAATTGGTGAAAAGAGCTACACGTTAGCAAATAACGGTGTGAAAGCTATCATTTTTTTTTAAAAAAAAAGATAGAAATTGTGTTGGTGAAAAGAGCTACACGTTAGCAAATAACGGTGTGAAAGCTATCACTAAGGGATGTAGTTTATGAACAGACTTGAATTAATTAGCGGCTGAATTTCAATACACTCAATTTCGTGAAAAATCACAATATTTGATGACGCCAATGAAATTCTTCTTCATATTGAGTCGAAAAATAAACGAGTGATCGAGAGCAACCATTAAAGGGAGTCGTGTGAAGTCACGAGTGGGAAAGAAATAATCAACCTTTTGGGGGGAAAACCTTGCATTTTGGAATTCCAAAAATAAAAACCGTGTTTTAACTTCAAAATTATTAGTAGATTTATTTTGAATCTTGATTCATTTCTATCTACTGTATAAAGTTGGTTATTGTGTATTAATGGCATTTTGATCTCTTTTTATCTTTATATATAATGATTTTTCTTAAATTTGTGTGTATTATTTTTTATTTTTTATTTTATGTCTTATTTTAATTTTTATTTTGTGTGTGATTAATAAAAAGTCTTGCTCGGGACTAGCAAGAAATTAAGTGTGTGGTATTTGATTAGTGCATAATTGATCTAAAAATTCATATACAAAATATTCCTTTTACGGGCATAATCGTACTGATTTGTGATTAAAAATATATATTTTACAGATATGTCCAAACATGAGCTAAAAATGGTTATTTTACAGATTACTAACATGAAGCATCAAAAAGGACGGAAAACAAGATCAAATCCAACGACGGGAATTTTTCAAGGCAAAACGACCATACAACACGGCGCACAAAGGACCGTGTTATGTAGGCCGTTTCACATATGACGCAACAAGGGCCGTGTCTTGGACCGTTTCACACACGGCCGGCATTTAGCGCCGTGTCCTCGCGCATATTCCGGAAGAGACCGAGTCACCACAAAATGGCGCACAACACGGGGCAAACTGAGCCGTTTTTCATCGCCGTTTTTCAACAGATGCCATGCAAAAATAGTCCACTTTTGACCAACTTGTGAACTCAACCACAAGATATTTTTTTGGTCAAAAATCTAAAAATTCAAAGACGTAGGTGAAGTGTGAACAAAGAATTAATCAAGATACTACAATAGATATTTTGAATTAAATAATCAACTGAAAATCACCTATAAAAGGACACCTTCACTCATGAAGAAAAAAATCCTCCTCTTCTTGCAAAGAAACACTCCTTTATTTTAGCAAGATATTTTCCTTAGAACTCTCAATTTTATTTTGTATTTCATTTTTAGTTTAAAGTTTTTCTTTCATTTAGTTTGTAATTGAAAAGTGCTTGATCAATAAGCACTTAGTATTTTACTTTCAATTTTTGTAAGCTTGTAACCTTTAAACAAGTTTGAAGTTATATTTTAAAGTTTGTTTCTTGCACTTTGATTCATCATATTCAAATAAGTTTTATCTATTCTCATTAAGTTCTAGTAATTAAAAGTTTATATATATATATAGATATTATGTAGATCAATTATTTCTATTATAATTTTAGTTTATATAAACCAATGAGTAGCTAATCTTTCTTCCTGGGGGAAGGGGGATTTCTATTAGGTTATATATTGAGTATTTGATTGATTTACACTATTTTGATTAAAAAGGACCAATTGGTTTAAATAGAGATTGATCATATCCCATTTCTACTAATGAAACCTCCTTGATTAATTGTTAAGTGAATTGGAAACATATCTTTTCAATCTATCAAGTGTTAATCTTGTTATCAATATCTTAAGATCGCGAAAGTGGTTAAGACACATTTGAATACGAAAGTTATAAGGTGAAAAGTTGATTACTCGATAAACATTCATTTTTCTTTTATATCCGTATAAATCAATTCCTATACTTAATTAAAAACCTAATTTAATGAACCCGTAATCCCCTAGATTTTATAAATTCCCAACTCATTTTAATTCTATTCATTTTCACTAGTTAAAAATAGTCTAGTAAAAATAGTCTAGTAAAAATAGTCTATTAAAAATAGTCTAATATAAATAGTCTAATTTAAATAGTCTTGTTAAAATATTCTTATTAAAAATAGTTTAAATAGTGCATTTAATTTAGTTAATATTTAAAAACCTAAAAATATATTTTAGAATATTTTAGTATTTATTTCTTGCAATCTATACAAAATATTATACGAAGCCCTGTTGAACAATCCTCGAGAGAAAAGACCTTGGTAGAACTTACCACAACTACTTCTACCTCGTATATATTTGCGAGCGACTCAAAGACTCCTATTTTTAGGATAAGTTTTTGACCGATCAAATTTTATAAATATTAACTCCTATTTTTAAGACACCTTTGTATTGGAAACACATCTTTTTATATAAATAGTCTAATATAATGGGACGAGTTGCTGCTTCTGCCTATATGGAAGGAGTAAGAGTGTTGAGAATAATTCCAAAACCTCTGGATGAAAGTAAAATCACCGGGTCAATTATTGGAGAAGAGTTTAGATCTGTAAATATGCAAGATCGCATAACTCACATGATAAATAATTCTGGCGCCTTTATCACCCTTCCCGGTGGTTTTGGCACTCTTGAGGAACTTTTTCATGTGGTTACCAGAGCCCAGCTAAATGTTCATCAAAAACCAATAGGTCTGTTTAATGTCAATGATTTCTTTGATGGTTTACTATCTTTCATCGACTACTCTGCTGAAAAGGGTTTTATTTCCGAGCGTGCTAAACGAATAATAGTCGTTGCAACTGTAATATCCGCATTTTTTTTCTTTCCCTTGTAATTGTATTTCCGGTGTAATTCTCGATTTTAGTGACCCTCGGGTATCCTTCAGTGTAACTTTTCCGTTATCTTTTGATCTGATTCTCGTAATTGTTGTGCGGAACCGCCGTTTCGGGGTTGCCGTGGATTCATTCTATGCTATGATGCGTTTCGAGGTGTTCCGTTTGACGTTTCGTTCATATTCCGGTATTTTGGGGTCGTTTATATTCTATATCTAGCGCACGCTATATTTCCTGTATAGCGCACGCTAGAAATCCATTAGTAGCGCACGCTACGTTTAATTCGTAGCGCACGCTAACGATTTAGCCCTGGGAGTGGCAGTTTAACTCCCAGGCCTCTGGACTATCGGATTAGCGCACGCTATCTTGTCTAGCGCACGCTAATGTCGGGAGACTAGCACACGTTAAGTTGTTCAGTAGCGCGCGCTAGTGTGACTGTCCAAGATCTTGGGCGCTTACTACTGAATTCAATCAGATTCTAGTTAGCGCACGCTACGCTGGTATGGTAGCGCACGCTAACGGGTCAGGTGAGGTTTGGGCAGTTGGCTACTGGACTCGGATGATGTTCAGGTAGCGCATGCTATTGGTCGATAGCGCGCGCTACCGATAGGTTATTAGCGCACGCTACGCATGCATGGTAGCGCACGCTAACGGCAAAAACCCTGGCTTCTGGACTCAGACGCTAACAGGAGGGTTGGTAACCCTATCCCGTTAGCGCACGCTAACCTTGAGGTCTTAGCGTGCTAACACTCCCCGGTTATATAAACCAGGAGTTGACCGAGATAATCACAAAATCTCATTTCTTCCTCTTTCCGCGCCGAGCGACTCCCGAGCGATTTGAGGCGATTTTCTTCCTCCAATCACTTAGATTCTTGTGCTTGAGTTCTTGGTGTAAGACTAACATCATCCACTTGTGTTTCTCATCCTAAATCCAAGGTAATCTCTTAGAACCCTACTTTTGGATAATTTGGGGTTTTGGGATTTCCTTCCGATTCGCTCCGCTTTTGTTGGTGGATTCATGATGTATACGATTGATATTGTTAGTATCTTTAGTTTTCCTACGGATTCATGGATATTTTGTGGATTTTTACGGAATCGAGAGGGTTTGGTTGTGATCCGCCTCGTTGTTATTTTATTCGAATATACATGAATCGTAGGCGGTTTCCGGTGTATTCCATTTCCGTAATTGTCTAGAGTTGGTTGTGATTGTGTTATTCGAATCGTTAGGTTCAATCGTCGGTTCCTCACGGTCGTGCTTGATTCTTCCGCTCCGCCGCCACCGCTTCATTAATCGAGGCAAGTATTTTTGGAAACCTTTAAGCTTAACATGAAATGGTGATGTATATTACTTGTTTGTAACTCACCTTGTGTTGGCCCGACGGGTCAAGGAGGGAAATCTATCTCGCCGCCCTGGATTTCACGAGTTTCGTACCGCTAGCCAACTCGTTAGGGTCCTTGCAAGGCCTCGAGTGAGAATGTATGCTGCCGCCCTGTTCTCACGGCATAGCGTGTGCGTGGTTTTGTTTTTCTGTAATTGTAGCCAACTCGTTAGGGTCCCTGTGAGGCCCCGAGTGAGAATGTATGCTGCCGCCCTGTTCTCAAGGCTATTTATTTGACTGTTTGCTTCCGGAAAAAACATGTCTTGTTTTGGTTTTCGAAATGATTTTTGGTGCATGTACTATGAAATGTGTAAGCGATTGGTTGGCCTTGAATACTTGTACTAGCGTAATTGCTAACCCCTCTGGGGACCCGATTTGGTGAAATTCGTTTTATTAATTTCAGTCGTTCATCGAGACGAGCGGGCGCTGGACCAGTACACGGATGATGGCCGTGCGTGATGATGGTGCACGAGTGATGCTTTAGTATCTTTACCTTTTTGTCTTTTGTGGTTTTGAACTAATAGTTGTACTCGAGTACTTAAGGGGTTCTTGTTCGTTTGGATTGTATTGTTGCTTATTATGTTGTGTTGGATGATGATGTTATATCAACGTTGAACCGGTGGATTGTTCTGCTTTTGCGTCTTTATGACGTGGTGTTATTTTATCGCTTCGTGAGTCGTTGTGTATGATGTCGTTTCACCTGGTGGGTCCCATATAGGGATTCACGGCTACTGTAATATACCCTCGGATATCCCGGGGTGTTACGTAAAATGGTATCGAGCTCTAGGTTTATGGATACCTAGGCTTGTTGGTTTATTGGGTCTTGTGGTGTTTTGTTTTGCACATCATCGTCACGCGCCATGATTCCTAGACTACCAAAGGTCCGTAAGTTTTTCTTCCTCTGTTCATTATTTCCTTGTATCGTACCTTTGATTCTCGACTTGTAATTGTTCTTCTCTCGTACTTACCCTCGTATGGCTTTTGCTACTTGTTTAACTCCGGTATGGATGCCGGAAGAGGTCGTGGTCGCGGTCGTGGTCGTGGACGCGGCCGGGACGTGGGGCAATGGGGCGGCCACGCCACGCTTTCGAGAGCCGGCAGCATCGAGACCGTCATAGCCATGCTTCTTCTCGTGAGCGTGCCGATCTTGGTATCGCGGCCGTAATGCAACAAATGGTAAACCAAATGGCGGCGATAGCTCAGCGGTTCGTAACCCGGATCGTGCCCACGCTAATCGGGCGAGCGGATCGTTGGCTCCAAGATGTTATCAAGATGCATCCTCCTCGGTTTCGGGAGCTTCACCCGATTGGGTCAAAGTGGATCAAGGAGATGTCTAAGGTCTTCGTTGCCACTAATCGTCCCGAGGACCGTAAAGTCCCTATTGCTCAATATTTCCTCACCGGGACGCTACGGACCGGTGGGGGGCCGTTGGGCCCAAACTCCATGCTGCTAAGTGGCCTGAGTTTCAAGAGTCGATGGAGATCAATATTGCCCGTGCCGCCGATGTGCCTCGGTACATGCTTTTATGACGCTCAACCACGGGATATCCCCGTAGCTCAAGCTATTGCTGATTTTAACAAAGAGTTGGGTTATGTGAAGACCCAAGTTGTCGAGGAGAGTGACAAGATTTTCCATTTCTCCAAAGCGGATGATGTTGCCGATTAGGGACTATATGTAGGGGCTCGTATGAACTACATTGAAGGTTTATCAGTGTTGTGCCCTTGCTTATGATATGTCGGTGACGGCGAGTGAGGCGGCCCGCGAGAGTAAGAAGCGTAAGTCGGTTGGAAATTTTTCTCGTCCCAAGAGTGGAGGCCACAGAAATCTCAAGCCGCAAATTTTTCAACGGCGGTTCGGCTCGTTTCTCTGGGAGCTTTCGGGTGACGCCGAACCTCCGCTCATGAACCCACATGTTTTAACCGTGGTGTGCAAGGCCATAGAGCCGGCAATGTTCTCGTCCAAGCTTACCTGTCATACTTGTGGACAAACTAGGCCACAAGGCCCCTTTTTGTGAGCAGATCAAACAGGCTTCAAGGCACCCGTTCTTCTCAACCAGCCCCGTTGGAGCCAAGTGTGAATCAGGGTCGCTTGCTCCTCAATCTCCGCCGAGTGCTAGTCGGGAAGAGGTCGGGTCAGCCCTCAAGAGGGGGAGCTTCCAGTGTTGGCTCCGCCCACCCGCGTGTCTATGAGATGCGGAGAGCCGATGATCCAGCGGCTACCGTGGCGACAGGTACCGTTTATATTCTTTCTCATCCTGTCAGTGTGCTTTTCGATTCCGGTGCTACGCATTCGTTCATATCGCTGGATTGTGTGCGTCGTTTGAGTCTCGACTGTTTGACACCTTGTGAGCCCTTCATCGTTAAGCTTCCTAGCGGTGATAGGATCGTTAGTGATCAGGAGGTTCGAGAATGTTCTGTGCTTATTTGTGAGAGGACTTGGCCCTCTAATCTTATTGTTGTGAGTATCGAGGGTGAGGATTTGATTCTTGGTGATGACTGGCTCGAGCGGCATGGTGCGATCATGAACTACCGCACGAGAATCATCACTATGTTAGCCGAGGACGGCACCGAGCACTCTTTCGCGGGGCGAAAGAGGGGAAACTAGAAATTCGTCATTAATGCCTTGAAGGCGATGAGTCTCATGCGAAAGGGATGTATTGGTTATTGGTGCTATGCCTTGAAGGCGGAGAGTGGTGGAGTCGAGCTTTCGTCGATTCCAATCGTTAATGAATTTCCTGATGTTTTTCCTGACGAGTTACCGGATTGCCACCGGATCGAGAGGTCGAGTTCACTATAGAGTTAGAGCCGGGTGCGGCCTATTTCAAGGCGCCTATCGCATGGCACCTTCAGAGATGTCCGAGTTGAAGAAGCAGTTGAGTGAGCTTCTTGAGTCGGGGTATGTTCGACCGAGCGCCTCGCCTTGGGGCGCACCGATCTGTTTGTGCGGAAGAAGGATGGTTCGCTACGTTTGTGTATCGACTATCGCGAACTAAACAAGGTGACCATCAAGAACAAGTATCCTTTGCCGAGAATTGATGACTTGTTCGATCGCCAGGTGGAGTCATGATTCTCGAAAATTGATTTGAAATCGGTACTATCACCTCGGTGAGAGAGTCCGATGTGCCGAAACAAATTTTCTGACGAGGTACGGACATTATGAGTTCGTAGTCATGCCTTTCGGGTTAACTAATGCACCGGCGGTGTTCATGCAATTGATGAACAAAGTTTTTATCGAGTATTTGGATAAGTACGTCGTCGTCTTTATTGACGATATTCTTATTTATTCGAGGAATGAGGAAGAGCATGCCCATCATTTGCGGATAGTATTAGACATTTTATGGACCGAGCAACTCTATGCAAAGTTCTCGAAATGTGAGTTCGGGCCGAAAGAAGTGATGTTTTTAGGTCACGAGATTTCACCGAGGGGGTTCGTGTGGATCCGCAGAAGATTGAGGTCAGATTGGATTGGGCACCGCCAAAAATGTGAAGGAGGTCCGTAGTTTCTTGGGTTTGGTGGCTACTACCGTAGGTTCGCCGAGGGTTTCGAAATCGGCTCGACCACTTACGCAGCTTGCTCCGTAAATCCGAGAAGTTCGTCCGGAATGACGAGAGGCGATGAGTTTTGAGGAATCAAGAAGCGTTTGACTTCAGCCCAGCTTTGGCGTTGCCATGTGGCAACGAGGGTTTTGCCGCTTATAGCGATGCTTCGGTCGTGGTCTTGGGTGTGTATTAATGCAAAGACGGCAAGACCATTGCCTATGCGTCGAGACAGTTGAGGCCGTATGAGATGAACTACCCTACTCATGATTTGGAGTTAGCGGCAGTCGTTTTTGCGCTCAAGATTTGGCGTCACTATCTTTTCGGCTCCACATGTCAGATTTTTACTGATCATAAAAGTCTGAAATACATATTTACTCAGCGAGAGTTGAATATGAGGCAGAGGAGATGGTTAGAGTTGATTAAGGATTATGACCTCGAAGTCCTTTATCATCCGGGCAAGGCGAACATTGTGGCCGACGCCTTGAGTCGGAAACCAGTTGCGTTGCGAACGCTTGAGATCCTTACATCTCAGTCTGAGCTTCGGAGGGCTTTGATCGAGTTGAGGTCTTGTTGCCGGGAGCCGACGGACAACTTTGTGCTTTAGAGATTTCGTCGTCTTTGATCGATGAAATTAAGCTGAAGCAGTTAGAGGATCCGATGATTACTCAAATCCGAGAGAACGTTCTTAAAGGGAAGTCTCCTGGATTTGTGATTCACGAGGATGGTGTTTTGAGATTCCAGAGTCGGCTTTGTGTGCCGAACGACTCAGAGTTGAGGCAGAGTATTTTACGGGAGGCCCATGCTACACCTTATTCCGTTCATCCTGGTACGAGTAAGATGTACAAGGACCTGAGGAGAAATTTCTGGTGGAATGACATGAAGGATGAGGTCGCACAGTTTGTAGCGAGATGTTTGACTTGTCGCCAGGTCAAAATCGAGCATCGTAGACCGTCGGGTTATTGTAATACTTCCCATTCCGAATGGAAATGGGAAGATATATCGATGGATTTCGTTACGAGTTTGCCGAGATCGAGGTCGGGCATGAATATGGTATGGGTGATTGTTGATCGCCCGACCAAGTCGGCACATTTTCTCGGGCATCAAGGACACTTGGGGCCCGGAGAAGTTAGCTCGTGTGTTTATTGCGCAGATCGTGAGACTTCACGGTACTCGAAGTCTATTGTTTCGGATCGTGACGGCCGCTTTGTATCGCACTTCCGGCAAAGGTGCATAAGGCGTTAGGTACCGGTTGCGTTTGAGTACCTCTTTTCATCCCTGACAGATGAACAGTCGAACGCATTATCCGTGACGCTCGAGGACTTATTGCGTGCTGTGCTCTCGATTGGAGTAGTGACTGGAGGAACATTTGCCGCCGATCGAATTCACGATAACAATAGTTGGCACGCGTCGATTCGGATGGCACCGTATGAGGCACTTTACGGGCGCGATGTCGATCACCGATTTGTTGGAATGAGGCGTCCGATTTGGTCGGGACCGAGCCGGATGTCGCTTTTAGAGACGAGGCGGAAGATAGAGTTAATTCGAGAACGGATGTTGATCGCCCAGAGTCGCGGTAAGTCGTATGCCACGTCCGTCGTCGACCTTTGGAATTTGAGGTGGGAGACCACGTTTTGCTAAAGGTGTCGCCGACGAAAGGAGTTTTTTGTTTCGGGAAGAAAGGGAAGTTGAGTCCGAGATTTATCGGCCCCTTCGAGATCCTCGAGCGAGTAGGTGGGTTGGCATACCGTTTGGCGTTACCTCCGGCCTTGAGTCATGTTCATAGTGTTTTCCATGTTTCCCGCTTGAGGAGATATGTCCTGATCCTAGCCACATCATCGATTATGGTGAGATTGATGTCGCCAAAGATGTTACTTTCAAGAGCGCCTTTGAAGATTTTGGAACATCGTGAGAAACGATTGAGGCATAAGACCATACCTTTGGTCAAGGTGCAATGGTCGAGACACGGTGTCGAGGAGGCAACTTGGGAAACCGAGGATAGCATGTGTGCTAGGTACCCCGAGTTGTTTGTTCCTTAAGTTTCGGGACGAAACTTATTTTTAGAGGGGTAGAATGTAATATCCGCATTTTTTTTCTTTCCCTTGTAATTGTATTTCCGGTGTAATTCTCGATTTTAGTGACCCTCGGGTATCCTTCAGTGTAACTTTTCCGTTATCTTTTGATCTGATTCTCGTAATTGTTGTGCGGAATAAATGTTTCGGGGTTGCCGTGGATTCATTCTATGCTATGATGCGTTTCGAGGTGTTCCGTTTGACGTTTCGTTCATATTCCGGTATTTTGGGGTCGTTTATATTCTATATCTAGCGCACGCTATATTTCCTGTATAGCGCACGCTAGAAATCCATTAGTAGTGCACGCTACGTTTAATTCGTAGCGCACGCTAACGATTTAGCCCTGGGAGTGGCAGTTTAACTCCCAGGCCTCTGGACTATCGGATTAGCGCACGCTATCTTGTCTAGCGCACGCTAATGTCGGGAGACTAGCGCACGTTAAGTTGTTCAGTAGCGCGCGCTAGTGTGACTGTCCAAGATCTTGGCGCTTACTACCGAATTCAATCGATTCTAGTTAGCGCACGCTACGCCGGTATGGTAGCGCACGCTAACGGTCAGTGAGGTTTGGGCGGTTAGCTCATCGGACTCGGCCGATGTTCGTAGCGCACGCTATTGGTCGATAGCGCGCTACCGATAGGTTATTAGCGCACGCTACGCATGCATGGTAGCGCACGCTAACGGCAAAACCCCGGCTTCTAGACTCGACGCTAACAGGAGGGTTGGTAACCCTATCCCGTTAGCGCACGCTAACCTTGAGGTCTTAGCGTGCGCTAACACTCCCTGGTTATATAAACCAGGGATTTGACCGAGATAATCACAAAATCTCATTTCTTCCTCTTTCCGCGGCCGAGCGACTCCCGAGCGATTTGAGGCGATTTTCTTCCTCCAATCACTTCAGAGATTCTTGTGCTTGAGTTCTTAGTGTAAGACTAACATCATCCACTTGTGTTTCTCATCCTAAATCCAAGGTAATCTCTTAGAACCCTACTTTTGGATAATTTGGGGGTTTTGGGATTTCCTTCCGATTCGTTCCGTTTTGTTGGTGGATTCATGATGTATACGATTGATATTGTTAGTATCTTTAGTTTTCCTACGGATTCATGGATATTTTGTGGATTTTTACGGAATCGAGAGGGTTTGGTTGTGATCCGCCCTCGTTGTTATTTTATTCGAATATACATGAATCGTAGGCGGGTTTCCGGGTGTATTCCATTTCCGTAATCGTCTAGAGTTGGTTGTGATTGTGTTATTCGAATCGTTAGTTTCAATCGCTTGCTCTCACGGCCGTGCTTGATTCTTCCGCTCCGCTCGCCACCGCTTCATTAATCGAGGCAATTATTTTTGGAAACCTTTAAGCTTAACATGAAATGGTGATGTATATTACTTGTTTGTAACTCACCTTGTGTTGGCCCGATGGGGTCAAGGAGGGAAATCTATGCTGCCGCCCTGGATTTCACGAGTTTCGTACCGCTAGCCAACTCGTTAGGGTCCTTGCAAGGCCTCGAGTGAGAATGTATGCTGCCGCCCTGTTCTCACGGCATAGCGTGTGCGTGGTTTTGTTTTTCCGTAATTGTAGCCAACTCGTTAGGGTCCCCGTGAGGCCCCGAGTGAGAATGTATCCGCCGCCCTGTTCTCAAGGCTATTTATTTGACTGTTTATTTCCTAAAAGACATGTCTTGTTTTGGTTTTCGAAATGATTTTTGGTGCATGTACTATGAAATGTGTAAGCGATTGGTTGGCCTTGAATACTTGTACTAGCGTAATTGCTAACCCTCTGGGACCCGCTTTGGGGAAATTCGTTTTATGAATTTCAGTCGTTCATCGAGACGAGCTGGGCTGACCAAGACACGGATGATGGCCGTGCGTGATGATGGTGCACGAGTGATGCTTTAGTATCTTTACCTTTTTGTCTTTGTGGTTTTGAACTAATAGTTGTACTCGAGTACTTAAGGGGTTCTTGTTCGCTGGATTGTATTGTTGCTTATTATGTTGTGTTGGATGATGATGTTATATTGGCAATTGAACCGGTGGATTGTTCTGTTTTGCGTCTTTATGACGTGGTGTTATTTTATCGTTTCTGTGAGTCGTTGTGTATGATGCTGTTCAGCCTGGTGGGTCCCATATAGGGATTCACGGCGCTGTAATATACCTCGGATATCCTGGGGGTGTTACAGCAACAACACCAGAAGAGATAATCAAAAAAATCAATGAATTTGTTCCTCAACCAGATCCAGCTCTAGCTAAAATTGTCTGGATGGAAGATTTTACCGTGAGAAAACGAAAAGTGGATTCATTCCTCTCCCTTTGATAACCCATATCGGACCTCTTGTATTTTTACTTTCTTTCGTGTGTAATAATCGTGCTAAATGGTGGCAGCTTAAGGAGTTTCTTCTTGATCTCTTGACGCGCATCTATTCGCGATTTATGTATTGTTATTTTATTGCTGTAATTTTTATTGTGTGTTTTTTATAAAAGCATTGATGGCAGCGTAAGGAGACTCTTCGGACTTTCTTGATGCGCATCTTTAAAATTGTTTTATACTTCCGAGTATATTTTTTTGTTGTGTGCCTCGTATATTTATTCTCTTGCAGATTCTAAAAGGCGTTAGCTCAAGCATCAACTTTCTTAACAAGTTTGGGGGTAGTATGTTTTGGTGTGTTAGTATTTTGGTGTGTTTTTATTTGCCTTAATTTTTTTTAGTATATATATATATAGTATTTTGATTTGTGAGATTTCTAGATTTGGCCATAACACCAATAAATTAGCTATATACAAGCTTCTAAAATTATTTTAACCGGTAAAAAAAAATTGTATATTCCAAAATTTTTGAGCCTCAATCTCTCTTTCCAAACCTTGTAGTTATCATATAAAATCGAGTCATTCGTTACCTTGAGAAAAGAAGAATCAATCGGTTGATGAAAAATAGAATTGAAATTTACTTAATTTGTGGAGTTTTTGATTTTTTATGCTTAACAAATAAATGATTTTCTACAAAAATTCTATTCCCTAAAAAAAAAGGAGTCATTGGTGAAAAGAGCTACACGTTAGAAAATAACGGTGTGAAAGCTATCACCTAAAAAAAAATGACAAAAAGGAGAAGTGTCGAGCAGCAACAGCTGCCTAATTTTTGGGGTCTTAAAATTTTGCCAAAAATAAAGGACTAACGATTGTTGGTGCGTAGCTGCCGTCTCACGGAAAAATTGGTGAAAAGAGCTACACGTTAGCAAACAACGGTGTGAAAGCTATCATTTTTTTAAAAAAAAAAAGATAGAAATTGTGTTGGTGAAAAGAGCTACACGTTAGCAAATAACGGTGTGAAAGCTATCACTAAGGGATGTAGTTTATGAACAGACTTGAATTAATTAGCGGCTGAATTTCAATACACTCAATTTCGTGAAAAATCACAATATTTGATGACGCCAATGAAATTCTTCTTCATATTGAGTCGAAAAATAAACGAGTGATCGAGAGAAACCATTAAAGGGAGTCGTGTGAAGTCACGAGTGGGAAAGAAATAATCAACCTTTTGGGGGGAAAACCTTGCATTTTGGAATTACAAAAATAAAAACCGTGTTTTAACTTCAAAATTGTTAGTAGATTTATTTTGAATCTTGATTCATTTCTATCTACTGTATAAAGTTGGTTATTGTGTATTAATGGCATTTTGATCTCTTTTTATCTTTATATATAATTATTTTTCTTAAATTTGTGTGTATTATTTTTTATTTTTTATTTTATGTCTTATTTTAATTTTTATTTTGTGTGTGATTAATAAAGAGTCTTGCTCGGGACTAGCAAGAATTTAAGTGTGTGGTATTTGATTAGTGCATAATTGATCTAAAAATTCATATACAAAATATTCCTTTTACGGGCATAATCGTACTGATTTGTGATTAAAAATATATATTTTACAGATATGTCCAAACATGAGCTAAAAATGGTTATTTTACAGATTACTGACATGAAGCATGAAAAAGGACGGAAAACAAGATCAAATCCAACGACGGGAATTTTTCAAGGCAAAACGACCATACAACACGGCGCACAAAGGACCGTGTTATGTAGGCCGTTTCACATATGACGCAACAAGGGCCGTGTCTTGGACCGTTTCACACACGGCCGGCATTTAGCGCCGTGTCCTCGCGCATATTCCGGAAGAGACCGAGTCACCACTGTAATACCCGAGATTTCTGACTTGTGATATTGTAATCGTTGTACTTGATCTGAGTATTATTCTCCGTATTTTATAATCCGATGTTGTCGAGCGTATGATTTCATGTATGTGATTTACAAATTGTATTTCTGCGCATGTAGCGCACGCTATCGGCTATGTGTAGCGTGCGCTAACGTGGATTCATAGCGCACGCTACAGAGGGTCATTAGCGCACGCTATGCATGGTCAATTTGATTGAGACGTGCGGTAGGTGAGATCTGGCCGGGGGACCCCTGTCGGATCGTGTCGGGATGTACCTGGACGGCTTTCGGGAAAAGCCGAGTCAACGCCTTAGCGCACGCTACAGATATGTGCATAGCGCGCGCTAAGTGCTGAGTACAGTTAAGTCAGTGAGCCGTTAGCGCACGCTATGAGCAGGGTCTAGCGCGCGCTAATAGCCATTTCTTATAAATAGGACATCATCCTATTCGTGATTTCAGTTCTTTCTTCTCCCATTACCCGAATTCTTACACTTAGAACATAACTTCCTTCATCCTAAACACTCCATATCAACATCCTAGTTCGTGATTGGAGATCGTATGTCATTGGAGATTGGTGTTCAAGCCTTGGATAAATTTGTGGTCGTCTTCATTGACGACATCCTGATATATTCGAGGGACGTAGAGGAACATGCTGAACATTTACGTGTGGTTTTGATCACCTTGAGGAAGGAACAGCTGTATGCAAAACTTTCAAAATGCGAGTTCTGGCTTAAGGAAGTAACCTTCCTTGGACATGTGATATCAGCCGACGGAGTTCAGGTGGACCCGAAGAAAGTAGAAGCAATCTTAGAATGGGAAGCTCCTAAAAACGTGAAAGAAGTCCGAAGCTTCTTGGGACTTGCTGGATATTATCGCCGCTTTGTAGAGGGATTTTCCAAAATTGCTCGTCCGCTCACTCAGCTGTTACATAAAACTCAAAAGTTCACGTGGAATGAGAAGTGCCAGGCTGGTTTTGACGAACTTAACAGGAGACTGACGACAGCACCTATATTAGCGCTGCCAGATGGAACTGATGGATTCATGGTGTACAGCGACGCTTCAAATCAGGGTTTGGGTTGTGTGTTGATGCAGAAGGATAAAGTGATTGCTTATGCTTCCCGGCAATTAAAACCGTACGAGATTAATTACCCGACTCATGATCTGGAGCTAGCAGCTGTGGTCTTTGCCTTGAAAATTTGGCGAGATTATTTGTACGACACTCATTGTCAGATCTTTACAGATCATAAGAGCCTCAAGTACATTTTCAGTCAGAAAGAATTAAACATGAGGCAGAGAAGGTGGCTGGAATTGATCAAGGATTACGACTTGGATATTCTCTATCATCCGGGAAAGCAAACGTAGTAGCCGATGCTTTGAGCCATAAACCTGTTTCTCTTCGAGTGTTGGAAGCACTTACGTTCCAAACCAGTATTCAACGAGAACTGATCCGCGAAGGGATTGAAGTATGGGCACCAGGAATCCAAGGGCAACTTTATGTGATGGAACTGACTTCATCACTAGTCGAGGAGATCAAGTCTAAACAATTGAACGATTCTCTGATCCTTCGATTATGTGACGAAGTAAAGAAAGGAAAAGCCCCAGGATTCGTGATACAAGACGATGGGGTTCTGAGATTTCAGAGTCGACTTTGCGTTCCCGAGGATGATGATTTGAGACGGACAATTTTAAAGGAAGCTCATAGCGCGCCCTATTCTATTCACCCAGCAAAGAAGAAGATGTATAAGGATTTAAAGCAAAACTTCTGGTGGGGGAATATGAAGAAGGACGTAGCGGAGTACGTTTCGAAGTGTTTGACTTGTCAGCAGGTTAAGATTGAACATCAGCGACCTGCCGGGATGTTAAAGCCGCTTCCGATCCCTGAATGGAAGTGGGAGGACATCTTGATGGATTTCATCACCAGTATGCCAAGGACTAGAACGGGAATGAACATGATTTGGGTTGTAGTTGATCGACTAACCAAGTCGGCTCATTTCCTAGGGATTAAAGATACATGGGGACCCGAGAGATTGGCGCGAGTATTTATTGCGGAGATAGTCAGATTGCATGGGATGCCAAAGACCATTATTTTGGATCGAGATGGCCGTTTCGTGTCACACTTATGGAAAGCAGTTCACAGGGCTTTGGGGACTGAGCTCAACTTTAGCACAGCTTATCATCCCCAAACGGATGGTCAGTCTGAAAGAACTATACAGACAGTAGAGGACATGCTTAGAGCTTGTGCATTAGATTGGTCGACTGATTGGGAAGTTCACTTGCCCTTGATCGAGTTCACCTATAATAACAGTTGGCATGCTTCTATTAAGATGGCACCATTTGAAGCTTTGTACGGGAGAAGATGCCGATCACCCCTGTGTTGGGATGATTCTTCGAATTTGATCGGGACGGAACCGGAATTGATTATTCAGACTCAAGAGAAGATAGCTATGATTCGAGAGAGACTGTTGACTGCCCAGAGTCGACAGAAGTCTTATGCAGATGTACGTCGTCGCCCTCTAGAGTTCGACGCTGGGGACCATGTACTATTGAAGGTGTCTCCTACGCGAGGGATTTTCCGTTTTGGGAGGAGAGGCAAACTTAGTCCGAGATATATCGGACCATTTGAGATCCTCGAGAGAGTTGGAGATTTAGCATACAGGTTGGCCTTACCGCCATCGCTAAGTCACGTTCACAATGTGTTTCACGTATCCCAATTACGGAAGTATGTACCGGACCCGATCCGTCATTGATTTCGACGAGATCGAAATAGCTAATGATGGCACCTTCGAAGAGAGACCAATCATGATACTTGAGAGCCGGATCAAACAATTGAGGAATAAACCAATACACTTGGTTAAAGTACAATGGTCACGACACGGAGTCGAAGAGGCCACTTGGGAAACGGAGGACAGTATGAAGGCTAGATATCCAGAGTTGTTTTCATCTTAAGTTTCGGGACGAAACTTCTTTTTAGGGAGGAAGGATGTAATACCCGAGATTTATGACTTGTGATATTGTAATCGTTGTACTTGATCTGAGTATTATTCTCCGTATTTTATAATCCGATGTTGTTGAGCGTATGATTTCATGTATGTGATTTACAAATTGTATTTCTGCGCATGTAGCGCACGCTATCGGCTATGTGTAGTGTGCGCTAACGTGGATTCATAGCGCACGCTACAGAGGGTCATTAGCGCACGCTATGCGTGGTCAATTTGATTGAGACATGCGGTAGGTGAGATCTGGCCGGGGGACCCCTGTCGGATCGTGTCGGGATGTACCTGGACGGCTTTTGGGAAAAGCCGAGTCAACGCCTTAGCGCACGCTACAGATATGTGCATAGCGCGCGCTAAGTGCTGAGTACAGTTAAGTCAGTGAGCCGTTAGCGCACGCTACGAGCAGGGTCTAGCGCGCGCTAATAGCCATTTCTTATAAATAGGACAGCATCCTATTCGTGATTTCAGTTCTTTTTTCTCCCATTACCCGAATTCTTACACTTAGAACATAACTTCCTTCATCCTAAACACTCCATATCAACATCCTAGTTCGTGATTGGAGATCGTATGTCATTGGAGATTGGTGTTCAAGCCTTCGGAGTTGGATTGCTTCAATTTCCTCCGTGTTCTTCACTACCTTGAGGTAGGTGATTCTTCACCAATACTAGTAGTGTTCTAAAGGATGTTGATCATGTTCATCTAGTCAGTTAAGATTCGTTATTAGTCGTACCTCATGTGTTAGAAGGATATTTTCGACGTTTCGACACTTATTCATCGTATGATCCATTGAACCTTTTAGTATGTGGATTCCTAAGCATGTTATGTATCTTCAAAACCAATCGACCAGTATATGAAGATTACCTAGTTCGTATGTTTTACGTAAGGAATCATATGTTTTGGGACTTGGAATAATCGAAACTTGGAATATTTCCTAAAGATTGAAGATGAATTATGATGTTGAGATGATTATCCGTATATTTGTACCTCATGATCATGGAATTTCCACAAACCTTATTAGCATGATATGCCCGAGGATAATTTGTATTATCACCATAGAGTTCATGAAATTCACCACCTTTCAACCCAGTTTTTTCGTTAGCAGTATTCTGCCATGCAAGATTAGCGCACGCTAACATATTTGAGTTAACGTGCGCTATCGGGGTTCAGTTAACGCACAATACGTACGTAGCGTGCGTTATGTAGCAGCCGATTCGAACTGTCAGTTCGTGGCTAGCGCACGCTAGTCTTACACGATAGCGTACGCTAACAGGCAGGCTTAGCGCACGTTACGTAGGATACGTAGCGCACGCTAAGCGATCGAGCATTGTTTATTTTGAACTTTTGGGCCGTAGAACGAATTGTTAGGCCATCGTTCGACTTGAGATGATTTGTATATCATTCCTTTTGTTAAGGTTCGAGCTTGTTACGTTGATCGAAAGAGGCGGCCTTCAAGTGTGTTGAGATCATCGAGGTGTTTCGTCCTTGCCATTTTCGAGGCAAGTATCATATGTCGAGTTCGATTTATATTGAAAACTTTGATCATGCTTGTGGTTTTGTTCATATTGTTGAATATGAAATGTATTCCTGAAAATTCTCGTGATATTCGTTGATATTTGTTCGTATTGATGAACATATTGAAATGCATATGTGTATGCATAGTTGATTGATTTATGGTATAAATGATCCGAGGGGATCATGAGGATCTATGCTGAGGGCGCTGGATCGAATGTCCACCATACGTTGGTCCGACGGGATCATCATGGGGATCTATGCTGAGGGCGCTGGATCGTTGGATGGGTTTTCCACCATGCGTTGGTCCGACGGGATCATCATGGGGATCTATACCAAGGGCGCTGGATCGCTGGATTACCCTGTATTGTGTTGATGGAATCGTGAGGATTCGCATCGTTGGATTCCGGTGGCGGAAGTCCGTTTTGCATGTTGTATGATGCATTGATGATTTATTGTATGATGATACTTGTACTAGCATTGTTTTGCTAACCCCTTCGGGGGTGGACATTGTTTTGATGTTCGGGTAGCCGAGGAGCGGGAGGCAACCACGGCAAACGGAGACGATGAAATGGCTCAGTGATGTGGTTGATGTTATTGTTATTGTGAATTGTCTTCTTGGTTCGTTTAGTACTCGAGTATGTCGGTTTTTAATAAGGTCATTTCGATATGGTTGTATAAGTTAACTCATTTGATCGGTTGAATCAAATCTGTATTTGAACTTCAGTTGTTCGATTGAATTATTTTTACACTTCTTTTAAAATTAGCCTTGTAAATCCTTATCTAAAGGGTTTACGTACTGTAATTATTCCGAATATCTCGGGTGTTACGAATATGGTATCGAGCTAAGATTCATGGATATCTAGGCAATGGGTTAGTTGGAGTGCATTTACGTTATTTGATTATTGGTAGTTCGTAACATCACTGCTGAGCGAGCATCGTCGTGTGGACCGTGGTTGTAAGTTTCCTAATCTCGAATACTACCGTTTTATTTATTTCATGACTTGTAAGCATTGATGAATGTACTTTAAGAAAGTTTGCCCTGGATATTGAGTATTTATGTTTACAGTATGTTGAGAGGCGGTCGTGGACGCGGACACGGTCGTGGACGCGGACGTGGAAATACGAGGCAAGAAGAGTCGGTATCTACCCCAGAGATAACCGCTAGTCGAACGGATTCCCATTCCGGGGGACAGCAGGGATCGGCAAATAATAATGCAGATCCTAACGTGCCGGGAGTGCTTCAGCAGGCGGTTGCCCAGATAAACCAGTTTGCTCAAGTTGTGGATCGCATGCAAACGGCGATGGGACAGCAACATAACGTGGAGAATCGAGGAGATAGATGGCTTACCGAAGTGATTAAATTGCACCCTCCGAAATTTGACGGTTCTGCCGAAACGCTTTCTTGGGATCACTGGCTGAAGGAATTAGAAAAGATTTTGCGAGGATTAACTGTCCCAACGATAGGAAGGTTCGGTCGCCGGTATCTTCGACCAGGAGGCTTTCGACTGGTGGGAGGCTATTCGACCAGAGGAGCACAATGTTGACCGGACGGAATTCAAATTGATGATGGAGGCGCAGATTGTCCTCGCCCAGCTAGAGAGGCCCGAGTTCGAGAGTTTTTCTCACCACGAATTGAAGCATCGCGACGGACGTGATTAAGACTTTTAATCACCATCGACTTATGTGCGCCACTTGGTCGTGACCGAGGCGGAGAAGATTTTCCATTTTGACATGCGAATGAAGCGGAAATTCAGCAATATATGTCCGGATTTGATTGTACCACCTTGCGACAAGATATCGTGACAAGGCGTTGGCCTATGATATGAAGGAGGCGGCAGAGAGAAATCGACGGAAGCAAAGAAAGCAAGGTGTCCGCAACTTCACGGAGGATAAGAGTAGCGGGCCTCGCAGGATCGATCCTCTTTTCATTCATCCAGAGACCTCCGCATCCTTCTCGAGGTGGAAAGAAGTTCCGGGCAGCACCAACTGTTTCAGACACAGGGAAAAAGTGTTATAACTGTGGCAAAGCGGGACATGTTCGACGTGATTGTTTCGCGCCCGCTGTGACCTGTTTCGAGTGTGGAAAGGAAGGACATCGCGCAACATTTTGTGGGAATGCGACCCGATATTTTGGTACTCGCACTCGGCTCGATTAGAAGGAGACGAGTGTGAACCAGTCGCAGCAGAGTGGATTTCAGAGCAGAACGTTGGGAAGAGAGAGACATCCAATCTTTGGGTCCGTTCCTCCACGCTGCATGCGAAATGAGGAAATCTGATGATCAGAACACTGCTGTTGCATCAGGTACAATTCAGATCCTTTTGCAACCAGTTAGTGTTTTATTCGATTCCGGAGCTACACATTATTTTGTATCTTTGAACTGTGTTAATCGTTTGAAAATCTCGTGCTTGTATAATTGTGAATCTTATGTTGTGGGATTACCGAGCGGAGAGAAAATTGTGGGAACCCTAGAAGCTAGGGATTTCCCAGTATCTATAGAAGGAAGAGATTGGCCATCGAATCTTATTGTAGTTGACATCTGGGGTGACAATTTAATTCTCGGAAATGATTGGCTCAACCGTTATGGAGCTGTTCTGAATTACCGAGAGAGAGTCATTTCTATCATTGCTGATGACGGATCTGAACACTTATTCCGAGGATGGAGACCGGGAAGCTCGGGAAAATTGATCAAAGCAATGAAAGCCGTGAAATTACAACGAGGATGTCACGGACTTTGGTGCTATGCCATGAGGAAAGAGGAAGGAGTAGAGCTCTCGTCTATTTCAGTTGTGAATGAGTTCTCAGATGTATTTCCTGACGAACTACCTGGGTTACCTCCGCAGAGAGAAGTGGAATTCACTATCGAATTAGAGCCTGGAGCAGCTCCTATTTCCAGGGCACCATACCGCATAGCGCCAACCGAGATGTATGAACTCAAGAAGCAACTGGAGGAATTGTTACAGAAGGGCTATATCCAACCTAGTGTTTCTCCTTGGGGAGCGCCCGTTCTTTTTGTCCGGAAGAAAGACGGATCCCTCCGACTGTGTATTGATTACAGGGAGCTCAACAAGATGACAATCAAGAATAAGTATCCTATACCTCGGATCGACGACTTGTTTGATCAACTGCAAGGGGTAAGGGTATTCTCGAAGATTGACTTGCGATCAGGATACCACCAGTTGAGAATTAAGGAATCGGATACACCGAAATCTTCTTTCAGATCCCGGTACGGGCATTATGAATTTGTAGTAATGCCATTTGGACTTACCAATGCTCCTGCGGTATTCATGCAATTGATGAATCGGGTATTCTTGGAATACTTGGATAAATTTGTGGTCGTCTTCATTGACGACATCCTGATATATTGATGCAGAGGAACATGCTGAACATTTACGTGTGGTTTTGATCACCTTGAGGAAGGAACAGCTGTATGCAAAACTTTCAAAATGCGAGTTCTGGCTTAAGGAAGTAACCTTCCTTGGACATGTGATATCGTAGACGAGTTCAGGTGGACCCGAAGAAAGTAGAAGCAATCTTAGAATGGGAAGCTCCTAAAAACGTGAAAGAAGTCTGAAGCTTCTTAGGACTTGCTGGATATTATCGCCGCTTTGTAGAGGGATTTTCCAAAATTGCTCGTCCGCTCACTCAGCTGTTACATAAAACTCAAAAGTTCACGTGGAATGAGAAGTGCCAGGCTGGTTTTGACGAACTTAAGAGGAGACTGACGACAACACCTATATTAGCGCTGCCAGAGGGAACTGATGGATTCATGGTGTACAGCGACGCTTCAAATCAGGGTTTGGGTTGTGTGTTGATGCAGAAGGATAAAGTGATTGCTTATGCTTCCCGGCAATTAAAACCGTACGAGATTAATTACCCGACTCATGATCTGGAGCTAGCAGCTGTGGTCTTTGCCTTGAAAATTTGGCGACATTATTTGTACGGCACTCATTGTCAGATCTTTACAGATCATAAGAGCCTCAAGTACATTTTCAGTCAGAAAGAATTAAACATGAGGCAGAGAAGGTGGCTGGAATTGATCAAGGATTACGACTTGGATATTCTCTATCATCCGGGGAAAGCAAACGTAGTAGCCGATGCTTTGAGCCATAAACCTGTTTCTCTTCGAGTGTTGGAAGCACTTACGTTCCAAACCAGTATTCAACGAGAACTGATCCGCGAAGGGATTGAAGTATGGGCACCAGGAATCCAAGGGCAACTTTATGTGATGGAACTGACTTCATCACTAGTCGAGGAGATCAAGTCTAAACAATTGAACGATTCTCTGATCCTTCGATTATGTGATGAAGTAAAGAAAGGAAAAGCCCCAGGATTCGTGATACAAGACGATGGAGTTCTGAGATTTCAGAGTCGACTTTGCGTTCCCGAGGATGATGATTTGAGACGGACAATTTTGAAGGAAGCTCATAGCGCGCCCTATTCTATTCACCCAGCAGCAGAAGATGTATAAGGATTTAAAGCAAAACTTCGGTGGGGAATATGAAGAAGGACGTAGCGGAGTACGTTTCGAAGTGTTTGACTTGTCGTGAGTTAAGATTGAACATCGGCGACTGCGGATGTTAAAGCCGCTTCCGATCCCTGAATGGAAGTGGGAGGACATCTTGATGGATTTCATCACCAGTATGCCAAGGACTAGAACGGGAATGAACATGATTTGGGTTGTAGTTGATCGACTAACCAAGTCGGCTCATTTCCTAGGGATTAAAGATACATGGGGACCCGAGAGATTGGCGCGAGTATTTATTGCGGAGATAGTCAGATTGCATGGGATGCCAAAGACCATTATTTTGGATCGAGATGGCCATTTCGTGTCACACTTATGGAAAGCAGTTCACGTGGCTTTGGGGATCGAGCTCAACTTTAGCACACTTATCATCCCCAAACGGATGGTCAGTCTGAAAGAACTATACAGACAGTAGAGGACATGCTTAGAGCTTGTTCATTAGATTGGTCGACTGATTGGGAAGTTCACTTGCCCTTGATCGAGTTCACCTATAATAACAGTTGGCATGCTTCTATTAAGATGGCACCATTTGAAGCTTTATGCGGGAGAAGATGCCGATCACCCCTGTGTTGGGATGATTCTTGGATTTGATCGGGACGGAACCTAATTGATTATTCGGACTCAAGAGAAGATAGCTTTGATTCGAGAGAGACTGCTGACGCCTGAGTCGGCGTAAGTCTTATGCGGATGTACGTCGTCGCCCTCTAGAGTTCGACTGGGACCATGTACTATTGAAGGTGTCTCCTACGCGAGGGATTTTCCGTTTTGGGAGGAGAGGCAAACTTAGTCCGAGATATATCGGACCATTTGAGATCCTCGAGAGAGTTGGAGATTTAGCATACAGTTGGCCTTACCGCCATCGCTAAGTCACGTTCACAATGTGTTTCACGTATCCCAATTACGGAAGTATGTACCGGACCCGATCCGTCATTGATTTCGACGAGATCGAAATAGCTAATGATGGCACCTTCGAAGAGAGACCAATAATGATACTTGAGAGCCGGATCAAACAATTGAGGAATAAACCAATACACTTGGTTAAAGTACAATGGTCACGACACGGAGTCGAAGAGGCCACTTGGGAAACGGAGGATGATGAAGGCTAGATATCCAGAGTTGTTTTCATCTTAAGTTTCGGGACGAAACTTCTTTTTAGGGAGGAAGGATGTAATACCCGAGATTTCTGACTTGTGATATTGTAATCGTTGTACTTGATCTGAGTATTATTCTCCGTATTTTATAATCCGATGTTGTCGAGCGTATGATTTCATGTATGTGATTTACAAATTGTATTTCTGCGCATGTAGCGCACGCTATCGGCTATGTGTAGTGTGCGCTAACGTGGATTCATAGCGCACGCTACAGAGGGTCATTAGCGCACGCTATGCGTGGTCAATTTGATTGAGACATGCGGTAGGTGAGATCTGGTCGGGGGACCCCTGTCGGATCGTGTCGGGATGTACCTGGACGGCTTTCGGGAAAAGCCGAGTCAACGCCTTAGCGCACGCTACAGATATGTGCATAGCGCGCGCTAAGTGCTGAGTACAGTTAAGTCAGTGAGCCGTTAGCGCACGCTACGAAAGGTGGTCTAGCGCTAATAGTCATTTCTTATAAATAGGACAGCATCCTATTCGTGATTTCAGTTCTTTCTTCTCCCATTACCCGAATTCTTACACTTAGAACATAACTTCCTTCATCCTAAACACTCCATATCAACATCCTAGTTCGTGATTGGAGATCGTATGTCATTGGAGATTGGTGTTCAAGCCTTCGGAGTTGGATTGCTTCAATTTCCTCCGTGTTCTTCACTACCTTGAGGTAGGTGATTCTTCACCAATACTAGTAGTGTTCTAAAGGATGTTGATCATGTTCATCTAGTCAGTTAAGATTCGTTATTAGTCGTACCTAATGTGTTAGAAGGATATTTTCGATGTTTCGACACTTATTCATCGTATGATCCATTGAACCTTTTAGTATGTGTATTCCTAAGCATGTTATGTATCTTCAAAACCAATCGACCAGTATATGAAGATTACCTAGTTCGTATGTTTTACGTAAGGAATCATATGTTTTGGGACTTGGAATAATCGGAACTTGGAATATTTCTTAAAGATTGAAGATGAATTATGATGTTGAGATGATTATCCGTATATTTGTACCTCATGATCATGGAATTTCCACAAACCTTATTAGCATGATATGCCCGAGGATAATTTGTATTATCACCATAGAGTTCATGAAATTCACCACCTTTCAACCCAGTTTTTCCGTTAGCAGTATTCTGCCATGCAAGATTAGCGCACGCTAACATATTTGAGTTAACGTGCGCTATCGGGGTTCAGTTAACGCACAATACGTACGTAGCGTGCGTTATGTAGCAGCCGATTCAAACTGTCAGTTCGTGGCTAGAGCACGCTAGTCTTACACGATAGCGTACGCTAACAGGCAGGCTTAGCGCACGCTAGGCAGTCCAGGCAGATTGTTTATTTTGAACTTTTGGGCCGTAGAACGAATTGTTAGGCCATCGTTCGACTTGAGATGATTTGTATATCATTCCTTTTGGTAAGGTTCGAGCTTGTTACGTTGATCGAAGGAGGCGGCCTTCGAGTGTGTTGAGATCATCGAGGTGTTTCGTCCTTGCCATTTTCGAGGCAAGTATCATATGTCGAGTTCGATTTATATTGAAAACTTTGATCATGCTTGTGGTTTTGTTCATATTGTTGAATATGAAATGTATTCCTGAAAATTCTCGTGATATTCGTTGATATTTGTTCGTATTGATGAACATATTGAAATGCATATGTGTATGCATAGTTGATTGATTTATGGTATAAATGATCCGAGGGGATCATGAGGATCTATGCTGAGGGCGCTGGATCGAATGTCCACCATGCGTTGGTCCGACGGGATCATCATGGGGATCTATCTTGAGGGTCTTTGGATCGTTGGACGGGTTTTCCACCATGCGTTGGTCCGACGGGATCATCATGGGGATCTATACCAAGGGCTGGATCATTTGGATTACCTCAGTATTGTGTTGATGGAATCGTGAGGATTCGCATCGTTGGATTCCGTGGCGGAAGTCCGTTTTGCATGTTGTATGATGCATTGATGATTTATTGTATGATGATACTTGTACTAGCATTGTTTTGCTAACCCCTTCGGGGTGGACATTGTTTTGATGTTCGGGTAGCCGAGGAGCGGGGAGGCAACCACAGACACGACAGACGATGAAATGGCTCGGTGATGTGGTTGATGTTATTGTTATTGTGAATTGTCTTCTTGGTTCGTTTAGTACTCGAGTACGTCGGTTTTTAATAAGGTCATTTCGATATGGTTGTATAAGTTAACTCATTTGATCGGTTGAATCAAATCTGTATTTGAACTTCAGTTGTTCGATTGAATTATTTTTACACTTCTTTTAAAATTAGCCTTGTAAATCCTTATCTAAAGGGTTTACGCCGCTGTAATTATTCCGAATATCTCGGGGTGTTACAACCACAAAATGGCGCACAACACGGGGCAAACTGGGCCGTTTTTCATCGCCGTTTTTCAACATATGCCATGCAAAAATAGTCCACTTTTGACCAACTTGTGAACTCAACCACAAGATATTTTTTTGGTCAAAAATATGAAAATTCAAAGACATAAGTGAAGTGTGAACAAAGAATTAATCAAGATACTACAATAGATATTTTGAATTAAATAATCAACTGAAAATCACCTATAAAAGGACACCTTCACTCATGAAGAAAAAAAATCCTCCTCTTCTTGCAAAGAAACACTCCTTTATTTTAGCAAGATATTTTCCTTAGAACTCTCAATTTTACTTTGTATTTCATTTTTAGTTTAAAGTTTTTCTTTCATTTAGTTTGTAATTGAAAAGTGCTTGATCAATAAGCACTTAGTATTTTACTTTCAATTTTTGTAAGCTTGTAACCTTTAAACAAGTTTGAAGTTATATTTTGAAGTTTGTTTCTTGCACTTTGATTCATCATATTCAAATAAGTTTTATCTATTCTCATTAAGTTCTAGTAATTAAAAGTTTATATATATATATATATATTATGCAGATCAATTATTTCTATTATAATTTTAGTTTATATAAACCAATGAGTAGCTAATCTTTCTTCCTAGGGGAAGGGGGATTTCTATTAGGTTATATATTGAGTATTTGATTGATTTACACTATTTTGATTAAAAAGGACCAACTGGTTTAAATAGAGATTGATCATATCCTATTTCTACTAATGAAACCTCCTTGATTGATTGTTAAGTGAATTGGAAATATATCTTTTCAATCTATCAAGTGTTAATCTTGTTATCAACATCTTAAGATCGCGAAAGTGGTTAAGACACCTTTGAATACGAAAGTTATAAGGTGAAAAGTTGATTACTCGATAAATATTCATTTTTCTTTTATATCCGTGTAAATCAATTCCTATACTTAATTAAAAACCTAATTTAATGAACCCGTAATCCCCTAGATTTTATAAATTCCCAACTCATTTTAATTCTATTCATTTTCACTAGTTAAAAATAGTCTAGTAAAAATAGTCTAGTAAAAATAGTCTATTAAAAATAGTCTAATATAAATAGTCTAATTTAAATAGTCTTGTTAAAATATTCTTATTAAAAATAGTTTAAATAGTGCATTTAATTTAGTTAATATTTAAAAACCTAAAAATATATTTTAGAATATTTTAGTATTTATTTCTTGCAATCTATACAAAATATTATACGAAGCCCTGTTGAACAATCCTCGAGAGAAAAGACCTTGGTAGAACTTACCACAACTACTTCTACCTCGTATATATTTGTGAGCGACTCAAAGACTCCTATTTTTAGGATAAGTTTTTGACCGATCAAATTTTATAAATATTAACTCCTATTTTTAAGACACCTTTGTATTGGAAACACATCTTTTTATATAAATAGTCTAATATAATGGGACGAGCTGCTGCTTCTGCCTATATGGAAGGAGTAAGAGTGTTGGAAATAATTCCAAAACCTCTGGCTGAAAGTAAAATCACCGGGTCAATTATTGGAGATGAATTTAGATCTGTAAATATGCAAGATCGCATAACTCACATGATAAATAATTCTGGCGCCTTTATCACCCTTCCCGGTGGTTTTGGCACTCTTGAGGAACTTTTTCATGTGGTTACCAGAGCCCAGCCAAATGTTCATCAAAAACCAATAGGTCTGCTTAATGTCAATGGTTTCTTTGATGGTTTACTATCTTTCATCGACTACTCTGCTGAAAAGGGTTTTATTTCCGAGCGTGCTAAACGAATAATAGTCGTTGCAACAACACCAGAAGAGCTAATAAAAAAACTCAATGAATTTGTTCCTCAACCAGATCCAGCTCTAGCTAAAATTGTCTGGATGGAAGATTTTACCGTGAGAAAACGAAAAGTGGATTCATTCCTCTCCCTTTGATAACCCATATCGCACCTCTTGTATTTTTACTTTCTGTCGTGTGTAATAATCGTGCTAAATGGTGGCAGCTTAAGGAGTTTCTTCTTGATCTCTTGACGCGCATCTATTCGCGATTTATGTATTGTTATTTTATTGCTGTAATTTTTATTGTGTGTTTTTTATAAAAGCATTTATGGCAGCGTAAGGCGACTCTTCGGACTTTCTTGATGCGCATCTTTAAAATTGTGTTATACTTCCGAGTATATTTTTTGTTGTGTGCCTCGTATATTTATTCTCTTGCAGATTCTAAAAGGCGTTAGCTCAAGCATCAACTTTCTTAACAGGGAGTATTCTGCTTTTCTGCATTGCTTTTTATGTTATTTTTTTTAAAAGCTGAGGACAGTTTTATTTTCAAGTTTGGGGGTAGTATGTTTTGGTGTGTTAGTATTTTGGTGTGTTTTTATTTGCCTTAATTTTTTTTTAGTATATATATATATAATATTTTGATTTTTGAGATTTCTAGATCTGGCCATAACACCAATAAATTAGCTATATACAAGCTTCTAAAATTGTTTTAACCGGTAAAAAAAAATTGTATATTCCAAAATTTTTGAGCCTCAATCTCTCTTTCCAAACCTTGTAGTTATCATATAAAATCGAGTCATTCGTTACCTTGAGAATGTAATACCCGAATTTTCAGTATGAATTTTTCGCGTTATTTTATCTAAGATATACTGGATGACTTGGTGTCTATATAGTATGGATAAAATAAATTGAGAACTGAGACGGCTGTATTTGTACTCGTATAACGGTCGTAGAGGTTCGACATTTATTTTGAGGATATCGTGTATCAGGTTATTGATATTGGGTATATCGTATGATAATGTTATTGGATTCAGTACATGTATTTAGTATGTCGTATGTTCGTATTTTGGTATGTCGAGACGGACGAGGAGAATTGGGAATGGCTAAGTATAGCCTGATTAGCGCGCGCTAATGTTCAAGTATAGCGCACGCTATCGTTCATGGTTAGCGCACGCTAGAGGCAGAATGTAGCGCACGCTAAATGCAGTCAGATCAGAAGGAATCTGCGTGTGGACCCGGCTGCTTTCGGCGCACGTTCTGGTAAGTCAACGGTTGTTGTCCTGAAGTATTAGCGCACGCTAAAGCATGAGGCTTAGCTTACGCTAATTGTAGATCGGTCAAAGGGAATCTTATCCTTGTCAGATCGGCATGTGGGGGCACATGCGGTAGGTAAACTGTAGCAAGTCAACTGATGTTAGCGCACGCTAAATGACAGGACTTGCGTACGCTAGACAGTGTAAGTTACGTACGCTAATGCATAGGCATTACGTACGTAAGCTCATGTTCGAGGCAAGGCAGTGGCCTCAGGGCTGCGATAGCGCACGCTAACAAAGTCGGTTAGCGCACGCTAAGGCCGTAGTGCACGCTAAACATAAGGTTTAGCGCACGCTAGTAATACACTTTATAAAAAGGGGACAGACGGGTGTTATGAAGCATTTCCTCCATTTCTTTCCTTTCACTCAATAGAGAGAATTTTGGGAGGTACTTGAGTTCCTAAAACACTCTGTGATGATGACCTTTAACAAGATTAAGATGGAGAGCATGGATTCAAAGCTTTGTTCTTGAAATTATTAATGATTCTTGGAATGAAATTCATAGAGAGAGTCTTGAGGTTCCAAACACTAGATTATGATGGAGTTGAGCGTCCTTATCAACATTTGGAGCTTGGAAATGATTAGGAACGGATTCAACCTTGATAATCCATCATTTTCTTCAAAGAGGTAATTAATCTTCACTTTGGATTTCATTTTGGGGATTGAATATTGGTGTTCTTGAGATGATGATTATCATATTAATGAATTGATAAGTATGATTCGAGATGGCTTACTGAGTAATGTTGATGTTATTGTTGGTATGCGGATATTGATATGTTTCGTATGGTTTTGAATGGTGTTCAGGAGATATGTCGATTTATATCTCCCTTCATTTCGGATTTGATGTTAAGATGATATACGGATATATATGACTTAGGTGATTAATTACATGTTAGCATATCGGATTATGATGGTTGTCATGAACATGATTATGGAATCATGGTATTCTTGGTGTTCTTGGATATATATCACATCAAAGAGGAAGGATATATGTTGGTTTGATTATTAACATGGATAAGATAATTGAAACTAAACATTATGTTGATTGTAGTGATTGAGTTCGTATGATAAGATATGGATCATGATGATGAGATTGAATCTGGAAAAGTTATTGTTAATCTTGGAGTATGATTTCCTTTTCATTCAGATTTGTATTCGCAAAGTGTTAGTCGATGCTTGGAATGCATGCAACTGTGTAGCATTAGCGCACGCTAAGCTTACTGGCTAGCGCACGCTATCGGGAGCGACTTAGCGCACGCTACGTTATGCGTTTAACACGCGCTAAGTAGGCAGACAGTGTAGTATTTTCGTGTTGTGATTATGAATTCGTGATGGTTTGAACTGGATTGTTTAAGACTGTGTTTAATCGAGATATTTTGGATCTATTGGGTTATTGATCGGTTATTGATTGATAATTATGATTTATCGGATTCGGCTTGTATTGTTGATATGAGTTCGTAATTGTTTGAGTTGTATTGTTCGGTTTTGTAAATGATCGAGGTATTGTCGAACCGTTGAGTTTGATTGGTTGGTATACCGGTTATTGATTATTATTGGATGTATTGTCATTTGATTATTGCATTAGGTCGCGATAATTGAGCGTTGATTATGGCCGTTGTGTTGCGGTCAAGGTTGGAGAGTTCGTAGGTTGCTTTTGGTCGGGGCTGAGGAGCTCGGGGACGAAGGCAATGGATTCTGGTAACAGCTTCGTGGTATCGGTATCGAGGCAAGTTTATACTTGTTCAGTTTATAATATTTGATGAATGGTTTCGTTTTCATTTCATTTATAATTCGTATAGCAATGCTATTAGAAATGTAAGTTGTCGGTTAATAAGTTGTATATCGTGCTCTGGTTTGTATTAAATCATAAGGTATATGATTTAATTGTGTTCAAAGAATACGTGAGTTAACTTTGGTCAAGTGTATAGTATATCGGATATCGAGGATAGTCATCGCGATGACATAAGTATCGGGATAAAGGTTTATTGGTATTGAATGGATGGTACCTTATTTGAGATTATTCGTATAACTGTGTATTCGTTCAGGGATGTTGTTCGTGGAAAGGATGTTATCTTCGGCCTTGAGGTAATTTATGTTCAGTTATGAGATAATTATTATGTTGAGTTGTTGTATATATTGTACGTTGAGGCTTCGTATATTGAGATTCGTATTGGTTGTTCGTTGAGGGGTGTTGATCCCAGGACTATTGTCGGTATTAATGGTTGTGTTGATCGTCTCATCGAGGGATGTTGATCCCAGAACTGTTGTCTGAGATTGTTGATCGTATGGATTATCCTTTGGGGTTTGTGATCCCAGGATTGTTGTTTTGAATATTGATTAGTCGTGTCGACTTTTCTTTGTCAGATTGTCGTTGTTCACTTCGATGAGTCTTTTGATCCTTATTGGATATGTAATTCTTGAGTTTCGTTGTCATGTTGCATCGTGACATATCTGGAGTCATATTTGCGTGCCGATTGGTTATTGTGTAGGATTTTTAGCCGGGCACATGATGGTTATGCGTGGATATTTCCGCATTGAACCGTGCACACGAGACGTAGTTCGTGAGGCTAATTAGGTACAAGACCACACGTGTATTTGATCGATACCCGGGGTGGCTTGTGCACGGACACATTTCCGGATCGGGCGTACTGTGACGTCCATCTTTTGAGCCATATTGTTGGGTCGTTCATAGTCCATGTATGATTGGATATGTTCGACGGTTTGCGACTGGTTGTTCATACGCCCGAGGTATATGTTCGACAGTCAGAGTTATTTCTTGAGATCCATTATTGTTGATCATTTGGAGTCTACCTTGTTGAGGGTATTCTCGGTTATTGTTGGTCCTTTGTTGATCATTTGGAGTCTACCTTGTTGAGGGTATTCTCGGTTATTGTTGGTCTTTTGTTGATCATTTGGAGTCTACCTTGTTGAGGGTATTCTCGGTTATAGTTGATCCTTTGTTGATCGTGTTTGTAGTTTACCTTGTTGAGGGTACTCTCAGTCATCGTTGATCCTTCGTTGGTCGTATTGGAGTTATCATGTCGATGATATTCTCAGTGATGTTTTGGTTGATCTGGTTATTGATCGTATAAGCATTCAGACTGTACGTCGATGTTCGGGATTTGTTATCATTATCATATGGTAGTTGATCTACAGATATGTTGTGTACTGTTGGTTTATCCAGGTTGAGTTTTGATTGTGTAATCCGATGGACAGGATTTGGCACGGATGAATTATTTCATGATTATGAGTTATGATGATGTTTTGAGGATTGTTGGTATTTTTGAAATTCAATACAGATAATTGTTGTTAAGTTCATTTCGTCATTCGAGGATGCGAAATGTGGATTATGGTAAGGATTTGGATTATTATGGATTGGTAAGGTTATAACGATAAGATTACGTTGGTAGTATTCTTACAGTATTATTAAATTGGTATGTAATTATTTATGATGATGTGATCGGTATCATTATTGAGTATTGTGGCTGACCCCGTCGTGGGCTTTATTTTTAGGTACTCGTAGATCAAGCTAGTAGCGGTCGTGAGGGGATGAGCTTCCCGATGTGATACTGGTTGTGGCTTGTTTTCGGAGAATTGAGTATTCTTTTCCGGTTATTTATTTCCGCTGCAAATGTATATTTTGAACTGTGTTTTATCCGCTGCGTGTGTATATTTCAAAATGTCTTTCCGGTATTTTTACCATATCGTGTGCACATTTCAAAATGGCTTTTTGGGTACTTCGTAAACTTGGATTATTTCGTAAAACCGATTCCCTAAACCGAGTTTTGGCATTTTGGCCTTGAACGTTTTAACGATATTTTCATGATGGTATTTGATATTTTATAAATGACTTTTGTGAGTATTTGAAAACATTACCGTCATCGGCCTTTTTGGCGTTTTTGAACGTTTTTGGAAATGGATTTTAGCCTGGTGGGTTCGTAGCATGGGCCTACTGTAATATCCCGGATGGTTTTGGGGGTGTTACAGAAGATGGTATCGGAGCTTGGGTTTTGTGAAACCCAGGCGTGTGTGTTATGTGGCTCTATCGGTACGGTAGTAGCGTGATTTTTGAAAATGAGCTTTTCTGACTTTTGAGTCAAACCGGTTTTGGAGTTTCCAAAATTTTTGAGATCTTTTCAAATTGTTATTTGTGATATTGGCGTGTGTTGGTATTGTTTTGAGACTTCGTGTGGGAGTCGTGTGCTAGTATCACGAGAGATCATCGGCTTCACGCACCTGTAAGTATATTGGTTTGGTTATTCGCTTGTGGCGACACTTGATTGTTTTGTGATGAGTTGGAAAGTTTTGGATTTATCTGTTGTTGGTGGCAGGTTGCAAGTTTCGAGGACGAAACTTATTTTAAGGGGGGTAGTATGTAATACCCGAATTTTCAGTATGAATTTTTCGCGTTATTTTATCTAAGATATACTGGATGGCTTGGTGTCTATATAGTATGGATAAAATAAATTGAGAACTGAGACGGCTGTATTTGTACTCGTATAACGGTCGTAGAGGTTCGACAATTATTTTGAGGATATCGTGTATCCGATTATTGATATTGGGTATATCGTATGATAATGTTATTGGATTCAGATGTATTCAGTATGCCGTATGTTCGTATTTTGGTATGTCGAGACGGACGAGGAGAATTGGAATTGGCTAAGTATAGCCTGATTAGCGCGCGCTAATGTTCAAGTATAGCGCACGCTATCGTTCATGGTTAGCGCACACTAGAGGCAGAATGTAGCGCACGCTAAATGCAGTCAGATCGGAAGGAATCTGCGTGTGGACCCGGCTGCTTTCGGCGCACGTTCTGGTAAGTCAACGGTTGTTGTCTTGAAGTATTAGCGCACGCTAAAGCATGAGGCTTAGCGCACGCTAATTGTAGATCGGTCAAAGGGAATCTTATCCTTGTCAGATCGGCATGTGGGGGCACATGCGGTAGGTAAACTGTAGCAAGTCAACTGATGTTAGCGCACGCTAAATGCAAGGACTTGCGTACGCTAGACAGTGTAAGTTACGTACGCTAATGCATAGGCATTACGTACGTAAGCTCATGTTCGAGGCAAGGCAGTGGCCTCTGGGCTGCGATAGCGCACGCTAACAAAGTCGGTTAGCGCACGCTAAGGCCGAAGCGCACGCTAAACATAAGGTTTAGCGCACGCTAGTAATACACTTTATAAAAAGGGGACAGACGGGTGTTATGAAGCATTTCCTCCATTTCTTTCCTTTCACTCAATAGAGAGAATTTTGGGAGGTACTTGAGTTCCTAAAACACTCTGTGATGATGACCTTTAACAAGATTAAGATGGAGAGCATGGATTCAAAGCTTTGTTCTTGAAATTATTAATGATTCTTGGAATGAAATTCATAGAGAGAGTCTTGAGGTTCCAAACACTGGATTATGATGGAGTTGAGCGTCCTTATCAACATTTGGAGCTTGGAAATGATTGGGAACGGATTCAACCTTGATAATCCATCATTTTCTTCAAAGAGGTAATTAATCTTCACTTTGGATTTCGTTTTGGGGATTGAATATTGGTGTTCTTGAGATGATGATTATCATATTAATGAATTGATAAGTATGATTCGAGATGGCTTACTGAGTAACGTTGATGTTATTGTTGGTATGCGGATATTGATATGTTTCGTATGGTTTTGAATGGTGTTCAGGAGATATGTCGATTTATATCTCCCTTCATTTCGGATTTGATGTTAAGATGATATACGGATATATATGACTTAGGTGATTAATTACATGTTAGCATATCGGATTATGATGGTTGTCATGAACATGATTATGGAATCATGGTATTCTTGGTGTTCTTGGATATATATCACATCAAAGAGGAAGGATATGTGTTGGTTTGATTATTAACATGGATAAGATAATTGAAACTAAACATTATGTTTATTGTAGTGATTGAGTTCGTATGATAAGATATGGATCATGATGATGAGATTGAATCTGGAAAAGTTATTGTTAATCTTGGAGTATGATTTCCTTTTCATTCAGATTTGTAGTCGCAAAGTGTTAGTCGATGCTTGGAATGCATGCAACTGTGTAGCATTAGCGCACGCTAAGCTTACTGGCTAGCGCACGCTATCGGGAGCGACTTAGCGCACGCTACGTTATGCGTTTAACACGCGCTAAGTAGGCAGACAGTGTAGTATTTTCGTGTTGTGATTATGAATTCGTGATGGTTTGAACTGGATTGTTTAAGACTGTGTTTAATCGAGATATTTTGGATCTATTGGGTTATTGATCGGTTATTGATTGATAATTATGATTTATCGGATTCGGCTTGTATTGTTGATATGAGTTCGTAATTGTTTGAGTTGTATTGTTCGGTTTTGTAAATGATCGAGGTATTGTCGAACCGTTGAGTTTGATTGGTTGGTATACCGGTTATTGATTATTATCGGATGTATTGTCATTTGATTATTGCATTAGGTCGCGATAATTGAGCGTTGATTATGGCCGTTGTGTTGCGGTCAAGGTTGGAGAGTTCGTAGGTTGCTTTTTGTAACACCCCAAACTAGGCGGATATTACAGTGCCGTAGATCCCCAACTGGGACCCACCAGGCAAATGAAAATGAATGAATTACACAGGATAAATGTAGTACCGAACTACATTACAACAATAATTACTCCGATGAGGAGTTTAGTTACAACACACCAGGACCATACCGAATACTAGTGTATTTTATATGAAGATAAAATACACAACACTGAATGAAACGGAGTATTCAAATGAAAGTCTGCAGCGGAAAATAAAGGACAATAACATGAATAACTGAAAGATCGGGGCCCCCTACTAGTATCACTAGGACTCCTCGACATCAACATGCTATTCCCGTGCGTTTGCCTTGCCATGACCTGAAAAACAAAATCCCCAAACGGGGTCAGTTACAAAGAACAACAATCCTTAAGAGTTGAAAATACACAATCATGATTATATCTGAAGTTATGAAATATCCTGTCGAAACATACGCAATCAAACATGCTATATGAATCAACTAACAGTACGGCTAAAAGGAAATGGCGCCACACTACGCCCGGGATGGAAATGTGTCCGAGCACAAGCCACCAACGAGTATCGATCAAATACACGTGTGGTCTTGTACCTAATCAGTCTCACGAAACAATCAATCTCGTGTGCACAGTCCAATGTGAGGCCACCAACCAACACACGACTATAATGTGCCTGACATGAAAATCCTACACATACCAACGCAGCGCCCGGTCGACGACCGAATGCCACGATATAACAAAAGTGACATCGAAAATGAATAATGACTCACCGAGATGGAAAGATAGTGAAATAAATGACAGCTCAATGAAATGATTGGAACCGTCGTTCCTTATGACTGAAGTAATTAATTGACAATAACAAGTTTTTATACGGTTAATACAATGATGAATGAATTATGATTATGAATGAACAACAACAAAAGGGATGAATATCCTTTTAACCGAGTAAGAATTAACTTACTCCACACCGGTGATAATTATCCTTCCACGAACAACGTCCTAATTGAGATATCGGTCGCTCGAACAACCTTGAATAAATACAATTACCAACAATCCATTCAATACACGAATCAAACATGAATATAACGAACTCGAAACGTCGATACGAATAAACCAAGTTCATTGAGGCATTAAATCAAACACGTTGCAGCCAAACTCCGATTGTTTACAATCAAACCTCAATATACCAATATCAAATCCCCCAAGAAGTGTTTCAAACCAACAAAACATCTTCAATATGATTAATAATCCAAGACGAATATCCGAAAACGTGATTATAACGACAATTAATCGAAAACCCCCAATTTCAACTCGATATTCAAAGTGTTCTTGAATAATCCTTCAATAATCCAATGAATCCTTATACAAACTCATAATCATATATATATCCCTTCATGTAACATGATTATAACGTCCAAAACATCATATCTCAACAAAAAAATCGAAATCCAAGGTGTTGAAGAATATTACCTTTGAAGATCCAAGTACTTTAATCCGAAGAACACGCGTTAGATCGATTATCCGGGCTTCACGATCGAAAGGAGATGAAGAAAATCAAACACTCAAATGATTTTTGAAGGAAAAACCCTCCCTCAAGCTCTCTCTCTCGGTTGTAGGTGAAGAAAAGGGAAAGAAATGGGCTGAAATGCTCAAAAAACGAATTTAAAGGGATTGACTGCCCTGCCGGACACGGCCCGTGCCGATCGGCACGGTCGCGGCGCGCAACTGGCTGGCAGGGACTCGACCGTGTCCGCTTGACACGGTCGCGGCGCGGAGGGGCCTTCCGAAAGTGACCCGTCCGACAACGACTCGGCATGACTCGACCGTGTCCTGGAACACGGTCGGGCGTCTGGGCAGTCGGTTCTGGCTTATCCGGAAGAGTTCGACTCGGCCATGCCAGACGACACGGTCGGGTCCTGTGGCAGAGACTTCGGCATTTCCGGACGAGTACATCAAGGGCCGTGTCGGACGACACGGCCGAGTTCGGTCGGCAGTGATCGGCCAATAACTGAAAAATGAGCGGGTGAGCTAAAACGACCATAACTCTCTCGTCTGGACTCCGATTGACTCACCGTTTGAACCATTGGAAAGCTAATTTGATGCTCTATAATATTGCAAAGATTTAGAATTTTTGGAGTTACCAAAAATTAATGGTGATCTAACAAAGTCGAATTCATATGAGGAAAGTTGAAACAATGAACAATAACGATACACAACTCGAAGTTTTTCCGAACGGTGAACACGGTGAATGAACATGATTGATGAATGATTATAATTGAGTGAAAATCCACTGAGTGACAATCACCGAATGAAATTACTGAATGATAATGACTGAATTACAACCGGGTATTACATACACCCCCCCTTAAAAGAGTTTCGTCCCCGAAACTAAGGGTCAAACAACTCGGGATAATTCTCCCGCATACTATCCTCGGTTTCCCAAGTAGCCTCTTCGACTCCGTGTCTAGACCACTGAATCTTGACCAAAGGAATCGACTTATTCCTCAACTGTTTGATTCGCTCCAATACTGCAGGGACGCTCCTCGTATGAATGATCATCCGCGATCTCGATTTCGTCGAACTGAAGTATGTGACTCGGGTCGGCAACATATTTCCGCAACTGAGAGACGTGAAACACATTATGAATTCGGCTCAATGTCGGAGGCAAAGCCAATCGATAAGCTAACTCGCCTACTCGATCCAAAATTCCAAACGGTCCAATGAATCTCGGACTCAACTTCCCCCGTTTTCCGAAACGGAAAATACCTCGACTCGGGGATACCTTGACCAAAACGTGGTCACCCGTCTCAAACTCTAGTGGTCGACGACGATTATCTGCATATGATTTCTGTCGACTCTGAGCTGTCAACATACGACTCTTGATCAAAGCTACCTTCTCCCGGGCGGCTATAAGCATATCGGGCTCGGTGCCGATTGATTCTGACAAGTCATCCCAACACAAAGGAGATCGACAACGACGACCGTACAAGGCCTCGTAAGGTGCCATCTTAATGGAGGCATGCCAACTATTATTATACGTGAACTCGATCAGTGGTAGTTGGGCTTCCCAATCGTCCTTCCAATCGAGGACGCATGCCCTCAACATGTCCTCTAATGTCTGAATAGTTCTCTCTGATTGTCCGTCGGACTGAGGATGAAAGGCAGTACTGAGATTAAGCTGAGTTCCCATAGCACGATGAACTGATTTCCAAAAATGAGACACAAACCGTCCATCACGATCGGAAACGATACTCTTAGGAGTACCGTGCAGTCTCACTATCTCTTTGATGAACAACTGATCCAGTCTCTCGGGACCCCACGTATCCTTGATCTCAAGGAAATGAGCTGATTTAGTTAAGCGGTCCACAATCACCCAGATCGTATTCATGTCACGACGACTCGTCGGCAAACTCGTGATGAAATCCATAGAAATGTCTTCCCACTTCCACTCCGGAATAGGGAGAGGTTTCAGCATACCCGCCGGTCGCTGATGTTCAATCTTGACTTGTTGACAGGTTAAGCATCTCGAAACAAATTCTGCGACTTCTCGCTTCATATTATTCCACCAGTAATTTTGTTTCAAGTCCTTGTACATCTTGCTGGACCCCGGATGAACAGAATAAGGGGTAGCATGAGCTTCTCTCAAAATCGAGTTTTTCAACTCGTCATTCGCCGGTACGCACAACCGGTTCATAAACCTCAAAAGTCCATCCTCGTGGATCACGAATCCAGGGGCTTTCCCCTGAGCCACATCTTTACGGATGCGCAACAATGAAGGGTCTGAACTCTGATTCTCTCTGATTACCTCCTCAAGTGACGATGAAATCTCTAACATATAAAGCTGTCCTTGAACTCGCTGAAGCCAGACCTCGATCTCGGGTCTAAGGAATTCCTGCTGAAGCTCCTTCTGAACTGTTAAACGAGCAAGCATCTGCTCCTGAACGGACTTACGACTCAAGGCATCGGCGACAACGTTCGCCTTGCCCGGGTGGTAAAGGATCTCGATATCAAAATCTTTGATTAGTTCCAATCACCGCCTCTGTCGCATATTTAACTCCTTGTGAGTAAATATATACTTCAACTCTTGTGATTGGTGAAGATCTGACAGGTGATGCCATAAAGGTAACGACGCCAAATTTCAGCGAAAACCACGGTTGCTAGCTCCGGCCGTGGGTTGGATAATTAACCACTAATCAGGAAACATCGGATTTACTTAATATCTTTCGGAGGTTGTCAATCTCGGATAGTTTCCGTCTTCGAGGGTCGACACGAACTCGTCGGATGAAATTACATGCCCAGAAAGTCACGGACCTCGTAACTCACATTTGGAAAACTTTCCATAAAGTTGCTCTCGTCTCAACACGTCGAGAACCTGATGAAGATGAACCTCGTGTTCCTCTCGGCTACGAGAATAAATCAAAATGTCGTCGATGAAGACAACAACAAACTGATCCAAAAAGTCGATGAAAACCCGATTCATTAACTCCATGAATACCGCAGGTGCAATAGTTAGCCCGAACGGCATAACTACGAACTCATAATGACCCAACCCCTGTGGAAGAGATGCCTGTTACTGTATCGACAGTAAATCCCGAGCCTTTGGCAGCAACGACGGATACGAGGACATCTGCCAACTTGGAAGACTCTAGCGAGTCGGCTGCCCCTTTGGAGCCAACAGCTAACTCTCCTATGCGGTATTCCACACCCGTACAGGATCCACCTTCCTTCGGGGTACCATCCCCTGTAAGGAATCCCTATTCCATACATGATCCCACACCTGTAGAGGAACAATTCGCTACAGCGGACACAAACGTTATACGAAGTCCCTCCCCGGACACTATTGTCAATAAAACTCTTCTTTCTGTGCAAATTGAACAGGCCTATGAAAGATTTCTTCAATGGAAAAGCTATAGGCTAGCTCCATACGATACCTTGTACAACTGGAGCGACTGGAGCAATGAAGAAAGATTCGTGTTGGAAGTGACGGACTCCACAGAAGTTGAAGCCCTGATCCAATGGGATAATCTATACTTCAAAGAGTTAATTGAAAGCTATCTTTTGCACAAATCAGATGCCAGAAGAAAAGGAAAGGATAAGTCCGAGGAATCTCCCAAAAGTCCAAAAGAAGACCACAACTCAGACGACGACGACAATACCTTTCAGGCAGGTCTGAGAATGAGCCGTGAGGAGGCTCACGAAAGAGAAGTCCCTCAAGTTCAACAAAATGATGAAGGGACATCAAGCCGCAATGAGCCTCCCTCGCAACAGCCAGATATTATTCCCGAGCAGGAGGAATCAGTCCCTCCTGTCGCAGAGGATCGATCATCTGTTTCGGAATAGGCACCCATGCCTGTCACCGAGGAGAAATCAACAGCAGAACAGGCACCCGAGCCTGCTGTCGCTGCAGAAGAAGAAGAATCACGCGCCTTCCAGAAAGAGGAATCAGTCCCTCTGCCGGAACAGGCGGAAGCTGAGAGACACCAGGAGGAATCAGTCCCTCCTGTACCCATGTCTTCTGAAGCCAATTCAAAACAGGAGGATGTCGTACCTCCTGCCGCCGAAATCGAAACACCTACTGCCGCCCCCACCAACCGTCTTGGAATCCGACGACGGTACTACACCCTGAGGATGTCCAACTCACTTCACACCCGAACGTGAACTTGAGAAGGTTGAATGCAGTAGAAGACTTTGCCCAGCCAGATTCTCCTCGCACTGTAACTAGGAAAGAGCAATTACGTGCTCTTGGCCTCCAGACTGTATTCATTCAGGACGCAGTGAATGCTCTACACTCAGTTGAAAAAGCAGTTGATTGGATGCACACATCGGCACTTGAAGAAATGACTGGATTACAGCATGAAGTATCTCGAGTAGTCGAAGCCTTCACTGTCTTGCCAGAAGTCTTCAAGCAAGCCCTGAGCAATTTGCAAGATAAGCAAGAAAAGATCCTGAGAGGAGGAATCTAAAACTCGCATATCTGAGGCCAAGACAGCATCCACTATGATCGAAACAAGTTATCAACTGCGAATCCATGACAAGAACATCAAGGATATGTCGCAGGTGCTCTCCTCCCTGGTCGAGAGAATGTCAAATATCGAGACAAAGCATGATACCGCTCTGGAAATCCTAGGATGTCTTGATGAAAAGGTATCTTACCTTGACGATGCCAAAAAGGGGGAAGAAGCGAGAGAAGCCGCGAGGAGAACGAGGCTTCAGCAAGAAAGAGAGTTCAATGCTGTTCAAGACAGCATTACTGCAGAACTAAACAAATTGGCTGCACCCGCTCAAGGATACAGGATTTCAGGTTCTCGACCTGAGTTCCATGATCCAAGCGTCCCATGGAAAAACATGATCCAAAGGCCTTCTGAAATTCGTCTGCCAACCAACCACCATCCCACTACTGAAGAAGTGAAGCAATGGAGGATAAATGAACTGATGAGATATTTTGCAAAACTTGTCAGGGAATCCGCCATCTTCAAAGGATATAAAACCTTAGCGGAGGCTGCAGATAAATTTACAAAGTTGTTAGAAGAAGGAAAGCTTCCTCTCCAATAAGAAATGAAGTCCAAGCATAGACGAGGAGATCGGATCACCCATCCAGAGGACTGGATTCTCGCCTTCGACAAATCATACGATGGTAGAGCAATCTACTTATATCGAGGCAATGATTCCCTACAGCATTGGTGGCGTGGAACTGAGAACGATCCCGACAAAAGGCCATGGAGACACTCAGATTATAGGAGTTAAAATACTTGTATTTTTGTTTGTAATTTTTCTTTCAAAACAACAATCCTTGTACTCTTTTTGAATATCAATAAAATATTTGCTTGCCTTGAAAGATTACAACTCGTAATCTACCGTGTTACTGTATGATTACGTAATTTAATTTAATTGCTGAAATTAATCACAAGTATAGAAACTTGTTTAAAAATTAAAGCTGTACGAACTTGTCTGCGAACAGTTCATAGATTCAGTTGTATGCATCTAGAATACATTGTAAGATTGTGCTTGCGCACCAATCATAAGCTTAAGCTGTAAAAACTCTTAGCTGCATCAAACTCGCCTGCGAGCAGTTCATAAATTAGACTAAGCTGCTGAAAGCGAGATCATTCGACACAAGACCAAGATATCTGCCCGAAGTCATCAAGAAGGTTATTCGCTTCATGAAGAAGGTTTTGGCATCATCAAGATGGCTTGAAAGATTTAAGTCTTGGAAAATTGTCAAAAAGGGGGAAATTGTTTGGATAACAATCTTTATCTGAAATTGTTATAATAACAATACCCGGTATCGAAACAGTAAGGACTAATAATCCCTGTATCGAATAAGTGGTGATAAGATGTTTTGACAAATATGCCAATCCTGCATACAGTAAGCAAACTGTATCGATAAGCTGATCAAAAGTGTCAACCTGTATCAAAGACCTCTCGTACATCCAGCATACAGTGGAACCTATCATACAGCAAAGAAGTCTCATAAAGACTAAGTATGGAAGCTGTCTCGAATCGTCAATACAGTGATCCATCCATACAGCTCTCAACAGGACAAGAAGGAATCTTTGTTATTCGCGAAAGTCAAACTCCTGTTGAAGAAGATATATTTAAATACTAAAGGATATAGTATTTAAATATCAAAATCTTCAGAGATCTACAAATCCCGCAAAATCCGGATCGTGTTTTATTTAAACACATCATCATATTGGAACGGAATCTTGCTCAATGGATTTATCTCAACGGATATATTTCAGAAGACTATATATATCCCCTCAAGGCTTTGAAGATTAGTTACAAAAAACGTACCAAAGCTTATGAAGTTATTATCATATACATAAGAGCAAAACATATCTCCAAAGCTCATTTCTATTCAGATATAAAGAGATTACAGTGCTCAAATCGTGAACAACACATCATCAGCTAAAAGCTCAGAAAGTCAAAGCTGTTGTTTATATATTGTTCTAAACCTTGAACAAACACAAATCAGCCCTGTGTGGACTGAGAATCCTTGCTCTTCCTAAACTGTGTGTGAAGGACTTGCATCGAAGAAGACAAAGCTTCAGAACTGTGTGTGAAGAAGCCAGTCAAAGTGTTAGCTCAAACCAATCTGTGTGAACGGCTGAAGGCTAAGATCATTATATCAATATGTGTGAACGATATATTGATTAGGTTTGGTTATAATTACGTAGTTGTGTATGCAGTAATTATAATAAACTTTTTACTCCTGTGTGGAGGACGAGTGGACGTAGAGGGGTTTACCTTGAACCACTTAAATACTGTGTTATTTACCTTATGCTTTTATTGTTTTATCTCAACTGTAATTATTTAAGTATACACTGCACATCGAGTTGTTGTATCCACAACAACTTACTGTATTTAAGACTTTCGCTACGCACTCAGATTAAAAACAGTACAACTTGTTGTTTAAAACACTTTCCAAGTTGTATCCAGTATACTTAGTGGCCAACATAAGCTCAAGGCCATGATTGGTGAATCAGAAGCCCAGCCCGCATCGAACAAGACCGAGGAGTGCCTTCAGGCAATCACTTACAGTGACTCCTCCGATGATGACATCAAAGATAAAGCATATATGTGGTCTATGGCCAAAGAAATAAAGGATGTGAGGATAGCGATGATGTAGTAGGCTCAAATTCAACTACTCCTATAAATGCATCGCATACCTTTGAAAACATGATGAATGAATTCAAAAACATTCAAAAGGCCCACGAGACTTTAAAACGAGAAAACATACAGCTTGAAATTTCAAACTTAGAGCTGAAAGATGAAAATGACTTGGTGAAAAATAACTATGAAAATATGTCTATTGATTGCGAAAACAGTAAGGTCACATTTGAAAAACATATGGAAAGCAATCATCAACTCGCCCACGATCTAAATGAGGCTAAGTCTCATAATGAGAGCAATACAAATGATTTTACTTTACTTGAAGTCAAAGTAAAAACTCTCGAGAAGCGAGAAGGAGAATTAGAGACAATCCTGAAATTATTCGAGAAATCATATAAACGGATGGAATAAATTCTAAGCACTGGGCAACATGCCCATGATAAAAGTGGCTTAAGGTATAACTCATTCTCTAATGGAAAGTCTAGTACGATATATGTCAGGGGTGTGGAACTCATTCCTGTACCTGAAGAGATTCCAAGTCCTGTAAAGGTTACAGCTGCCCCTCGTACAATAAAGGTTGCGATTCCACCACCAAGTTCATATCACAGACAGCAAAAGGCTCAGCCTCCCAGACCTGTAAGGCGTGATCAACAGCATGCTCCCCGAGCATATCAAAAGCGCCAACAACCGTTCAGAAAGAAGGCTATATCTAAGTATCAAAGGCAAGCACCGTTGTACTGCCAATAGTACAGTGCGCCTAGATATTGGATACATGAGCCCCATTATCCATCTAGAAAGCAGGTTGCAGCGCAGTATCATCAACAGCTCTGGGCATCCAACTTGAGACCCAGAAGGTAAGCTTTAAGGTCGCAGAAAATGGCTCCACCTCCTATACGGAAATCATACTGGAATAATAACCCTAGATTTTACATGCATAATAATCAAGGTTGCAGTGACTACGTACATGCCCCCACGTAGACATCGCAAAACAGGACCAAAAGTAACCTACAACAAACCAATTGCTTTTAGGCAAATTTGGGTACCAAAAGACACTAACATACATGGACCCAACAATCAAAGGGGACCTATATCTACTTAAATTCTGTGCTTACAGGATATCAAAGAGAAGGACATCTGGTACTTTGACAGCGGATGTTCTCGGCACATGATAGGAGATATCAGCAAGCTGTCAGATTATGTAGAAGGTCGTGGTCCAAAGGTGCGGTTCGGTGACAAGTCCAAAAGAAGAAAAAGAGGGAAGGGAACCCTGCTTGTAATAAAGTTTCAAAGTCACCGACGTAGCCTATGTTGAAGGCTTACAAGACAATCTATTTAGTATTAGCCGGTTTTGTGACAAACAGTTCTCGGTGAAATTCTATATAGACCACTGTAGAGTGAAGGACATCAAGACCAAAGAAATCGTCCTCACAGGAAGCAGGCCAGGTAATATGTATATTGCTGACTGGAAGCCAACGAGCTCCACTATTCCTTGTTTTGTTGAAAAAGGCACTGCAGATCAAAGCTGGTTATGGCACAAGAGGATGTCTCGTATCAACTTCAAGACAATCAACAAACTCACCAGACAGGGAATGGTTAGAGGCTTTCCCAATGTGTCATTCCATAAAGACAGCCTCTGCGGACCCTGTCAGAAAGGCAAACAAGTCAAAACCACCCTGAAAAGTCATACCTGTCCACCCATAGGGTTCTAGATATGCTACACATGGACCTCTACGGCCCTGTAGACCCTGTAAGTTTGGGAGGTAAAAAATATTGTCTCGTCATTGTTGATGATTATTCCAGGTATGCTTGGACATTTTTTCTTAACAAAAAGAAAGAAAGCACAAAGAAGTTTCCAGAGCACCTAAGAAAGCTTCAGAATGATAAAGGGTTGAGTATCGTGTCAATTCGTTCCGACAGAGGTACTGAATTCACAAATCGCTTTATAGAGCAACACTGTTCGCACAATGGAATACAGCACAAATACTCAGCAGCCCGAACTCCTAGACAAAATGGTGTTGCCGAGAGAAAGAATAAGACACTCAAGGAAGCTACAAGAACCATGATTCCCGCAAGCAAGTTGCCGCAGTGGTTCTGGGGAGAAGCAACAAATACAGAATGCTATGAGGTTTGGAATAATAAAACTCCATTAGTTGCATACTTTCACATCTTTGGATGCCGGTGTTATATTCTGAACAATGGGAAATATCAAATTCAAGACATTTTTCAAAAAGTCAGATGAAGGGATATTTGTAGGATACTCCTCTGTGAGCAAGGCTTTCAGAATCTTTAACAAAAGGAAGCTGACAATAGAGGAATCTGTACATGTAATATTCGATGAACCTCACTTTGATCCTATAGGAGTAGAAGACTTAACCCAAAATATCCGAACACTCTCTATTGATGACCCTCAAACTCCAATAGAGCCTGTCATAGACTTAGAGATCAATCCTGCAGCTGTAAGATTAGAAGTAGTCGAAGCCGATGATGTACAAGCTGAAGATGAAACTATAACACCTCAAGATACAGTACGGGATGCCGTACTAGAACTTGACAGGAGATGGTTGAAAGATCACCCATAGGAGTTAATTATAAGAGATATTTATGCTGGTATATCTACCCCAAGGAGAATACATAGTACACAAGGAACTGTACTGCGCAAAAAGAGAGCAACTATGAGAAATCTCCATTTCCTGTATGGAAATCTAAAGATAAACTTAGGACACTAGCTATGTGCACCCTATATGTATTCTTAGCTCAATCCGAAACTGTTTCAACCAATGAAGCTTTGAATAATTCTCACTGGATCACTTCTATGGAAGAAGAGCTTAATGATTCCAAAAGAAACAATGTATGGTATCTAGTACCCAGGCCAGAACATCAAGCTGTAATTGGAACCAAAATGGGTATTTAGAAACAAAAAGGATGAGAATGGACTTGTTATTAGGAACAAGTCCCGTCTAGTCGCACAAGGCTACAGACAGGAAGAAGGCATAGATTATGATGAGACTTTTTCCCCTGTAGCCAAACTATAAGCCATCAGGATATTCCTAGCATTTGCCGATCATAAGAGCTTTATAGCATATCAAGTGGACGTTAAAAGCACATTCCTGAATGTAGACCTCGTCGAAGAAGTCTATGTTGAACAACCACCAGGGTTTGTCAACACTGAAGGCGGAGACCAAGTATACAGACTACAGAGTTGTCCCTGTACCTTACCAATAATGGATTTGAGAAAGGTGCTGTAGACAAAACTCTATTTAAGATACAGGAAGGAGATGACCTGTTAAAGGTACAAATATATGTCGATGATATTATATTTAGTTCTACTAACCTTGCTTTATGTCAAAGGTTCTCTCATCTCATGCAAAGTAAATTTGAAATGAGTATGATGGGAGAATTTAGTTATTTCCTAGGATTACAGGTCAAGCAATTTCCTACAGGAAGCTTCCTCAACTAGGAGAAGTACAGCAAGGAGCTACTCAACAAGTTTGGAATGAATAGCTCCAAATCCTCGTCAACCCCCATGAGCACTTCCGTGCAAATTAGTGTTGATGAAGATGGAAAGCCGGTTGATCAATCACTCTACAAGAAGCTTATTGGCACACTCCTGTACCTAACAACTAGTAGGCCCGATATCCAGTTTGTTGTAGGAGTGTGTGCTCGGTATCAAGTTGCACCTAAGAAGTCACACTTCATGACAGCCAAACGAATCCTTAAGTACGTGAAAGGAACAGTTGATGTAGGATTGTGGTATCCTAAAAAAAGGAGAATTCGATTTGGTTAGGTACAACGACTCGGATCTCAGAGGCTGTAAGTTGGATAGAAAGAGTACAAGTGGTACTTGTCACTTTCTTGGACCGAGACTTGTGTCATGGTTTAGTAAGAAGTAATTGGCCAACTTGCTTTCTACAGCTGAATCGGAATACTATGCCGCTGAAAGTTGCTGTATGCATATTCTCTAGATGCAACAGTAGCTACAAGATTATGGAATCAGTGCTAGAGGGACGCCTATCATCTGCGATAGCATGAGTGCAATTGCTATAGCGCACAACCCTGTATTGCACTCGCGAACTAAGCATATTGATATGAAGCATCACTTCATCAGGAATCATGTTGAGAATAAGGATGTTCGGATCGAAAAGATTCATACACATATTCAGTTGGCCGACATCTTTACAAAACCTCTCAGCACAACCAGATTCTGTATGCTTCATCAAGAATTGGGAATGCTACAGCCTCACTCCCTGTAAGTTTTTACGCTTTTACTCATAAATTGAGGGAAAATGCTGTAAGACCCAAGAATACCGTATCCACTTTAATTGATTATACACTCAGAACAAGTCAGATAGTACTATAGGACAAAGAAGGCATGAAACCTTCCTACAGCTGACGTGTGTATTAATTAAGGGGGAATACAATACGACCCATGAATACAGTATAAATCCAAATATTGGTGTAAGAATTTGATCTTGTATGTACCTTTTAAGGTAGCATGCTGTATTGATTCGCAGATACAGCCCATACACTGTAGGATGTCAATTAAATATTATATTACTACTCTATTCGTACAGAAAACGTTTCAAGTCCACTGCCCTTTTTACATTTTCAAACGTTTTATCCTTTAATGTTTTAAAGACACCTGGACTTCAATACATCAAATACCGCAATTTTAATCATTTCAAAACTTCCGTTTCGTGCAATAAGGGAACACAAACTGTCAGAAGTGGGACTGGTTATCATTTTAAAAATAGATGGATAAGACGTATAAGTTACTCTAAATCCATCCTGTACGTTCGTTTAAAAAGATGGTTCCCATCTCTTAAATCTAACCGTTCACTGTATGAAACCCTAATCTTCCCTGCACCCTATAAAAGGACTATATTTTGCTCTCTTAGACTCTTTACGCTTTCTGCAATTTTAAACGAGTCTCAAGCAAAATAGTCTACATACACTGTATTTTTTGCAATTTTTATGCAATATTTCCCAGTTTTCTTCAAATCCTTTTCTTTTCTGCAAGAATTTCGACTTCCCAGACTTACTCTCTTTCCATGAAGAAAAGAGAATCAATCATCGACGGATGCATCTTCGCCAGGTCCGTGTTGATTCTGTTGATGGAGAGAATCAATCTCGAAGGAGAAGACTTAATCGGGATGGAGTTGGTCGTTTCACGAGTGAAACAGTAAGGGCTGTACCGCCTTGCAAGTTACCACGCCGAATTGTATGTTGAACATATAGTAGAATAATTTTATTTGGACGCTTCGTTCAAATACTCATCTCAGAGGAAAGGAAGAGAAATTTCCAAAATCTCCGCAATTGTTCAAGGGATTGAGGTCTCCGTGAACAGAGATCTGCTGGAGAAACTTTACAGACTGCCGTGTGACGGCCTGAAAATGGAAGAATTGGAGACTTTCGGGTCGGAGAAGTTGTTGACAGTCTACTGGAGGTTGTTCACCGGTGATGAGAGGGCACAAAACGTTCATCCCTCATGCCACAAGAATTTTTTTTGCCTGCCCTATGTCTATCTTCATGACTTCTATTGCCGGGTTGTTCAGAACCGGATAGGATATTTTGAAATGTGCACCAACCTACGCTTCGGAATGACGGTGGCCATCATGTCGGGAGAAAAGGTAAACTGTTGTCAGGTTCTGTTGAAAAGGATTCAAGAGGAGGCTGACAAACCTGAAACTGCAAAGAAATCTTTTGGCCTCATTCTGAACTACATCCTCACTAACTGTGGAGTAAAACAATCTGAGAAGGACAAGAAGATTGGCCCCGAAAAATTCATTGGAGGGATGACTTCCACAGTGTTCAATAAGTCACCCCTGATTGCTAAGAGGCAGCACCCTCAAAGCATGCAGATCTCAAGTGACCCAAGGGACGTCACTGTGCGGATCTCAAACGAGGAGAAGAAAAGTAAAAGAAGCGTCTCTGACAGCCGATCACCTCATGCTGTCGAGAAGAAGAAGAAGAAGAAGAAGAAGGCCAAGAATTCTTCGAAGACTAGGCCTACAGTAACTACAGTGGTTACTGTAGAGGGCCCCTATGCTCCTGTCATTGAATCTATCCCACAGGGCGCAACCCCAATGGAAGAAATAGTTGATGCAAAAACAGCAGATCCCGAGCCTGTGGCGGCTATGACGGATGATCAACTGTTTGCTAAGCTGGAGAGTTCCGGCGAGTCGGCTGCCCCCTCAGAGCCAAAAGCCGCTACTCCTGACTGGGTACCCACCCCGGTACAGGACCCCTCTCCCCACAGGGTACCATCCCCTGTTCGGGATCCCTCTCCAAAACAGGCTCCCATACCTATTGAGGATCCCATCAGTACGGTAGACCCAACTACTGTACAAAGTCCCTCCCCATCTGAAATAATAAATAATACTCTCCTCCAGGTACAAATAGAGAAAGAGTATGAACGCTTCAAAATATGGAAGTCCTACAGGGTCTCCCCCTACGACACCCTGTACCACTGGTCCGACTGGAAGCACGAGGAATTATTTGCTCTGGAGGTCACGGACATCCAGAACGTCGAAGTCTTGATCCGATGGGAGGATCACTTTTGCCGCGAGCTTATTTCTGACTTTTACATGGAAAAGGAAAACTATACTCAAGGGAAAGTCACAGTCCAGTGACAAAGCTCCAGCGACAAGCCACCACTCTGACCTTGACTCGGTCGATGACGACGATGCCCTACAGGCCGGTCTGCGGATCAGCTGTGAAGAGGTCAGGGAAGGTGAGATGGCCAAACTTCATAACCAACAGGGTCAGGGGAAATCTGAAAGACAAGAATCCCCTCCCCCATAACAGGAAGCTGCTCACGACCAACAACAGGAGGAATAAGTGTTAGGGTTGTATACTGCAAAACATACTTTATGCTTGTATACCTTATTTCCCTGTAACTACCTATGAGAATATTAATTACATTTAATCAAATGTTTTGCATATTTATTAACGTTATGGTTATGCAAATGAAATGTCTAATTATTTTATATTGTAGATAATGTGGTGTGTTGGTTTTACACGGAAAATCACATTATCGGTGCGTTAAAAAATAATATAATAGTTCACAATCTATATAATTATTAGACAAATTATATGAAAGGTTGTAGTGTATGTTTGACCTTTATTGGTCTTGACTATTACCATACACTAGCGTATTTGCATATGTTGAACTAGATCGAGGTGAGATAGTGTCTTCTGTACTGACTGTAAGAAGAGCGTAAATCTCGGATAATTATTATTTCTTAATTCTAAGTATATACTCCCTCCGTCCACAATCAATGTTCCCCAACTTCTTGAGTTCGGGTTTTAAGAAATGTTAGGTGAGTGTGATATGAGTGGAGTTTGGGTCCCACATTAAAAGTAATTTAATGTTAATTAAGTTGGTTAAATAATTTAATATGTGGGTCAGCCTGGTAAAATGTGTAAATATATAAAATTATAAGGATATTTTAGTAAATTGTATTGTGGGGTAGTGTTTTAAAATAAAAAGGGAACATTTTTTGTGGACATACCAAAATGACAAAAAGGGAACATTGATTGTGGACGGAGGGAGTAATATTTAATTGTGTATTTATAATACTTATTGCTTTGATTTACCATGGGTGAGAGTCAAAATGATCGACTCAATAAGTTTCGTATCTTGGACAATAATGTTATTTATATGACAGTTATTATTATTACTAGAAATCGTGTCCCGACTCATGCAGGTTGATGATGTCCTTTTGAGGAGCTCGATAATGATTATTATATTAAACACTGCAGGTGGATTTAATTCCGATATAATAATAAGGTTCGAGTGGTAATACTCTTGGATAAGATATTAATTAATTAAAGCTGTCAGTAGCTTATAATTAATCAATTGACATTCGATATCTTAAACATGGGAACTAATATATTTAAATAAGGAGCCCGATTTCATAAATTGGGATTTGTGTTGGAAGTGCAATATTAATTTTTTAGTGGATGAATTGATATTAATAGACTCAATATATTAGGAAAGGTCCTAATAAGGAAATTTGAGGTCTATTAGGAGTCCTTCCCTAATCCTCTTTAAGATCCCTAGTAGTAGTCCAAAAGCCTATATATATGACACTTGGGGTTGGCCGATTTTCATCTATTCCAAGGCTTGTGAGATCAATTTTTGTCTTGTGTTTAATTGTGGATATTGACTTGTGTCTTTGATTCCACAATTTAGATAACACATTAATTTTCTAAGAGTGATTACATAATAGTAGAAAATAAAGAAAAATCGAGTGACTTTAAAGAAAGGAGGTTCGACCGATCCCATTGTTGTCCAAGCAAGATCCGGTAGCTCGTTGCCCACACAACGTCCGGGTTAAGGCAGATCATACTCTAGAAGGTCTAAAGGTAGAAATACAAGGTGATCAAGACGAAAGCAACCACTTCGCTTCAAAGGTAATATCCTATGATCTTTTAGATCTAGATTAGGATATCTCAACTCCAACATATTTATTTAATAAATTTAGATAATATTTAAATTGCTTATTAATCTTAATAATTAATGAATTACCATGCCTAAATAGATCTTATGCTCGTGGATGCTTGAAATGTGTTTATCAAACTTTCTCAAACTTCACTTCTGCTGCGTTTTATATTCAACAATTGGTATCAGAGCCGGAATTTTAGGTTTTTACTATTTTAATTAATTTTGGTGATTAATTGATAGTAATTTAAAATATTCATGTAATTTGATGTTGGTGTATTTTGCTATATGTGTTCTTGCAGGGAATATGATCCAATTATCATGGTTTATGTGAACGGTTTATTTATTTATTTATATTATTTATGCAATTATTGGTTTTGGCCCGATTTGAGGCATGTAATGGTTTTTCGGTGAGAAAATCCGCGGGTAGATCTAGGTGTTTTATTTTTTCGTGTAATCTTGCTGTAATTTCGATGTATTTTATTTTGTATAAAATTGTAATCGAATTCGAAAAAGATGGGATCACGAAGAAATAGAGCGAAGGGATCGCTGGATCTTTGGCGGCCGCGGCCGACAATAGCGGCGGCATCGCCGACCGGCCTACGGCTGCCGAGCAATGCCGAGCCTGATGCCGAGGGCCGCGGGCAGCCTGGTTCGGGCCGGTTCACCGGTTCGGGTCGGGTCATCCAGTTTTGGTCCAGTCCGTTTCGCCGTCGTTCGTTACATCCGCCGAAGAGTCAGGATTTAGAATTAAATTTTTTTATGTAATTAATTTGCATAAAAGTGAAATTTTAATTTTGAAAATCCATGACCCGGCCGGGGAGGTGTGACGAGATGCTTGATTCAGTGGGAGAGATCGAGTCGAAGATTTTTCTCGAATTTAACTCAAGGAAGAAGACCATGATAATTGGATAATTTAATTATCCATGCATTATTTTGGTTTTTATTATTTTGATGTATGGCATGTATGAATGTATGCGTGATATGTTTTCTGCATGTTAGGACGAAAAAATTACAAACCTTAAGGCTAAAATAACTAAGTGATTAAATTGATTTAATAAAATCAAATTGGCCTCCATAATTAATTTAAATTGTGAAATAATTAGCATGCGCGTTGACATTAGGGTCTTCCTCCATATCGGATGTGCTAATTATAGGTTCACTAGTTTTTAAATTTCAAGTGATAACATAAGGTAAATATTATTATTTTTATGATAGGACCTCTCCATCTGTAGGACTACTATTTAAAAGATAATATTTTAAGGATGTTAAATTATGATATTCACTTAGGTGTATTAATTAATAAGCTCCCCATCGGAATCTATATTAATTAATACACGGCCAAGAGGAACCAACTATTAATTTTACTTGTCATAATGTAAGTTGACTAGATAGTAAAATTAAAGACGTAAAATTCTCCTTGAAAAATGTGTGTAAACATCCACACGGTCGTGGCTTGCATATGCGGGTTTTTCGAGGTGTTGGTTGCTACCATATATATATTGTGGTTTTGAGGTTTTCGATATATTTTGCTATACATTATGTGATATATGTTTTTAATTTTTATCTCAGATATCTTTCAATCCACTTGATGTAATTCTCAAAGAAAATAAATTTGATGGCACTAATTTTGCCGACTAGAAAAGAAATCTTGACATAGTCCTGACTGCCGAGGGGCATAAATTTGTGTTAACTGAGGAGAGCCCTCTGGATCCGGAATCGGATGCCACTCCTGGAGTGTAACACCCCAAATTAGGCGGATATTACAGTGCCGTGGACCCCGAGTGGGACCCACCAGGCGAATGAAATTTAGTGAATTAAATAATATAAATGTAGTACCGAACCACATTATAATACCGATTACTCCGACGGGGAGTTTTAAGTACAACACACCCAGGAAATACATAATACATGTATATTTCTTATGAAGATAAAATATACAACACTGAATGAAATGAAATCCAAACGGACTGCAGCGGAAAATACACAACAAAAAGACATGAATAAATAAAGAGATTGGGCCCCCTACTAGTATCACTGGGACTCCTCGCCGTCAATGTTTTCTTCCCGTGCTTTTGCCTTGCCATGACCTAAAAACAATATCCCAATGGGGTCAGTTACACAGAACAGCAATCCTCAAGAGTTGAACAATATACAATAATTACATGAATGAGTTAAGAAACTGAGTTGAATGATGGGCATTATAGTATGCCCGAATGGAATGTGCAAGTGCACAAGTATCCAAGGGTCCGGAGTCCCGCATATACACCCGCAACTTGGACTAATTAGTCTCACGGAGGCACGTTACCGTGTGCGTAGTCCAATGTGTCCGGAGTCCCACATATACACATGACCATAGTGTGCCCGACTAAAAATTCCACACATACACCACCCGACAATGCAATATAATCCCGGAGGGTCCCAAGAACAAAAGCGACCGAGATGAGGAATAATGAACAAAAATCCGACAAGGGTCAAGAATGGCTTACCGAGATGAAATAATGATGCAATGAGTAATAGCTTCAAATGAAATGATTAGAACCGTCGTTCCTCGTGAATTAAATGATTAGTTTGATAATTACAAGTCTCAACATGATTGATATATTATGGATGGATTATATGTATGAATGAACAACTATGAAAGGAATGAGCATCCTTTTAACCGAGTAAGAATCAACTTACTCAAATACCGGTGAAGAAAGTCCTTCCTCGAACAAACGTCCTAAGTAGAAAATACCGGTCACTCGAACAACCTTGAATAACATAATTACCAACAAATGCTCAATCTACGTATCAAGCACGATTATAACCAACTCAAAAGTCGTTACAACAATAACCAAACTCATTGGGGCATTCTAACGGATACGTTGCAAACATTCTCCCGTTGATTACAACTAACCCCCAATTATATCGAAAACCAACCACCAAAAGTAAATCAATCCAACAAGACTTCATTAATGACATCAATGATCCAATAGGAAACCACAACTCAAAGTTACGACAACATCAATCGGAAACTACCAAAATAACCAAAGTCACACACCAAGGGTTCTTGAATAATTCCCCAAATATTCATTAAATCCGAAATATACATCAATAAATGCGTAAGAATACATATATCCAAGGTAGATAATCCATATCTAACATATTCCAACATAATAGCAAGCTAACGGAAAGAAAACACTCAAATCCCAAAATTCTAGATTCAAGAAATGTTTACCCTGATTTGGTGTGTTAGATAGGATTAGATGATGAATAATCCGAACTAGAAGCTTGAAAATGATGATAGTTGAATGCAACTCGAAGAACACTTCACGAAATGCCTAAAATCGCCCAAAACCGACGGGAGGAGGAAGAGATATGATGAAATGGGGCTAAACTGTCCAATATATAGTAAACCCAGTTTAGCGCGCGCTAGCTCCTATGCTTAGCGTGCGTTAGCGGGTTTACCAAGTAGTCCAGTACCCGATGCCTGCATCGATAGCGTGCGCTACGTACCTTGGTAGCGTGCGCTAACCGTCTCTTATTAGCATGCGTTAACCTTATGTTAGCGCGCTCTACCTGATGGTTGATGTCCAGAATACTGGAGTCCAGAACCTACTATCATCTGGACTGATTGAGCCTTAGCGCGCGCTACCCGACGCTTAGCGTGCGCTACCAAACTAACCCTTGCGTACTCTATACACACTCTTAGCGTGCGCTACGAATTATTCTATCTCAGTCCAGTGCCTCCTGGACCGTCTGCCTGAACCACACTAACGTGCGCTAATGCTGAGAGATAGCGTGCGCTACCCGTACTCAATTAGCGCGCGCTAAATAGAGTATGTAGCGTGCGCTACTCCTCACACACATCTCACTACAAAGATGACAAAGATGATATTCTCGGCCCGATTCTCCAACCATGTTGAGTGACGAATAATAATTGATACACGATACAAATTACTCCGAACGGTGAATACAATGAATGAATATGATTGATGAATGACTAATACTGAGTGAAAATTACTGAGTGACAATATACTGAATGATAATTAATAAAATTACAACCGGGTATTACATACTCCCCCACTTAAAAAGAGTTTCGTCCTTGAAACTAAGGGTCAGACAAATCGGGATAACTCTCCCGCATACTATCCTCGGTTTCCCAAGTAGCCTCTTCGACTCCGTGTCTAGACCACTAGATCTTGACCAAAAGAATCGTCTTGTTCCTCAACTGTTTGATTTTCCGTTCTAAAACTCATACAGAACGCTCCTCGTATGTATGATCATCTGCGATCTCGACCTCATCGAACTGAAGTATGTGACTCGAGTCGGCAACATACTTCCAAAATTGAGAGACGTGAAACACATTATGAATTCGGCTCAATGCCGGAGGTAAGTACAATCGATAAGCCAGACTGCCTACTCGATCCAAAATCTCAAACGGTCCAATGAATCTCAGACTTAATTTTCCCCGCTTCCCAAAATGGAAGATACCTCGACTCGGGGATACCTTGACCAAAACGTGGCCACCTGCCTCGAACTCTAATGGTCGACGATGATTATCTGCATATGACTTTTGTCGACTCTGAGCGGTCAACAAATGACTCCTGATCAAAGCTACCTTCTCGTGGGCAGCTATAAGCATATCGGGCTCGGTGCCGATTAATTCTGATAAGTCATCCCAACACAAAGGAGATCGACAACGACAACTGTACAAGGCCTCGTAAGGTGCCATCTTAATCGAAGCATGTCAACTATTATTGAATCTCAATATCATAATCCTTAATAAGTTCTAACCACCGTCTCTGTCGCATATTCAACTCCTTCTGAGTAAATATATACTTCAAACTCTTATGGTCGGTGAAAATCTGACAGGTGACGCCATAAAGATAATGACGCCAAATATTCAACGCAAATACTATGGCCGCTAGATCCAGGTCGTGGGTCGGATAATTGACCTCATAAGGCCACAGTTGCCTCGAGGCATAATCAATTACTTTCCCGTTCTGCATTAGTACACATCCAAGACCGTGTCCGGATGCGTCACTATAAACCACGAATCCTTCCGTCCCTTGTGGCAAGGAAAGGACAGGTGCTGAAATTAAACGGCTCTTGAGTTCCTCAAAACTCTGCTGACACGCGTCAGACCACGTGTATTTCTTATCCTTCCGCAAAAGGTTCGTCATAGGTTGAGCGATTTTAGAAAATCCTTCCACAAATCGCCGATAATAGCCTGCTAATCCGAGAAAGCTTCGGATTTCCTTAACATTCTTCGGAGGTTCCCAATCTCGTATAGCCTCCGTCTTCTAAGGGTCGACATTTACCCCGTCTGATGAAATCACATGTCCGAGAAACGTCACTTCGGACATCCAGAACTCACATTTGGAAAATATTCCATAGAGTTGCTCTCATCTCAATACGTCAAGGACCTAATGAAGGTGAAATTTGTGCTCCTCTCGGTCATGAGAATAAATCAAAATGTCATCAATGAAGACAACCACGAATCGATCCAAATAGTTGATGAAAATTCGATTCATTAACTCCATGAATACCGCATGTGTATTAGTTAACCCAAAAGGCATTACCACAAACTTGTAATGACCATAGTGCGTTCGAAATGCCGTTCTAGCGATATCCAACTCTCGAATTCGCAACTGATGATACCCAGATCTTAAATCAATCTTGAAGCAACTCCCAGCGATAATATTTGTCTATAAATTGCTTCCTTGATCCTCCCCACATTGGAGCTGCCTCGGCAGGTAAGAATTCTTCAACAAACCAAAGCTCCTTTCCCTCCCATTGGTATTTCACCTCTGGTTCCTGTCTGGTCCTTCTCCTTTTAGCTGCATGTTGGTCATCTGATGATGCAGCTACTTCTTTTCTCTTGTGGTGAGAAGTTCCATCCTGTAGAAGAGGGAGGTCATGTCTTCTCTTAGGTCTTGCTTCCTCTCTCACTTCATCGTCTTCACTGTCTTCCCCCCGCTTGAAATCCCTTCTGCTTCTCTCTTCCTCCTTTACTCTCTCTTCCCCCTTTTTGCCAGCATCAATAAGGGTAGCTAGCTGCTGATCCACCTTGGCCATGAAATCAGACATGCCAAGAGGCATTCTGGAATTAGTGGGTGGTGGGGAATGGTCCTTCTTCTTGAGTAATGTGTCCATTTTTGCATTAAGGGACATGAGGTAGGGTTTGACTTCAGTTGCCAGAAGCTTGCCAACTGTCTCTTCCACTAAGCGTCTGATCAGCTCAGTTAATGCAGGTGAGATTGGGACTTCAGGTACTGCCTGTGGTCAATTTTCACCTGAGTCCTCTACAGCAGCTGGTCTCTTGGCAGTTGACTTGTCTGAGAGGAGAATCCTATCTGCTGGCTGCTGATCAGATGGGGTCTTGTCTGGGGTACCCAATCTATCATCTTCAGACAACTGATGAGAGCTGGAAGCTTGATCAGGTGCTCCATGCTCATCAGCATCATCATATTTTCTCTCTTCCTCCTTCTTTTCTCCTTCTTCTTTTTCTTTGACTTCTTCTTTTTCTACTTCTTCATTCTCACCTTATTATTCTTCCTGTTCTATTTCTTCTGTTTTCTCTTTTTCATTTTCATCAACATTCTCTTGTTGTTCTTCAACTTCTTTCTCTTGTTTTTCAACTCCTTCCTCCTGTTTTTCAACTCCTTCTTGTTTTTCAGAATCTTCCTTTTCAATCTCTTTAATTCTTATTTCTTTTTGATGTTCTCCTTCCCTCTTATCATTATTTTCAACTTTTCTTTCCTTTTAGAGGGTTTTTCCAGCTGAAACACCCTCCATAATGTAGCGGACGAACTGGTCCATATTTTCTTTAAAACTGGACATGAACAAGTTCTCCTGGAGCATTAAAATAATATCTGTCTCACGACAGAAGAGCATGAAAATTTGCTCTGTAGCCTGGGGATGTTCCCAGGTACTTCTCTCAAAAAATTCTTTAGTTAAGTGAAGGGAAGTGATTTCAAGTCCTTCCACTCATCATAAATATTGACAAACAAAATTTTTAAAGATTATTACTTTACCAGTTTGAGTTGATCAGTTGTTAAGTTCAAAGTATTATTTTCCCTTAGGTTGAGGGAGTATTCTGCTTCTGGGATCTCGATTGTCAGATCTGCCTCTTCTTCCTCAGTCATGCTTGGAAGGGTCAGAAGTGGGAGTACTTCGGCCATCAGCTCAGACTGATCTGGCTGATCCTCGGCATGAGCAGGTGCAGGAGTGGTAACGATCTGCATCTGAGATGCAGTTTCTTCAATGGGCTCAGGTGCAGGTGACTTGTCAGTCTGCTCTGCTTCGGCTTCTTCTTCTTCAAATACAAGGCCTCTCTGCCTTTTAGGAGACTGGTCTTGAGATGAGTCTAAGTGGACAACCGCCTCTGTTGCAGGTATCTTTATTTTAAATCTCATGGCCAGAGGAGTATTGTCCGAGTTGGAGTCGTCTGCAGGTGACTTCTCCTCTGCAGGTGACTTCTTCACTGCAAGTGGGGTTGACATGATTTCTTCTGCAGGTAAGTCTTGTGGTGTTTGATCTGCGGCATCAGAGCGGACTTCGTCTGAGTCCGAAGGCACTCTATAAGGTGAGGGTCTACTAGACATCTCCTTTAGCATCTGGGCTGCTTTCCTTTCAACGCCCAATTCCTTCAAAGTCTCTTGCTTCCATGAAAAGGGTCTGCAGTTCCCTTTGCCTTTCCTAGGAACTCCACGATCCAACTGATCTGGGTTCCATAAGCGAGATTCGTCTTGAAATTCTTCTCTTCTTCAATCCAACTCACTTTATTGACCTCTCGAACTAACTGCCTGTAGATGTAATCAGACCAGTTAATCCTTTCTTGCTGGATAAGGGCTCCCAGCACAAGAAACTTAGCAGATGACAACTCGTCATAGCTGTTTGCCATCCCCATCACGATCTTGCTGGTTATGTCAAGGACATATCTGTAGTCCTTCTTTAGATCGCCTCTCTTCGCCGTAAGTTTGACCTTGGTCGGCTGCTCTGGCAATTATATCTCGTACCATGTTTCCACTGAACTTTGCTTGAGGGCTTCAACCGCAATGCCCCGATTCTTCATCTTGAAAGCATCAGCAACGGTATGGGGAGTAATGGTGACTTCTTCCCCAAAAACCGAGCTCGTGATTCCATCCTCGATGACTTTAGCTTCTTTGAAAAAACAGATAACAGCTTCCTTATATAACTGTTTCGGGTTGATATTCAGGAAGGGATAAATCTCGTTCTTCTTCATCATTCTGATAATATAGTGCATCTCGTCGGTGGTCACCAGATTTGCCTCCAATAGTCCATCGAAGCCGACCACAATACTGAAGATGATCTGGTCCTTCACGATTTTCAGGTTGACGCCTTTGAAATACTGTGCAACCTCTATTTCTACAAAGAAATTAAGTTTTTCGACTGAGTGTAGTGAATATTCGAGAATTTTTCTTGCTTTAGGAAATTAGGGTTCTCAAACTTGAAGACGGTAAAGTTCCTGTAAAATGATTTCGACCGTCTTAAATAGCCATTCGAAAAGACATTTTGAATTTAATAATAAAATAAGTTAGTGGCGGTCCAATTTTTGAGAAAAAAAAAATGACGGTTGAATTTAATTGGACATCGTGGCGGTAGTGTGAACATGTGTTTGGCCACATGTAAACAATATAATATAATAATTGTAGGTCGGTCAGATAATGAAAAACTTAGCTGGTTGACCGTTTAACTTCTGATGCATCTGTGATTTCTTATCTGTTTTGATCCTTCGTCTTCTACATCAGGCGAGATATGTTGCCTGTGGTTGAGATCAGATAGGTTTCTTAATATGTCCTTCGGATCCTTGTCTGGTCTGATCAGGTGGGTTCCTTGTCTGTTCTGGTCAGTTAGCTTTCTCTCCTGGTCTCCGCATCAGGTAGCTTTTCGTTCTCTAGCCTATGCATCAGGTAGCTTTCTCGTCTGTACTAGATTCCCAATATAGTAGCCCAAGTTCCCTGCTTAGCTCCAGAAACCTTTCTTCTGGTAAAGGTTTTGTGAATATGTCAGCAATTTGGTACTCTGTGCTGACTCTTTCTACTCTTACTCTCTTGTTAAGCACATAGTCTCTGATGAAGTGATGTTTAACATCCATGTGCTTTGTTCTTGAGTGCAATACTAGATTGTTTGTTATTGAAATTGCACTATTGTTGTCACACCATATTGGGACTTCATTTGCAGTGGTGTTGTAATCCGTTAGTTGTTGTCTGATCCATAGAATTTGTGCACAACAGCTACCTGCAGCTAAGTATTCTGACTCTGTTGTTGATATTGAGTTGGATGCTTGCTTCTTGCTGAACCATGATATAAGTATGGTTCCAAGGAATTGGCACGTTCCACTGGTGCTTTTCCTGTCAATTTTACATCCTGCAAAGTCTGCATCTGAGTATCCTGATAACTCAAAGTTGTTGTCCTTAAGATACCATAGTCCAACATTGATTGTAGACTTAAGGTATCTGATAATCCTCTTAGCTGCTTCCTGGTGAGACTGCTTTGGCTTGGATTGAAATCTTGCACATACTCGTACTGCATATAATATATCTGGTCTGATTTCAGTTAGGTAAAGGAGTGATCCAATAAGTCCTCTGTAGTGGGTTGGATCTACTGATATGCCTCCTTCATCTGCATCTAGGTGTAGGCTTGTGCTCATTGGAGTTCTTAGTGTTTTGTTTGAGTCCAATCCAAATCTCTTGATTAGCTCTGTTGTGTATTTAGCTTGATTGATGAAAATTCCATTATTCATCTGCTTGACTTGCAAACCAAGAAAGAAGTTTAGTTTGCCCATCATACTCATCTCAAATTCTCCTTGCATGAGATTTGAGAACTTCTCACATAGCTCTGGGTTGGTTGAGCCAAATATGATGTCATCCACATATATTTGAACTAATAATATGTGGTCTTCATGTTTGTCCACCTTTCTTTTGCTGAAACCATTCTTCTCCAGAAACACAGATAGTGTTTCATACCATGCTCTTGGTGCCTGCTTGAGTCCATATAGAGCTTTTAGAAGCTTGTAAACTTTGTCTCCTTTGACAAATCCGGGGGGGTTGCTCCACATAGACTTCTTCTTCTAGTACTCCATTGAGAAGGCACTTTTCACATCTATTTGGTAGACTTCAAAATCTTTGAATGCTGCATATGCAAGGAATAGTCTGATAGCTTCAAGTCTTGCAACAGGTGCATATGTTTCATCAAAATCTATTCCTTCAGATTGTGCATATCCTTTAGCAACTATTCTGGCTTTACTCCTAACAACAGCTCCATCTTCATCTCACTTGTTCTTATACACACATTTGGTACCAATTACTTTCTTATGATCTGGTCTGTCTATTAGTTCCCATACATTGTTTCTCTCCATCTAGTTCAGCTCCTCTTGCATTGTAATTATCCATGAGTAGTCATCCAGGGCCTGTTCAGTTGTTTTAGGTTCCATCTGAGACATGAAACAAGAGAACATTGCCATTCCTGCAGGTTCTGTAGATTGCCTGGTCTTGACTCCATCAGTTAAGTTCCCAATGATATTTTGAATGGGATGATCTCTGAGCCACTTGTGGATATATTCTTAAGGGTTTGTTCTCCCAGTAGAGTTGCTTTGGTGGACTTTATCTCTATCTGCATCATCTAGGTTTTGAACTCCTTGATCTGCAACTGGATCAGCTACGATCTTTTCATCTGTAGACGGGGATCCTGTCTGATCTGCAGATGGGTCTTTATTAGCTGCAGTTGGAATAGGTACGGTTGGATCTGCAGTTGGGTCTCCTGTCTGATCTGCAGTTGGATCTTCAGATGATTCCATCATTCCTGTATCATTAATGATGACTTCTTCCAGGGTGGCGGTTTTGATCTTATTCTCAATTAATTCCACCTGTTTCTTGTACTCAATAGTAGACTCATCAAACACAATAAGAGGTGTTTCTTCCACAACTAAGGTTCTTTTGTTAAATACTTTGTATGCCTTACTTATTTGTGAGTATCCCATAAAGAGACCATCATCAGTTTTAGAATCAAAGGAATTCAGTTGGGTGTTACCATTATTGTGGATGGAACACTTACAACCAAATATATGAAAATATGCAACAGTTGGTGTTCTGCCATTCCAAACCTCATAGGGAGTTTTGCCATGTCTCCCTACAATCATAATCTGATGCAGGTATGGCATCTTTGTGTTTCTGACTTGACCCGAACCTCTTGGGCAGTCGACACGCAATCATGGACTTGGCTGCTTCCTTCAAGGTTCTCTTTCTTCTTTCAGCAACACTACTCTGCTGTGGAGTTCTAGCTGCAGAGACCTCGTGCTGGATTCCATTGTGGTCACCGTACTCAGTGAATGCCTTGTTGATAAATTCTCCACCTCTGTCTGATCTGATCTTGATGATTGAGAGGGATTTCTCATTCTGGATCTTCCTCAGCAGTTCAGGTAACTTTGTTAGTATTTCACTCTTTTTATAGAGAAAAACAACCCATGTGAATCTTGAGTAGTCATCTACTACTAGTAGGGCATGCTTCTGTAACACCCCCAGATCCGATCGGGAATATTACAGCGTCGTGGGCCCCGAGATGGAACCCATAAGGCTAAAAGATATTTTCACAAACATTTACAAACGCCCAAGAGGCTAACGACGGTATTATCCTTTAAAAACATTCGAAGATTTATAAAATTCGTTTAACAAAACCGTCGTAGAATCTCATTTGAAACCACAAGGCCCGAAATGCCAAAACTCAACAGATTAGAAACATATGTTAAGTTATCGCTTACACGTACCAACAAAATAGTTTAGAAAACGATTTGCCAAAGTAACCTAAGTTGCCAGATACCAAAAGGCCATTTAAAAATACTCACGCAGCGGAAAAAGATAAACAATTAAAATACTCTAGCAGCGGAATACAAGAACGGATCAGGAAACTCAATACACAAATACATGCCCTAGCCAGTATCCTCCGGGAAGCTCATCTCTCCACAACCGCTACAAACTTGATATTCGAAGAACCTAAAAAGAAAGCCCACGACGGGGTCAACCATAATATCCAACAATGATAACCATCACATCACGTCAATAATTACATGCTAATGAGATATTAAGTAAGAATACGACCAATGTAATCTTACCACCATAACTTTACAAAAATCCACGATTCGTATCCTTAACAACACAATAAACCCATACCCAAACATATGTACTATATTTCAGATAATACTCAAGGTTCTCAAAACATCATCATAACTCACTGTTTCAATCCATCGGATATCATTATCAAATCTCAACACGAAAACCGATTGTCCATCAAAGACAAATACCAAGGGAGATACGGAACATACCTCAGGATACGCAATGCCACGACAAATCACATCAATCTAATCTGAGATTAGATCAATACAACATACGGACATGGTCCTAATACAAGACCTACAAATGCATACTCATATGACAACGTCAATATGCTCACCTCAATAACGACAATGTATACTTATGGCAAACCCATAATATACATATGTACAACAACATCACATGGTAATCCGATGATCCAGCGTTCACTACCTAGATCCCACGATGATCCCGTCAGACCAACCATGGTGGAAAAACATGTCCGATGATCCAGCGCACGCTAGCATAGATCCCAAGATGATCCCGTCGGACCAACCCTGGTGGACATATGACAATAATGCACAAATGCACATATATGATACGCAATGCATGACAACAACGATACACGAAAGTATCACAACATGATCGACACGAAATGACAAAAATGATTAGAGTACTTGCACCGAGTCCTTCGAGAGCAATCTCGATGTCTAAACCATCACGATCCATTATCCTCAATACTCGACGATCCAAAATATCACGGATTGCAGATAATTCATATCTTCGTCTTTATCACAATGTATCCTCGATACCCAAGTATACCAATAACAAATGTAAATCATATACATTATGATTTAATTCCCAAAACTCGAATACAACTTATAATCCAAAATCTCTTGTGATTACGATTATAACCATTACTATACGAATTATAAACGAATGAAAATGAAACCATTCATTAAATATAATAACTGTGCAAGTAATAACATGCCTCGATACTGATGAAGCCGTTACCAATTCCTTGTTGTCATCTACAAGTTCCTCGGCCCTAATCAATGCAATCCACGAGCATTCCCGAACTCGACCGTAAATCACGGTTCTAATCATTGATCAATTGCCATAACCTATTGCAATAATCGATAAACCACAATCCGATAACAATCAATGACCGACATAACCAATCACGAATTCATGTTCACCATACGAACCGAAATCCGATAATTATCAATAAATATAACCGATCAACAACCCAGCGATTTCACACTTATCCCGATTAACTATAAGTCTGAACAATCCAACCTAAACGATCATGAATTCATAACCACAACACAATATATTGCACTGTCTGTCCACTTAGCGCACGTTAATCACTTAACGTAGCGTGCGCTAAGTCGCTTCAGTTAGCGTACACTAGCCAGTAAGCTTAGCATGCGCTAATGCTATACAGTTGCATGCATTATAGGTACCGATCAATATATGGCGATTATCAAGAACACTAAGTGATTCGATACCATGTTCATCGCTATTAAAACAACGAAATCCGATATCCTTTAACATATAGATAATCATCCAACTCATAATCCAAGTCATATATTCACATATCTTCTTCTTCCTCAAATATCAACATCATGAACACCAAGAACCATAACAAAACTTCCATAATCTATCATTACAGAGAGTAATCATCAATAATAACATCAACATCCGAAATTGAGGAGAAGAATTAACCAACTTATCTCAAGAAGACGAACAACATAATTCAAACCACAAGAATCATGTCAATATCCATATATCAACAACAACATCATCATAATCCGGTAATCCATCTCATAGTCATGTTTACCAACTTGCTTATATGATAATCATCAACTCAAGAACATCAACATTCAATCGAAAACAAAATCCAAAGGTGAAGAGTAATTACCTCTTTGAAGGAATGGATTGATTTCCAAGGTTGAATCCATTCTCAATCACTTCCAAGCTTCAAATGTTGTTAGGAACGATCAACTAAAGTGTTTGAACCTCAAATTCTCTCTAAGAACTCTCTCTATCAACATTACCAACGAATGATTTCTTTGTAAGTGTAGAGTTGGGTATGGTGACCCCATGCTGGTTGTTTTGGATATTGAGTGGTCGTTCCCACTCCATGTATGATTGGATATGTTTGTAGGTTTGTGATTGGTTGTTCGTATGCCGAGGAGTATGTTCACCAGTCGGGTATGTTTATTGAGATCCACTGTATGTGATTGGTGTGTCATTTTGAGAACTTTATTCGTTTGTATATCGGTTTCTGTGGTTCTATGTTGATCGTGTTGGAGCTCACCATGTGAGGGTATTCTAGATTGTTGTTACTCCTTCGTTGGTAATATTGGAGTTTATCATGTTGATGATATTCTCGATTGTGTTTTGACCTCTGGGTGGTCATATTGGAGTTTATCATGATGATGATATTTTCGATTCTGGTTGGTCATATTGGAGTTTATCATGTTGATGATATTTTCGGCTGTGTTTTGACCTTTGGATTGGTCGTATGAGAGTTTATCATGTCGATGATATTCTCGTTTAATTTATTGGTTGATCATTGCTGGTGATCATCTGAGCATTCAGGTTTTGTGTCGATGTTTCGGGATTCGTTGCCATTGTGTTGGGCAGTTGTTTGACAGAGGTATCGTGTATTATTGATTTGTATCAGGATTTGGACTTGATTGTGTAATCAGGCAGACAAGATTTGACACGGATAGATTATTTCATCCGAAGATGATATATTTTTGTTGAGACTCATGGAATGTGATTGTAAGCGATTGAGGCTTTAAAGTGAAGACACTTGCTAGTATCTCAGGAGATCGTCGACTTTGCGAATTTGTAAGTATGCTATTTTGGTTATTCGGTAATAATGATGATCGATCGTTATCGTGATGGTTTCGGAATATTTTGGTTGAACGGTTTGTTTGTTTTTCTATGACGGATTGCAAGTTTCGAGGACGAAACTTATTTTATCTATACTGTTGTTTAATATTATTTTATCCGAGTTATATTGTACAGCGTGGAATCTGTACAGTATGGATAAAATAAATAAAGGACTGAGATGTCAGTATTGGTATAATTGTCGTATTTAGTCGACAATTGCATTTGAGGATATAATGTGTTGAGTATACGTATTCAGTATGCCGTATGTTCGTATATAGTATGTTGAGATGTTGGACAAGAATAGCTGAAAATGGATAAGTATAACCTGATTAGCGCACGCTAATATTCAATCTTAGCGCACGCTATCGTGCAGGTTTAGCGCACGCTAAAGGCAAAGGATAGTGCACTCTAGTTCAGAATAGATCAGAAGGAATCTACGTGTGGACCCGGCCACTTTTGGCGCATGTTCCGATAAGGTCAACGAATGTTTGTTATGAAGGATTAGCGCACGCTAATGCATATTGTTAGCGCACGCTAACATCAGATCGGTCCAAAGGGAATCTTATCCTTGTCAGAGCTTTCGGCGAGTGGACCCGTCTTCGGAGCATACAGACAAATGAGTCAACTATGAGCAGCGCACGCTATGATCGGACACTAGCGTACGCTAAATAGAGGCAATTACCTACGCTATTGCATGGGTATTGCGTATGTAAATCATTGTATGAAGTAAGGCAGTAGCCTATGGACTGCGATAGCGCACGCTAACAAAGACAGTTAGCGCACGCTAACAAAGACAGTTAGCGCACGCTAAGCATGTAATGTACGCTAAATGAAGATGTTAGTGCACGCTAATAATGTACAGTATATATATGTGTAGTTGGGCATTATTCGTCATTTCCGTCCATTTTCAAAAATCACTATGGTAAAATCGCGCTACTACCATACCAATGGAATCACATAGCACATATGTCCCGGTTTCACAAAATCCAAAGTTCCAAAATTACATTCTGTGCATGACTCTACAACACGCAACATATTCTTCTTATCCGATCAATCAACCGATCATTCCTGGATAACAAAACTACCATACTGAAGTTCGAATCTCTATTAATCGTTCCATACTGATGTCTTATCCAGTCCGTGAGTCACACTCATAACTTCACCATGATATGCACTATGCACTAAATGCGTATGTATATCAGTCACATTTCAAAACCAGTTTGAAATCATGTAATCTTGTCAAATACAGTCACATTTCAAAACCAGTTTGAAATCATGTAATCTTGTCAAGAAGACAAATTTACGAAAGTTCTTTCAAGAATTTCAATACTCAAAACATAAATTTTCGTAAGATCACGAAATCAATTTCCGAAAAATCAAATCGGCTCGCTGGTGTCAATTTCTCGATGAAAATTCTTTTAGAATATACACGATTAAGTAAAATGGAATTATGCAAACGATTGATCACACCCATAGTCCTGTATACCAATTCAGCTTGGCACCAAATCCACTGACATTCCATCGGAAAACCACCCGATAGAATTCCAAAATCTTAATGTATAAATTTCGATAAAAACTCCTTTTTCCACATATGGCTCGCAACATCGACCATTATCCCATCCTGGATCACCTCAACTATGCTAGGACAAAACATTGAATAATCAACAAATCAAACACAGCGAAAGACTACCTGAAAAGTCTCATTTGAACAAGTAAATCAAAACCTCGAAAGGTAGTAATAAAATAGATAAACGATTGGTAAAGTGTTTTACAAATCTCGGGAGTTCTAGAAAATAGAAAAGCCTTTTGAAACATTAGGGTCTCAGCCCGTATCTCGTTCCATATTAAAGGAAGTTTAAAAAGTAGAAAACCCTTTTGGACCCCAAGTCCTGAGTTATAAAACTATTTCAAAATCGATTGGGTCTCGGCCCAAAATTATTTTCCGTAAAACATTCATTTTGGAAAGTATCATTTTCAAATGCTCAAAAATAGTTTAGTATATCTCAAAATGAACTAACATGACTACATGTTCTTCTCAACAATCCACAGTCCTCCTCCCGAATACACAACTCCATTCCAAAATTTAACCGACATATTGATTTCTAAAATCATATCTTCTCAAGATCATCAATCCTGTCCCAACTCTGTCATCTCATACTGTAACGCATCATATCTTTCTGATTATCAAAGCATATCAACTTAGAATGGCAACAAATCTCAATGCAATTCAAAAATCCAAATACTTACAGATCGTGAAGCCGACGATTTCCCGTGATATTGGCACATGTCTCGACTCAAGAAAATACTCGACACAAATAATTTCAAAACACACATTTTGCAAACTCAGTTAACTCAAGAACACCACACATCTCTATCTGAAGAAACACGTTAATATCATTTGAAAAAGTTTACAACAACCCCAGTACCACACTGGTAAATCATATAACGCACAAGCCCAAGTGAACAGCAAAAATCTAGGGCTCTAGTATTCGTCAATCGACAACTCGAATGACGCAACAAAACACGACCCAACTCAACCTCATTGCCTAGGTTTTCTCAACCTAAGCTCCGATACCATATTCTGTAACACCCCTAGATCCGACCGGGAATATTACAGTGCCGTGGGCCCCGAGATGGAACCCACAAGGCTAAAAGATATTTTCGCAAACATTTACAAACGCCCAAGAGGCTAATGACGTTACTATCCTTTAAAAACATTCGAAGACTTATAAAATCCGTTTAACAAAACCGTCGTAAAATCTCATTTGAAACCACAAGGCCCGAAATGCCAAAACTCAACAGTTTAGAAACATACGTTAAGCTATCGCTTACACGTACCAACAAAATAGTTTAGAAAATGATTTGCCAAAGTAACCTAAGTTACAAGATACAAAAAGGCCATTTAAAAATACTCACGCAGCGGAAAAGGAGAAACAATTAAAATACTCTAGCAGCGGAATACAAGAACTGATTAGGAAACTCAATACACAAATACATGCCCTAGCCAGTATCCTCCGGGAAGCTCATCTCTCCACGACTGCTACAAGCTTGATATTCCAAGAACCTAAAAAGAAATCCCACGATGGGGTCAACCATAATATCCAACAATGATAATCATCACATCACGTCAATAATTACATACCAATGAGATACTAAGTAAGAATACGATCAATGTAATCTTACCGCCATAACTTTACGAAAATCCACGATTCGTATCCTTAACAACACAATAAACCCATACCCAAACATATGTACTGCATTTCAGACAATACTCAAGGTTCTCAAAACATCATCATAACTCACTGTTACGAAATCTACTAATTCGGTCCAATTCAATCCATCGGATATCATTATCAAATCTCAATACAAAAACCGATTGTCCATCAAAGACAAATACCAAGGGAGATACGGAACATACCTCAGGATACGCAATGCCACGACGAATAACGTCAATCTAATCCGAGATCAGATCAATACAACATACGGACATGGTCCTAACACAAGACCTACAAATGCATACTCATATGACAACGTCAATATGCTCACCTCAATAACGACAATGTATACTTATGGCAAACCCATAATATACATATGCACAACAACAACACATGGTAATCCGATGATCCAGCGTTCACTGCCTAGATCCCACGATAATCCCGTCAGACCAACCATGGTGGAAAAACCTGTCTGATGATCCAGCGCACGCTAGCATAGATCCCAAGATGATCCTGTCGGACCAACCCTGGTGGACATATGACAACAATGCACAAATGCATATAACAATGATACACAATGCATGGCAACAACGATACACGAATGTATCACAACATGATCGACACGAAATGACAAAAATGATTAGAGTACTTGCCCTGAGTCCTTCGAGAGCAATCTCGATGTCTAAAGCATCACGAACCATTATCCTCAATACTCGATGGTCCAAAATATCACGGATTGCAGATAATTCATATCTTCGTCTTTATCACAATGTATCCTCGATACCCAAGTATACCAATAACAAATGTAAATCATATACATTATGATTTAATTCCCAAAACTCGAATACAGCTTATAATCCCAAATCTCCTGTGATTATGATTATAACCATTGCTATACAAATTATAAACGAATGAAACTGAAACCATTCATTAAATATAATAACTGTGCAAGTAATAACTTGCCTCGATACCGATGAATCCGTTACCAATTCCTTGCCGTCATCTACAAGTTTCTCAGCCCCGATCAATGCAATCCACGAGCATTCCCGAACTCGACCGTAAAGCACGGTTCTAATCACCGATCAATTGCCACAACCTATTGCAATAATCGATCAACCACAATTCGATAACATCAATGACCGAAATAACCAATCATGAATTCATGTTCACCATATGAACCGAAATCCGATAATTATCAATTAATATAACCGATCAACAACCCAGTGATTTCACACTTATCCCGATTAACTATAAGTCTGAACAATCCAACTTAAACGATCATGAATTCATAACCACAACACAATATATTGCACTATCTATCCACTTAGCGCACGTTAATCACTTAACGTAGCGTGTGCTAATTCGCTGCAGTTAGCGTGCACTAGCGAGTAAGCTTAGCGTGCGCTAATGCTGTACAGTTACATGCATTACAGGTACCGATCAACATATGGCAATTATCAAGAACACTAAGTGATTCGAAACCATGTTCATAGCTATCAAAACAACGAAATCCGATATCCTTTAACATATAGATAATCATCCAACTCATTATCCAAGTCATATATTCACATATCATCTTCTTCCTCAAATATCAACATCATGAACACCAAGAACCATAACAACAGTTCCATAATCTATCATTACAGAGAGTAATCATCAACAATAACATCAACATCCGAAATTGAGGAAAAGAATTAACCAACTTATCTCAAGAAGACGAACAACACAATTCAAACCACAAGAATCATGTCAATATCCATATATCAACAACAACATCATCATAATCCGGTAATCCATCTCATAGTCATGTTTACCAGCTTGCTTATATGATAATCATCAACTCAAGAACATCAACATTCAATCCAAAATGAAATCCAAAGGTGAAGAGTAATTACCTCTTTGAAGGAATGGATTGATTTCCAAGGTTGAATCCATTCTCAATCACTTCCAAGCTTCAATGTTGTTAGGAACGATCAACTAAAGTGTATTATTTTCTGGCATCTCGGGCTAGAACGCTATTCTAGGATTTCGATGAAACCGAGGTTTTGACGAATTAGCTTTTGATTTTGCATTATTAAGATATATTCCCCCCCCTTCATACCTCTCACACACACACGCCGCCACCTCAGCCTCCAACCGCACCCCCGTCCGGACACCTCCTCCGGCCATCTCACCCGCCAGCCGACTCGCCTTCTCCAGCCGAACCTTCGCCTGCAACTTCCAGCCATAACCGGCTCCGGCAGCAGCCTTCACGAGGCCGACAGTTTTCACACACTTTAGGTGAAAATCGCCTCTCGGTCACCTGCACTTTCCGATGTGTTCTGCCGTCGTCATCACCATCCGAACACAGATCTGTCATCGCCTGTTCATCCCGCATCCTCCAGTCGTCACGTTGTATGATTATCAACGCCCCTCCCGACGGTTGAATCCATACAACCATGCCGAAGAAAAAAAGGCTTCGTATACGCCCGAAAATAAAACGGTCGCATCAAAAACATCTCTCCATGTTGGCCGCGTCAGCCCAGTTCCATCGAGGTCGCCATCTCTACCAGTTTCGCCGTCGCCGCCTGTTTCAGCATCGCCGTCGCCAAATAAGTCCTCTGAAAATATCCGCCGCTCGGAAGTCAACTCCGTCGCAACTCCTCATAGCAAAGGTGTTCCTATTTATAGTCCTCACGGAAACGAAGCTCCGGTATCTCACCTGACAACAGCAGCCACGCCGTCATCGTCGTTAAAAACCCTAGCTGCTGTGAAGCTGACTCCGCATGTAACCCTAACGGTGGACGAAGAACAAAATTTAAAGGGTTCGTTGCTTGAAGAAGAGACGTCGATCCTAGGGCCTTTACCATCTCACGGCACAGATGCCCCGAGCCATGCAAGCGGATCTCCTTCAACGGCCCAGGTAAACACACCTAAGGTACGACCCATTACTCATAACCATACTGGGCCCATTATTTGGCCCACTTCATACATGCAATCTAACCCACATCTCATACCCAACAAAAGCCCAGACTTAATTAAACTCCCACTTGACCTCAAAACTGCCCAATTAATTCTGGTCCATCCTTACCAGGCCGATTTAATTAAAACCAACACAAACCAACAAGCCCAACAATTATCCTCGGCCCACCTACCCAACCAGGCCGATATTACTGTGCCACAGCCCAATCCTACACCCCAACCTATGCCCTCTAAGGCTTTAATTACTTCACCCAAGCCCAACCCATCACATAAGCCCAACACAATACTCTGATATTTTTTACCAATCAATAATAACCAAACTACCCAGCCCAACAATCATTCCAGCTCAAACAACCCAAACCTCATACAGCCCAGCTCCGCACCCAAACAGCCCGTCATGTCCAACTCTCTACAGGCCGAACCAAATACATCCCAGCCCAACCCCATTAAACAACACCCGGCCCAACGGCCCACTGAACCTAAACCGACCAATCCATCCCAACACCTCCGAGCAGCACCGAATCATGTATGTCAGGCAGCACCCGTTTCAGACGGCCAGCACATCAACAACAACCAAGACCCGACCCGCAACCCTACCGACCTGCCTAAGCCGAAATCCTATGCACAGATGGTCAATATCCGGCTCGGCGCAGCAGCCCGGTTTAGTCCAGCATACTGGGTCGACAGTTAAAAGTTTCAATTACGACGGAGGTAAGGTTAGTCCTTTTGGTACTCTATCCTCCGTGAATGAGAAAACGCGTGTTACCTTTTCTTCCTATGATATGATTACTCTTGCTGCGTCATGGGAACGCACTTTGCTTCTTAAATTCTCGCATGCTATCCCTTCCCCTCGAGATGTGTCTACGGGCTTGAATGATATGAAACTGAAGGGTAAATTTAGCTGGAGTTGGTTAAATTATTGCCACATAGCGATTAGGTTTGATAATGATGAGGATTTTAGACGAATTTGGTTAGGATCAACGTGGAATTTTTCTAGATGTCCTGCATGTGTTTTTAAGTGGTCACCTAATTTTTCGGTTAGGACAGAGACTTCGATCTGCCCGGTTTGGATTAGACTTCCGGGTTTGCCATTACATTTATTTCATCCACGCGCTTTATACACGATTGCCAAGGCTGTAGGCAATCCCATCTTAGTTGATGCTCCGACGGCCACACACGCACGACTTTCAGTCGCTCGTATGTGCGTCGAGATCGATCTTTTGGTGCCCAGAGTGCCAGAGATCGAAGTTGAATTTGACGATCACATTCGTACGCAGCACATCATCTATGAGAGAGTTCCATTGTATTGCTCTCTTTGTTCTCATGTGGGGCACGACTTGTCCAGTTGCTACATAGTTGGCAACAAGGAACGGCCTCCTCCGCCCCAGCGTAAGAAGCCTGCTGTTGTCACATTTAGACAGCAGAAGGCGCAGCCAGCCCCTGCTAAAGCCCCTAAGGCTAATACCTCTCAGGCTGCTCCTAAGACTGCTAAAGGGAAGGAGCCTGCCGTTTGGCAGGTTGTTACCAAAAAAGGAGCTAGAAAGACGGGGATGATCCCCAAGGGCACGGCTGCCACTGGACATCACTCGTACTTTGCATCGTTAGACTCCTCTGCTAGAGAGGAAGAGGATTTAGTAGGCACAGATGACATTATTAGCATGGGCAATAAAGATAACGTGTTGGGTAGCGATGACGGTGGTCGAGATAGCAATATTGAGCGTGTTTTAGAGGACAACAAGGAGTCCTCTACCATCCCACTCTTCTCTAGACTCATAGAGTCTACCTCCCCACGCCATGACGGTGAGGGCTGCACCAATGATCCGATCATCGTGGAGCCTGAGACCCTTGCCATGGTGGTTTACGAGCCTCCCCCTCCTCCCCTTTCCTCTTCTTTTCCTTCTCTATCTCAGAGTGAGTGTGGTCTTAAACTCACCCAATTTGAGATTTCTGAGTCCAGTCTCTCTTTCTCGGCGATGGTGCCTCTTACGACGGCATCGAAGCCCCCGGTTAAGAGACATCTGCTGTCTTCTACTACTGCTCCTGGTGTGACCACTAGGGGCAAAGCTGCTTCTGACTCCTCGATTTCCACACGAGGAAGAACAGCTTCTCGCGAACCCTCCTCCTCCTCGAAGGGGCGATCTTCATCGCCCTTGAAAGGGGGAACATCTGCCCGGCAGGATACACCTCGGAGATGGGGCCGCTCCAGTCAGCGTCCTAGGTCTTCGTCTGAGTTGGTTGGTTAGTTTATGTCGATATCCATTCTTACATGGAACGCTCGTGGTCTAGCTAACACCGGAGCACAGAAGCGCATTCGACATCTCAACCGTGTCCATAGGTTTTATTTTATTGGCATTTTAGAACCCATGGGTTCCAATGCTAATTTTGATTTTTATATTCGTTCTTTAGGTTTTGCGTCGGGACTTTATAATCGGTCTAACAAAATTTGGTTCTTTTCTTCGCCTCACTTTCAGCACCAAGTTTTGTTGGATACCGATCAAGTCCTCCATCTTTCTATTTCCTCCCCCCTTCTTCCTCAATCGATTTATGTCACCTTTGTCTATGCCAACACTAACCTTGTTGGTCGTTACGCCCTTTGGGACACCCTCCGTGAGATTGCTTTGGAAGTAGAGGGGTTGCCGTGGCTAGTCAGCGGTGACTTCAACATCTTCTTGCATTCACATGAGCGCGAGGGTAGTACCACAGACCGTTCTCCAGAGATTATGGACTTCGCACAGGCTATCGCTGACTGTGAGTTGATTGATACGGGCTGCGAGGGCGATATTTTCACTTGGGAGCGCAATGGTTTGAGGGAAAGGCTAGATCGTGCTTTATTTAATGAAGCATGGTCGAACGAGTTTGCGGTTTCTACCGTCACTCACCTGCCTAGACTTTGGTCGGACCATGCGCCCCTTCTTATCCAGTGTCGCTTCTCCGCGACTCGTCACAAGTGGTCATTCCGTTTCCAGAGTATGTGGATCCAGCATCACACATTCCTGGACACTATTAGGGAGGTCTGGCTTACTCCGACTGGATTATCTGGCATGTGTAACCTACAGGCCAAACTCCTTAGGGTTAAGCGCGGTGAAGCAGTGGGCCCAGTGCATTTTGGAAATCTTCATACGAAGTTGGATGAGGCCTTGAGGGCTGCTGACGAGGCCGAGCGGCGATATGATTCGGATCCTACTCTAGAGAATAGAACCGCTATGCACCGTTTTCGTGCTGAGTACCATCTTCGTCTCTATATGGAGGAAGATTTCTGGAAACAAAAAGCCGCAGTTCGTTGGGTTACTAAGGGCGAGCGCAACACCCGGTTCTTTCAGGGTTTTGCGAAGCAGAAGCATTGTCAGTCGCATATTCACAGCATTGAGGATGGTGGTACGAAGATCGCTGTAGAGTCAGACATCCGATCATCCGCTGTGAATTTCTTTAGGACTATGCTTACATCCGATGGTGATGTTCTCGTCCCCCCGGATGACACTTGTTTTCCCTCTATCCCCTGTTCTTTTGATTCTAATAGTTTGTGTGTCCCACCCTCTCCCCAGGATATTCATGTTGCGGTATTGGATATCGATCCTCACAGCGCTTCTGGGCCTGATGGGTTCTCATCTTTGTTTTTTCAGCATTGTTGGGAGATTGTCTCTTCCGACGTGGAGGGGGTTGTGCTCGAGTTTTTTGAGGGTCATCCTATGCCTCCGGCTTTCACGACTACTACGGTCGTCTTGATCCCGAAGAAGCCTATGTCCCGAACCTTGCGCTGAAGCTTGATATGGCTAAGGCGTATGATAGGGTTCACTGGTAGTTTTTACGTGAGGTCCTGGTGAGGATGGGCTTCCCGACTAGATGGATTTTGTTCATCCGTCATTGCGTCGAGAGTTGCACGTTCTCCATTTTGGTGAACGGCAGTCCGGCCTGCTATTTTGCCTCTAGTCGGGGTTTACGTCAGGGCGACCCTATCTCTCCGTCGCTCTTCGTGCTTGCCGCTGATTATTTATCGCACTGCTTGGACCGATTCATTCGAGACCATCCTTTGATGAGGTATAGGACGGCTGGACGGCCTTTCCCCGTCTCGCACCTATCCTACGCCGATGACATCATTATATTCACACGGGCTGTGGATGATGGTCTCGTTGATCTTATGTGTCTCCTGGATAACTACTCTATGGCTTCGGGCCAAATGGTTAGTATCCAGAAAAGCACTTTTATTCTTGCTCCTAAGCATGCGCCTCGTTGGCATCAGAGAGTTCACGATCTTACTGGTTTTCGCCAGGGCGATCTCCCCATCACCTATCTTGGTGTGCTCCTTTACAAAGGCTTTATGAGACGAGAGCTCTTTGCTGGGGTGAAGCAACGGATGTTGGATAGGATCTCTGGTTGGTCCCATCGCCACCTTGCTTTTGGGGGACGCTTGGCTCTTATTAAGAGCACTCTCTGCATGATTCCTCTACACCTGATTCAGGTGTTGGATCCTCCACAATACATTATCCAGGAGCTTGAGCAGATTATTGCGAGATACTTTTGGGATGATGTTGGTCTGAAGAGGAAGACGCACTGGGTCCGTTGGCGGCAGATTTGTCATCCGGTCTCTGAGGGAGGCCTCGGGGTTTGGAGCCTTTCGGATATGGCGAGAGCTTTTAGTTATAAGCTCTGGTGGCGTCTTCACGCGGGCACGTCTCTGTGGGCGCAGTTTATGCTCCACAGAAACTGCTTTGCTGGCCTTTATACGCATATGCGTACCGCTCTTAAAGCTCGTGCCAGCTACCCTTGGCGACGTCTCCTCCGAGTGGGTATTGAGGCTCATGAGTTCATCCGCTGGACTCTTGGTCATGGCTACGGGGAGGTAAGCTTTTGGGACGATACTTGGGTTGGGGATAGGCCTATTTCTTCTTTTCATCAGGTTACTGGTAGACCCCATCTTAAGATTCATGAGTTATGGGTTGATGGGACGTGGGACATGAGTAGATTGGAGTCTATTGTTGGAGAGGATCTAGGATTTACCCCTCAGTTCATCCAGGAGATCTCCGCGATTCCCATCGCCGAGGAGGATTCGGATAGTATGTGCTGGACTCTTACCACTTCAGGTGCGTTCTCATTATCGTCGGCTTGGTCTCACATCAGGGTGAGGGGTCAGGCTAATCTTGTTTACGGGGCCATCTGGACTACCTTACTTACACCGACCACTTCAGTGTTTATTTGGCGACTTCTCATGCGACGGATACCGACTGATGACATTCTACAGAGGAGGGGAGTTTCACTGGCTTCTAGATGTTTGTGCTGCTCGCATACCCTTACCCAGACCTACCATACCGAGACCATTGCCCACCTTTTCTTGGAGAGTGATGTGGCTCGTGACGTGTGGGAGTATTTTGGCGCATGGACATATTTATCCCTACCCCATACTCAGAATATCTTTGAGCTCCTGAGTTTTTTCGCACACGGCACACACTTTAGGCACGCGACTTTCATTATTCCTTGTCTGATCCTTTGGTTCATCTGGACAGAAAGGAATAGTGCAAAGCATAGGGCGGTTACTTTTCTTTCGTCTCATGTTATTGTGCAGGTGGAGCGCCATGTTGCTTTATTGGCTTCTGCGGGGCTTATTTCATCTGAGTTCTGGGCGGGTTGCTCGTCGCCTGATCGTTTCCACCGAGCTACATCTTCCACCGCTCAGACTCGTCGCCCCGTCCCGGTGGTTTGGCTTCGACCCGAGACCCCTTAGATCAAGCTGAACACAGATGGTTCGTTTGATAGAGACACACAGATTGCGGGTGGGGGAGGTCTGATTAGAGATCCCCACAGAGAGCTCCTTATTGCTTTCCATTCCTCTTTTCAGGCCTCTTCGAGTTTTGATGCTGAGGTCCAGGCATTGGCGATTGGATTGATTCTAGCTTCCCAGAGATCGAGACATGTTTGGATTGAGATTGATGCTGCTGCTGTGGTGACCCTGCTATCATCTGGCCATAGGGGCTCTTGGCAGGTTCGTCACACTCTTATGCGTATCCGACACATTCTCAGAGATATTCAGTTCAGAGTCACTCATATTTTCCGGGAGGGCAACAGGCCGGCCGACTATCTTTCTGAGCTCGGCATGTCGTCCCTCGGCATTCAGACTTATACGATACTGCTCCTCCGTTTCTTCTCTCCCTCCCTTATACGGATGGATCAGCTTGGTTATCCGTCTTTTAGATTTGGATAGGTTTTTATTTTATTGATTGCTTGCTTGCCTATTGGTCCGCACATTAGCCCACAGTTTTAGTGGTGCACCTTATATTGATCTAGCAGGTCGTAGGCACTTTATATTTTAGGTTCCGGATTATGGCCCATTTTTGGTCATAATTCGGAGTTGAGTTATTTTAGTCTACGGGTCCGCACATTAGCCCACGGTTTGTGGTGCACTTTGTATTTCTTTAGCGGGCCGTAGATTTCTTCGATGTTTGGACCCGAATTATGGCCCATGTTTGGTCATAATTCGGGACTGATACTTTGTAGTTCTTGATTTCTTCTTATCTACAGGTTCGTGGGTCCCGCCTCAACCCCCCGTCCACACTGGACGCTTTTTCTTTTTTTTTAAAAAAAAAGATATATTTCCCTTTCTAAAAAAAAAACTCAACTTCTCTCTAAGAACTCTCTCTATCGGTTCACATGAAGAAATGGACGGAAATGACGAATAATGCCCAACTGCACATATATACTATACATTATTAGCGTGCGCTAACATCTTCATTTAGCGTACGTTACATGCTTAGCGTGCGCTAACTGTCTTTGTTAGCGTGCGCTTTCGCAGTCCAGAGGCTACTGCCTTACTTCATACAGTGATTTACATACGCAATGCCCATGCAATAGCGTACGTAATTGCCTCTACTTAGCGTATGCTAGTGTCCGATCATAGCGTGTGCTACTCATAGTTGACTCGTTTGTCTGTATGCTCCGAAGACAGGTCCACCCGCCGAAAGCTCTGACAAGGATAAGATTCCCTTTGGACCGATCTGATGTTAGCGTGCGCTAACAATATGCATTAGCGTGCACTAATCCTTCATAACAAACATCCGTTGACCTTATCGGAACATGCGCCGAAAGTGGCCGGGTCCACACGATGATTCCTTCTGATCTATTCTGAACTAGCATGCGCTATCCTTTGCCTTTAGAGTGTGCTAAACCTGCACAATAGCGTGCGCTAAGCTTGAATATTAACGTGCGCTAATCAGGCTATACTTAGCCATTTTCAGCTATTCTTGTCCAACATCTCAACATACTGTATACGAACATACAGCATACTGAATACGTATACTCAACACATTATATCCTCAAATGCAATTATCGACCAAATATGACAATTATACCAATACTGACATCTCAGTCCTTCATTTATTTTATCCATACTGTACAGATTCCACATTGTACAATATAACTCAGATAAAATAATATTATACAACAGTGGTAGAAATTCCGGATATTACAGCTTCCTTCCACTTAATGTCCTTGGCTTGATGGGGCCAAAGAGATCCATATGAAGTAGATCTAGAACTCTAGTGGTGAGGGTGGTAGGCTGAACTGGTTTGAATGTTGCTCTCGTCTGTTTCCCTTTCTGACATGCATCACAGAGAGCTTCCTTCTTGAATACTTCTTCTGGAAGTCCTCAGACCAGCTTTTGAGAGATTATCTTGTTGATGGCTTTGAAGTTCAGGTGACATAATCTCTTGTGCCATAGCCATCCATTTTCAGCAATTGTTTTAGATAGAAAACAGGTGTTAGGAGTGCCTGTATTCCAGTCTATCATGTAAACATGTCTTCTTCTGAATCCTTGTAGCTTCACTTCTCCAGATAGGATATCAATCACCATGCATTTCCAAATGGTGAAGACTACTAGGTTCTTCTCATCACAGAAGTGGCTTATGCTCAACAGATTGTATTTGAGCCCTTTGACATAGTGAACTTTGGATATGGTTATGTTTCCTCTGTGCAGCTCCCCAAATCCTTTTATCCGACTTCTAGAGCTATCTCCAAAGGTTACATCTAGGCCTCTTTCTTTGATGTAATCTGAGAGCACCTTCTTATTGCCTGTCATATGCATTGAGCATCCACAATCTACAAACCATTCTTCACCTCCCATAGTTGAATTTAAGGAGATGTGGTAGTAGTCCTTCCACCTTTTGTGCAATCAATAAAGCAGAGATTTAGGTACCCAAATCTGTGTGGGTCCTCGGGAGATAGTGGGCTTCCTGGAGAATTGATTTCTCCTTAGATTATGAAAATTATGTTGATTGCCCCTATAAGGTTTGTGTTGTCTAGGCCTATATCCCTGGTTAGGATTGTATACTGGATATGTCTCATAAAATCTGTGGTGTGGGCCATTTCTAAATCTTGGCTGAGACCATTTGTTATATCTTTGGGGTCTCCACACCTGTTCATTTTGAAAATTTGGATAGCCTTGAGGTTTCTATTTGCCTCTCCCATTTTGAAATCTGTTTTTAGGGAGTCTTTGGTAATAGTTGGCAGTGTTTTGACTGCCGCTTCTGCCTTGGCCATTGCCTAGTCTCTTGTCTAGGTGGCTGCCTAGTAAAAACCTTAGCTGTTGCATAAACCTTTGACTTGGCTGCTGCCTATTTTGAAATACGGTTTATATGTATGCTCGGCAGTCTGAACAATTGTTTCTCGCTTGATAAAAGTGGTTTTTGAACTAGAGGGAGTGTTGGGGTCATATCCAAGGCCTGATCTAGAATAAAGTGGCCTCTTGTTCATACACAATTCATCCAAGGTTATAGATGCCTTTAGAGATGTTATCTCTTTAGCTTGTGTACTATTTAACTGTTTCAACTTGGATAGCTCATTTTTGACATGAGCGAGTGCAACTGATTTTTGACTATTTAAAACAGTCAGCTTATGGATCTCGGTTGTAGTATTTTTAGCTGAGTTTTTCAAAGTATTTTCAGATCGTTTTTCAAGCTCAACTATAACATTTTTAAATTTTGCTGACTCTTGGCTGAGCTTGTCAAAATCATTTTTCAACTGGACTTTCTCATTCTTTAGCTGTGCATTCTCGGCTGTCACAATCTGGTGAGCTGATTTAAGGGTTTCAAAATCTTTTAGTAACTGATTTACAGATTCATGAAGATTCATATCTTCAGACATGTCAGAGCTAAAACCCTCTGTAGTTTGAGGTTTGGAAGTTACCTCTTCATCAGCTAGGTTGGCCATCAGACAGCTGTATTCATCATCATCAGAGAAGAATCCACCACTTGATTCTACTCTTTCTTCAATCTGATCTTCAATTATGAGAGCTTTCCTTTTGTCCTCCTTTCTGCCCACATTTTTCTTGTCTTCATCCTACTTGAGTTCTGGGCAGTCAATCTGGATGTGTCTGGTTTTGTGGCAGTTGTAGTATTCCTCCTTCCAGTTGCCAGCTTTCTAATTCCTTCTTGGATTTTCTTTGAATTTCTTCTTGTATTTGGAATAATTCTTCCTGAAGTTGTTGAACCTCTGCATGATGAAAGCCATATCTTCCTCAAAATCTAGAGGATTTGGAGGTTTAACTTCAGATAGGGTCTTGGTAGAGGATTCAGCTGCAAATGCTATTCCCTTTTAAGATGGTTCATTAGATGATGAACTGGGCAGCTCGAACTCATATTCCATCAGATCAGAAAACAGCTCCTGAATTTTTATCTTGTTGAGGTCTTTTGATTCTCTCATGGCCACAACCTTGATACTCCATTCAGGGTTGAGAGATCTTAAGACTTTCAGGGCCATCTCCCTGTTGCCATATGTTTTCCAAAAGAATTGATCTCATTTATGATCTCGGTGAATCTTAGTTTCTCCGGTCTTCATCTTGAAATTGTCAAATTTTTGTGTAGCTATTGACAACTTGTTTTCTTTGATCAGCTCCGTTCCTTCACACATTACTGCTAATGTGTCCCAGATTTCCTTTGCATTCTTGCAGTTTTTGATCTTGACCATTGTAGCTTTATCAAGGGTCTGGTATAGATTATCCCTGGCCCGGTTGTCTAGATTGCCAGCTTTCTTTCTTCAAGGGTCATCTCGGATCTCTTCTTTGGAATCTTCTTAGGCTTCTCAGCTGCAATCTCCTCAGGTGAGTTGTCCTTCTCAAAGATGAAAGGACCATCTTGAATGATGCACCATATGTCGTCATGGATGGATGATAAGTGTGTCTGCATTCTTATCTTCCATAGGTCATATTCATCAAAGGAAAATACAGGTAATCTAGAGTGCATGTGCTGCATGTGTTCCATTATACTGAGAGATTAAAATTATATATGCTCTGATATATGGATCTGGTTCTATAAAAATTGAACCAACCTCTCTGATACCACTTGTAGATGACAAGTCGCCAGGAATAAGTCTAGAGGGAGTGAATAGACTTATTAAAACTCTTTTTCTGATCTTAGGTGAGTTACTCAGTTGTGATTAGGTACAGATGACTTATGTCATCTGCAGACAAGTAATGCGGAAGACACATCTAATGACGATAGCAGGTAACTAATGTTAACCGTAGATAACTATCTAATAGAACAGTAAATATGAATGCAGCATTTAAGTATGATGTTCAAATCAGTAAATCACACAAGCACTTATAGTGGTTTTAGAGGTGGAGTAGACCTCTACTAGTCCACTTTTCACCAAACCAATTGGAGATGAATTCACTATAACTTTCAACCAGTGATAAACATTACAGTGATTCAACTAGTTACAACAGCTTCCAACTAGTGGAATCCCGTGGCCGTTGCAACTCCGTTTGACTGCCTAGCACCTCTTGATCAAAAATTCGTGGATGCCTCAACAACTGTCGAGCTGTCTATCACCTTCCAATCAAGAATCCTTGGATGCCTTATCACTCGCAAAACTTTTGGATCCTCGTTTGCATAAGTACCCCGTACTCAACTTTTGAAACAAGAATGTTGTCTTCTCCAACAAAAAGCTTTTCAGAATATGATCTTGAATGTTTGCTCTTTATGATGCTATAGATTGCCTTGATAGCTTTGATAGCTTTGATTGCCTTAATTACTTTGTTTGCTTGAAAGTATTGTTCACGTCGTACTTTGCTCAATTCATATCTCCAGATATTTATAGTACGATCCTTTGAGCTTTCTTCATAGCCGTTGCACTACTGTAACAAATCCGTCCGTTAGAGAGTGGACTTCTTTGTTTATCTTATCAATCCGTGGCAATGCTGGATTCTCTTTTCAATTCCGACCGTTTGAAAGACTTTCTTGTGGTAGCGCTGTATTTCTTGATTTGAATAATCATAAAGTCTTCAGAACGCGGATCTCGGTGAATATTTAATTCTTTGCTTTCCGAGAAACTTTTGACTTGTCTCCTTATGTCCGCATGTGACTTTCCGTAATTGTTGACTTAACTGAGAACTTTATCTGATGTCTTTTGGTCAAACCTGTCTGATGTGCAGTCAACCTTCTCTGATGTAGGACTTCTTTGATATAGCTTCTCTGAGATAAAGTTCTCTGATCTGATGAGTCTTCTCTGATCTGAAGTCTCCTGACCTTATGAATGTTCTCTGATCTGATGGTCAAACTTCAGTTGATATTTGCGTTGACTCGATCTCGTCTATTAACTTGACTGCAGATTGGTTTTGGTCAAACTTCTCTGATATTCCTGTTGACCAATACTTGTCTGACTTCAGCTTGATCAAACCTCTCTGATATTTTGCGTTGACCAAAACTTTTCTGAACAATGAACTTGCCTGAAAAACTTCTCTGATAAGTGGCAGTTCTATACTTAGACGATTTTCTACTGATCAACATTTGATCAAGACTTACGCTCTGTTCTTTTGGACTGAATGAATCTGAACTGAACTGAATTGAACTGAACTGAACTGAACTGAATGGACCTGAACTGAACTGAAATATATATTAAGAGTAGATAATAATAATAATATAATAATAATATTAAAAATAATTATAATAAAATAATAAGAAAAATAATAAAATAAAAATAAATAATAACAAATAATAACGTAATAATAATATAATTAATTATAATTATAATAACAAAAATAATAATACTAATAAATATGCCCCAAATGTCCTAAATATCACAAAAGTATCAAATATCACAAATAATAATTATAATAATAGTAATAATGATAATAATAATAACAATGATAATAATGATAAATAATAATAATAATAATAATAGTCACCAACAACAATAAATATTATTATTAATAATAGCAAATATTAATAGTAATAATAATAGTGATCAACAGCAAAAATAATATTAATAACAATAATAATCAAGATCAATAATAATAATAATTGATAGTAACAATAATAATAACTGACTTAATTGAACGGAACTGAACTGAATGGACCTGAACTAAACTGAACTGAACTGAAAAACAAAAAAATAAGCCCAAAAGAACACGGCCTTAACCTAATATTTAAGTGTTGGAACATTGTTCCATACATAAATTAAAAGTGTTTTGATGATTAATGGCGATAAACAAAACAAAACAATGAAGAGGCGAAGCTAGCAATCGAAGAAAATAAAGTGCAAAAAAGTGTTCTGAGCATGCATAACGTACGTAACTAACCAAGGTTAACGTACGTAATATGGCAAGAGTAACGTACGTAAGTCTCTGGGCTTAGCGTACGTAACCAAGGGTTTGAGAAATCAAACCAGAAAGACGTTGGTCGAGTCGAAGTCAAAAAGGTGGCAACGGACATATGACGTCAGCAGTGACGTACTATTAACGTACGTAATGAGAAGTAGGATAACGTACGTAAAGAAAGAAACGAATGTTACTGGACTGATCTGGGAGAAGCTAACGTACGTAACAATATATGGTTAGCGTACGTAAGCAATCTTACGTACGTAATGGGAAGCATATAGCATACGTAATGAAGGTCCTGGCAGCTAACGGCTAGTTTGATGATGGAGCCTATAAATACCATGTCTATGGTATTGATTAAAGATAACAACTTCAAGCATACTACACATTCATCTGAGATTGATATTCATTGTATTGTTTTTGTAATATTGAGCTTACATTGAGTGATTGAGTGTTATACAGAAAATCATACACGAGTTGTTAGGAAAAACAAACACCCTGTATCGATTCAGCCGGGATACCCGATCCCTGTATCGATTGTTATTTGTTATTGATAAGGTTTTGACATATATGCCAAATATACAGTAAAGGAAAACTGTATCGAGGATTCAAGGATTTATCATATATCGAAGACCTGCCTCGAATCAGCATAAGTGAAGCTCGTCAGTACAGCTTGAAGACTTGTAAAAAGATCAAGTATGGAAACTGTCTCGACATCCTAAAAACAGTCACCTTCCATACAGTTCACAAAAGGACAAGAAAGAACACAAGTCAAGTTCCGTTGAATAAAGAAGTATTTAAATACTCAAGTATAAAGTATTTAAATACTGTCAGTCTTCAGATCTTCAGAATCCCGCGAAATCCGGATCATGTCATATTCCCGTTGAAGGAAATCTTATTCAAACGGACATCTCAACGGATACTTTCTTCAGAGGCTATATATATCCTTGAAGACATTGAAGATCGATTACACACGAAATCTCTTGAAGTAACCCAACTCTCAAAGCTATCAAAGTAATCATCGAGCAAACATATCTCGAGCAAGCGCAAGTTAAAAGCGAAAGAGATATACGGTGCTCAAACATCAAGAACATTTATCATCGGATCTTGATATTCAAAGTCATTGTTCTTACACAGTTACCTAACCTTTTACCTCTGTGTAAAAACCGAGCTCTGTGTGAACTCAAAAGTTATTCGACTGTGTGGGACGAATAAGGACGAAGCTTTGGGCTGTGTGTGAAGAAGCTAGTCAAGAAGGAAGCTTTAACCAATCTGTGTGAGCGGTTGAAAGTGATATTCTTTGTATCAATCTGTGTGAACGATACAAGGATAGGTTTGTTTATAATTACGTAGTTGTGTACGCAGAATTATTTAATAAACTTTTACTCTGTGTGGAGGACCGGTGGACGTAGAGGGTTTACCTCGAACCACTTAAATTGCGTGTTATTTACCTTACCTTTTCTTGTTTGAAATTACTGTGATATATTAAGTATACACCAAATACTTTGTTCTTGTTTCCACGGCAATTAAGCGTATCCAAGACTTCCGCTACGCACTCAGATTTAGATTCCATACAGTTTGTTGTTTAAACTACTTTTCCAAACAGTATCCAGTATACTTAAGTGGCCAACAAGTGGTATCGGAGCGGTTGATTCTAAAAAGAATCAGTCGTATTTCTTTTAACCGAATCGATTCAAATCCCTTATTTTCAAAACAGTTTCTTTCATTCCTATATTATCGGTATGGATACTTCTATGATTAACAAAGTCCCTATGTTCTCTATTAACGAATTTGGCAGGAGAATTAGAATGGAAGCTCATCTTGCGGCAATGCGAAGAGATGATCTTTGTTATACGGGATGGTCCGATCAAGATTATGAAGGTCAATCCGGCCGCAGGATTGAGGGCCAAGCCCATCTGAAATGCTCGAGAAGGAACGCGAGCAATGGACAATCGATGAAAGGAAGCGAGCCAATCTAGACAACGTGGCTAAGAACGCGTTATTTGTCACTCTTGACAAAGGCACGTTCTCAAAGGTAAAGAGTGCAAAAGCGACAAAGAAATCAGGATAAACTCAAGTTAATTTGTGAGGAACTGAGCTCTCTAAAGAAAACAAGATTTCAAAACTTACTCAGCAATTTGAATCTTTTGAAATGAAACCAACGGAAACACTTGAGGAACTTGACCTCAGTTCTTGGTATTGTTGGTGAACTTGAAGCGTTGGGCAAGATTTACACCCAAAAGGAGAAGAACTTAAAAATTTTCGGATCTCTCCCGGCCAGATGGGACATTAAGACCACAACTATGCGTGTATCATGTAATCTTAATGAAATATCCACTTTTGATCTCTTCTCGACCTTAAAGCTTTTGAGTATGACATTGTGAGAAGAGAAAGTCAAGAATCTCCTTCAAAGGTCACGGACTCTACTTGTTGTATCGAGCCGTCGACACGGCATGCCTAGCTCGTCGAAGCCCGGTCACAAGAGCGGCAGCGGCAGCGACATCCTGTCACAAGATGAAATGGCGCTTCTAATGCATAAGTTCAAAAATTCATCAAAGCGATCTGGAAAGACTCCTACGAGCCCAAACATCAACAAGGTAAATCAGAAACATCATCCGGTGATGCTAACACGTGTTATAAGCTGCAGAAACCGTGCCATTATGCAAACAAATGTCCTCATCCCAAAGTCCAAAGGTTGCGGAGGCCGAGCAACAAGAGCGAGATGAAAGAAGACGTGCTTGGAAAGACAAGCTCAAGGCCACGATTGGAGAATCGAAGCCTCCCCACACCATCCAAATCTGCGAGAATGTCTTCGGTGGTCATCGAGAGTGATTCATCGGCGATGAGTTCGATGATAAAGCATACATGTGCTTTATGGCTAAAGATGTTCGAGAAGGTGAAGACAATGACGATGAGGTAAGTTCAACCTCGGTTATTCCATCTAATGCATCTCATACTTTGAAAATATGATGAATGAATTCAAAAACATTCAAAAGGCCCATGAGACTCTAAAAGCGAGAATATACGACTTCAATTAACAAATCTAGAGTGAAAGATGAAAATGACTTCTTGAAAATAAATTATGAAAATATGTCTCTTGATTGTGAAACCAGCAAGGTCGATTTTGAAAAACTCATGGAGAGCAATCATCAACTTGCTCATGAACTAAATGAGGTTAAAACCCATAATGAGAGCAAGACAAATGATTTGGTTCTACTACAAACCAAAATTACAACTCTTGAGAAGCGAGAAAATGAACTTGAGACCATTCTGAAGTCTTTTGAAAAATCGTCCAAAAGAATGGAAGAAATTCTGAGCACTGGGCAACATGCTCATGATAAAAGTGGCTTAGGATACAGCTCATGTTCGAATAAAGGTAAAACTAGTACTGTGTTCGTCAAGAGTGTGGAACACATTCCAGAATCGGAAGTTGTTCCTAGTCCCATAAAGGAACCTGCTGTACCGAGAAAACCAAAAGCTGCCATTCCGCCTCCACAACTCTACAATTCGAGACAGTGGAACCAACAACCACTCAGAAGGCGTAATCTAAAGCATGCTCCCCAAGCATATCATCAAAGCCGAAAGTCATTCAGAAATAAGACGGTATCCAACCATCAAAGGCCCGCACAGCAGTACCCTCAGTACAGTGCACCTAGGTATTGGATACAGGAGCCCCGTTATCCCTCAAGACAGCAGATGCCAGTTCAGTATCAACAACAGCATTGGGAATCCAACTGGAGACCCAGAAGACAAGCTGTTAGGCCTAGGAAAATGGCTCCACCTCCTAGACGGCACTCGTACTGGAATAATAATAATAACCCTGATTTTTACATGCATAGTAATTATCATGATTATAACAACTATGGATATGCCCCCCGTAGATACCGCAATACTGTACCGAGTACATCCTACAGTAAACCAATTGCTGTCAGGAAAATCTGGGTACCTAAAGGAACTAACATATATGGACCCAAAAATCAAAGGGGACCTAAATCTACCTAATTTCTTTGCTACAGGACATCTTAGAGGAGGATACCTGGTACTTCGATAGTGGATGCTCTCGTCACATGACCGGAGATAGGAGCAAGCTATCTGATTTTGTAGAAGGTCGCGGTCCAAAAGTTCGCTTCGGTGATAAATCTAAAGGAAGAACAAGAGGGAAAGGAAACCTACTTGTCGGGAAATTCAAAGTCACCGATGTTGCATATGTTGAAGGCTTACAGTATAATCTACTTAGTATTAGCCAGTTCTGTGATAAACAGTTCTCGGTGAAGTTCTATATAGATCGCTGTAGAGTCAAGAACATCCAAACCAAGGAAGTTGTACTTACAGGAAGCAGATCAGGTAATATGTACATTGCTGACTGGAAGCCTATGAGCTCCTCAATTCCATGTTTTGTTGCCAAAGGCACTGCAGATCTTAGCTGGCTATGGCACAAGAGGATGTCTCACGTCAACTTCAAGACGATCAACAAGCTTTCAAGACAGGGTATGGTAAGAGGTTTGCCAGATGTGTCATTCAAAAAGGACAGCGTCTGCGGACCATGCCAGAAAGGCAAGCAAATCAAGTCAACTCTGAAGAGCAAATCCTACCTTTCAACCCAAAGAGTATTGGAAATGCTACACATGGATCTCTACGGTCCTGTAGACCCAGTAAGTTTGGGAGGTAAGAAATATTGTATGGTTGTTGTTGATGATTATTCCGGTATGCTTGGACGATCTTTCTTAGCAAGAAGAAGGAAACAACATCAAGGCTGCCCGAGCTCCTGAGAAAGTTGCAGAATGAAAAAGCATCGAGTATCGTGTGCATTCGTTCCGACAGAGGTACTGAATTTACTAACCGCTTTATAGAGCAATACTGTTCGGAGAATGGAATACAGCACGAGTACTCAGCTGCCCGAACACCTCAACAAAATGGTGTTGCCGAGCGAAAGAATAGGACGTTGAAAGAAGCAACAAGGACAATGATTGCCGAAAGCAAATTGCCGCAGCGTTTCTGGGGTGAAGCAACCAATACAGCGTGCTACACTCAAAACCGTTGTATCGTCAACAAGCACCACAACAAAATAGCTTACGAGGTATGGAACAACAAAACTCCACTAGTTTCGTATTTTCACATTTTTGGATGCAGGTGTTACGTATTGAACAATGGGAAGGACCAACTTAGAACATTTGATGAAAAATCAGATGAAGGAATATTCGTAGGATACTCCTCCATCAGCAAAGCTTTCAGAATCTTTAATAAAAGGAGGCTGACGATCGAGGAATCGGTTCATGTAGTGTTCGACGAACCACACCATGACCCTACAGGAGTAGATAATATCACTCAGGACATTCACCATCTATCTCTCTTGGATCCACCTACACCCATTGAACCTGTAGTTGATTTAGAAATCAACCCCGCAGCTGTAAGAATCGATGTGGATGAAGCTGACGCTGTACAAGCCGAAGCTGTACCCACAGAAACTTTCGACACGATGCGGGACCACGAACTAGAACCCGACCGAAGATGGTTGAGAGATCACCCGCAAGAGCTGATCATTGGAAACATTAATGCAGTGTTTCTACTCGTAGGAGAATACAGTACACAAGGAAATGTACTTTGTGCACAAGAAGAATCTAATCTTTGAAATCTCACGGTTTCTGAATGGAAATCTCAATCCGAACTTAGGAGACTCAATATGTGCACTATCGCTGTATTCTTAGCCCAATCCGAACCTGTTTCGACCATAGACGCTCTTAACAACTCTCATTGGATAACATCTATGGAAGAAGAGCTTAACGGTTTCGAAAGAAACAATGTATGGTATCTTGTACCCAGACCGACACACCAATCGGTTATAGGAACCAAATGGGTATTTCGAAACAAAAAGGATGGAAATGGACTTATCATAAGAAACAAATCCAGACTAGTAGCACAAGGCTATTGTCAGGAAGAAGGAATCAACTATGATGAAACCTTCGCCCCTGTAGCGAGACTAGAAGCTATCAGGATATTTTTAGCCTTTGCCGCCCATAAGAATTTTATCGTATACCAAATGGACGTCAAGAGTGCTTTCCTGGATGGAGAGCTTTCAGAAGAAGTTTATGTTGAACAACCACCAGGGTTTGCCAACACAAATGGTATCGATCTAGTTTACAGGCTAAGGAAAGCGCTGTACGGACTTAAACAAGCCCCTAGAGCCTGGTACGAAACCCTGTCCCAGTATCTAACCAACAACGGATTTGAGAAAGGTGCTGTCGACAAAACATTGTTCAAAATACAGGAAGGAGATGACCTTCTAATGGTACAAATTTATGTCGATGATATTATTTTTGGTTCAACTAACCTTGCTCTATGTCAAAGGTTCTCACATCTCATGCAAAGCAAATTTGAAATGAGTATGATGGGGGAACTTAGTTATTTCCTAGGTTTGCAGATAAAGCAGATGCCTACAGGTATATTCATCAACCAGAGAAATACGGAAGGAGCTTCTCAACAAATTTGGAATGAACACTTCCAAATCCTCACCAACCCCCATGAGCACTTCCGTGCAAATTAGTGCTGATGAAGCCGGAAAGCCGTTTGACCAATCACTCTACAGGAAGCTCATTGGTTCGCTCCTGTACCTAACGGCTAGCAGGCCCGATATCCAGTTTTCTGTTGGAGTGTGTGCGAGATACCAAGTTGCACCTAAGGAATCACACTTCAATACAGCTAAACGAATCCTGAAATACGTTAAAGGAATAGTCGATGCAGGACTGTGGTATCCTAAGGAAGGCGGATTCGATTTAGTTGGATACAGCGACTCGGATCTCGGAGGCTGCAAGCTAGATAGGAAGAGTACAAGTGGAACTTGTCACTTTCTTGGACCTAGGCTCGTTTCTTGGTGCAGGGAGAAGCAAATGGCAAATTCTCTTTCCACGGTGAATCAGAGTACTATCTTTCTTTAGGCTTTGTATGCAGATCCTTTGGATGCGGCAACAAGCTGTCAGATTATGGAATCGATGCTAGAGACTCGATCATGTGTGATAGCACGAGTGCAATTGCAATCACGCACAATCTGTTTTGCACTCGCGCACTAAGCATATCAACATGAAGCATCATTTCATCGGGAATCATGTCGAGAACAAGGATGTTCGCCTGGAAAAAGTCCATCTGAGACATCCGGTGGCGACATTTTCACCAAGCCTCTCGACACGGCAAGATTCAACATGCTAAGAAACGAATTGGGAATACTACGGCCGGACTCCTGTAAGTAAACTTACGCTTTTACTCAACAATTGAGGGGAATCTTTGTAAGACCCGTGAATACAGTATCCAACAGTAATTATCTGTACACTCAGAATCATCAATACAGTACTGTAGCGAACGAAGGCATATGAATACTACAGCTGATGTGTGCAATAATTAAGGGGGAATACTGTAGGACCCATGAATACAGCATTAATCCAACTATTGCTGTATGGAATTTAAAACCTATTAGTACCTTTTTAAGGGGGAACGCTGTATCGACGCGGAGAACAGCACATACTATAGGATTTCGATTCAGTATATAATATAATATTATTTCCTTTTTAAAATAATTTTTGTCCACGTGCCCTGTTTTATGTCAAACGTCATGTTCATTAAATGCCTTACACGACATCTGGACAACTGAATCTCAAAAGCCGCGATGTTTTCAAATTGATTATTATTTTTAAACCGCCGTTTTAGGCATTTAGGGTAATCAACCTATGTCAGAAGTGGGACCCGCTGTATTTTAAAACCTTTTAATGGATTAGCGTACCAGTTATACTAAATCCATCCTGACCGTCGATTTCAAAAACGGTTCCCATCCCTTAAAATCTGACCACTCGTACTCTGCAAACCCTATTTCGCCGCCCAAGTATAAAAGGATCAGATACGCCATTAGAGACTCTTTCGCATTGCAATTACAAGAGATCTCAAGCAAACGACTACATATTTTACGCATATTCACTGCGAATTTCTCTTGTTTTCTTCCACCTTCGTTTTAAGAAAACATCCATGGCTAGTCAATCTTCATCCCCGCTCAAGAAAACCTCCAACATCATTGATGGCGGATCTTCTCGAAACCCGTCATCATCGAGCGTATCATCTCTGAAACCAACGACACCGAACCGATGGAGTATATCATTACTCGTCTTGAACAACAAGGACTCTATCGCTTTGGAAGCAAAATCGCCGACAAATACGACGCTCATCTAGTTGAGGAATTCTACCTCAGCAGCTGGTTCGTTTTCTCTCACTAGCCCGGGAGGACATGTTGCGACATCACCGCAATGATCCAAGGAGTGCAAATGCATAAATAGCGACTTACTTGAGAAAATCTACAGTCGCCATGACGGCCGACCATGGACCGACTTGAGGCGTTTGGGTCTCAAGAACTGATTACCAAGTTTTATGGACTATTTACCGGGTCAAAGTGGTTGATATGGTGACAACCACGTGCCACAAGAAAAATTTTCTTCTTCATTTCGTTTATCTCCACGATTTACATTCGGGATCATTGAAAATCGAACCGGTGCGTTCGAGATGGGCACGAATCTTAGGTTCAATGATGGTCGCTATCTTGACTGTGAAAAGGTCAACGGTGTCAAATCATTTTGAAACGACTTCAGGAAGAGGTGTGCAAACCAGCCACTCAAAAGAAATCATTCGGTTTAATGCTAAACTACATTCTGACAAGGTGCGGAGTCAAGCAATCCGCCGATGCCAAGAAAAATAGCTCACGGATATATTTAGGAGGCGTCAAACCCTCTGCCTATAACCAGCGCACAATGCATGCCAATCACCCAAGAACAAGTCACATGCCTATTTCTGACAATCCCAGAGACGAAACCGTGAAGGTCCCTGAATTGGAATCTTCAAAGAAGAAGCGCAAGCGTTCTCACAGCAAGAAGTACTCTGCTGATGAGAAGTCGAAGAAGAGACTCCGGAGGCTCTCAAAAATCAAAGCCAAACACTCCGAGGATGTCTCGCCCGTGGCACAACCCACTGATATAGCACCCGGGGCCCAACCCCTGCGGAAGAGGTGTCTCCTACCGCATCGGCAGACATCCGAGCCCTTGGCGGCTACGATGGATTTAGAGACATCTGCCAACATTCAAGACGTTAGCACGTCGTGCCCATTCGGAGCCAAAGCTACTTCTCCTCTCTACGGATCTCACACCCGTCACAGATCCAACTTCCTTCGGGCACCATCCCCTGCAAGGAGTCCATCTTCCGTCAGGATCCCATACTGCAGGAATCCCTCAACAGCGTCTCCGGCGTGATTCAAGTCCCTCCCAGACTCAATTATAAATCAAACACTTCTTTCGGTACAAATTGAACAGCGTACGAAAGATTTACGCAATGGAAAAGCTTTAGGCTAGCTCAATCGACACTCTGCATAACCTGGAGCGAATGGAGCCACGAAGAGCGATTTGTCTCGAAGTAACCGACTCAACTAAAATTGAGGCCTTTGCTTCGATGGGACAACGCTTCTTGCAAAGATCTCATTGAAAGCCACTGCGCACAAATCCGACGCCGAAGAAAAGGAAAGAAGAAGTCGAGGACTCTCCCATCAATCCAAAAGACGACGGCGACCACGACTCGGGCGGCGGCGACGATGCTCTTCAAGCAGGTCTGAGATTGAGCCGTGAAGAGGCTGAAGCCCAAGCCACCTCTCCACCCAGAAATGACGAAGGGCCATCTACCCAAGCTAATCCACCTTCGCCACAGCCGGAGAACATTCCCGACCAGGAGGAATCAGTCCCTCCAGTCGTGGAAGATCAAGAAATTTTGGAACAGGCACCCGAGCCTGTTGCGACCAAAGAAGCCAGTCCTACAACCGAACAGGAGGATTCAGTCCCACCTGCATCCTTATTTGCCGAAGAACCTTCGCCACAGGACGCTTCTGAACCAACTGTCGCCATTCCACAAGAAGCTACTCCCGCCCCTGCAACCTTGGAATCCGAGGACGGTAACGAACCTGAGGATGTCCAACTTACTTCACGTCCATCCGTGAACGTAAGAAGGTTAAATGGTGCTAAAGACTTCGCCCAGCCTGACTCTCCTATCTCTGCTGCACGCAAAGAGCGCCTGCAAGCTCTTGGCCTTCAGACTGTATTTATCCAAGATGCAGTTAACGCTCTCTCTTCCGTAGAAAAGGCACTGAACTGGATGCACACCTCTGCAGTTGAAGAAATGACAACTCTTCAACATGAAGTATCTCGAGTTGTCGAAGCATTCATCATCTTGCCAGAAGTGTTCAAGCAAGCCTTGAAGATTATGGAAGATAAACAAGCGCAACTGCTGAAGGAGGAAGCTTCGAAGACAAGAATTGCTGAAGCCAAGACCGCCTGTGCAATGATAAACGACTCTCGGTGCGTGCGCATGACAAATCCATTCAAGAGATGTCGCAGACTCTTTCCTCCCTCGTTGAAAGAATAAACAGCATCGAGACCAAACAGGACGCCGCTCTTGAAATCCTGCAAAGTCTTGATGAGGCCAAAAAGGGGGAAGAAGCTCGAGAAGCTGCAAGGAGAATAAGACTGCAACAGGAAAGGGAATTTGAGGCTGCTCAGAGCAGTATAGCTGCCGAATTGAACAAGCTAGCACCTCAACCCCAAAGCTTTAGAATTTCAGGCTCCAGACCAGAATTCCATGACCCAAATGTCCCTTGGCAAAATCTTGTTCAAAGACCTTCGGAAATACGTCTGCCAACCAACCGCAACCCAACTGCCGAAGAAGTGAAGCACTGGAGGAAGAATGAACTGATGAGATATTTTGTCAGACTCATCAGGGAATCCGCCATCTTCAAAAATTATAAGACATTGGCGGAAGCGGCAGATAAATTTTCAAAGATGCTAGAAGAAGGTAAGCTCCCTCTCCAAATCGAAATGAAATCAAAACATAGAAGAGGAGATCGGGTCACCCATCCAGAGGATTGGATACTTGCCTTTGATCGTTCTTATGAAGGAAGAGCAATTTACCAAGAACGAGGCAATGATTCACTTCAAAACTGGTGGCGCGGCACCGAGAATGAGCCAGGAAGGAGACCTTGGAGGCATGCGGATCAAAGATAAAGAGCTGAAATTTATGTATATTATTGTTGTTTTTGTAATTTCTATTCGACACAAACTTTGTACCCAATCTTTTTGAATATCAATAAAACAGTTTGTTTGTCTTGAAAGATTACAACTCGTAATCTACTGTGTTTATGTATGATTACTTAAATTGTTTGATAGGAATCTCAAGTTAGATAAACTTGATTGAAAAATTAAGCTGTACGAACTAGTCTACGAACAGTTCATAGTTTCAGTTGTAAACTTAGAATACATTGTAAGATTGTGCCTGCGCGCCAATCATAGGCTTAAGTTGTAATAAATCTCAAACTGTATCGAACGTGCCTGCGAGCAGTTCATTATTGTAGACTAAGTCACTAAGTCAGACCTATTGACAAAAGACCAAGAAATCTGCCAGAAGTCATCGAAGAAGAACGCTTCATGAAGAAGGTTTTGGCATCATCAAGAAGACTCGAAGAGTTTAAGTTAAGACTTGGCAAATTGTCAAAAAGGGGGAAATTGTTAGGAAAAACAAACACCCTGTATCGATTCAGCCGGGATACCCGATCCCTGTATCGATTGTTATTTGTTATTGAGAAGGTTTTGACATATATGCCAAATATACAGTAAAGGAAAACTGTATCGAGGATTCAAGGATTTATCATATATCGAAGACCTGCCTCGAATCAGCATAAGTGAAGCTCGTCAGTACAGCTTGAAGACTTGTAAAAAGATCAAGTATGGAAACTGTCTCGACATCCTAAAAACAGTCACCTTCCATACAGTTCACAAAAGGACAAGAAAGAACACAAGTCAAGTTCCGTTGAATAAAGAAGTATTTAAATACTCAAGGATAAAGTATTTAAATACTGTCAGTCTTCAGATCTTCAGAATCCCGCGAAATCCGGATCATGTCATATTCCCGTTGAAGGAAATCTTATTCAAATGGACATCTCAACGGATACTTTCTTCAGAGGCTATATATATCCTTGAAGCCATTGAAGATCAGTTACACACGAAATCTACTGAAGTAACCCAACTCTCAAAGCTATCAAAGTAATCATCTGAGCAAACATATCTCCAGAGCAAAGTGCAAGTTAAAACGAAAGAGATATACAGTGCTCAAACATCAAGAACAGCTATCATCAGATCTTGATATTCAAAGCTGCTGTTCTTACCTGGTTACCTAACCTTTTACCTCTGTGTAAAAACCGAGCTCTGTGTGAACTCAACAAGTTATTCTGACCTGTGTGGGACGAATAAGGACGAAGCTTTGGAACTGTGTGTGAAGAAGCTAGTCAAGAAGGAAGCTTTAACCAATCTGTGTGAACGGTTGAAAGTGATATTCTTTGTATCAATCTGTGTGAACGATACAAGGATAGGTTTGTTTATAATTACGTAGTTGTGTACGCAGTAATTATTTAATAAACTTTTTACTCCTGTGTGGAGGACCAGTGGACGTAGAGGGGTTTACCTCGAACCACTTAAATTACTGTGTTATTTACCTTCTGCTTTTACTGTTTGAAATTACTGTGATATATTAAGTATACACCAAATACTTTGTTGCTGTTTCCACGGCAATTAACTGTATCCAAGACTTCCGCTACGCACTCAGATTTAGATTCCATACAGTTTGTTGTTTAAACTACTTTTCCAAACTGTATCCAGTATACTTAAGTGGCCAACACGAGTGGTAAAAGAAAAGATACGATTGGATTCAGTGTTATTAGGATCAAGTATCCGGCATTGTTAGAATCACAATCGCTATCTAAGTGAGGTTTATCCAGTACCCATAGAAAGCTAGAGCGGTTGATTCCTTGTCCGATAGAAAAGGAAAACGGTTTAACTTGGACCGACACAAAGACAAGTACGAGTGGTTTATCACGGACCAATAGAAGACGTGATTGTAAACGGTTATACCTCGACCTATAGAAGAGATGATAAGAGGTTTTTCTTTAGCCTATTGAAAAAGATACCGAGAGAGGATGTAGGCTCGTTTATAGCCGAACCTCTATAAATCCGTGCATCATTTAATTTCCGCATTTTATTTTTATGCTTCCGCAACACGGTGCAATATCCGACCCCATACCCAACAATTGGTATCGGAGCAAGATTCCAATACGCGGCTTAACATCCAAGGAGAAAAGATCTAATGGCGTTTCAACTTGCTCCGGTCGAAGGCCTTGCTCTCAACCGACCACCATTCTTCGATGGCTCAAATTATTTGACATGGAAGAAAAAGATGTCAATCTTTATTCGTGCCTACGATATAGAGATTTGGAAGATTATATGTCTCGGCCCAAAAGTTCCTATCAAATCCGACGGTACGCTCTAATCTTTCGAAGAATACGACGATACCGATTGGAAAAATGACCATCTAAATTGTAAGGCTACTCAACTCTTATTTTGTGCCACAAATCCGAAAGAGGTCAATCGAATCTCATCGTGTGAGAGTGCGAAAGAAATATGAAAATTCTAGAAATCACATACGAAGGGACGACTCAAGTCAAGGAGACTAAAATTAATATGCTTCTCCATGACTATGAGTTATTTATGATGAAAGGTGATGAGTCCATAACCAATATGCTCGACCGATTCTCGGTCCTCACAAATGGACTTGCTTCGTTTGGTAAACCATTATCTAGTAGTGAAAAAGTTAAGAAAATTTTACGATCACTACCTAGCGAATGGGACGGCACCGTGACCGCAATTATGGAATCCAAAGATCTCAACACGCTCGATTTTAGTGCCCTTGTTGGTTCACTAATCAATTATGAGATTGTATTAAAATCTCAAAGTGTCAAGCCAAAGCCGAAGGAACGATCGTTAGTCATGAAGGCTAAGATATCGAGAAAGAAAGAAGAAATCCTGGTGGAGGAAAGCGACGAAGAAGCGGCATATTATGCCAAGAATATTAATAAATTCCAAACTTTATTAAACTGGAGGAAGAAGGATATCTCGAGCAAAACAAAGAAATTCGACAACTCTTGTCGACTATGTGGAAAACCAGGCCACTTCGCTAAGCATTGCCATGCCAAACCCAAGAAGGAGGTCCTCGTGGCAACATGGAGCGATGAAGACGAAGACGACGAATTTATCGAACAAAATAATCTCTCTCTCATGGCTCGGAGCTCATTCGACGACAGCGACGTCGAAAGCCAAGTAAGTACATCCTCTCGTGACGAACTTTTTGATGCATTTGAGTTATTACATACGGATTTCCAAAATACTTTATCGCAAATCAAATCCCTCAAGTCTAAAATTAAATCCTTGGAAATTGAAAATTCCAAAATTATCGAGAAGGGAAAATTTGTTGAAATCGATCATTCAAAGTGTATTGAAAATGAAAATATTTTGAAGAATGATCTCGCTAAAATCCAAACCGAGCTTAAATCTTTGACAAAGAAATTTTAGTGTGGAAATGAGAAATTTGAACAAATGCTTGGTGTTCAAAAATTTACTTTGAATAAAGAAGGGCTAGGATTCAAAACTCGTTTGAAAAATGAATCCGTTAATTTCAAAATACCCCATTGCGAAAAGTGCTTAAAAATCGGGCATCATATTTCAAGTTGCAAAAGCCCGAGACGGACGATAAAAATTAAGAAAATTTGGGTCCCTAAAGGAACCATCATCCCAAATGTCGTCTATATTTTAAAACAAAAACCAACTATAGGTTGGGTCCCCAAAAATTGATTTTTGATATTTTACTCAGGGGGAGTATAATTTTTTTAAAATGGGAGATAATATTTTCAGGGGGAGTTTTTACCCTTTATGCAGTTATTTATCATGAATTGATATCGTGCATATTCTATATTTTGGTATCATTAAATTCAATTGCTATTTTTTTTTACTTTTTGATGAAAATAAAAAGGGGGAGAGAAAGGAGAAAAATAAGAAAAATATCAAATACCCTGAAAGGGGGAGAAATGAAGGAGTTGAAAAATGAAAAGGAGAAGTCGAAAAAATGACAGAAAAAGAAAAATAAGGAGACGTCGAAAAGATGATGAAAATTTGAAAAGTAGAAAAGAAAAAGAAAAGGAAAGAAGGAGAAAGAAGAAGTCGAAAAAGAAATGGGAGAAGAAACTAACGAAACAGACAAAGTCGAAAACTTTGCTCTGTACACATATACATATATTTGTATTTTTTGCAGGAAAATCCCATTGATGAAGTGTTGTTTTGTAATCATCAAAAAGGGGGAGATTGTTGGAACATTTTGTTCCATACATAAATTAAAAGTGTTTTGATGATTAATGGTGATAAACAAAACAAAACAACGAAGAGGCGAAGCTAGCAATCGAAGAAAATAAAGTGCCAAAAAGTGTTCTGAGCATGCATAACGTACGTAACTAACCAAGGTTAACATACATAATATGGCAAGAGTAACGTACGTAAGTCTCTGGGCTTAGCGTACGTAACCAAGGGTTTGAGAAATCAAACCAGAAAGACGTTGGTCGAGTCGAAGTCAAAAAGGTGGCAACGGACATATGACGTCAGCAGTGACGTACTATTAACGTACGTAATGAGAAGTAGGATAACGTACGTAAAGAAAGAAACGAATGTTACTGGACTGTATCTGGGAGAAGCTAACGTACGTAACAATATATGGTTAGCGTACGTAAACAATCTTACGTACGTAATGGGAAGCATATAGCGTACGTAATAAAGGTCCTGGCAGCTAACGGCTAGTTTGATGATGGAGCCTATAAATACCATGTCTATGGTATTGATTAAAGACAACAACTTCAAGCATACTACACATTCATCTGAGATTGATATTCATTGTATTGTTGTTGTAATATTGAGCTTACATTGAGTGATTGAGTGTTATACACAAAATCATACACGAATGGTAAAAGAAAAGATACGATTGGATTCGGTGTTATTAGGATCAAGGATCCGGCATTGTTAGAATCGCAATCTCTATCTAAGTGAGGTTTATCTAGTACCCATAGAAAGCTAGAGCGGTTGATTCCTTGTCCGATAGAAAAAGAAAACGGTTTAATTTGGACCGACACAAAGACAAGTACGAGTGGTTTATCACGGACCAATAGAAGACGTGATTGTAAATGGTTATACCTCGACCGATAGAAGAGAGGAGAAGAGGTTTTTCTTTAGCCTATTGAAAAAGATACCGAGAGGAGACATAGGCTCGTTTATAGCCGAACCTCTATAAATCCGTGTGTAATTTAATTTCCGCATTTTATTTTTACGCTTCCGCAACACGTCGCAATATCCGACCCCGTACCCAACATTAAGGCCTATAGAAGATACTCATTTGGTTCTTCTTTACAATTTGCCAAGTACTTAAACATACATTTGAATAATCAATTAATACAGGGATGACATCATCAAAATCTAACAAGTATTCCTAACAACTTTGTCTTTGTTGCGGGTGTAGTACCAGTGTAGATAGACTGATGTAATTTTCGTGATGAATAAAAGTTTGAGACACACATACACAAACAATATTCCCAGGTGCTATAAAATAAAATCAACCATTCTATTTTTAAATTTATGTGACATGACTATATTTCATGTATTTTGAAAATCTATGATGTTGATAATTTTAAAATTTTGTTTCATTTCTTCTTTGTATGATGATTGCGATAGAAATGCATTCTACGTAATATTATTTATTTGTCCAGAAAAAGAGAATGCCCTCTATTTTATGTATATCTTGAAAAGAAATTCATCTATAGTGGGAGATATATTGTCCAATTCTGCAGCACATGACAAATTTATAAAATATGCAAAATGTCCAAACCCCACACCCTTGCATACCCATAAATCCACATCAAAAGTCTAAATCCACGTTTAATGTTCTCTTCTTAATTTGAATAATTTTCTTCATTTATTGTAATTGCCGAACAACGGACGGGGGCACTTTCACAGAAATACACCTACTCTTCCCGAAAGGTGATGGCCGAGGCCTACAAATAAATTCCAAATCATCGAACAGAGGTGAACAAAATATCGAATTTCTAATGAATAAAACATGTGGAATGATCATATTTAAATACAAGCTCAAACAACACTTTTAGCAATACATCTACTTGTAGAAAAGTTGCTACATAGACTAAAACATTTTCAAAGGTAAATCATCGACTACATATATAATATATATTGCCTAATACTTTCCCTCACATTTTCTTCCACTTTATTGCTATGTATTTTTCTCTTTTTTTCTCAAATTTTGAGTTTGTAAAATCTGGCTCGTTTGAGCAAGAGTAGTATTTAATAAAAAAATTAGAATAAATAAAAAATAAAAGGGAAACAAATAAGAAAAAATTAATGCATTTAATGTACTTGAGCACTCAAATATTTTTAAAGTAGTCTATCCTCCAACCTTCACCTTGTTTCGTCTCTGCGTCCAGCCCCATCGCGCCGTCTCCAACATTTACCTTGCGTCAGTTTTTCTTCTCGTTGCGCCGTCTCTGCATTCGCCCGTCGCCGCAGACTCATCCCATTTTTTTTTGGTTCCAGCATCGTCGCTCTCACCGTCTCTGCCTTCGCCGGTCGCCGCCGAATACTCGCCCATCTATTTTTTTCCCGGTTCAGCCCTGTCGCTCTCTCCATTGTGTTTCATTCGTTCGCAGCAGGAGTCGCCGCCTCATCATCATGCCTGCGACGAGTTTGAATCAACAATTCTTATTCAGGTATATATTTCACTCTATTTAATTATAGAATCGCACTCAATTTCTTATTTTGATCGTTTGGTTTTAGTATTGATTAAAATTGAAGATAGTGTTGATAAGGATATAGTTGTGATTTTAGTATTGACAAAATCAATGTATTAAGAGATGTTTTCTAATGAAACGTTAATGCTATTTAAGTGTCCTATTATTTTGTTTAGGTTCGAGTTATTGCACAGGGTTATCCCTGTGTGATCATATGATTGTGCTTTTTATTAGTTGATTTGCCTAGAGCCATTATTTAGATAGACAACATACAATCAATGTATTAATTCAATCACATCTTAAAAAGGTATCATAACATTTCTCTTCAATTCTTCCTCGCATAATAGTTTCATTCTTAATAAAAAAAATACAATGTATATATCGTTTTAGCAACTCTTTTATAGTTTAAATATGATGCAAATTTTTGAATATTATATCCTAAAAGTGGTGATCCACATAAAAAGAACAAAATAGATCGGAGTTGGATGAAAGCAAGTCGCATAAGTAATGAGTACGAGAATGGAGTTGAACAATTTCTAGAATTTGCTTATAAATGTTATGTTGTGCAATGGAAGTTAATCATTGATCGAGCAGGTGTCAAGGATAGCTGGCAGGAAGTATTTTTTTTTAAAATATACATAGATTTTATAGTCCATGTTTTGGTTATTGTATTATTCTTTGTTGGGATAAATAATTTTGTTTTGATAATTGCCAAAAGCTCGATACAGCAAGCCCTGTATCGAAAGCCGGTTGAAGTTGCAACCCTGTATCGAAGACCTTCTGATAGCGCCAGCATACAACAAGCTCTCGCGCTACCAAGATTCAGCAACAAAGTCTAAATAAGCGCCAAGTATGGAAGCTGTCTCGAAACCTCAATACAGCACCCTTCCATACAGCGCCTGACTATTCCATTATGCCTACAGCACCAGTGGATACAACATTCACATCGGAACAGGACTGAAGACCATTTGAAAAGGAATCTTTAGTATTCACTAAAGTCAAGTACCGTTTGATAAAGAAGTATTTAAATACTGAAAGGATAAAGTATTTAAATACTGAAGCTGTCAGAGATCTTCAAATCCCGCAATATCCGGATCCCGGTCTATTCAAGTTATCACAGAATCTTACCCAACGGATCTATCTCAACGGATATATTACTCAGAAGACTATATATATCTCATAAGAGCGTTGAAGATAAGAAGTAGATATACACATACAGAGATATACATACTGAAGTTACCAAGTGAAGAAGCTATCATTATATACATCAGAGCAAAACATATCTCCAGAAGCTTTTTGCAAATCAGATCCAAAAGAGATATACAGTGCTCAACATCAAGAACAGTCATCATCAGCTCAAGAACCTCATATTCAAAGCTGCTGTTCTTACCCGGTTACCTACCTTTTACCTTGTGTAAAAACTGAGCTCTGTGTGAACTCAACAAGTTATTCTGACCTGTGTGGGACGAATAAGAGGACGAAGCTTTGGAACTGTGTGTGAAGAAGCTAGTCTAGAAGGAAGCTTTAACCAATCTGTGTGAACGGTTGAAAGCGACAGTCTTTGTATCTATCTGTGTGAACGATACAAAGATAGGTTTGATTATAAATACATAGTTGTGTACGCAGTATTTATAATAAACGTTTTACTCCTGTGTGGAGGACCAGTGGACGTAGAGGGGTTTACCTCGAACCACTTAAATACTGTGTTATTTACCTTTCGCCGTTACTGTTTTCATAACTGTGATTTATACAAGTATACACTGCAAAACCCTGTAGGCACCAAGCTAACAGGAGATTAGACTAAGTTGCTGTATCGACAGCATATCTACTATTTTAAGACTTCCGCTACGCACTCCGAATCAGAAAATTATACAGCCTGTTGCTTAAATATTTTCCAAGCTGTACCGAGTATACTTGAAAAAGGGACCAACAATTGGTATCGGAGCGGTTGATTCTAAAAAGAATCAGTCGTATTTTTAACTGAATTAGATCCTTAAAAACACTTATTTTCGAAAACAGTCTTTGTAATTCCCATCTTCTAATTTGGATACCTTTATGTCTAACAAGATATCTATGTTTCACATTAACGAGTTTGATGACTGGAGAAACAGGATGAAGAACAAACTCAAAGCCTTCATTGGAGAATCAAAAGCTCCGCCCGCATCAACAAAGACCGAAGAATGTCTTCAGGTGGTCACTGATAGTGATTCGTCTGATGATGAGCTAGAGGATATAGCCTATGTGTGCTCTATGGCCGAAGTTAAAGAAGAAAATGAAGACGGCGATGATGATGAGGTAAGCTCCACCTCAACTATTCCCATAAATGCATCTCATACCTTTGAAAATATGCTGAATGAATTTAACAACATTCAAACGGCCCATGAGATATTGAAAGGAGAAAACATACAGCTTGAAATTTCTAACTTAGAGCTGAAGGAAGAAAACGACTTGCTGAATAATAATTAAGAAAATATGTCAGTTGATTGCGAAAACAGCAAAGTCAATTTAGAAAAACTCATGGAGAGCAATCATCAACTTGCTCATAATCTAAATGAGACTCAGTCTCATCTTGAAAGCAAGACAAATGATTTGGCTCTACTCGAAGCCAAAGTAAAATCTCTCGAGAAACGTGAAGGAGAATTAGAGACAATCTTGAAATCTTTCGAGAAATCCTCTAAAAGAATGGAAGAGATCCTAAGCACTGGGCAATATGCTCATGATAAACGTGGCTTAGGGTACAACTCGTTCTCCAACAAAGAAAAATCTAGTACAGTATTCGTCAGGAGTGAGGAATCCATCCCTGTATCGAAAGAAGTTCCGAGTCATGAGAAGGAACCCGTTGCACCGTGAACAGCAAAAGCTGCCATTCCGCCCCCGCAACTGTACTATTCGAGACAATGGAACCAACAGCCACTCAGAAGGCGTACTCAACAGCATGCTCCACAAGCATATCATAAACGCCAGCAGTCATTCAGGAAGAAGGTTGTATCCAACCAACAAAGGCCCGTCTGACAATACTCTCGATGCAGCGCACCTAAAGATGAATCGGGAGCCCCGTTATCCATCAAGAAAGCAGGTGTCCGCGCAGTATCAACAACATCGTTGGGAATCCAACTGGAGACCCAGAAGGCAAGATGTTACGCCAAATAAAATGGCTCCACCTCCGAGACGACAATCGTACTGGAATAACAACTATGATTCTCGATTTTTCATGCATTATAATTATCATGATTACAACGACTACGTGCCTGCCCCACGTAGATATCGATATAATGGACCAAAAGTAGCCTACAACAAACAAATTGTTGCCCGGCAAATTTGGGTACCGAAAGGCACTATCGGGAAACACTACAGCCAGAAATCCCTGTAAGTTTTTATGCTTTTACTCATTAAGTGAGGGGGAATGCTGTAAGACCCAAGAATACAGTATCTACCATTAATTAAATGTACACTGTATCAGTCCAAGACAAAGATCAGTAGGACTAAGAAGGCATGAAACCTTCCTACAGCTGACGTGTGCATTAATTAAGGGGGAATACAGTACGACCCATGAATACAGTGTTAATCCGAACATGCATGTAAGAACTGAATCCTGTATGTACCTTTTAAAGGGGAACACTATATTATTCGCGGATACATTATTTTCGCTACAGGACATCAATTTTGATTGATAATCTTTTTATTACTGTAAGAACTCGTCTGCGAACAGTTCATAGGATAAGTTGCACTCAACTAGATCAAAATGTAAGATTGTGTCTGCGCGCCAATCATAAGTTTAAGATGTAATAAACTTTCCTATCATGTTAGAAATTGCCAGCGAGCAGTTCACATTTCTTGTAAAATAAGTGCTGAAGACCAGATCATTTGACAGAAGATCAAGAAGCCTGCTCAAGAATCTATCAAATAGAGAGGGAAACTGCTGGGAAAATTAAACTCCTGTATCGAAGTCCTCTCAAGTTGCCATCAAGTGGTTATCGAAGGGGAAATTGTTCTTAGCCTGAAGAAGTTTTGATATCAGGAACTTGGCATGATCAAGAAGTTTTTGAATCATCAAAGCAGTTTTGGAAATTATCAAAAAGGGGGAAATTGTTGGGATAAATAATTTTGTTTTGATAATTGCCAAAAGCTCGATACAGCAAGCCCTGTATCGAAAGCCGGTTGAAGTTGCAACCCTGTATCGAAGACCTTCTGATAGCGTCAGCATACAGCAAGCTCTCGCGCTACCAAGATTCAGCAACAAAGTCTAAATAAGCGCCAAGTATGGAAGCTGTCTCGAAACCTCAATACAACACCCTTCCATACAGCGCCTGACTATTCCATTATGCCTACAGCACCAGTGGATACAGCATTCACATCGGAACAGGACTGAAGACCATTTGAAAAGGAATCTTTAGTATTCACTAAAGTCAAGTACCGTTTGATAAAGAAGTATTTAAATACTGAAAGGATAAAGTATTTAAATACTGAAGCTGTCAGAGATCTTCAAATCCCGCAATATCCGGATCCCGGTCTATTCAAGTTATCACAGAATCTTACCCAACGGATCTATCTCAACGGATATATTACTCAGAAGACTATATATATATCTCATAAGAGCGTTGAAGATAAGAAGTAGATATACACATACAGAGATATACATACTGAAGTTACCAAGTGAAGAAGCTATCATTATATACATCAGAGCAAAACATATCTCCAGAAGCTTTTTGCAAATCGATCCAAAAGAGATATACGAGGCTCAACATCAAGAACAGTCATCATCACCAAGAACCTCATATTCAAAGCTGCTGTTCTTACCCTGCTACCTACCTTTTACCTTGTGTAAAAACTGAGCTCTGTGTGAACTCAACAAGTTATTCGACTGTGTGGGACGAATAAGAGGACGAAGCTTTGGGCGTGTGTGAAGAAGCTAGTCTAGAAGGAAGCTTTAACCAATCTGTGTGAACGGTTGAAAGCGACAGTCTTTGTATCTATCTGTGTGAACGATACAAAGATAGGTTTGATTATAAATACATAGTTGTGTACGCAGTATTTATAATAAACGTTTTACTCCTGTGTGGAGGACCAGTGGACGTAGAGGGGTTTACCTCGAACCACTTAAATACTGTGTTATTTACCTTTCGCCGTTACTGTTTTCATAACTGTGATTTATACAAGTATACACTGCAAAACCCTGTAGGCACCAAGCTAACAGGAGATTAGACTAAGTTGCTGTATCGACAGCATATCTACTATTTTAAGACTTCCGCTACGCACTCCGAATCAGAAAATTATACAGCCTGTTGCTTAAATATTTTCCAAGCTGTACCGAGTATACTTGAAAAAGGGACCAACATTCTTGATAAGTCTTTTGTTATTGTAAGTCTTTAACGACACTAGTGCACTTTCTGCAACGAGCATTGAAGAAATCCGTACTCAGTAGGCCAGATATTTTTTGGATTGAAAGCAATGATTATGTACTGTTTTTTTAGATTATGGTGAGATTTTCACAATGCTTGTGGCGTCCTTATTTGGTGTAAGGTAGTCTCATCTTGGCGAAACAATTGGGCAAAAAATGGTCGTGCTTATATATATTGTCTAAGCTTTGATATTGTTTTTAGTTGGAATTTTGGTTGAATGTGAAATTTCTGGAAGAGTTATGTGTTCTCGGGATTTGTATTGTGGATTAACGATATGATAGTAAATAGATTACGGCTTGCGCTTTGTATTATGAAATTATAGCAAGTATGGATGTGTTTTAATATGATTTTGATATTATAGGGGATGGTATATAAAATAGAATGAAATATGAAAAAAAATCATTTACATGGGTTGTTAACTAATTGATGTTAAAAGTTTCAGATTTTACAACGATTGCTTGCCAAACCAATGTAAAATGTGTCAATTTTACAACGGTTGTATGCAAACTAATGTAAAATGTGTTGAATTTTCGACGATTTTCATGGAAATGATGTAAAATTACAAATTTTACATCGGTTATGAGTACAACCGATGTAAATTTGGCCAAAAATTCTGATCTTTTACATCGTTTCACACGAAACCAATTAAAATATGTCAAATTTGGGACGGTTTTTGTATAGAACTGATGTAGATTTGGCCATTTGACTACGGTTTTTTACGACGCTAACATTAAACCGATGTAAATTGTACAATTTTACAGCTGTTATACATCGATGTAAATTTGACGTATTTTTTTACGATGGTACATTTTACTTTGGTTAATAAACCTATGTAAAATGTCCGAAAGAACCGTCGTAAAATATGTTTTTTTAGTAGTGTGCTACATGCCGGCGGCTGTCATTCATGCAGACCCGTCCTCGCCAGACCCAAGAACGAGGTATGATCATCAGCACGATTGAAGAATGAGGATACTTTGACTATTGACAACCTTGCTCCACTGGAACAGCAGCGTCGGCTCGCATTTGAATCTGATAGTCGATGGGAGTCTAACTTCCATTTGGAAATACCATAATTCAAGAGAAATTCCAACCATAATGATGTAACACCCTCTAAGATATTCATGACATATTAGAGCATCGTGAATCCATATCTTGGGACCCGCAAGGTTATACATTCAATTTCACATAACTCGACAGACAAGATAGTTACATTTAACACGAGGAATTACAATTAAGAACACAATCTAAATCAATATTCAAGGACAATATCCAAAGGCAAATTACGAGTCAACGGGAGATTTAACCGAGAAAAAAGTACCAAAAATGACAAGAATCATGTAGTACTCGGGTACTGAAAACTAACAAAGTTCAATAATGAGAAATAAAAGGACAAAAACAATAAAGACTTTGTATGCAACACAGTATCACTCTTGTCCATCATCTTCATATCGCCGATGGATTAGTCGTGGAATAGCTAGTGAAAGTATATAACATATGAATCGATATTTCCTAAACATTAAAGTAAGCATATAATTCATTTTAGAAAAACAAAATAAGTATTATGGAGCAATAATATTTTATATCATGCCTTAATTAACAAGTATACGTGATTAAAATGTGGTTCACACAAAAGGTCATGAACTCTCAGTGGGCCCTTCAGACTATTCCAAAGTGGTTAACCCAAAAGTATTTATGGATCAGCATCAAAGACCACGAACCCCTCAAAAATCTCGTCAGACCCTCCCTGGGTGAACATGTACTCACAAACACACATACATTTCAATTTCAAAGTTAAGAACATATAAGCATAAGTAAATACTTGCCTTTGAAACATAATGATACTGGCGAGTAAGAATACAAGCTCGGCTTGTCCAAGAATGTACTTATGTCCCTACATTATTTGTAAGATATGTGATTATTAACAAGACAAACTCAGTCTATACAAAATAATACCCCAAAACCCACATAAGATTCATCCAAACAAAGGTCATTTATGCAGAGGGACAAAATCATCCAAACGCTCTCAATTTCGATCAGTATCAGAATTAATTACAATTTTGAAGGGGAAACACTCACAATTGTTGGGACAATTTTCATTGGATTTGATAAGGGCAAAACCACATTAAATATCCTACAGCGGTATCCTACAACTACATCCGACAATAAAGTGAAAGCCAGAGCGTTAAAGATGTTTTCTACAACAAGAGAGCCTTTTAAAAGTTACAACATATTTGCTATAGGTTCCGCACTTGAAAAAGAGACTTATATTTCCAACAGTATTAGGGGTGTTAATAGAAATCCGAAAACCGACCAACCAATCCGAACCAATCCGTACCGAACCGAAAATCCCCAACCGAAAGCAACTCCGAACTTGAAACTTACAAACCGAAACCGAAACCGAATTAATTCGGGTTTAGATAACTTAAAACCGAACCGAACCGATTTACCCTGAATTGGACCGAACTAACCCGAATTATTTATATTATATAAACTTTTATTTATATGACTAAAATTTTTAAACTTATAAAATAATATATCTACACATATATTGTAGTTTTGATAAAAACAATGATTAAATATATCAATAAAAGATCTATCTATTATTTTAGAACAAGTTTTATTAATATAATTAATTTTTTTGTTACTTTATTAAATAAATATATATAAATTAAATATGTTTGGGTCAAAACCGAATTTGACCGAACTAATCCGAAACCGAAACATTTGGGGAGGATTTGGGTATTGAGTTTTGAAAACCGAAACCGACCGAAACCGAAACCGAATTTTAAAATTTGGGGAGGGTTTGGGTTTCGAAAATTTTACCCCGACCGAAACCGAAAACACACCTAAACAGTATAACTACCTGGAGTTATATCCGCTGTGACTTAGAGAATTTAATATTCATAAAATAATCACGGTGTAAATGCATTTGATACGGATGGAGATTGCATTTATTGCAACCCCATACTGAGATGTTCAGGAGCTTTTATAATAACCAGAAATGTCCGAATGCATTTAATGCTGGATATGATTGATTACTTGATTCAGAAAGCCGCCAATCGAAAGTTGTCTACATCTCCCTACTTAGCAACAACTAGATTTATAACGAATAGGGTACATATAGCCGTAAAGAGGACTTGAAAAAAAGTAACATGCGAATTTACAACAAACTCTTTGCATGCTACATCGACGATACTACAATAAAGAGATTCGTAAGTCTTCAACTTGAGAATAACGTTAACTACAACATACCTTTGTTATTCCTAAAACCATTCATTCATACAACAATACTGAATATGCCAACATAGCTTCGGCGATACATAAGCATAACCACGAAAACCAAGAGTTGTAAAAATACAAAATGTCACGAGAACATAACAAAAAACAGGGGTGTAACAAAAAACAGGGAATGCGAAACGACGAATCCAAGAATATAGCATAGAACGAGCCAAATACAAGTAAGTCAAGATAAATATAAAATAAACCAAAAAATAAGTACAAATATTACAATCAAACTAAATCTATGAACAAAACCATTTATATTTAATTGTTTATCTCGAACAACAAGCAAATCTTGAATCTATGCCAATTGTCATCTTCGTCGCGCCCCTCAGCGGTAAATTCGTAGCCCAGAAATCTGCACTTGACCGACAAATCAAAACACAGATATAGCGTTGTGGCTGTCGTCGTCTCCATCCAACTTTGGACTCGCCGCCTGGCCGTATATGTATCAGGAAAGAAGAGAGGAAAAGCCACTGTTGTATCCGCCCAGCCCCAGACACACTGCCTCTTGCCGTACGTCTGTGTTGAAGAGAACTAAGAGATGCAGAAAAGAAGAAGTGGTAAAGAATAAAGGTTGAGAATTTGATATGGAATCAGGGGCGGAACCATGGGGCTAACGGAGACTAGAGCAACGGCTAGACTCAAAAAAATTTATAGAAATTTTTTTGCCTAGGGTATTTATAAAAAGACGAAAATAAATTTTTTAATCCCCGACTAATTTTTGTTGTTAAATATTTGAGCCCTGAATTATTTTAACTCCTGATTCCGACACTGTATGGAATAAATAAATCAGGAGAATGTCTTTTATTTAGAGCAGGAGGTACGGGCGGTTGGTGAGCTCGCGCCGTCCTACCAGCCCAAAAAAACCCACCGCGCACCATACCATGGCAGGCGCCATCGGTCCTCGCGCCGTGGTGACCAGCCAACACCATAGCATTCTCTTTTTTATTATTTTTTTTTTGAATTCTGAACGTTGGGCAACGGCTATATTGCCAAAAAAAAAACCCATTTTTCAAATTTTTACCATTTAAAAATCATATAAATACCTCCTTATTCAACCATTTTTCACACACTCTTCCAATTTAATTTCTACTTCAATAACACTCAATTTTCTTTCAACTATGGATCCAAACAATCTCAATAACACTGACACCTACGATCATTATGATGTTTATTTTCAAGATGACCGGGAGCGATATATCCAGGGTTATGCGGCATATGAACAATTTGTAGGTATGTGTGATCAAGAAGCCGGGGGATCGGGATCGGCTCCTAGGAGGACGAAGATATATATATATATATATACCACGTGAACGAGAACAGGCGGAACAACGTTTAATCGAAGACTATTTTGGCGACGATGAGACTCTTCCTAAGTATCCGGAAGAGAATTTTAAGCGAAGGTATCGTATGAACTCTACACTTTTTAAGAAAATACTCAACGATATTTTAAGTTATGATGTTCACCCTCTTCCCGAGTACTTTAATTGGGTCGAAAGATGTGATTTACATGATAGAGAAATGAAAGAACTTCGAGATAGAAAAGTGCACGACGGTCTTCGACAAGACCTCGTGGAGCATGTATGGAACCTTAATCACTAGTTTGTAATTTTTATTTCTTGTTTGGTAACTTTTTTATGTAATGTTTTTTTTTAATTTAATGAAGTTTGTTTTAGTTAATATTGTGTATGTTTTATTATATACAACAACAACAACATCTAAGCCTTAGTCCCAAAATGATTTGGGGTCGGCTAACATGAATCAAACTTTGAAACCGTCAATAATCGTTACATAAATAACATAAAAGGAAAAAAGAGGGAAAAAGTAGAGAAAAAAGCAAATAAAAAAAAGAATGAATGTTAAAAAAAAAATGAAGAATCTCGAAAAATAAATTAAAAGATAACATGAAATAAAAAAAAAAAAAAAAAAAAAGGAATCAGACTCCATCCACCATCCGTATTCTTTCCCGCCACATTTGCCTCTCCATCGCCATACTTTCTCCAATTCCAAGAAACCGCATATCATTTTCAATCATCTTTATCCAAGTTTTCTTGGGTCTTCCTCTACCTTTCACAACATTACTTGTTCCCCAACTTTCTAGCCTCCTCACTGGGGCATCAATAGGTCTTCTTCTCACATGACCAAACCATCGTAATCGATTCTCCATCATCTTGTCTTCTATAGGCGCAACTCTTACCTTCTCTCTAATCACCTCATTTCTGAGCCGATCCTTTTTTGTATGACCACACATCCATCGTAGCATACGCATCTCTGCCACATTCATCTTTTGAACGTGACACTGTTTTACAGCCCAACACTCGGTGCCATATAACAGCGCAGGCCTAATTGCCGTGCGGTAAAATTTACCCTTTAATCTATGAGGCATGCCAGGATCACATAAAACCCCTGTGGCACTCTTCCACTTCAACCACCCGGCCTTTATTCTGTGAGCCACATTGCCATCTAGCTCTCCATCCTTTTGGATAATAGATCCAAGATACCGAAAGAAAGTGGATCCATGAACAACTTTCCCATCAAATGTGATCATCCCCGCCTCTCTATCACTGCTTTCGCTAAACCTACACTCCATATATTCAGTCTTACTTCTGCTCAGCCTAAAGCCTCGAGCTTCCAAAGTATCCTCCAAAGTTCCAATTTCGTTGCACTCCAACCTTCGTTTCATCAATCAACACAATATCATCTGCGAACATCATACACCACTAACGTCATTTTGAATTTCTCTTGTCAATTCGTCCATGACTATGGCAAAGAGAAAAGGACTAAGAGCAGATCCTTGATGCACCCCAATCGTAATAGGGAATTCTTCGTCCTCCCAACATTAGTACGTACACTTGTACTAGCTCCCTCATACATGTCCTTTATAATGTCAATATATTTCCGCGATACACCCTTATTTGCTAAGGCCCACCAAAGTACTTCTCTTGGTACTTTATCATATGCCTTCTAAATCAATAAAACCATATGCAGATCTTTCTTTTATCTCGATAATGTTCCATCAATCACGGATAAGATAAATTGCTTCCATGGTCGATCTTCCGTGCATAAATCCAAACCGATTTTCTCGTTATCTTCACACATTTCGATCCTTTGTTCAATCACTCGTTCCCACAACTTCATGGTATGACTCATTAGTTTAATTCCGCGATAATTAGAACAATCTTGAACATCACCTTTGTTCTTATACAAAGGGACGAGAATACTTTTCCTCCATGCTGATGGCATCTTATTGCTTCTCCAAATCTTATTGAAAAGCATAGTTACCCATTCGATCCCTCTCTCCCCCAAACACCTCCAAACTTCAATAGGTATACCATCCTGACCTTCCGCTTTTTGACCCCATCTTCTTCAATGCAATTGTCACTTGACCCTTTTGAATTCTTCTCTTAAACTCTCGGTTAACCATACTTGAGGGGATGTTTAAATTCCCAATATCTTGTTCTTGATGGCCATTGAATAGGGTATCAAAGTATGACCTCCATCTCTCTTTTATCTCTTTATCTTGAACCAAAACTTTTGATCAAGATCTTTACACATTTAACTTTTCCAATATCTCGCGTCTTCTCTCTCTCATTCGAGCAAGTTTATAGATATCTTTTTCCCCTTCTTTAGTATATAATCTTGCATATAATTCTTGATTGACCTTTGATCGGGCATTTCGCACCGCCTTTTAGCTTCGTCGAGCTTTCTTGTACTTCTCATAATTCTCATCGCTCGAGCATTTACCCAAGACCTTATAACATTCACGTTTGGTCTTTATCGCTTGCTTAACTTCATCATTCCACCAAGATGTGTCCTTACTTGATGGTCTGTTTCCTTTAGATTCTCCTAGGACTTCTTTTGCAACTTCCTTTATGTTATGCTCCAACAAGTTCCACATCGAATCTATATCCATCTCCGTGCAATCAGACCAAATACCACTATCAGCAATCTTAGCCACAAAAGTATATCGACTCTCCCCTTGGAGCTTCCACCACTTAATTCGAGGGTCAACTTGTGGTCTTCTCTTTCTTAAGTGCCTCTTACCTCGAAAGTCAAGCACCACAACCCTATGCTGTGTTGCAGCACTCTCACCGGATATCACCTTGCAATTAGTAAAATTTTTCCTCCAAACATTCCTTACTAAAAAGAAATCAATCTGACTTGCATTACCTCCGTTTCTATATGTCACCAAATGAGAGTCCCTTTTCTCGAACCAAGTGTTCATAATACCCAAGTCATGAGCTAATGCGAAATCCAATATACCATTTCCTGCTTCATTCCTGTCCCCAAAACCAAAGCCACCATGAATGCTCTCAAAGCCATCTCTGCTAACACCGACATGCCCATTGAGGTCACCACCGATGATCAATTTCTCACCCATAGGAATTCGTTCGACAACCTCTTCCAAATCTTCCCAAAATTCTTGTTTGATCGATGCATCCAATCCTACTTGTGGTGCATAAGCACTTATGATAGTTAGAAACTCATCCCCTATCACAAGCTTAATACTCATTATTCTATCGCTCTTTCTCGACACTTCCACCACATCATCAATGAATTCTTTATCAATGACGATACCCACTCCATTTCTACTTCTATCCTTTCCAGAGTACCAAAGCTTGTAACCCCAAGGAGCTAACACTTCGCTTCTCGCCAACCCACTTAGTCTCTTGTAGACACATTATGTGAATTCTCCTCCTTTTCATAACCTCCCCACTTCGCCGATCTCCCCACAAATAGCCAACGTTCCAAGTTCCAAACCGCACCTTACTACCCTTACTAGCCGCAAGAACTAACTTCTCTCGTCTGCCCTCGTCCACGCTGCAAGGATTCTTGCACATTTGACACCACACCCATACTTCGAGGTGGCGCGCCGCTCCGGCGACGACCTAGCAACCTCGCATATTTTCCACTACACCCGGCCTATGAAGTGTAGCGCATCCTTGCTCATTTGACACCACCCTCGGATGTAAAGGTGGCGCGCCGCTCAGGCGACGACCTAGCAACCCTCGCATACTTATCACCGCACCCGGCCTATGAAATGCAAAGCCGCTTCGAGGAGACGCCCCAACGATTTTCAATGTTTGATTCATGTCCATAGAATGTGACGAGTTTTACGCTGGTTGCCACTAACCTACCGCAACCCTCCTCTTTTATCCGGGCTTGGGACCGGCAATGGATGTCAAGAAGACACCCACAGGCAGAGTTGTATGTTTTTTTCATTTATTATATATATATAAAAAAAAAATTCCAACGACACCACATTTTCTGATGCCAAAGGTAACAACACAAAATGTGGTGTCAAATGATTTCTGGTACCATAAAAGGTTCTGCTGACGTGACAACACTTTTTGCCAACCGCAGTGCTCTTAGAATAGGGGAAGAAATTGTGTTAAATGTGTAATTATTTAGTTTTTTGTTTCATTTGTGTAAATAAAATGTATGAATTTACATATATGTGAACTACCCAACTCCAAACCGCGCACATATTCTTGCCCATTACGCAACTTGACTTGTCCCTTTTCTGTTGACCCATTTGGGTATATACTTGGAGCCCAAGACTAAGCGGGCCATATCTGTATATCAGCAGACCTGTATTCATAGCAGCAGCAGCAGGAGGAGGTCCGTCTTAGATCAAGTATTTAACGGTGTTCAACAGCAGCAGGTCTTTCGTTTCTTGAAGTTTCCTTGTCTCATCAGATCTGTTCACACTGAACAAACAACCTTCAGCCTTGAACAATCTGCGATTTTGCCCTTATTATTTTCTCCCTCTGCCAATAATGACTCTCCATAGACGAAACAGGTTGGAGATTCAGGTTAGATTTCTCCTCTTGACTTAAATTTTTTTTCCCCTTTGTGTCAGTATTTTCATTCACGGAATTGTCATGTCCAACGTTTCTTATAATGTGTCTGTTAATTGCCAGGGAAAGAAAGTTGATGAGGTTGGGGATGGTGGTGATGATGCAAATAATAATGATATAGAACTATGTAAGCAAGCAAATCATGCTTGACGGTCTATATTTAAATTATTCGTGGTAATTCGTTTTTTTTCTGATATTATGGCATGTGTATGCAGTAACTGATTTTCTTGGAGAAGCCAATGAGGACATACTATTGGAGATATTTGTTCATCTCCGCAATTGTCGATCTGCTATCCTGTTTAGCTCTGTTTGTCGCTACTGGCATACTTTGATTTCTGGTCCTCAATTTATTCCAAGATTCATATCACATCATCATGACCATCAAGATCGCTATTCAATGCCCTACACCATCATATTTCGTAGAGCCGATAGAATTGGGCTCGGGCTCGATTATTACGATTATTATCGGCCCATTTGCAAGCTTTTTTCCGAGGAGTCGATGATTCTCCATGGAAAGTCGGCGACTAGTGTTGGTTATTTGGACTTCTTGCCTAGTCGGATGGTGATAAGAGCATCTTGTAATGACTTGTTGCTTGCGTACCCTGGTGGACGTGAGGGCCTTGGTACAAGTCGGTCGAAGCCAGACAATCTCTACATATGCAATCCAATTACTAAACAATTTTATCGGCTCCCTGAGTTTGATAGACCCATTCGTCGTTGGTTCAGGATAACTGGGCATGCATTAGTATGTATGCCCCCCGCCGAACTTGGATCACCCACAAACCACTTCAAGGTGATAGAATTCTATGACCTTGGACATGATGATGATGGTTGGGAAGAACCTCTTAATTCGGAAAAACCTATCATCCATGTTATGTCGGTATTTTGTTCCAAGTCAGGAAAGTGGGGCAGAGAAGACTTTCAGTGTCCTCAACCCAATGGACTGTCGCCGTATGCTTATGCAAAAGAAATGGAAGAAATTGTTACGTGCAATGGAATAGCGTATTGGCTGGAAAACAGAGGAGATGTGGACAGGGTTATTGCGTTAGATTTGTTGAATAGAGAATGTTGTGTGATTGTCTTCCCCGACGACTATTGGTGGTTTCGACGGGCAGAAGATGATTTTCATATGAGAGAACGCTCCTTTTTATGGCGGTATCGACAGTATCAAGATTCTCATGTGAGAGAACAAATTGGAGCTGTATGTGGGGAGGTGAGGTTACTACAAGTTGTCCTAACAGGTGCGGAACTGATTCTCAATCTGAAAGTTTGGAAATTGAATTATACTAGTAAAGAGTGGGTTTTGGTTCATGATAAGAAAAACTTGAAAAGGCCAAGTAATGATGATGCACAACAGTTTATCGCCGCTTTTGTTCATCCAACAAACCGTGATGTGGTTTTGTTGGTGTGGGATCGAAATATTTTCCAGTATAATCTGAATACTACAGAAGATACATATGAAAAGGTGGACGAGATTGAAGAATCATTAGATATAGAATATAGAGTAGAGCAAGCTGAGCAATTTGGTTGGAACGAACGGCTCGTTTCCGTTCCTATGGTGCATCCACCTTGGCCAACAACGCTTCCTAATTCAGTTTGAAAAAGCTTACATTTTGTTCTATCAATTTTTTCTTTATATTTATTACTTAATGCGCGACGCCGGTTCGCTTAGGAAAAAACTCACTCATGATGAGATATCTCTACTCTATTCGGTAATATACTTATTTCTTGTCTAGTATTGCTAGTCAAATCGGTCATTGTTTTATGGTTAGAAGAATTACATTAACTGAGGTAAGCCTATGTCCAGTTGGGTAATTTCATAAATAGGTTTGGTTTTCCATTTATTTCTGGTATTGCGGGACTTTTTACAACTTGTGCATCTTGTTAACAATTTTTTTTGGTTACGTCGTGTTTTTTTTTATCTTTCCTTTTTGTTCTTTTAAAAATAATGGTTGTGATAGTTTATGCAGCGCCCGGCGCCGCCGGGGCCAACCACCAACTCAAAACTTCAATTGGCCCTGTAGCGAAGATAACCTTAAGTTTAAACAAGCGGAAATAAAAAAAAAATCATTTTCCCTTCCCAACGAAAGAGAACTTATCTTGTCAAAAGAAAATACCATTATCTCACTGTTTTAGGTATTGTCGCGTAAATAAAAGATCGGCACAGAGTGAGAGATAAAATTAGTAGTGGACCAAAAGAATCCAATATATTTTGTTATGTCACTAGCAAAGCATATATGGGATCATCGTGTTTACATATATATTGGTTCGCTTCGATTTTGATCTAAAATACGCCCGAATTGAATAAATTCAATTTTTTATATTGAGAAAATGTGCAGTTTGATTTTGCTTTTTCGGGTTTTTCAATCGATTTTTTCTCTTCAATTTTTTTGGGCACTCCTACATACGACTATACAACTTCATGAGTCACGATACAGACCGTGATAGTGGAAACGAACCGTCACACCTACAAAATTGTGTGGGGTCAAGGAACCTTTCGCCCATGATTGTAAACCACCGTCACACCTACAAAATTGTGTGGGATCAAGGAACCTTTCGCCCATGATTGTAAACCCGTAATTTAATCGGCATCACATATAAGAATATACACAACTGCATATATTGCAAATGCAATTTAATTCCTATGCATGTAATGACACAATCATGCCCATTATGCTCGGCTCTCTAAGTGTTCCAAGTCACTTATTCGAATTTCCGCTCTATTATGCATATGTATGGCATACTTCCTCCGATCACAATTATAAACAAAAATAAATCAAACACAGTCATGGTTCGTGCGTGCCCGTGCCATCTGTCGCCCGTGGTCATTCATTTGTAGCGGAATACCTCCATCCGACTCGTCCTTACTGGCGTGGTTCGATAATTCATGATTCTACGTTGAGCCTACACCAAGTTTTTTTTACCCTCCACACAAGTCAACCTCATACCTCTAGGTTTAGTTAGAAATTCATGGCTAGACTTACACTAAGAACAATGCACTTTTACTAACTTCGAGTAAATATTTGTTCTACTTCAAAAAACTTCAAAATCACCAAAAAAACCTTCCTGATAATCAACATACCCGTAGTTCTGACAGGGATTCAGTGCCCGTAGCGTGTTCGAAACGCCGTCCTTGCGATATCCGACTCTCGAATTCGTAACTGATGATACCCAGATCTTAAATCGATCTTGGAAAATACTGAAGCTCCCTGGAGCTGATCTAAGAGATCATCGATGCGGGGTAGCACTACTAGAAAAAAGACATTCAACATCGCTCGTTTAACATCAGTTTTGTGAAAACCGATGTTAAAAAAGACGCGGTGACATAATTGAAAATTTTAAAATAAATTAACAACGGTTTTATAAAAACCGATGTGAATTATACTCGATTAACATCGGTTATTTAGAAACCGATGTGAATATACTACTTTAACATCGGTTTCTAAATGAACCGATGTGAATTTAAATGATTTTTTTAGTTTAACATCGGTTTATATAAAACCGATGTGAATATTATAACTTGACATCGGTTCTTATTTGTAACGGATGTGAATTTATCCGTAAAAAGGTTCTCGATAAAAACCCCAACACTCCTTTCTTCTTCTATTCGTAAAAACCCCAATCGTCAATCTATTACCGTGCCATGGCTTCTAGGAGGCTCATAGCCTCGTTGCTCCGATCATCGGCCGCTCGCCGCCCCAGATCTCCATTTCCATCCGCCCCAAAGCCCAGCTCTCGCCCATCCCCCGCGGGCCATTTTCTCCATAGATTCGCCGCCCATTATGCTACGTCTGCTGCCGTTGCTGCTCCTCCCCCATCCAAATCCCCCAGTAGTAGAGCCGGTGGAAAGATCCCGGATGAGTTCACCGGTCAAGGGGCGATCGGGAATGTGTGCCAGGTCATCGGTGCCGTAACTAACTGTAAAAAGATGAGCAGTGAACACTTGATAATAGTGTGTTCTTTATTTGATTTTTGATGATCCTTTCGATACTTTTATTTTGGCATCTTCCATTAAAATTGTATTAGTGGGTATAAGAATCCCTTTTTTAGGTTTATTCATTTGGTTTTACTTCTTTAGTAAGAGACACTTAAATGATGTTATAACTTCTACTAAATCATCTTACCTTCACTTACATTATTTTATGGAGGGTAGGAGGTAGGACAAAAAAGTATTAGGTTGGTTATGGAATGGCATCTCTATAATTATTGAACTTGACTAGATTTAAGGCTTTCCTGGATAACTCGTAGTTTGTTCTGATTTTATTGGTTGTTTGTAAACAAGAAGTTCCAATTTTTGAATAAATCGATGCATAGTTTTAGGATTTGTGAAGATTTACGAGATGATGACTTATGGAAGTCGCATTTAAGTGTTTCTTGCATGTATGCTTTTTTCCGGGTTATCTTTTCTTCTTTTATTGTGCTGCTCTTATTAAAGGTTCTAGTTTAAGAACCTTTTGGTGTTTTCAATTTTTAGGGTTCCTCCCATCTCTCCTTTTGTTCATTTCACTAGTGTTATCTCATTCTCTTTTTACTTTTTGCTTACATAGGTTAGAAATCCACTCAACTGAGGGTAGAAAGAGAGATAAAAGTTCTAAGTTCCTTTCTGGGTTAAAAGATAGAAAAGAGAAACGGCATGTAGAATCGGCACCTATTGAAAGTTATTTGAAGGTCCTTGACACAATTCGCTTACAAATGCAGGTATTTTTAGTCTGTTCCACTTGTTATACACTCTATTCTTCAATTTTTCTTTTGTAAATTGAGCTGTATACAATCCTTGTCTCTACTTGTTTTGTTCCTCAATATTTGAACTTCTCTTAACATGGGGGCTCATATTTGCTAGCTAAAAGTGAGTCTGACCATGTTTTACACAGATATCGGAAGCTGCACATGCTTTTATTAGGCGAAGATTGACGCAGTTCGTGATGGGGAAAGCTAGTGCCCAAATTGACGTATTATCATTGGTTCTCTTGACTGGTTTATTAAGATCTGATCTTCCAAGCGAGAAATCATACCTTCATTAGAAGAGCAGACAAGTACTTTGTCCCTACTTGGTTCTCTTTATTTTTATTTGCAGCATTTTCTATTGTTTCATTTTGCAATCATATATACCCACTTCCATAATGTGGCTTATACTTTCTCAAGGTATTTTGTGTGTGAAACAAAATGCTCTAGTTGTAAGAAACTCCGGTTACACTTACACTACGAATTTAGACTATATAAATTGTTTTGAAACCGAGGAAGATTAGGCAATGGGGGAACTTCTTGATTTAAATACATCAAATGGAATGGTGAAGAACCTATGCATTAGGAATTTATTCAGAATAGTTAGTTGTAAGGAGCAATCTTTAGATATGCAAGGAAAGGGGTAGCTTGTACCAGCAGTTTAGGATGAGTTTTTCCGGCTTCTTTAATTAGATTCTGTTTATTTTCTATATTGACGGGATGAGGATTGAAAAGATGAGTTTCCTTGCACAAGAGGTTGGGTTTTGAGGAGCTGACTTATCAAACAAAATTTGAAGATTTAGCGAGTCGTATCAAGTAATGGGGCTGGATAATTCACCTGGGCTGACTTCATCCTAGCGAGCTGAATCAACATATCAACACATTGTAACATGAGAGTAACATACACAAATAACTTGTTTTGTTGTTATAGAGCAAATGATACAAAAAGACATGCAATGGTAGTTTGGCACTAAAAAGTAAAAAATTTAACATTACCGCATTGCTGTAAACCCCACAGCTGTAACACCCCAAACTAGGCGGATATTACAGTGCCGTGAGTCCCCGACTGGGACCCACCAGGCGAATGAAAATGATGAATTAAATAATATAATTGTAGTACCGAACCACATTATATTACCAAATACTCCGATGAGGAGTTTAAGTACAACACACCAGGACAATACCGAATGCTAGTATATTTTATATGAAGAAAAAATACACAATACTGAATGAAACGGAGTATCCAAATGAAAGTCTGCAGCGGAAAATAAAGGACAATAACATGAATAACTGAAAGATCGGGGCCCCCTACTAGTATCACTGGGATTCTTCGCCGTCAACATGCTATTCCCGTGCTTTTACCTTGCCATGACCTGAAAAACAAAATCCCCAGCCGGGGTCAGTTACACAGAACAACAATCCTCAAGGGTTGAAAATACACAATCATGATTTATCTTTAGTTATGAAATATCCTTAGTTATGAATTACGCTGAAGAGGAGTATCATAGTACGCCCGTAGTGTTCTGTGCGAGTGTACAAGACGGATGACCGGACACACCCGTCCTTGTACCTAATTAGTCTCACGGAGGTAATCGTTACCGTGTGCACAGTCTAATGTATCACTCCCAATACATGGCCATCATGTGCCCGACTAAAAATTCCACACATCCGCACTCGGCCACGCAATATGAACCCAGAAGGTCATATGAACAAGAATGACCATAATGAATATCAATGAATAATAATGATCTGACAAAGTCAAGAATGACTCACCGATATGAAAGTGATAATGAAGTGATTGATAGTTTCAATAAAATGATTGGAACCGCCGTTCCTTGCTAATGAAGTGATTATTCGACAATTACAAGTCTCAATATGATTAATACAATGATGAATGAGTTATGATTATGAATGATCAACAACAAAAGGAATGAATATCCTTTTAACCGAGTAAGAATCAACTTACACAATACCGATGACAATGTCCTTCCACGAACAACGTCCTAATCGGGATACCGGTCGCTCGAACAACCTTGAATGACAATAATATACCAAATATTCGATCATTACACGAATCAAATACGATCATAACCGACTCAAACGTCGACACAAAAATATCCAACTCGAATATATCGAAACCAACTCCAAGATGAGTATTACAAACCATCAAAACACTTCCAATGATATCAATAATCCCATAGAAATCCATAATTCAAAATTACAACATCAATCGGAAAATCCCCAATTAACCGAAGTCAACCCCAAGGGTTCTTGAAATAATTCCGAAAATAGCCATTAAATCCGTAGGAATATATTTATCCAAGGTAGATAATCCATATCTAACATATTCCAATGATAATCCAAGCTTGTACAAAGAAATCGGAAGGAAAACCCAAAAATCCGGAATTCTAGATCCAAGAGATTAATACCTTAGATTTGATGTGATGAGGATGTTGAAATGATGATTAATCCAAAAGATAAGCTTGAACATGATGATTGATGATTACTCCTCGAAGAACACTCTCCAAATCGCCCAGAATCGCCCGAAACCGCCGAAGAAACAAAGAGAAATGATAAATGATGGAGTAAGGGCTGAACTGTCTTATTTATAGCAATCCCAGTTTAGTGCGCGCTAATCCCAGTTATTAGCGTGCGCTAACGGGTGTTTGGGTAGTCCAGTACCCACTGTCCGAACACGGTAGCGTGCGCTACGTACCTTTTTGTAGCGTGCGCTACAACCATACCATTAGCGTGCGTTAATACCCATGGTTAGCGTGCGCTAACGAATTATTTGTTGCCCAGTACTGGAATCCAGAACCCGTCTGTCCTCTGATCTGACCTCGGTAGCGTGCGCTACAACCAATATTTAGCGTGCGCTACTACACCGCTTGCGTACGCTAAAACTACTCATAGCGTGCGTTATGAATTAATCCAGTGCAGTCCAGTAGCCACTGGACTCAACCTGATCCATCTTTAGCGCGCGCTACACCACATATTAGCGTGCGCTACTACAACCCACTAGCGCGCGCTACTTACCACTCGTAGCGGGCGCTACATATAACTCACATGCAGTCCAGTACCTTCTGGACTGCAGTCAGGGAAACATTAGCGTGCGCTAATACTGAGTGGTAGCGTGCGCTACCTGTACTCAATTAGCGCGCGCTAAAAAGAGTACGTAGCGTGCGCTACTCCTCACGCACAGCCCACAACGAAAATGACAATGATGATGAACACGGCGCGAAACTCCAATTAGATTAGTGATGAATGACGATTGATACACGATACAATTACTCTGAATGATGAATACCATGATTGAATATGAGTGACAAATGATCATTAATGAGTGAAATTACTGAGTAACAATTACTGAATGATAAATACTGAATGATAATAACTGAATTACAACTGGGTATTACATACACCCCCCCTTAAAAGAGTTTCGTCCCCGAAACTAAGGGTCAAACAACTCGGGATAACTCTCCCGCATACTATCCTCGGTTTCCCAAGTAGCCTCTTCGATTCCGTGCCTAGACCACTGAATCTTAACCAAAGGAATCGTCTTATTCCTCAACTGTTTGATTCGCCGCTCTAAAACTCGTATAGGACGCTCCTCATAAGAATGATCATCGACGATCTCGATTTAGTCAAATTGAAGTATGTGACTCGGGTCGGCAACATACTTCCGCAACTGAGAGACGTGAAACACATTATGAATTCGGCTCAACGCCGGAGGTAAAGCCAATCGATAAGCTAACTCGCCTATTCGATCCAAAATCTCAAACGGTCCAATGAATCTCGGACTCAACTTTCTCCTCTTCCCAAAACGGAAGATACCACAACTCGGGGATACCTTGACCAACACGTGGTCACCTGACTCAAACTCTAATGGTCGACGACGGTTATCTGCATACGATTTTTGTCGACTCTGAGCGGTCAACAAACGACTCCTGATCAAAGCTACCTTCTCACGGGCGGCTATAAGCATATCGGGCTCGGTGCCGATTGATTCTGATAAGTCGTCCCAACACAACGGAGACCGACAACGACGACCATACAAGGCCTCGTAAGGTGCCATCTTGATCGAAGCATGCCAACTATTATTATACGTGAACTCGATCAATGGTAGTTGGGCTTCCCAATCGTCTTTCCAATCGAGGACGCATGCCCTCAACATGTCCTCTAATGTCTGAATAGTCCTCTCTGATTGCCCGTCGGACTGAGGATGAAAGGCGGTACTGAGATTAAGCTGAGTTCCCATAGCACGATGAACTGATTTCCAAAAATGAGACACAAACCGTACGTCACGATCGGAAACGATACTTTTAGGAGTACCGTGAAGTCTCACTATCTCTTTGATGAAAAGCTAGGCAAGTCTCTCGGGACCCCACGTATCCTTGATCTCAAGGAAATGAGCTGATTTGGTTAAGCGGTCCACGATCACCCAGATCGTATTCATGCCACGACGACTCGTCGGCAAACTCGTGATGAAATCCATAGAAATATCTTCCCACTTCCATTCGGGAATAGGAAGAGGTTTCAGCATACCCGCCGGTCGCTGATGTTCAATCTTAACTTGTTGACAGGTTAAGCATCTCGAAACAAATTCTGCGACTTCTCGTTTCATATTACTCCACCAGTAATTTTGTTTCAAGTCCTTGTACAACTTGCTAGACCCCGGATGAACAGAATAAGGAGTAGCATGAGCTTCTTTCAAAATTGAGTTTTTCAACTCGCCATTCGCCGGTACGCACAACCGATTCTTAAATCTTAAAAGTCCATCCTCGTGGACCACGAATCCAGGGGCTTTCCCCTGAGCCACATCCTCACGGATGCACAACAATGATGGGTCCGAACCTTGATTCTCTCTGATTGCCTCCTCAAGTGACGATGAGATCTCCAACATACAAAGTTGTCCTTGAATTCGCTGAAGCCAGACCTCGATCTCGGGTCTAAGGAATTCCTGATGAAGCTCCTTCTGAACTGTTAAACGGGCAAGCATCTGCTCCTGAACGGACTTACGACTCAAGGCGTCGGCGACAACGTTCGCCTTGCCCGGGTGGTAAAGGATCTCGATATCATAATCTTTGATTAATTCCAACCACCGTCTCTGACGCATATTTAACTCCTTCTGAGTAAATATATACTTTAAACTCTTATGATCGGTGAATATCTGATAGGTGACGCCATAAAGGTAATGACGCCAAATTCCCAACGCGAAAACCACGGCTGTTAGCTCCAGGTCATGGGTCGGATAATTAACCTCGTAAGGTTGCAATTGCCGTGAAGCATAGGCAATAACCTTCCCATCCTGCATTAATACACATCCGTGACCGTGTCCGGACGCGTTACTAAAAACCACGAATCCTTCCGTCTCTTCTGGCAAGGAAAAGACAGGTGCTGAAATTAACCGGTTCTTGAGTTCCTCAAAACTCCACTGACACACGTCGGACCACGTGTATTTCTTACCCTTTCACAAAAGGTTCGTCATTGATTGAGCGATTTTAGAAAATCCTTCCACAATTTGCCGATAATAACCGGCTAATCCGAGAAAGCTTCGGATTTCCTTATCATTCTTCGGAGGTAACCAATCTTGGATAGCCTCCGTCTTCTGAGGATCAACACGCACACCGTCTGATGAAATTACATGCCCGAGAAACGACACTTCGGACATCCAGAACTCACATTTGGAAAACTTTCCATAAAGTTGTGCTCGTCTCAACACGTCGAGAACCTGATGAAGGTGGACCTCGTGCTCCTCTCGGTCACGAGAATAAATAAAAATGTCATCGATGAAGACAACAACAAACTGATCCAAAAATTCGATGAAAACCCGATTCATTAACTCCATGAATACCGTCGGTGCCTTAGTTAGCCCGAACGGCATAACTACGAACTCATATTGACCATAGCGTGTATGAAACGCTGTCCTTGTGATATCCTACTCTCAAATTCGCAACTGATGATATCCAGATCTTAAGTCGATCTTGGAAAAAATACTGAAGTTCCCTGAAGTTGATCTAAGAGATCATCAATACGGGGTAGGGGATAAAAATCTTGATCATCACCCTGTTCAACTCCTGATAATTAATACACACACGAAACGAACCATCCTTCTCCTTGACAGATCACACTGGTGCTCCCCACGGGGACGCACTCGGTTGGAGATAACCTTTCTCGAACTATTCCTCAAGTTGAATCTTCAACTCCTGCATTTCGGTCGGCCATCCGATACGGTGCCTTCGATAACGGGGACGTACCGGGCTCCAACTCACTCGTGAATTCCACATCTCTCTGTGGAGGCAAACCAGGTAGCTCGTCTGGGAGCACATCGTCAAGTGATAACGATGATACCACGAATGGTTGAACACCTTGATTGCCTGAGAACGGCCAATAGGTGACAATGATATAATGAATGATTGAATATCTCGATTGCATATGAACGGCCAATCGATGACAATGATATAATGAATGATTGAACGACTCGATTGCCTATGAACGGCCAATCGATGACAATGATATAAGGAATGATTGAACAACTCGATTGCCTTAGAATGGCCAATCGATGAAAATGATACGATGAATTATTGAACACGTCGATTGAGTAATTTCACTGTTTCCATCATATTAATGATTCTTCCGGAACAACGGGGATCACCTCCCCGAAGCACACATTCGACATCCAACGACGAAAATGGTAGTGACCATACACTTATGAACATTGAGAATGGTATCCTGACGATCCATCTAATTAACACCCAATATTACATCATCCTTAGGTAAGTCCTCCACGATTTGGTCCATCAACCAATCGCGGTCATTTAGACTTAATTCGGTATGATTTCCAAAAATCCTTCCATCGTCAGGTAGACCGATGATATGAGGTCCACAATCAATAGAACTATCCACATTAAGTCTATTCAAACATGATTCGAAAGTGAATGAATGCGGTGCACCTGTATCAAAAGGTACACACAGGTTGAAATAAAATTACGAGTATACCTGAGATCATTCGGGCCACCGGATCGTCGATCCTCCTCATCACATGAATCCGGGACTTGCCGGCCCCCGAATCGGACGCTCCCGTCTGATAAATATGAGCTCCGCCTTTATTAGCTCCTGTCGTTTTAAACGACGCGGACTGAATGGCCTGATTCGGAACCGCTGACTTGTTTGGGGCTTGAGATGTCGCCGGAGTGGGTTTGTAGTCCTTTCGGCAAAAACGGGCCCTATGCCCCGCAATTCCACAGTTATGGCATATGACAGTCTGCCTCGGACATTTAGTACTAAAATGACCTTGTTTTGCACAGTTGAAACAGGTGTTGGCCGAGCTGGCCGCTCGGGATTGAGATCCCGCACGATCATGCGCCGTAGGAGGTCGCTCAGAAACGTTAGGGCCCACACGAGGCTTCTTGAAGGTATACTGACCGCCTTTGGACTGATTACGCTTCGTTGATTTCCTGCTGACATTTGAAGGTTGTTGCTCAGCAATTTCCTTAGCAGCAGGCTCACACGAGAGACTTCTCTCGATTAATTCGGCCAGAGTGGCGCAATGATGATTGAGCAATTGCACATGGGTCACCATGACCTGCATAAAAGTAAGTGGATCAACCCGAACATCTTCTGATCGAGCCGAGTCCTGGGTACGATTTCCCGACAGTGAGTGATTATTCCCCGGGTTCCGGCCCGTACCGCGGCCTCCCCCCGTGCATCCCCTGACAGCTCTCTCCATACTGAAGTAGGAAGGTCGCATGGTAATCATAGATCTCGTATGAGTACCGCATTATGATTTACGTCATGAAATGATGAAAATGAGCATATGCGTTCTAACACAGTGATTATATGAATGATTAACTGAGGTGACATGATTATCTGATGAAATTCTTGAAATGAGTATCTTGAATAAGTTCACAAGATTAATGATATGATCTTCCAGATCAATAACTGAGTAATGAAATGAATTGAGTAATTAATGAGTTAACATGATCGTCCTGATCATCAACTGAGTAATGAAATGAATTAAGTGATTAATGAGTTAACATGATCGTCCTGATCATAATGAATGATAATGTCTGAGGATTGTTATTTAATGAATGATGAATGAATAATTATTGCGAGAAATTATACCATGGCGTTATAAATCTTACAGTTCTTGGTCAGATTGGCTCAGCATTTGCACAGGTCACACGCGACGTGAAGGCCCAATGATACTAGTCTGATGACGATGATTTCAAATGAGACATGACTCGGAAGGTAGTATTCAAAACCACGCTCCGATACCAACTCTGTAACACCCCAAACTAGGCGGATATTAGAGTGCCGTGAATCCCCGACTGGGACCCACCAGGTGAATGAAAATGATGAATTAAATAATATAATTGTAGTACCGAACCACATTATTTACCAAATACTCCGATGAGGAGTTTAAGTACAACACACCAGGACAATACCGAATACTAGTATATTTTATATGAAGATAAAATACACAACACTGAATGAAACGGAGTATCCAAATGAAAGTATGCAGCGGAAAATAAAGGACAATAACATGAATAACTGAAAGATCGGGGCCCCCTACTAGTATCACTGGGATTCTTCGCCGTCAACATGCTATTTCCGTGCTTTTACCTTGCCATGACCTGAAAAACAAAATCCCCAGCCGGGGTCAGTTACACAGAACAACAATCCTCAAGGGTTGAAAATACACAATCATGATTTATCTTTAGTTATGAAATATCCTTAGTTATGAATTATGCTGAAGAGGAGTATCATAGTATGCCCGTACTGTTCTGTGCGAGTGTACAAGACGGATGACCGGACACACCCGTCCTTGTACCTAATTAGTCTCACGGAGGTAATCGTTACCGTGTGCACAGTCCAATGTATCACTCCCAATACATGGCCATCATGTGCCCGACTAAAAATTCCACACATCCGCACTCGGCCACGCAATATGAACCCAGAAGGTCATATGAACAAGAATGACCATAATGAATATCAATGAATAATAATGATCTGACAAAGTCAAGAATGACTCACCGATATGAAAGTGATAATGAAGTGATTGATAGTTTCAATAAAATGATTGGAACCGCTGTTCCTCGCTAATGAAGTGATTATTCGACAATTACAAGTCTCAATATGATTAATACAATGATGAATGAGTTATGATTATGAATGATCAACAACAAAAGGAATGAATATCCTTTTAACCGAGTAAGAATCAACTTACACAATACCGATGACAATGTCCTTCCACGAACAACGTCCTAATCGGGATACCGGTCGCTCGAACAACCTTGAATGACAATAATATACCAAATATTCGATCATTACACGAATCAAATACGATCATAACCGACTCAAACGTCGATACAACAATATCCAACTCGAATATATCGAAACCAACTCCAAGATGAGTATTACAAACCATCAAAACACTTCCAATGATATCAATAATCCCATAGAAATCCATAATTCAAAATTACAACAACATCAATCGGAAAATCCCCAATTAACCGAAGTCAACCCCAAGGGTTCTTGAAATAATTCCGAAAATAGCCATTAAATCCGTAGGAATATATTTATCCAAGGTAGATAATCCATATCTAACATATTCCAATGATAATCCAAGCTTGTACAAAGAAATCGGAAGGAAAACCCAAAAATCCGGAATTCTAGATCCAAGAGATTAATACCTTAGATTTGATGTGATGAGGATGTTGAAATGATGATTAATCCAAAAGATAAGCTTGAACATGATGATTGATGATTACTCCTCGAAGAACACTCTCCAAATCGCCCGGAATCGCCCGAAACCGCCGAAGAAACGAAGAGAAATGATAAATGATGGAGTAAGGGCTGAACTTTCTTATTTATAGCAATCCCAGTTTAGCGCGCGCTAATCCCAGTTATTAGCGTGCGCTAACGGGTGTTTGGGTAGTCCAGTACCCACTGTCCGAACACGGTAGCGTGCGCTACGTACCTTTTTGTAGCGTGTGCTACAACCATACCATTAGCGTGCGTTAATACCCATGGTTAGCGTGCGCTAACGAATTATTTGTTGCCCAGTACTGGAATCCAGAACCCGTCTGTCCTCTGATCTGACCTCGGTAGCGTGCGCTACAACCAATATTTAGCGTGCGCTACTACACCGCTTGCGTACGCTAAAACTACTCATAGCGTGCGCTATGAATTAATCCAGTGCAGTCCAGTAGCCACTGGACTCAACCTGATCCGTCCTTAACGCGCGCTACACCACATATTAGCGTGCGCTACTATAACCCACTAGCGCACGCTACTTACCGCTCGTAGCGTGCGCTACATATAACTCACCTGCATTCCAGTACCTTCTGGACTGCAGTCAGGGCAACATTAGCGTGCGCTAATGCTGAGTGGTAGCGTGCGCTACCTGTACTCAATTAGCACGCGATAAAAAGAGTACGTAGCGTGCGCTACTCCTCACGCACAGCCCACAACGAAAATGACAATGATGATGAACACGGCGCGAAACTCCAATTAGATTAATGATGAATGACGATTGATACACGATACAATTACTCTGAATGATGAATACCATGATTGAATATGAGTGACAAATGATCATTAATGAGTGAAATTACTGAGTAACAATTACTGAATGATAAATACTGAATGATAATAACTGAATTACAACCGGGTATTACAACAGCTACAGGGATTTATTAGGCCTTTTTAACTTGCATAAACTAAACTTCATAGTATCAACATCTGTAGCTCACAATTTGATTGTCTTTCTCTTAATTTTAAACTTCCTTTTTTATGAGCAGTGAACACTTGGTAATATTGTTTCTGCCGCCTGGCCTAGTTGTTTCCAGTTTATGATTCTAGCTCTAATATCTATAGGCAAATATTTTTGAAGAACTAGTTTGTTCTGATCATCAGAAGACTGAAAAAGAGACTGAAAAACATTTTTGGATGCATGCTAGTAGACTGATGCTGATATGAATTCCTGGAACTAACTGTTGGGTTTATGGCAAAATTTGTTGCTGCTACTGGCATGAATGCTATATGCATGGGAATATTATTTTGTGCACGTTTTAATGTTTTGTGTTTTTGTTATAGAAAGTTTATATCAATGTTTGAAAAGGCGAAGGCGTAAGCCTAGGCGTTGGCCTGCCAAAAAGTGAGGCGTAAGCCTTGAGGCGCCGAGGCGTAAGCACTACGTTTTTTTTTTCAGGTTTAGAATAACACCTAAATAATAATCCCTTAATCAAATAAACTTCAAATACATAACAATACAACTTAAGCAACATATATAAAGTTTAAAAACATAAAAAATTCAACTAAAACAAAATGAAATAACATAAGTTCAACGATACAAGCCACAAGTTCAACATGAAAAAAAATAAGTTCAACAATAAATGACTAAGTGACATCTTAATCATCAGATTTAAAGGATTCACATCGAATATTGACACCTTCAAACTCCTCGGAATTCATTCCTTTTTTCCTTTTTATTTTTATTTTTTTTCCTTAGCCTACTACTGAAGGCGGCGGGATATATTGTAGGGTTACATTTTTTTTCCTTAGCTGTGATACCTAAGTCAATTGCTTGGGCAGAGGAGGTTCATTTATTAATAGTAAAATATTAAAGACGTCCCTTATATCTATAAGAGTTAAAATAATAATAGTACCTTGAAGGCGGCGGGATAGTGCAGGACCCTGAAGACGCGTTTTTTTCTTCTTTTTTTTTTTAAATTTCCGTCAAACCCTAAAACAGCGTCGTTTCAGGCGAATTTTTTTTCAAAAAAAATACACACTGCGTTCGCTTTCTACAGAAAGCGTTGAAGGCGCACGCTATGCCTCAGAAGCGTGCGCCCTCTCCAAAAAGCGATCGCCTTTTGTGTTTCTCACAGATTGCCGGACGCCTAGAAGCGTTTCCAGCGAAAGGCGCTCCGAGGCGCGCCTTGAAGCGCGCGGAGCGCCGCCTTTTCAAACACTGGTTTATATTTATACTGCTGTTGGGCAATTTAGTATGCAGTATTTCATGGAGGTTGGAGTCGGATTGGGCTATCGAAGCATATTACTCAAAAATTTATGGTGGTCATGGTCAAAGGCGTGCAAATAAATTTTGTAACGAAATGGACGTTCGTCATCCTGATAAACCTCGTAGATGTGGGCTATGGAATCAACCTGGACATACTAGAAGAAATTTTTCAAATTTTCAACCAAGATTTAATTCCATGAGAACCATGTAATATTTTATTGATCTTGTAATTTTCTTTTTAGATTTTCATGTAATTTCGTGTTTAATTTATGTTTTAATTTCGTGTTTGTTTGATAATGCAATTTTGTTTTTAATTGATCATGTAATTTTGTAACATTAATTTTTTTTACTCAATATAGAAAAATAGAACAGGTGGATTTTGGCAAATTTGGTAGTGCTTCGTTGAAAACATATATACAGTTCACATCGGTTATTTAAGAAACTGATGTTAAATTTTTTGCTTCAACTTACATTGGTTATAACTCAAAACCGATGTGAATGACACATTTGACATCGGTTTTCATTGAAAACCGATGTGAATTACATATCCTGTAGTTGCAATTCACATCGGTTATTGAAGAAACTGATGCGAATTTTTTTTTTTGTATCAATTTTACATCGGTTGTGGCATAACCGATGTGAATTACTCATTTTCACATCGGTTTTTAAAAACCAATGTGAATTTTAACATCGTTGGATACAACATCGGTTTTAAAACCGATGTGAATAGTACTTAAAAACCGATGTGAAATCCTATTTTCGTAGTAGTGTAGGGGATATTTATTCCTGATCGTCACCCTGTTCAACTCCCGATAATCAATGCACAAGCGAAATGAACCATCCTTCTTCTTGAGAAATAACACTGGTGCTCCCCAACGGGGATGCACTCGGTCGGATATAACCTTTCTCGGTCAATTCCTCCAGTTGATTCTTCAGTTCTTGCATTTCGGTCGGGGCCATATGATACGGTGCTTTCGATATTGGGCACGTACCAGGCTCCAACTCTATCGTGAACTCAACATCTCTCTGTGGAGGTAAACCAGGTAACTCGTTTGGAAATACATCGGCATATTCTCTCACTACAGGAATATCTGCCAACATCACTGATGATTTCTCGGTCTTGGTCATATAACACCAATAACCGACACACCGCTGATTGAGTAACTTCGTTGCTTTCATCAAATTAATAACTCTTCCGGAACGGATGGAGTTACCCCCTGAAACACACACTCGACTCCATCGTCTGAAATGATAGTGACCATACGCTTACGGACACTAAGGATGGCATCGTGACGATCTATTCAATGAATACCCTATATTACGTCGTCCTTAGGTACGTCTACCACGATTAGGTCTGCCGGTCATTCACGGCCCTCAAGTTGACCAATCTATCTCTTAATCAGTTCGGATGTGAATAACACGCTCACACGCATCCTTCATAGAATTTATGCTATCTTAATATGAAATTCAAGACACACCTGGTGTAAGGTTTGATTTAGCATAACTTTTTTTTGTTGGTTGGCATAACTTTAAATTGAAAATCCTGACTCACTAAGTCACTATCCGGACAAGTAACTTCTCAAGTCTCCGGGACTTGAATTGCGGAAGAGATGCTACAGCATTAACCTGTCGAAAAGAACGTAAACCTGAACGAACAAGTGACGACACGTCATTAGTGTTTTCCATACACATATCAACATGCTTAGGGTTGTAATTCGAGCCGAGATGCTCGAGCAGCTCGAGCTCGAACTCGTTTATCAGGACTCAACTCGACCCGAGCTCGTTAACGAATCGAGCTCAATATAGAATAGGATTCATTTAGCTAAACGAGCCAGCTCGGCCCGAACTCATTTATAATACGAGTCGATCTCGAACATAAAATTAAACTCGTTTAAGTGTAACTTTAAACGAGCTGCTCGATGGGCTCGGCTCGACTCGTGAATTAAACGAGCCGAACTCAATCAGTACTTTGAGCTCGTTTACCTAAACGAGCCACCTCGACTCGTAAAAAAAAAAATCAAGCTCGAGCTCGTTTATCTCGAACTCGAGCTCGCCGGGCTCGAATGACCGTCCATGCTCATGGTGATAATGGATATTTTTTTGTGTACAACCAAAAAAATAAAAATAAAATGATAAGTAAAAATAAAACATTTATCTCGGAAGCATACCACATCTTAAAGAGCTTCTGGCACATCAACTGTTGGGATGTCTTGAACTCCTGGTATGCTGAGTTGTACCGGCGCTCGCTTTTACAATATACACCGTTTTTGGGCTTCGTTTGCAATTTTGGGTCTCTCCGATTAGGGTTTAGGGTTCTTGCCTATATAATGATGGTTTGTAACCTAGCCGATATACACAATATCAATCTATGATCTCCTATCAGTAATAATAATCGTTCATTTCTTCTACCCGTGGACGTAGCTAACTCATCGTTAGTGAACCACGTAATTTGGTTGTGTTCTTATCGTTTTTCATAATTCTTTCTTACAATCGTTATAAGAAACTGGTATCGGAGCCCGGTTAGAGTTTCTTCCGCAATCTGGTAAGAAAGATGTCTGGGTTGAATGTGAAGGTCGATAAATTCACCGAGATGAGTAGCTTCAGTTTATAGTAGATCAAGATGCGGGCCTTGTTGAAACAACAAGGGCTCTAGGCGCCGCTGTCGAACAAGAAGGTGGATCCAGAAGATGCTGAGATGGCCGTTTTGGAGGAGAAGGCGCAATCATCTATCATGCTGTGTCTCGCAGATGACATCATCACTGAGGTCGCAAAGGAGGAAACTGCGGCAGGGTTATGGTCGAAACTAGAGAGTCTGTATCAGACAAATTCGTTAACCAACAAGTTCCTCCTGAAGCAACATCTGTTCAGTCTGCGTATGCAGGAAGGTTAGCCACTTCGCGAACACCTAGATCAATTGAACACAATTTTACTTGAATTGCGGAATATTGATGTGAAGATTGATGATGAGGATGTTGCGATGATTCTGTTGGTTTCTCTGTCCCTGTCGTATGAGAACTTTGTTCAGTCTTTTATTGATGGGAAAGACATTATAACTCTGTAGGAGTTTAGGTCATCCCTCCACACCAGGGAGTTGCGCCATAAGGCGGCTGGTAATGACAGTCAAGCTGCTGGGATGGTAGCCAGCAATAGTAAGGGGCACTCTAAATCCGAAAATAAGAAGAAGTTCAATAATTCCGGTTCTAAGGGTCCCAAGGCAGAAGATATATGCAACTATTGCAAGGAGCCTGGGCACTGGAAAAAGGATTATCCGAAGAGGAAGAAGAAGCAGGAATGGGATGCAGGTACTGTAACACCCCCAGAAATCATCTGGGAATGTCACACGCCGTAGGCCCTTGTCACAAGGATCTACCAGGCTAATCACTACAAATAACCAATTGTTTGACCATCGGGGGCAAACAAGATAACAAGACGAACCGATGAGGTCACGCGACTAAATCAAGCTAAAACAATTTCTTTCAACTCATACCCATGCAAGGGTTCAAAATACAAAACGATACAACACAGCGGAAGACTGAGAATAATATAATGACGCAACAACATCTGAACTCCATAACTCTTGATTAGTATCGTGGACCATCATGTCCCATTCCGACCCTGTGACTGCTCCCACGAATCAAGCATACCTGAAATACATGAAACGCATTTCCCCCGTTTAAGGGTTTAGCATTTGAATGGCTAGTGTAAGTATCATACTATACAAAATGTAACAAGCAATTAACAACCACTAATCAGATAAGGACAACCATTCACCAAGTACTTCCCGAGAGGTTTTAGTAATCTAGAAAACAACACAACTAGAGTCTTTGAAAAACAACTATCATCTCGGGAGTTTTAAATAACAGAAGTCATTAGGACTCATGTTCTAAGTTTGTCAAAATCTTTGTCAAACATTAGGGTCTCAGCCCAAAATCCTGTTTCAACACTCAATAGTTTTACAACACGAAAACTTTTACGCAATTGCTTGGGACTCGACCCAGGCTTTCCATTTTCATAAAAACATTCTTTTCAAAATCTTTGTACGTCACAACAAGCTCGTGACCCCATGATCGCTTGCCACGAGTCTCCGTAGGTTCAACAATCCGCACGGACTTAACCAACACAACAAAATCAATCATGCTCAGACTCCGTGATCGCTTGCCACTAGTCTCCGTAGGTTCAACAACCCACATGGACTTAACCAAGACACAATAGTCACAACAACCAGTCCCGACCCCGTGAACATGTTTCACGTGTCACCGTAGGTCCCATCAAACCCGCACGGTTAGACGTATTGTGTCCTGACTTCATGGACCTGTGCCATGTGTCATTGTAGGCCTCGTCAGACCCGCACGAGTAGACCTCAGCACCACATACTAAGTTCTGATCCCATGAACCTGTGTCATGAATCCTCGTAGGCCCCGTCGGACCCGCACGAGTGAACTTAGCAACACCGCACACAATATTACTCACATTCACATTCCATCAACAATGAACACGATCAATCAATCACATTGATCACCGCGAAATCACGCATCACGCCCACATAACACAATCTCAACAATCCAACCATCATCATAAACGACACGCAATCCATCATAAGTCATGATCAATACACAATACATTGCACAACCATGTGTACAACCAAACCAACACGATTATCACAATCCTGCACACAAACACAACACACAATACATACCAAGATAACACAGTCATCACCAAGCCTTCAAAACACGTAATACATAACCAACTCACATGCACCCTGTTTACGAAGGTAAACAAATCATCACAAACCTAATACGTGATTTCTAGTCATAAGATACAAGTTGTATAAGCAAGATACTTGCCTCAAAATCTGCATACAAGTAGTCCGACGAACACAGCTCGACCGAAGTGCCTCAAAACCTATAACTTCCCCAAGAAACAATGAAAACACGATCACATCAAGGATCCAGCCCAATAAAAACAGAGATCACATCAAACTATCGAAGGAAAACTCATTTGAACATTTAATCAAACATTAAATGTTCAATAGTTACCAAGAACACTCAACTCGTCAATCGAGTTAAACAAACTCGAAATATGGATATACAATCCATAGAACATGATTAATAATGTCGCATAACACCAACCGATTCATCAATATCGGACTAGAATCGAAATCAAGAACAGATCTCCAAAAAGGTCAACCTAAGGAAAAATGGGAAAAATACTTCGATCCGACGAAGAACAACGGATTAGATGATGTTATAATCACCTAAGACTCTCCAAACACCCTTTGATGGAGCAAAATCGGCCAAAAACTCAAACCCTAACCGCACTCATCTCAAACCCGCGGAGAGAAGAAGAAATGAAGGGAAATAAGAAAATAAGCCTGTTGTCGGCTTTATATACCGAAAAGATTATAGTGGGCTAATCAACATGATTTAGTGCGCGCTATCGAAGCCTCACTATAGAGCATTCTGCCAAACGCACAGTTGGTGTGCACTAACTACAAGCCTTAGCGCGCGCCAATGAATTCTTCAACCCAGTCCAGTAGCTTCTGGATTGCCCCCGACTAACAGTTAGTGTGCGTTAATTCCTGCAATTAGCGCGCGCTACACCACTACGTAGCGTGCGCTGTCGAACTCCCTGACGAATGCAGTAGCTTCTGCAACAATTCTACACTTCCAGTTAACGTGCGCTAACAAGTGTAACAACGTGCGCTAATACTGCACAGTAGCGCGCGCTATAAGGAAATGTAGCGTGCACTATACCTGCTGCACCGGCAGTAGGTTCGCATCAAAACTCAATCACAAGAACGATACTACCCAACAGAACAACAAACAAGCAACAATCTGTATCGAAACCAACATGTGTAACTGCATGGCACACGATCATATAAGCACGAACAACATATAATCCACTAAAAAGTAAAAAAATTTAACGCAATCGGGAACAAAAATCTCGGGTATTACATTCTACCCCACTAAAAATAACTTTCGTCCCGAAACTTAAAATAAGAACATCAATGTATCACATAATGAACATAAACATTCAAATAACGAAAGTCAAATAACCACACAAGATACAATCCACAATACAACACACAACTACATCACTGGGAACCACTGGGCCCTCCACGATTAGGGGCGGGATCTCGGTTCCCAAAAATCTCAACAACGGATTCACAATGAACTTCTTGGTGTCCCAAATGGCCACACTGGAAACAATTAAACTACGGCGAGCGACAATTCTTCCTAGTATGGTCCACACGACTACAGTTGAAACACATCTTCGCACCGCTCACACCTTACTCACTACCGGAGTAAGGTTCTTGGACTGATCAAACGAACGAGAAGTCTTCCCAAAAGAGCGATACGAATCCATCGGTTTACCGATCTCACTTTTCTGACCCTTCGAGAAGTCGCCCGAGATCTTCTGTCTCTTACCCTCTGAACTAGCCTGTGTCGCAGAAACGGCCATCTCAATAGATAAAGCTCGGTCCTGATACTCTCTCAAAGTGTCACACATGAGAGGAGCCATACTTTCACGTATACGGGTTTTCATCCGCATATCAAAGTAATGGATCTTGTCCGCCTCACTTCTCACTTGATCACGCACATAACTCAGCTGCTGATTATAATCGACTATCGCCTGGGATATCAACACATCCTGGGGCGTAGCCGAGAAAAACTCAACAATCATGTGCTCTCGAATAGGCAACGGGCAATACTCTGCCTCCATCGCAGTCTTAAACTCGGCCCAAGTAGCCGCGCGATCTCTAGGCGCTATGGCCTCCGACCAGTCTACAGCTTCCTTGTCGAGAAGGTACTGAGCAATGGGTATCCTCCTTTCATCCGGACAAGCTACAACATCAAATGTTCTCTCGAACTGTAAGAGTCAATTCTCCCAACATAACGAATCAGAAGAACCTGCAAAATGAGGTGGGTTTATTCTCATCACATCTCGCAACCACCTACTAGCTCCGTTATCCCCATCTGGGATCTCATTCCGGTGCACGACTTGATTTATCCGTGCCAATAAGGTTGCCACTTGGTGAAGGATGGTGGTGGCACCAACATCGACATTACCCCCAGCTTGTCCCTGATCACGCGATTGGTCCCCCGGACCATCTGTACTGGATCGATTGGTGCTCAGCAACGAACGAGTCACCCTACCACGCTATTGATTACGTCCACGGCCGCGACCACGGCCTCGACCTCAACCTCTCGGCATATTGAACATACAATCACCAAGTATAACAAAACATAACATCGTAGAGCAACGTATTAAGATACCAACTCAGCACAACACATCGCAAATCAATATGCCGAAACGCCAACTCAGCATAACATATCAACGTAAGGCAACAAATATCAACACGACAAAGTATCCACTCTGGGAAATTATACGAATACAAGAACTATCATGGCAACAGATGGAACTTACAATCGTAAACGAATCACAAGAACACATCAACAGAAAACTTACGACCATTCTCGACACAACCGCGGTCGTTATAACTACACATCATTGTAACCAATCATTGACCACATTATTTTAAAACTCCGCGAGGTATTCATTTAAATAATACCATTTGAAAATCTTTGAATTTGTATATTTTTCCGAAATAAAATTTGAAAATACTTTTGATACCTCGGGTTGTTTTACCAAATCATGATTCATGAATCTTAATCATCTTACTTTGAAAACTTTTACAAAGCAACATTCCGGAAGATCAATTTCTTTGGAAGCAACATCATCATCATTAACAACACATAGGGTAATCACATGTTACCGATCAACATCATCACAATTAACATCACATAGGATATCCTGTGGTCATGCTCTCTTGGCATCGACCCCCAGAGGTTTCACAGAACCATCCCCGGGTGGGTAACCTATTCATACATACAATAGACATTCCCACATGTCAATAATCACATCCAAACCATACAACACAATGCATCTTAACGCGCGTTAAACCTACGATTAGCGTGTGCTAACTGACACAATTCTGAAATATTTTATCCTCCACCCTTTTAGAAATTAAAATCACGGTTGATATAGAAATACAAAAATTTTATGGTGTGAAGGTTTTAAAATTTCTCACTCAAATCATTTGAAAATAGCACCAATACGCGGATCTCATTTTCTTAACATTTTTTCAAACACGATAAAAGATTGCCAACGGTAACATTTTAGAAAATGTCCCAAAACACTTTAAAACACAACTTTCAAACACCGTCGCAAGGTTTTCATTTGAAAATACAATGCCGGCTTGCCAAATTCTTACCACTTTTCAAAATCCACACTAAGCCGCATTTTGACCACATCGTCAAAACATTTCCCAAAAACTGATTTTCCAGAATATACTTATGTCTATGAAAGTTTAGTAAACCATTTTCAGAAACGCACGCAGCGGATACAATTATCAATAGGGACACGTCGGTTGCAAATAACAGTAAATAGCCAAACACAATCGATTCTCAAATATATGCCCATAGGGCATACAAAATCACCAGTTCAACAAACACAACTTACGAACGCCAATTCCGAACACATGTCGGACCGTCTATAGCGACCAACTCTAATACCAATACGCCTGCGAAACACATCAATGTTCAAAGTTTCATAACACCACACAACACTCGGTGTCCAAACCATCAATATACCTAGTTCGTTACCCACGTAATATGCCACAAGTATCCAGTACAAATTCCATTTCACAATAGGCATATAATAAAGTCACCAATCACAAGATATGAAAGAGGAGACTTACATCACGGGTCGCACGAAGATAACGGTCTCCCACGATATTAATCTCAACGAACAACACAATGTGACAACGCACAACTCAACTTGTCAAACAAGAACTCGAATGATTAGACAACGACACAACTCAAATTGACGCGACAGCCTAGGTTTCCACAACCTAAGCTCTGATACCATAAATGTACCACCCCCAGAAATCATCTGGCAATATCACACGCCGTAGGCCCTTCTCACAAGGATCTACGAGGCAAAACACTACACATAACCAATTGTTTGACCGTGGGGGGGCAAACAAGATAACAAGATGGGCCAATGAGGTCACGCGACTAAATCAAGCTAAAATAATTTCTTTCAACTCATACCCACGCAGGGGTCCAAAATATAAAACGATACAACACAGCGGAAGACTGAGAATAATACAATGACGCAACAACAGCTGAACTCCATAACTCTTGATTAGTATCATGGCCCATCATCTTCCATGCCGACCCTGTGACTGCTCCCACGAACCAAGCATACCTGAAATGCATGAAACGTATTTCCCCCATTTAAGGGGTTAGCATTTGAATGGCTAGTGTAGGGGTGGGCAAAAAAAATCAAAATCCCGATCACGTCCCGGTCCCGTCCCAAAATTACCCGGGATGGGACGGGATCCAAAATTAAAAACACTAGGCCCGTCCCATCCCGTCCCGTCCCATTAGAGTAACTACAGGACGGGGCACGGGACAAAAAATCTGAGGCCCGTAAGACCCGTCCCGTCCCGCTAAGTTTTTGACCCTTTTTAAAACCATATATTTTTATTATTTGTAACCCTTTTTTAATTAATTTTTAATAATAAACTATTTTTATTTTTTTACTATCTATATTTTATAATTATACACAAACCTAATCAACTGATATAAAGTTAGTAACTGATATTTTTTCCAAAAAAATGGATATGTTGTATTTAATATTAATAATTGTTATTTTAAAAGTTTAATTTAAGCTATTAAATTATTTTGTTGGATATTTTTCCCGAATTTAGATGTATAAAATTATAGATTTTCTTACTTTTTTCTAATTTATATTTTGAACTTTTTATGCGGGACTAAACTCGTCCCGTCCCGTCCCGTCCCAACCGGGATAAGGCCCGCGGGGGATGAAATTTTGAAATCACCAATCACGTCCCGTCTCGTCCCGCTTGTTATAACACGGGACGGGACGTGGGATGACCCCAGGCCCGTCTCATCCCGTCCCATGCCCACCCCTAGGCTAGTGTAAGTATCATACTATATGAAATGTAACAAGCAATTAACAACCACTAATCAGATAAGGACAACCATTGACCAAGTACTTCTTTAGAGGTTTTAGTAATCTAGAAAACAACACAACTGGAGTCTTTGTAAAACAACTATCATCTCGAGAGTTTTAAACAACAAAAGTCATTAGGAACTCATGTCCTAAGTTTGTCAAAATCTTTATCAAACATTAGGGTCTCAGCCCAAAATCCCATTTCAACACTCAATAGTTTAACAACACGAAAACCTTTACGCAAATTGCTTAGGTCTCGGCCCAGTCATTCCATTTTCATAAAAACATTCTTTTCTTGTGACCCCGTGATCGCTTTCCACGAGTCTCCGTAGGTTTAACAACCCGCACGGACTTAACCAACACAACAACCACAACAAAATCAATCATGCTCACACTCAGTGATCACTTGCCACGAGTCTCTGTAGGTTCAACAACCCATACGGACTTAAATAAAACACAACAGTCACAACAACCAGTCCCGACCCCGTGAACCTGTGTTACGTGTCACAGTATGTCCCGTCGAACCACATAACACAACACACAATACATATACCAAGATAACACAGTCATCACCAAGCCTTCAAAACGCGTAATACATAACTAACTTACACGAATCCTCTTTACAAAGGCAAACAAATCATCACAAACCTAATATGTGATTTCTAGTCACAAGATACAAGTCATATAAGCAAGATACTTGCCTCGAAATCGGCACACAAGTACTCCGATGAAAACAGCTCGACCGAAGTGCCTCGAAACCTACAACTTCTGCAAGAAACAACGAAAACGCAATCACAATGAGGATCCAGACCAATAACAACGGAGATCACATCAAACTATCGAAGGAAAACTCATTCGAACATTTAATCAAACATTAAATGTTCTATAATTCCCAAGAACACTCAACTCGTCAATCGAGTAAAACAAACTCGAAATACGGATATACAATGCATAGAACACGATTAATAATGTCATATGACACCAACTGATTCATCAAAATCGGACTAGAATCAAAATCAAGAACAAATCTCCAAAAAGGTCAACTCAAGGAAAAATAGGAAAAATACCTCGATCCGACGAAGAACAACGGATTAGATGATGTTATAATCATCTAAGACTATCCAAAACACCCTTGGATGGAGAAAAATCACCCAATAACCCGAACCCTAATCGCCTTGTCTCAAACCCGTGGAGAGAAGAAGAACTGAAGGGAAATGAGAAAATAAGCTTGCTGTCCGATTTATATACCGGACATATTAGCGTGCGCTAATCAACATGATTTAGCGTGCGCTATCGAAGCCTCACTATAGAGCGTTCTACCAAACACACAGTTAGCGTGCGCTAACTACAAGCCTTAGCGCGCGCTAACGAATCCTTCAACCCGGTCCAGTAGCTTCTAGACTGCCCCTGACCAACAGTTAGCGTGCGCTACTCCTACAGATAGCATGCGCTAATCCTTGCAATTGGCGCGCGCTACACCACTACATAACGTGCGCTTCCAGTTAACGTGCGTTAACAAGTATAACAACATGTGCTAATACTGCACAATAACGCGCGCTATAAGGAAATGTAGTGTGCGCTATACCTGCTGCACAGGCAGTAGGTTCGCACCAAAACTCAATCACAAGAATGATACTACCCAACATAACAACAACACGCAACAATATGAATCGAAACCAATATGTGTCAATGCATGAAAAACGATCATATAGGCACGAAGAACATATAATCCACTAAAGAGTAAAAAAATCAACGCAACCGGGAACAAAAATCTTAGGTATTACAGGTACTGCTGCTGTAGCAGAAGTTGGTGAGACAAAATCCGATGAGGATATTTCCCTAATTGTTGGTGGACACACAAACTTTAATGAAGTGTGGATTTTCGACTCTGGGGTGTCTTTTCATATATGTCCTCGTAGAGAGTGGTTTGCGACTTATGAGCAGATAGAAGGAGGCATTATCTCCACAGCCACCAGTCTTATTTGCAAGATAGTTGGGATCGGTCAATTAAACTACACATATGATGGTAGATTTTGCATATTGAACGATGTTAGGCATGTTCTGCTGATGACAAAGAATCTGATAGCACTTATCATCTTAGACAAGAAAGATTTCACTTTCGAAGGTAACAATGGAGTTCTGAGTGTCTACAATGGTTCGGATGAGATACTGAAAGGTGCACGGAAGGAGTATGCTACCTTGTATTTCTTGCAAGGTTCTACGTTAATTGGTTCTGCTGCTGTCGCATCGTCAGAAGTTCACAAGGATGACATGACCAAGTTATGGCATATGAGACTTGGTCACATGAGTGAATGTGGGATGCAAACTCTGTCGAAGAATGATCTTCTTGGTGGTCATAAAGTCACTGGCCTTGACTTCTGCGACCACTGTATATTCGGGAAGCTTCACCGAAGTGAGTTCCCAAAGGCTGCTCATAGGACGAAAGACACTCTGGATTATATTCATTCTGATTGTTGGGGTCCTTCACGGGTGGAATCTATTGTACGCCATAGCTATTTTGTGTCTATGATTGATGATTACTCAAGGATGACTTGGGTATTTCTAATGAAGCATAAGAGCGAAGCTTTCAAGAATTTCAAGCAGTGGAAGGCATTAGTTGATAATCAGACTGAGAAGAAGATCAAGAGGCTTCGAACAAATAATGGTTTGGAATTTTGTTCGTATGCATTTGATGAGTTCTGCAAGGATGAAGGGATTTCTAGGCATCGTACTATTAGGGAGACACCACAGCAGAATGGTATGGCAGAATGCACGAATCAGACACTTCTGGAGAGATCTCGATTCATGCTCTCAAATGCTGGATTAGCTCGTCAATTTTGGGGAGAAGCAGTTAATACATCATGTTACTTGATAAATTGTGGACCTCAAACTGGCATCAATCTCAAAACACCTTACGAGGTGTGTTCTAGTAACTCTGCTGATTACTCTAACTTGAGAGTTTTTGTTGTACTGTTTATTATCATGTGAATGAGGGTAAACTGGATCCGAGAGCCAAGAAAGGGAGTTTTTGTTGGTTATGGGAGTGGTGTTAAGGGATACATAATTTGGTCCCCGTCTGAGAGTAGGGTTGTTCTGAGATAGAAATGTGATCTTTAATGAGAATTCTATGTTTAGCCCAATTGTGAAGTCTATTATTGCATCTGGAAGTGGTAGTATTGATAAATAGGTGGAGCTACAAAAGGATGAAGATCAACACATCCATGCTGAATCTGAGTCGGTTGCGACGCCACCGGAAACTCAAACACCTAAGCCGTATATTTTACCTCGTGATTGAACTAGAAGCATTGGATTTGAAGCCCCGAAGCGGTATGGTTTTGAGGATATGGTGGATTTTGCACTTTAGGTTGCTGAAGAGGTGGATTTTCCTGATCCAAAGCAGTTACATGTTCGGAAGCCACTCAATGGCTTGCAGCGATGGGAGACGAGATGGAGTCACTTCATAAGAATATGACTTGGGATTTAGTTAAACGGCCTCCGGATAGAAAGATAATTACTTGCAAATGGGTCTTTAAGAAGAACGAAGAAATGTCAACTGCTGAGGGTGTCAAGTATAATGCTCGAGTTGTTGCTAGAGGATTTCAGCAGAAGGAGGGAATTGACTATGATGAGATTTTCTCACCGGTGGTTAGACATACTTCTATTAGGGTGCTACTACAAATGGTTGCACATCAGGATTTGGAGCTTGAGCAGCTTGATGTGAAGACGGCTTTTCTACATAGAGAGTTAGATAAGGAGATCTACATGACTCAGCAAGATGGTTTTCAAGTTCATAGAAAAGAAGAGTATATTTGCAAGTTGAATAAGTCTTGTGTAGAGTTGTGTCAAGATTTATTCGTCACGACAGGCGATCGACTATAACGCCGAGCGACCAAGTCAACACCAGTCAAACTATGGCTAGCTCGCCTAATCGAAGATATCAGACCACCATCAAACACCTAGCGATCGACTCCTAAGGCGATCGCCCATTAACATCTGGCGATCGACTCTAGTGTCCGGCTAAGGACAGTCGGCCTACGCCCCGAACAGAGATGATCGCCCGTCAAAGTCATCAAAGACTGGATCTCAAAACAGCACCCACGTGCAGATCCAGATAAAGCACCACAGCACATGGGTCGTTGACCACAGCCTGTCAGCATCTTTCCACCAACCGACAGGCGCGCCGAAAGTTGTCAGTGGGACCGCCCGCGGCCGACTTCAAAGCGTGCAAAGCTTCTCATTGGACCACGCGGTTGACTGCCAGCAACTCCTGCGTACTTTAAGGAGACAAGCCCATGTGCTAAAAGACGATCGCCCGATTATTATAATACAGCAAAGGCGATCGCCCGGCGGATCCAAGCCCTATAAATAGAGAACCTCCTCCTACGGTAAAAGGGTTCCAGATTGGTTGACGATTTATTCACCTACGTTCCAAATTGTTCAGAACTCATTCACTTATATTCCGAATTCATTCACGGAAATACAGTAGAATACACATGCCATCAAGCTCCATGCTTTCTCGCCGGAATCCATCTCAGGACTTCTCTCTCCGAATATCTCGTCCAGAAGACGATCGGCAGAGGCAGCAAGTCTCCACTAGACAGATTCCAAGAGATTCATAACCCCAGGAGCTCAAGCATCCAGCTAAATACTCGCCGTGAGAGACTGTCGATCTCTCACCGCCGCGACCGTTCATCTCCTTTGTTACAAGAACTCACAGAGCATCAAATCTGGTTCTTCCGGCAATCTACACGCTCACTAGCTAAGATAACAAGAATCTTTACACTGATTGTAATCGTATTCTTACATTAGTACTTGTATCCCCGAATATTAGTATTAATAATATCTCGCGAGAGCATTCAAGCCCGGGACTAACAACCCCGGCAAATCTTGTGTTATTTATCTTTCTCACGGAAGTGCTCTCGCATTTGTTTGCAATCTCATCCATTCCAGCAATATCTATCTCCGGATAATATTTTGGGTAGCAACAATTGGCGCTAGAAGGAGGGGCCCTCTAATCCTCAAATTTTTATTCCTACCGTCCCAAAGAACACTCACTGTTCTCGGGGCATATACTTGAAGTGACACTTACTGCGCTTCAAAGAAAACCTTCAGAATCATGAAATCCGCCGGTACATCGAAGAAAGCCACTCTCCGAACCGCCGGACACCATATTCCGGTCCAATCCGAACCCCAGCCGACGACCGTGGGAAGCCGCAGCAACGCGAGACTCTCGATCCCGCACCCGAGAGATGGCCCCAACCTCTCACTCGATCAGTTCCAAATCGAAGAACAAATCGAGGAGGCTATGGCCATCCTAGAGGAGCGACGGAGAGCACGGGCGTCGCCCGCGATAACTCCCTCGATCGTCCGCCGCATGGGAAAACGGAAATTCAACGGGCTACTGAGCGAGCGATCGTCAGAAAGCCCCAATTCGCGAGAAAAGGCTCTCGCACGACCGGACGGGTCCGTATTCAATCGCTTGGGGCGCGACCCATCCTGGCGACCGGGGCATTCAGTTTCCAACCACGAAAAGACGGAATCCGAATCCGTCACCAGGAGTTCGGCCTACCCAACTAACAACCGAACGCAGACGCCTGCTCGACTCCGTCCCGATCGCTGGGGATCGATTCGGCCGCCTAGGCACCCGCTCCGAGCGCCGAGCCGCGAGCAGCCAGGCCACGGCGATGGCCGCTATACAACTCCAGCTCGACGAGGTGAGAGCACTCTTGGACACTGGGGCAAGCGCCAGCAAAAAGATCACCGGGCCGATCGAGCCACTCGCGGTCCACTTCGAGCTTGCCCCCATACAACCAACAATCGCCCCTCCCAAAACACCTCTGTATGAGGGGAGATCGGACCCCGAAACCCACCTGAGTAAATTCCGAATCTACATGACTGGGTGTGGGGCATCTGATGCAACTAAGTGCCGGATCTTCCCGTTAACATTGGGCGAGCTGGCCTATAGGTGGTACGCCTCACTACCACCACGATCGATCACCTCCTTTAAGAAACTGGCAAATGACTTCACGTCATACTTCGCCAACAAGGTCGTCAGACCAGAAGGCCCCCACCGCGTGATGAAAATCAGTCAGGGGAAAGACGAAACCGACGCAGATTACATCGACCGAGTAGACGAAATCATCCTCACCGGCGAACCCGTCAGTGACGAGCTCGCTCTCTATTCGGTCATGGGGGGATTCTACGGTCATTCACTCATGTTTAGACATCTCACCAAGGATATTCCCCCAACCTACGCGATCTTCCGCGCTTAGGCTGCCAACTTTATGGCCAGACAAAGGCTACTCACCCTCCGCCTAGGCGAGGAAACACCACCTCCTGTCCAAAAGATAGCGATCGCCAAAGTAAAGAAGGCGATCGCCAAGCTACCCGGAGATCTCAAGGCCTTCGAGGACATGGAAGCCCATCTCCTCCATACGTTCAACCGAACTCTGGCACATATTTTCTATGCCATCAAGGGGCACGAAAAGCTCAAAAAGCCAAAGGCGATAAGGGACCACGGTCACCTGGACAACAATCAATATTGTGCCTACCATAAGAGTCCCGGCCACAGCACCAACCATTGTCGCGACCTCCTCAAACGGCTCTGGAGTTTGTTCGAAGAGGGCAAGTTGGACAGCTTATTGGCTTAGCCGAAGCCCCTACCAATCTCTATACACGATCGTCCGAGTCGAACACAAAACAGGCTGGAAAGCTCATACGAGCCGACCCCTGGACCAACCTCGGCGACCGTCTCTACATGCTTTAATCAAGAGAAGGGACCCCGGAAGTCTCCCCGATCTCCATCCTTATTTAGGAAACTGGAGGACTCGATCGCCATCTACGGTTCACCATCTAACATGATGGACTAAGGCACGAGATCGCCTCCCCCGCACAACGTACACCGTCGAAGGTCGGCATTTACATGACGATCCAAGGTGGAAGAGTGCAGCCATGGTCCTGGTGGTCGATGGAACCGACTGTTTAGGCCATGCAAGGTCCCTTTGGGCCAAGATCGCCCGCCCTTCGTTTAAATACGAGGCCGGCGTAGTCTAAGGGCCCTCCAAAATTAATCAGTGGACACAATCGCTCGCCCTCAAAGGTTCATCATTTAACATGGTGAACCCGGACAATGCGACGTGCCACAACCCCCGTCTCAACGTACACCGTCGAGGTTCGCCATCTTCATGGTGGGCCGAGGTGGAAGCAGAGCTAAGCAAGCCGCGGGCGTGGAGTTGAATCATCCGACGCTGCCCCGCGCAAGGACTCCTCTAGACCGAGACCGCACGCTTTTCGTTTAAATACGAGGCGAGGCGCAGCGTAACAGAGGACCCTCATAATAAAGTGAGTGACGAGACACTCAATGTCTTCGCGCATCAAGACATGATCAGGGAGTCGGTCCATCGAACTCTGCGATCGTGCACGGTTCCTCAATACGGACGACCGTCCTCGAGAATTCGACAAAGCTAAAGACCGCTCACTCAACGAATTATTTTCATCCCCTTACTTCCACTAAGCGAATAAAAACAAGGGGGAAGAGTGCGGACTACCCATACGACGATCGTCCCTATTCAACCACATACGGAGGTCGTCAATTTTCAGATGATGTGCAGTGATCGAACTTGTTGTAAAAGTTATCATTACGAGTTTATCAATTCATTTGAAACTACCCTCGCAACGTTCTCTCCTCACACATTTGTACAAAGTCAAACAAAGACTCAAAAATAACAATCATTCAAGTGATAAGTCAGAAATTCAAACGTTCATTTCATTACTTGAAAAGATCAGAGTACATGGTCGCCCGAAGGCTAAAATGCTACAAAAGAAAGCTACGAATTACAAGGAAATAAGCTAAAACATCAAAAGTGAAGTGCCTCAGGCCCCTGCCTAGCCTTCGCCATCAGCATCCAGTGCGGTCCCCTCATCTTCCGGAGCGTCGGGATGAACAAGATTGGCCGGAGTCGGATACCAGCTCAGATCCACACCAATCTCCGCAAGATCCAAGATCGGCAAGGAGAAAGCTGGATGAGGAGGATGCTCCAACGCATAGGCCTTGAAGTTCTCTGCAAGGGGCCCGACCTCCAAGCCTCCTTTCTTAGCTGCTCGGATCGAGTCGGCGAACGCCATATGATAGGCGAACTCGCTGACAAACCCCAAGCTTTGAAAGGGATCAGCCCTGGCCGCCTCTACCTCTCTCTTCAGCTCCGCCATCGCCTGTTGCGACCCCTGGAGCTCAGCCTCCCTCGCAGCAACCTTCTTCTTCGACTCCGCCAACTCGCTTGTCAACCGAGCGATCGTAACCTTCTGGCGATCGGCCTCCTCCTCAGCAACCTTCTGCGCCCGGACGGCATTCGTCATCCTGTCCCGGAATCGGTCAACCGCCAAACAAGACAACTCGGTTTCCTTCTTCGCCAGCTCAAGCTCGTGGCTCGCCCGCTTGGCTGCCTCCAGAGAGTCCTTCTCCATCGCCACGATCTTATCAGCAAACTCGGCGTTCTCTTTACGAGCCGCCTCGAGATCCGCCTGCAGGCGAATAGTGGAAGGTCGCCCCTCAAACTCCTGCGCTGCTTGGACAGCCATGGTCGCCGTCTGGAGAGAAAGGGCGAGAACAGCCTGCATCGAACTCCCCGACCGCTGACGAGCGATCGCATCCAGATCGGTCGTCCAGGCCTTCGGCAAAGCAGCAGTGGCCTTGCTGACATATTGAGGGATGTCACAAGACTGGCGAGGAGATCGGCTGGCTAAGAAATCCAGCACCATCGGCGGGCAGGATGGATCTGTGCGACGGATCCTACATCAAAACAACAAAGTTAGCACAACTCCCACGCAATTGCAAGCTTGAACCCAAAAATGCAATCTACCTTTCAGCCCTCTCGGGGTCGCGACCGAAATACGGTTTCCCTCGAGGAGTCTCAGCATCAGCAATCGCCATCTCCCGCAGAAAAGCTGCAGAGGGCGGCTCATTCTCCGGGGGAATAACGGTGATCGGAGGCGCGACGATCGTCACCTCATTGGCGGGAACAGGAACCGGGGTTTCTTCCGGCCTCGGCCTCTTGCGATTCATCTGAAGCCCCTCCTCACGGACTTCCTCCTCAGCCACGATCGGCTCCACGCGAGGTTCCACCCCCGGAACAATTGGCAACGCAACAGGTGGAGCCCGAGACGACTTCTTGTGGCGGAGACGGCCTAGAACTCCAGGATTCGACATGGCGATCTCCGGCGGGGGCTCCAAAAAGCGAGGAAAGCGAACCTCTACAGTTAAGGCGATCGATAAACAGTTAGATACTTTCCTCAAGTAAGGCGATCGCCTGGAAAGTGAAGGTCACATAAACTCATACCTGGTACCGAGAGATGTCTCGGGAAACGGAATAGCCGAGCCGATAACCAACGACTCTCCTTATTGATCCGATTAGCGTCAAGGTCGTCGTCCGACAAGCTCCGTAGCCGCTCCCAGACAACCAGGAAGTCAAAAGGCAGCTCCTCGACCGCCGGAATGTGAAAACCTGCAAAACCGAAATCAAATTAGATCAGTCCAAAACGCATCCGAACGAACGGAGAGTCTAAACCCTTACCGGGATTCCTCTCCCGAAACTGAGTAGGGATCTCCAGCTCGCCCGAAGGATTGTCTCTCGCGGAAGCCCTCCACTTGCCGGCGACCCAGAACCACTTCATCGGATCGCCCCGCGCCTTATTTGGGACTCCATGGATTACCCGACCACTTCGGCCGTGAATATGGTAACCGCCGACCGAACCTTTCTGAGCCGTCAGCTTGAAAAAATGGTTCATCTCCAACGGCGATGGGAGGCGGTACAGGCGGTGACCGCCGAAAAGAGTGAGAGTGCAGATAATTTGGAGCCAGGCGTTCGGCGTCAGCTGAAGTGGCGCCACGTTCCAAGCGGCCAGCAGGTGGGAGCCAGCAAAAGATAGTGGGAAGCGCAGCCCGGCCTCCATAATCGCCTCATTCACGGCGACCATACCGATAGGAGGTTGATCGGCTCGCTCATTCTCTGCCGGCGCGAACATGTCCACATTTGAAGGAACATGGAACCTCGTCCTCCATACGGCCAGATCTTTCCTGGTCGTCGAACTCCGGATTTGGCCAAGCAACCACCCAGATCGCTGCGCATCCCGGTACAGTGACCGTTTGGGAAGCTGATAAGGGTAGGAGACCGAGTATTCCCGGAAATCGAATCTCGGAGTCGGACCGGCCAACTTCTCCATAATCTCAGCAAAGGCCTTATAGGCCCGGCCAAAAGCGCTATGCTGCTCCCAATAGGCCCTAATCGCCAGATCTCTCTCTACCTGCGATCGTCTATCTTCAGCATCCGCCTCCTTAGCGACGTCGGCTTCATTAAATAATACCTCGATTTCAGCAGGGTCGATTCCGGCCCGAATAGCCTCAGCGGCCGTCTCCAGGTGGAAGTCGGAAGAAGGTCCTCCCCGGACAGTCGATGTCCCAACGGCAGAACTGGTACCCACTCCATGTGATGATGACGTTCCGGCCATTCTCAAAGAAAGAAAGGAGAAAAGGATTTTTCTTACCCGAAGGAGAAATCGAACGACGATCGGCACTAAGATCTTCAGCAAAATCTCCAGCAAGTCCTTCTTTCTCCAGTAAGTGCGCGTGAGGACGAAGACTGCAATACTGCGCCCTTTTATAGGAGAAGGCAGGGACTCGTTAGCAATTAGGGAAAATCTCAAGGGTCGGACCCCAAACGTCGCGTTAATTGACGCCCTCGAGACCCGCGCACGCGTCTTTTCAAGGACGCGTCAGTCGAGGAGTCATTAATGACCGTTGATATCCTCCAATCGAAGCCCGACACGTGCGCGAAGACTTTTCCACGCCCGTTGCTGTTTCCCGCGCAGTTTAGCGGGCAATCAGGTCGCCCAAGCTCAGAATCTATCAGATCAAAGACGATCGCCAGTTCAGTTATACACATAGTCGCTCGTCCAAAGTTCAGCGATCGCCAAGAGAACCACCTCACCCCACGTTTCCAACATAGGAGCGAGCTGGGGGGCAATTGTTGTGTCAAGATTTATTCGTCACGACAGGCGATCGACTATAACGCCGAGCGACCAAGTCAACACCAGTCAAACTATGGCTAGCTCGCCTAATCGAATATATCATACCACCATCAAACATCTAGCAATCGACTCCTAAGGCGATCGCCCATTAGCATCAGGCGATCGACTCTAGTGTCCGGCTAAGGACAGTCGGCCTACGCCCCGAACAGAGATGATTGCCCGTCAAAGTCATCAAAGACTGGATCTCAGAACAGCACCCATGTGCAGATCCAGATAAAGCACCACAGCACATGGGTCGTTGACCACAACCTGTCAGCATCTTTCCACCAACCGACAGGCGCGCCGAAAGTTGTCAGTGGGACCGCCCGCGACAGCGACTCAGACGCGTGCAGGCTTCTCATTGGACCACGCGGTTGACTGCCAGCAACTCCTACGTACTTTAAGGAGACAAGTCCATGTGCTAAAAGACGATCGCACGATTATTATAATACAGCAATGGCGATCGCCCGGCGGATCCAAGTCCTATAAATAGAGAACCTCCTCCTACGGGAAAAGGTTTCCAGATTGGTTGACGATTCATTCACCTACGTTCCAAATTGTTCAGAACTCATTCACTTATATTCCGAATTCATTCACGGAAATACAGTAGAATACACATACCATCAAGCTCCCTGCTTTCTCGCCGGAATCCATCTCAGGACTTCTCTCTCCGAATATCTCGTCCATAAGACGATCGGCAGAGGCAGCAAGTCTCCACTAGACAGATTCCAAGAGATTCATAACCCCAGGAGCTCAAGCATCCAGCTAAATATTCGCCGTGAGAGACTGTCGATCTCTCACCGCCGCGACTGTTCATCTCCTTTGTTACAAGAACTCACAGAGCATCAAATCTGGTTCTTCCGGCAATCTACACGCTCACTAGCTAAGATAACAAGAATCTTTACACTCATTGTAATTGTATTGTTACATTAGTACTTGTATCCCCGAATATTAGTATTAATAATATCTCGCGAGAGCATTCAAGCCCAGGACTAACAACCCCGGCAAATCTTGTGTTATTTATCTTTCTCACGGAAGTGCTCTCGCATTTGTTTGCTATCCCATCCATTCCAGCAATATCTATCTCTGGATAATATTTTGGGTAGCAACATGTAGGCTAAAGCAATCACCGAGGCAGTGGTACAAGAGGTTTGACGGGTATATGATAGGGCTCGGCTATGATAGGAGTCCATATGATAGTTGTGTGTATCGCAACAAGCTAGAGGATGGAATATTCATCTATTTGGTCCTGTATGTCGATGCTATGTTGATTGCGTCCAAGAACATTCGAATATTCAGAAGTTGAAAGGTCCTCTCAGTGCTGAGTTTGAGATGAAGGATTTGGGAGCTGCGAAGAAAAACCTGGGAATGGAGATCTATAGAGATAGAAGTCGGAAGAAGCTTTTTCTATCATAGAAGACTTATATTGAGAGGATATTGTCTCGCTTTGGTATGTCTACAACAAAACCTATAGATACTCCAAGTGCTTCCAATATTCATTTGTCTGTTGTTTTTGCTCCTAAGTCGGATGAGGAGAAGGAGTAAATGTCCCGAGTTCCTTATGGTAGTGCAGTCGGGAGTTTGATGTATGTTATGGTCTGCACTAGACCTGATCTTGCACATGCTGTTAGTGTTTTCAGGCGGTTTATGGGTGATCCTCGATAGGAACTTTGCCAGGCTGTGAAGAGAATTTTTCGGTACATTAAGGATACGTCTGATGTGGGTCTCATTTACGGAAGTGATACGAGCTGTTTAGTGGCCGGATACTATGATTCTGATTATGCTGGAGATGTTGAAAGTAGAAGGTCCATGTATGGTTATGCGTTTACTCTTGGAGGTTTAGTCGTTAGTTGAAAAGCGACTTTACAGCCTACTGTTACTTTGTTTACTACTGAGGCCGAGTATATGGATTTGACAGAAGCGGTCAAAGAGGGAATTTTACTAAAAGGGTCGGTTAGTGATCTTAGCTTGCATCATGACTATGCAAATATCTTTTGTGATAGTCTTAGTGCCATTTGTTTGGCCAAGGAACAAGTTCATCACGAGAGGACGAAGCATATTGATGTGAGGTATCATTGGCTGCAAAGTGAGAAGAGGATAAAGGTCAAGGAGGTTGGGACTGCTGATATCCCGCCAATATGTTCACGAAGTCAGTTCCACATAACAAGTTCCGACACTGTTTGGACTTGTTAAATATTTCAAGTTGTTAGTTGCCCTTTGAGGAAAGTCTGAGTATGAAGGTATGAGCTACTTCGTACGTCTGGGTATCTTCATTGGTACGTCTGGTATTTCTGTTGCTGAAAAGTAAGTCTGTGCATCTGTTTTAATGACATGATTCGAGTTGAGGTGGAGATTTGTTGGGATGTCTTGAACTCTCGGTACGCTGAGTTGTACGGGGGACACGCTGACCGGTCAGTGAGTCGGGGGTCCAGGGGGTGAAGCGCCCCGGTCTAGGGGTTCGGGGACGCGAAGTGGTCCCCGATGGGGGTTCGGGGGCCACGCCCCCATACCTTTACAGTATACACCGTTTTGGTCTTCATTTGCAGTTTTGGGCCTATTTTTGGGCCTATCCGATTAGGGTTTAGGGTTAGGATTCTTGCCTATATAATGATGGTTTGTAACCTAGCCAATATATACAATATCAATCTGTAATCTCCTATCAGTAATAGTAATCGTTCATCTCTTCTGCCCGTGGACGTAGCTAACTTATCCTCAGTGAACCATGTAATTTGGTTGCGTTCTTATCGCTTTTCATAATTCTTTCTTACAATCGTTATAACATCATCAAATATGATTCCTGATATGTCATCATTTTGTGACTCAATTCTCAATCTATGATCCTTCGTAGGGTTCTAAACGAATCAATATTTTTTATTCGATTCGTAATTTATATTCATTTAGTCCGGTTGGTATTCGTTTTTTGTTTCAAATTCGAATTTGAGTTCTACTTTATATTCATTGAAAATCGAATCAGATCATCAATTCGTTTTTTTAACGAATATTCGATTCATATGTGTTTACATATAATATAATTAACATATATAGCCAATTATTTACAAATATTTATATACAGTATTGTTGTTACCCAAAATATTATATGTAATGGTTTGCTGGATACGGCTACGGGTGATAGACGGGACTTGTTCCTAATAACAAGTCCATTCTCATCCTTCTTGTTTCTAAATACCCATTTTGGTTCCAATTACAGCTTGATGTTCTGGCCTGGGTACTAGATACCATACATTGTTTCTTTCGAAATCATTAAGCTCTTCTTCCATAGAAGTGATCCAGTGAGAATTATTCAAAGCTTCATTGGTTGAAACAGTTTCGGATTGAGCTAAGAATACATATAGGGTGCACATAGCTAGTGTCCTAAGTTTATCTTTAGATTTCCATATAGAAAATGGAGATTTCTCAGAATCGCTCTCTTTTTGCGCAGTACAGTTCCTTGTGTACTTTGTATTCTCCTTGGGGTATATACACCAGCATCAATATCTCTTATAATTAACTACTATGGGTTATCTTTCAACCATATCCTGTCAGGTTCTAGTTCGGCATCCCGTACTGTATCTTGAGGTGTTATAGTTTCAGCTTCAGCTTGTACATCATCGGCTTCGACTACTTCTGATCTTACAGCTGCAGGATTGATCTCTAAGTCTATGACAGGCTCTATTGGAGTTTGAGGGTCATCAATAGAGAGTGTTCGGATATTTTGGGTTAAGTCTTCTACTCCTGTAGGATCAAAGTGAGGTTCATCGAATACTACATGTACAGATTCCTCTATTGTCAGCTTCCTTTTGTTAAAGATTCTGAAAGCCTTGCTCACAGAGGAGTATCCTACAAATATCCCTCATCTGACTTTTTGACAAATGTCTTGAATTTGATATTTCCCATTGTTCAGAATATAACACCGGCATCCAAAGATGTGAAAGTACGAAACTAATGTAGTTTTATTATTCCATACCTCATAGGCTGTTTTTTTGTGATGTTTGTTGATGATCCAGTAGTTTTGTGTATAACATGCTGTATTTGTTGCTTCTACCCAGAACCGCTACGGCAACTTGCTTGCGGGAATCATGGTTCTTTTAGCTTCCTTGAGTGTCTTATTCTCTTTCTCTCGGAAACACCATTTTGTCGAGGAGTTCGGGCTGCTGAGTATTCGTGCTGTATTCCATTGTGCGAATAGTGTTGCTCTATAAAGCGATTTGTGAATTCAGTACCTCTGTCGGAACGAATGGACACGATACTCAACCCTTTATCATTCTGAAGCTTTCTTAGGTGCTCTGGCAACTTCGTTGTGGTTTCTTTCTTCTTGTTAAGAAAAATTGTCCAAGCATACCTGGAATAATCATCAACAATGACGAGACAATATTTTTTACCTCCCAAACTTACAGGGTCTATAGGGCCATAGAGGTCCATGTGTAGCATATCTAGAACCCTATGGGTGGATAGGTATGACTTTTCAGGGTGGTTTTGACTTGTTTGCCTTTCTGACAGGGTCCACAGACGCTGTCTTTATGGAATGACACATCGGGAAAGCCTCTAACCATTCCCTGTCTGGCGAGTTTGTTGATCGTCTTGAAGTTGATATGAGACATCCTCTTGTGCCATAACCAGCTTTGATCTGCAGTGCCTTTTTCAACAAAACAAGGAATACTGAAGCTCGTTGGCTTCCAGTCAGCAATATACATATTACCTGGCCTGCTTCATGTGAGGACGATTTATTTGGTCTTGATGTCCTTCACTCTACAGTGGTCTATATAGAATTTCACCGAGAAATGTTTGTCACAAAACTGGCTAATACTAAATAGATTGTCTTGTAAGCCTTCAACATAGGCTGCGTTGGTGACTTTGAACTTTATTACAAGCAGGGTTCCCTTCCCTCTTGTTCTTCTTTTGGACTTTTCACCGAGCCGCACCTTTAGACCGCGACCTTCTACATAATCTGACAGCTTACTGATATCTCCTGTCATGTGCCGAGAACATCCTCTATCAAAGTACCACATGTCCTTCTCTTTGATATCCTGTAAGCACAGAATTTAAGTAGATATAGGTCCCCTTTGATTGTTGGGTCCATGTATGTTAGTGTCTTTTGGTACCCTAATTTGCCTAAAAGCAATTGGTTTGTTGTAGGTTACTTTTGGTCCTGTTTTGCGATGTCTACGTAGGGGCATGTACGTAGTCGCTGCAACCTTGATTATTATGCATGTAAAATCTAGGGTTATTATTCCATTATGATTTCCGTATAGGAGGTGGAGCCATTTTCTGCGACCTTACAGCTTGCCTTCTGGGTCTCAAGTTGGATTCCCAGAGCTGTTGATGATACTGCGCTGCAACCTGCTTTCTAGATGGATAATGGGGCTAATGTATCCAATATCTAGGCGCACTGTACTATTGGTAGTACAACGGTGCTTGCCTTTGATACTTAGATATAGCCTTCTTTCTGAACGGTTGTTGGCGCTTTGGATATGCTCGGGGAGCATGCTGTTGATCACGCCTTACAGGTCTGGGAGGCTGAGCCTTTCGCTATCTGTGATATGAACTTGGTGGCGGAATCGCAACCTTTGTTGTACGAGGGGCAACTGTAACCTTTGCAGGACTTGGAATCTCTTCAGGTACAAGAATGAGTTCCACACCCCTGACATATATCGTACTAGTTCACTTAGATAATGAGTTATACCCTAAGCCACTTTTATCATGGGCATGTTGCCCAGTGCTTAGAATTTATTCCATCCGTTTAGATGATTTCTCGAATAATTTCAGGATGGTCTCTAATTCTCCTTCTCGCTTCTCGAGAGTTTTTACTTTGACTTCGAGTAAAGTAAAATCATTTGTCTTGCTCTCATTATGAGACTTAGCCTCATTTAGATCGTGGGCGAGTTGATTGCTTTCCATGAGTTTTTCAAATGTGACCTTACTGTTTTCGCAATCAATAGACATATTTTCATAGTTATTTTTCACCAAGTCATTTTCACGAGATATTATTAATACTGATGCTGCTTTAGAGTGTGAGTATTAATGTTAGAGTACAATTACAATGAGTGTAATGCCCCTAGTTATCTAGCTACTGAGTGTTGTTTGATTGCCGGGAGAACCAGAGTTAAAGCTCTGTGGGTTCTTGTTACAAAGATGAAGTGTTCTCTGTACTGTTTACTATGTGTAATCGTCGTAACGTCTGTTTTTCCAATGCTGGAGGTCTCCTATTTATAGGAGAGGAGGTTGTTTGGATGTCCCTGTCCTACATGGGCGATCGCCGTTCCTGCATTAAATTAAGCGGGCGATCGTCCCAGCACGTGGGACTGTTTCCTTAAAGTCCGCAGCCGCTGCTGGCAGCCAGATGCGCGAACCAATGAGGAGGCGACATGTGCCTCATGTCGCAGTCTTGGGAGGTCTCACCTAGGACCTTTCGGCGGGTCTGTTGGTAGGTGAGGTCGTCCTTGTCACTGACAACTGCTGACGGGCTGGAGTCAAGCCTGATCTTGCGGCGCCTTTTGCAGATCTGCACGTGGGCCTTCATCCCGAGGTTTGGTCTTTGCAGACTTTGACGGATGTTGGTTTTACACGTGGCATGGGACGGTCGTCCTCGATCGGGTACTAGAGGCGATCGCCAGGTGCCAAGAAACGGTCGCCCTGGGCGTCGGCCGCTAGGCACTTGACCATGATCTGGCATCTTCGGTTGGCACGCCTGTCTTGATCTATTTGATGCCGGCTTCGGTCGCCCGGCCATTATGACGATTGCCTTTGAGTCGTATAAATGGCCGCACAACAATTGCCCCCCAGCTCACTCCGATGTTGAAGACGTGGGGTGAGGTGGCTCTACTGGCGATCGCTTGCATTATACGAGCGACTCCTCCACTTATGAAGCGGAAGATCGTCTCTCGAATGGACTGATTTTGAATTTGGATGACCTCTCCGGTTGCGGAAAAGAGCGGGAAGTGGAAGTGGTCTTTGAAACGTCACTGGGGCACGTGTTGCGCTCCCGTTGGGGGAGTCCGACGGTTCTGTCAGACTTGTCATTTGGCGTGCCCTCGAAACGATGCACATGCGGATTTCAAGGGCGGCATTAAATGCGACTCATCCGACGGTTTCACTTCATCCCCCGAGATTCCGTTTATTTGCCCAGAAGTCCCCGCTCTCGCCTATAAAAGGGGCTAGGGCTTCTGGGGTTATACCTTTATGCGTTTTCGCCTGAGAAGAAGATATAGCCGAATTTTCTTGAAGCTTTGTGTGCCGATCGACGTTCGATTCAGACTCTAGGTAAGAACAAAAACTTTACTCCCTCTTTTCTCTTTGAATATGTCCGGAGGAGGATCAAATGTGTATGAGGCGGGTAGCACTTCCGCCGCCGCGACTTCGATTGCTCGGGATGAAACCTCTGCGTATTTTCACGTGAAGACGGTCGTCGAGGCCATCCGCGCCGGGATTGAACCCGCGGAGGTTGAAGAACTCTTCAACGAGCCTGACGCAGCGAAGTCGGCGGAGGCGGAGCAGAAGCGCTCGCTGGCCGACGAGGAGGATGCAATAAGACTGTACTGGGAGCAGAACAGCGTGTTCGGCAAAGCCTTTTTAGAATTTGCCGAGCTTATGGAGAGTTTAGCCGGCCCACGCCCTAAGTTCGACTTTCGTGCATATTCGGTCGCCCACCCCCATGAACCCGTAAAGCGTACGTTATTTCGGGCTGCGAGCCGCTCCCCGTGGACCCTTGGTGAGATCAAGAGTTCGGCGACCAAGAAGAATTTGACTCGTTGGAGGGCGGAGTTCCATGTCCCCTCCGACGTTTCACTGTATGTGCCTACCTAGAACGAACGTGCCGACCAACCTCCCAAGCGTATGGTCGCCATTAACGTGTTGATCATGGGGGCCAGACTGCGGTTCCCACTGTCGTTCGCCGTGTCGTATCTGTTGGCCGCTAGGAATGTGGCGCCGCTCCAATTGACGCCGAACGTCTGGTTGCATATCGTCAGCACTTTCACTCTATTTAGCGGTCACCGGCTGTTCCATCTTCCTTCTGGGCTGGATATGAACTATCTCTTTAAGTTGACGGCGCAAAAGGGTTCCGTTTGCGGCTACCACATCCAGGGTCGCTTGGGCCGGGTGGTTCTTGGAGTGCCGAACAAGGTCCGGGGCGACCTGACAAAGTGGTGTTGGGTCGGAGGTACGTGGAAATCGGCCACGAGCGACAAACTTGACGATGAGTTGGATATCCCCACCGGCTTCCGGGAGAGGAATCCGAGTAAGGGTTTTGACTCTCCCTTCATTTGGAAACATCTTGAACTGATCTAATTTGGTTTCCTTTTACATGTGCCCTTGTTCCGGCAACATGCGACCTACCATTTGATTTTTCGATCGTCTGGGAGCGAATCTGTAGTCTTTAGGACAGCTACATTGACGCTCGCGTGATTAGCAACGAAGCTCATTGGTTGGCCGCTCGGTTTTTCCGCTTTCCCCGCCAATTAAGTGTCCCAGGTACAAATGTTTACGATCTCCTTTTGCTTGACGATCGCCTTTGATTGACGAAGACGACTAACTTGGTTGATTGTCTTTTCTGGCAGAGATCTACTTCCACCGCTATTCCGAGCCACCGCGAGAAATTGCCATGTCGAACCCTGGGGTCATGAGTCGTGTCCGACAAGGGAAAAAGACGAGCCGTGCCCCTGCGGAGACGATCTGTCCTACCCCGGAGGCGAGGCCTCTCGTGGGGCCGATCGTCAACGAGCTGGAGGCTCGGGAGGAGGAACAGCTCCATCTCAACCGCAAGAGGCGGAGGCCGGAGGAGCCTTCGCCCTCTGTTGCTGCCGAGGCGCCCACGGTGATGCCACTGGTCGCCGCGCCTCCACTTTCTGCACTTTCAATGGCGGAGGGGTCTACGCCCTCATCGGCCTTCCTACAGGCCATGGCGGCCGCTGATGCCCAGACCCTGCGTGGCAAGCCTTTCTTTGCGACCCAGAGAAGTTAGAAAGGTAAGCTTGGTTGCTCTGCTGAGTTATGTCACTTGTGTAGGAGTCATAGTAACTCTTTTGTTCTTGGTGCAGGGTCCGTCTTGCCGACCCGAATTGCTCGCCGATGGTGTTGGACTTCCTCGCGAGCAGATCTCCCTGCGAGCCTAGCGACGTCCCTCACTACGTCTCTCGGGCTATCTCCGCCCTGCCGAAAGCTTGGATGACTGATCTGGATGCGATCGCGCGCCGGCTCTCCAGAGACGCCATGCAGGTGAACCTTGCTCTGGCCCTTCAAACCGCGACGATGGTCGCTCAGGCCGTGAAGGATTATGAGGGGCGGCCCTCTACCGCCCGTCTCCATATGGACCTCGAGGCTGCTCGGAATCAGAACGCCGAGCTTGCCGACAGGATCGCGGAAATGGAGAAGGAGTCCTTGGAGGCGGCCAAGCGGGCGAAGCAGGATCTCGACCGGGCCTGGGCAGCGACTGACCGGATGCGTGATCAAATGACGGAAGCCCGCCGGTTGTACGCGGCCTCGCAGAAGGAGGCGACTGAACTGAAGGCGGTCGTGGACCGGTTGAACGGCGAACTGGAGTCGTCGAAGGGAGAAGTGGCTGCTAAGGTTGCCGAGCTCCAGGGCGCGGATCAAACGATCATGGGGCTGGGGGAGAAGCTGAAGGCGACCGAGGCCGATCCCTTCCTCAACGCGGAGTACGTCAGCAAATTTGCCTATTACATGGCTTATGCTGACGCCATCCGCGCTGCCAAGAAGGGAGGGCTTGAGGTCGGCCCTCTAGTTGATAATTTCAAAGCCTACATGCTTGAGCACCCTCTGCAGTCGGCTTTATTTGTGCCGATCCTCGACCTCTCTGACCTCGGAATCGACCTGAGCTGGTATCCATCAACGGACAACCTCGTTCACCTAGATGCCGGCGAGGAGGCGCACGTCGACCCAGCTGCCGATGGAGAAGGCCGGACCGATCCAGCGGCCGGTGGCGAAGGCCAGGCGGGGGAAGCCTGAGTTCGTCCGCTTTCATTTTGTTTTCACTTGTAATTTTTCAGCTTTGTTGTAGTCTGCCTTCGGGAGCTTTTGCCTTCGGGCGCTTGTACAAGTATTCCGAATGAAATGAAATAAATAATTGCATCTGATTCCTTGCTTGTACGATCGAATGTTTGGATCTTTTGCATTTGACTTCACACGTGAGGAGCGATCGTTGTCTGTACAGCTCCGGATGGATTGGTATACTTAAATCCATACTTGTAAATTTTAGAACAAAACCGATCGTCATATGTGTATCTGAACAAATCCGATCGTATGTATGGCTCCATTCTCCTGGTCGTATGTATGGCTCCGCTCTGCCCCTTGTTTTTGTTTACTTAGTGAAAGTAAGGGAACGAAAATAATTCGTTCAGTGAGCTATCTTTACTTTGGTTCTTGCGATCTTCAATTTTGTTGATTCCTCGAGGAAGGCCGAACGTCCCGGCCTGGAAAGACTTTGCATGGTCGTGGGGTTCTATGGAACCGACCTCCACAACTATGTCTTGTGCGCGAGCGACATTCCGTCTGATGGTTAACTTCTCGCAACTCACTTAATTGTGAGGGTCCTCCGTAGGCTACATTTTGCCTCGCAATGAAGTAATGGGGCGGACGGTCTCTGCCTGGAGGAGTCCTTGCACGGGGCGCCGTCGGATTAATCGACTCCGCTACCGTGGCTTGTTAGCACTTTTTCTGCTTGGGACCGATATGTTAGATGACGGACCTAAGAGGGCATACGTTGTGACGGGGGGGACGCGTCACATTATCCAGGTCCACCATGTTAGATGATGGATCTGAGAGCTGGCAAGCGTGTCCACTAATCTATTTTGGAGGGAACTTCGGCTACGCCCGCCTTGTATTTAAACGATCGGGCGGGCGATATCTGCCCAAAGGAACCTTTCATGGACGGGCTGTCGGTTCCATCGACCTCCAGAACCATGGCTGCACTTTTCTACCTCGGATCGTCATGTTAGATGACGATCCTCGACGGTATATGTTGTGCTGGGGGGCGATCGCTTGCCTAGGTCCATCATGTCAGATGACGAACTCTTGGAGGGCGAGCGAGTCATCCTCTTTTTGTTTGCTTTGCCGAGGCGAGTCATTTAGATGTCGTCTGGGTGTTGGAGCTCGTAGGCTCCTTTGGTCAGCCACTTGGATATCCTCCAAATCGGGTCAAATACTCCCGTGTGGGTCTGGATCTTTTTGAGGACTAGGCCGCCCACTTGAAAACGCCTTTCCTTGACCTTCGAATTGAAGAATTTTTTGGATTTCCTTTTGTGGATCGTGTTCTTCATTTTCGAGGTCAGTTGTCGTTCCTCGAGCATATCCAAGTCGATCTACCGAGCTACATCGTTGTCCGTCGTCATCTGTTGTGCCGTTCGGTGGCTGAGGACGGCAATCTCCGATGGGATCACTGCTTCTGTTCCGAAAGCGAGGGCGAATGGGATCTCGATGGTTGAATTGCGGGTCGTCGTTCGGTAGGACCAGAAAACATCCAGGAGCTCGCTCGCCCATCGTCCTAGTTTGGATTTGAGTCTTGCTTTGATCGTGTGCTTGAGGATCTTGTTTATAGCCTCTACCTGCCCGTTTGTTTGAGGGTGGTAAGGTGCCGAGATTCTTCATTTTCGTTGCATAACTTCCAAACCGTCGAACTGCTTTTCGTTGTCGGAGATGATAGCCTGAGATAGACCGAAACGGCAGATGATGTTCTTCCAAATGAACTTGATCACTTGTTCTTGGCCGATCTTGTTGAGTGGTTCGGCCTCTTCCCAATTCGTGAAATAATCGACCCCCATGATGGCGAATTTACATCCCCTTGGTGCCGTTGGCAAAGGACCGATGGTCGATGCCCCATTGGGCGAACGGCCACGGACTGTACATAGAGGTGAGCTGCTCGGAGGAGAGTTTGATGTTCGGACCCATTATTTGACACCTGTGACAAGACCAGGCGTAGGCGATCGCGTCCTTTTGCAGGGTAGGCCAGAAAAAACCTTGTCTGGTCGTCTTGTGGATGAGAGCTCGCCCTCCAGCGTGATTTCCACATATCCCATCATGGATTTCGTCTAAAACAAGTCGGCCTTCCTCCGGCGTAATGCATTTGAGGAGAGGAAGGCTGGAAGCTCGCTTGTAAAGCCGGTCGTCCAATAGGGTGTATCTGGTTGCTCGGAGCTGAAGCTGGCGAGACTTGATCCGATCTGCAGGGACCGTTCCATCCTTCAAGCACTCAACGATCGGAGTCATCCAGTTCTCTTCGGCGATGGAAACTGTGGAGACCAGGCTTTTGTCGATCGCCGATATTGCCGACTTAGTGATTTGGATGTTAGAGAAGTCTGCCGGCCCATCTGACGATGAGAGTTTGGATGGGGCATCAGCATGGGAGTTGTGCTCTCTCGGGACTTGTTCGATCAGCACTTCTTCAAACTTTGTGCACATTTCGGCGACCAATTCTTGATATTTGATCATCTGTTCGCCGCGCCTCATATTTTTCCTTGACTTGGTGCACGACCAAGAGGGAGTCCATGAAGATGTGAAGGAGACGAACGTCCATGGCGAGTGCTAGATCGAGCCCGCCTACCAAGGCTTCGTACTCGGCTTCATTGTTGGTCGCACGGAACTCGAAACGCACAGCATTTGTAAAACTCTGGCCATCGGGGATGATGAGGACAATCCCTGCCCCTGCTCGCGAGTTGGTCGTCGATCCATCTACGTACAATTTCCTGGCGGGACGGCCGACCTGGGTCGGACTCGGCGGGAACATTAATTCCACCATGAAATCCGCCAGAGATTGGCCTTTGATCGACGTGTGAGGAGCGTACGTGAAACCGTATTGGGCGATCTCCAGTGGCCACTTGAGGAGTCGCCCGTTGGTGTCTGGACGGTGCTGAACTTGCCTTAGAGGGAGAGTCGTCAGAACTTCCACTTGGTGTTCGAAGAAATAGGCTCTCAGCTTGCGAACACTCATGACTAGTGCGTAGGCGAGCTTCTCCAGAGGTGTGTAACGCGTTTCCGCATCATGAAGCGCTTGACTGACGAAGTAGATCGGCAAGTGGGCTTACCCCTCTGCTCGCACTAATACATCGCGACCTGGAGGCTGCCAGGTAGAGGAATAGCTTTTCGCTGGGGATTGGTTTTGCCAAAATTTGGGGATTAGACAGATACTCCTTGATTTTGGTGAACGCCATTTGACTTTCCTTCGTTCACGCAAATTTCTAATTCTTTATGGTGGCGAAGAATGGCTTGCTTTTGTCTCCTAGCCGAGAAATGAAACAGTTAAGGGCTGTTAGACACCCCGTGAGGAGTTGCACCTGCTTGATATTCCGTGGCTCCTGCATGTAGAGGATCGCCTTGATATTGGTGGGGTTCGCTTCGATCCCCCTTTGGCTCACGATGTGCCCCAGGAACTTTCCGGAGCTTACCCCGAAGTTGCATTTCTTGGGGTTCAGTTTCATGTTGAAGTTCTCGAGGATGGCGAACGTCTCGGCAAGGTCTTTGAGGTGATCTTCGTTTTTGAGGCTATTGACCACGATATCGTCAATGTAAACTTCCATGGTCTTTCCGATCTGATCGGCGAACGTCCCGTTGACTAGTCGTTGGTAGGTCGCCCCCGCATTTTTCAGACCGAACGGCATTCGGACCCAAAAGTACACATCTTTTTCCGTGTGAAATGACGTGTGTTTTACGTCGTTCTCCACCATTGGGATCTGATGGTACCCGGTGAAGGCGTCCATAAACGACATCATTTCGCAACCTGTCGTGCTATTGACCATGTGGTCAATATGAGGCATTGGAAAATAATCTTTCAGACACGCCGTGTTGAGGTCGGTGAAATCAATGCATAACCTCCAGGAGTTGCTCGCCTTTTTGACGAGCACCGCGTTGGCAACCCACTGTGGCTCGTCGGTAGCTACTCCGATCAGTTTGTTGTCGAGTAGCTTTTTGACTTCTGCGTCGAGCGCAGCATACTTCTCAGGACCGAACTTCCTACGTTTCTGGTGAACAGGCTTCCTTGCCGGGTCGATCTTTAGATAGTGGCAAGCGTGTTCAGGACTGATGCCGACCATATCTTGATGCGACCAGGCAAAGACTCCGATGTTATTTCGTAGTAAACTGATCAGATCGTCTTTTAACTCGGGACCGACGCTTGAGCCGATCTGCACTTCCCGCTCCGGGCGAGCCGGATCGATTGTTATACTTTCCAACTCTTCGATGGGGACAGTCGCTTCTCGTTTGGAACGATCGCCGGACTCGATCCTTGGGTCAACGTCGAGGCTTGGCTCGAAGTCGATCCTTGGCTCGATGTCGTCTGACAATTGATGTGAGATGCCATCCTCTGAGTCGGGCTGGTATGAGGTGCTTGGCTTGTCGATCTCCATCGGTTGAATGTCGATCGTCTCAATGTTACAAATCGTACAGGAAACATTTAAAGGGGAAGTTATGACACATGAGTAATTCAAACATTTCTTTGCCATTAGCTGGTATCCTTTTACAGTACCGACTGTCCCATTGGTAGTGGGGAACTTGATATAGTAAAAGAAAGAAGAGGCGACCCCCTCAAAGGTTTCTAGAAAGGGACGACCTAGGAACCCATTATAGATGTTGGGCCTATCTATGATTACAAAATTGAGGTTCCTAGTGATCTTAACCTTGGGATCGTAACAGCAGATTAGCTCGAGAGAGAGCTTGATCCTTCCATAGGCTTGGACCGTGTTGTCGCCGAACCCTTGAAGCACAGTATCGAATGGCTTGATAAACTTGGTCAGGTTGCCGAGCTGGTACAGAGCAGATTTGAATATGATGTTGCAAAAGCTCCCATTACCAGCATGCGGTCGACCATTTTCCCAAGGATACATGCAGAGATCACCAATGCATCCTCTTTGGGGAACTGCACTCCCTCCCTATCCTTGTTGGAGAAGGAGATGAGCGCGTCTCTGGAGATGGTTGGCTCTGGGGGCACCACGACATGGACTCCGGCGAACGCCCTCAGCTCGGCCTTCCGCTTTCTATTTGATATGGTGGAAACCGGGGAAAGACCTCCGAGGTTTCCACCTCCCGACTGAAGCATATTGATCCGGCCGCCGGGGTTGATCAGAGGGATCATGTCACATCCCGGGACCCCTCCGCCGTAGCATGATATTGTCCGCTCTGGGCGCTCTCCTCTGAGATGGCCCTCACGGTTTTGTTTTTGGGAACCCAGCGAGCAGCTTCCCAAGAGGTCACCCATCCTAAGATTGCTCTCGCCTCGAGCACGCTTAACTTCGGAGTTCTCATCACCCCTGAAGCCACTGGGCTCCCAAAAGGCCTCATGTTATAAGGAGTTCGGCACGCACATATAAGGCACTTCGCCCGCTCTTTGCTAGTCGGTGTGGGATATCACAATCCGCCCCTCCTCAAAGGACACGATGCCCTCGTCGGCACACTCGCACGACACGGCAGAGTGGCTCCGATACCAAATTGTCACATCCTGGGACCCCTCCTCCGTAGCATGATATCGTCCGCTTTGGGCGCTCTCCTCTGAGCTGGCCCTCACGGTTTTGTTTCTGGGAACCCAACGAGCAGCTTCCCAGGAGGTCATCCATCCTGAGATTGCTCTCGCCTTGAGCACGCTTAACTTCGGAGTTCTCATCACCCCTGAATCCACTGGGCTCCCAAAAGGCCTCATGCTATAAGGAGTTCGGCACGCACATATAATGCACTTCGCCCGCTCTCTGCTAGTCGGTGTGGGATATCACAGATCGACTCGTCTGAGTACTCCGGCTCGTTTTGCTCGATCCTAGTGACCGGATTGGGAGGTTGACGGTCGTCATTCTGTCGACGATCGCATCCCCCACTCCTTTTTGCCCAAGGTTCTGGCTTGGTCACCAAATTGTCCAGCTTGCCTTCCTCGAACAATCTCCAAAGTTGTCTGAGGAGGTCGCGGCATTAGATAGTGTTGTGGCCGGGACTTTTGTGGTAGGCACAAAATTTACTGCGGTCTAGATGACCGTTGTCCCTCATCGGCTTCGGCTTACTAAGCCATTCGTGTCCCTTGATAGTGTTGAAGATATGGGTCGGAGACAGATTGAGGTTGCAGAGGAGGTGAACTTCCACATCCTCGAAGGCCTTGAACTCACCAGGCGGCTTTGCGATCGCCTTTATGGGCTTGGCGATCGCCTTCTTCGAGATAGGAGATGGCGCCTTCCCTTCTCTGGTGGATCCCTCGCCTAGGCGAAGGGTGAGCATCCTCTGCCTGGCCAGAAAGTCGGCGGCCTTGACGCGGAAGATCGCGTAGGTCGGGGGGATGTCCTTCGTGAGGTGCCTGAACATGGGTGAATGGCCATAGAATCCCCCCAGGACCGAGTAGAGGGCGAGCTCATCGCTAATGGGCTCGACGGTGAGGACTATTTCATCCACCTAGTCGATGTAATCTTCATCGGGCTCGTCTTTCCCTGCCTCATCTTCATCATGCGGTGGGGACCTTCTGGCCGAGCGACCTTGGCGGTGAAATACGACGTGAAGTCGTTCGCCAGCTTCTCAAAATAGTTGATTGAGCACGGTGGAAATGAGATGTACCACCTATGGGCAAGATCGCCCAATGTTAACGGGAACATTCGACACTTCATCGCGTCCGATGCCCCGCATCCGGTCATGTAGATCTGGAACTTGCTCAAGTGGGTCTCAGGGTCCGATCTCCCCTCATATAGAGGTGTTTGAGGAGGAGCGATCTTAGGTTGCACAGGGGCAAGCTCGATCTGGACCGCGAGTGCCTCACTTGGTCCGGCGATCGATCTCTTGGCGCCTGCCCCAGTTTCTATGAGCGCCTTCATTTCATCGAGCTGGCGCTGCATTGCGGCCATCGGTGTAGCCTGGCTGCTCGTGGTCTGCCTCTCGGAGCGGTAGCCGAGGCCATCATGTACCGATCTCCTGGCCCCGTGGTAGGCGACGAGGTCTCTGCCGCCAAGCTCAATTCTTTGGCGAGTGGGAGCCAGATGGCCGGCCTATCTTCTGGGAGTTGGGTACGCCGAACTCCTGGTGATGGATTCGGACTCCGACGTATCACGGTTGGGGCCTGAATGCCCAGGTCGCCATGAGGGATCACTCCCTAGGCGACTGAAGACGGAATCGTCCTGCCTTGCGAGCGCCTTTTCCTGCGGCTTGGGTCTTTCTGACGATTTCTCGACATATAACCCCTTGATCTTTCGCTTGCCCGCGCGGCGGATGGCTGATGAAGTAATAGTGGGCGTGTCGCATGCTCTCCATTTCTCCCTTAGGATGGCCATGGCCTCCTCGATCTGTTCCGCGGTTTGGAATTGATCGAGTGAGAGGCTGGGGCCGTCCCTCGGGGGTGGGAGTTAGAGTCTACCGTCGTCGCGGTTGCTTTCCGCCGCAGGTTGGGACTCGGTCTGGGCCGGAATGAGGCGTCCGGCGGACCGTAGGGTGGCTCTCTTCGAGGTAGTGGCAGACGTCATTATCTTGAAGGTTTTCCTTTGAAGAACAGTGAGTGTTTCTTCAAGTATATGTTCCGGAGAACAGTGAGTGTACTTCGAAACGGTCGGAGAGAAAATAAAGGTTCAGTCCCCCTTCTTCTAGCGCCAATTGTTGTTACCCAAAATATTATATGTAATGGTTTGCTGGATATGGCTATGGGTGAGTAACAAACAAAAATGCGAGAGCACGTACGAATGAATGTAAATAACACAAGATTTGCCGGGATTGTTAGTCCCGGGCTTGAATGCTCTCGCTGTAACACCCCCGAGACGATCAAGGCATATTACAGCGTCATGGACCCCACGCTGTGGAATCCACCAGGCTAACGTACCAAACTGACATCCGACAAAGACATACAACCATCACAAAACGACAATTCAAATAAAAGACTACAATCCGTCAAATAAAATCTGACATCAAATCCATTTCCCAAAATGGGAACACAACGTTAACAAACTCAAAAACAAAGTACTCGAGTACTTAAACTAATTTTATAATACAGAAATCCCAAAACAAGACATCGATAACAACCGACAGAACACATCAACAATTGACTGCTGAACAGTATCATGCTTGCCCACCATTCTCATACGGCTCGAGTGCTCACTTATCTCCAAGACCTGTACCTGAAATACAAAAAGTATTTCCCCCATTTAAGGGGTTAGCGACAATTTCTAGTGCAAGTACTATCCATTTGAACTACATTCTAATCAGATGAATATATGCGCCAAAATCATTTTAGAAATCATTTATATTCCGGAATATTATACAATGCACAAGCACAAAACACATTTTCTCCTACAAAACAATTCAAAGTTAACCTTGGTACGAGACTCACGGCCACCGTACCCCGCAGAGCCCCGTCGAACATCCCTGGGTGGTTAAGCATAGTTCGTGATACGCACACACACGGCAATACGTATCCCTAGAGGCCCCGTCGGACCATCCCTAGGTGAACATACACATATCCATCCACAACAACCACGAATAGCCACAATTCAAATACTAGAACATGTAAACAAATGTAAAGTACTTGCCTTTGAGACATCTCCGACGAAAAGGGGACGAACAACGACTACGAATGATCCGGACGGAAAACGACGGTTCCTAAATGAAGGATTAATAACTCAGTCCTAACGGACAACAATAATCGAATGGAATACACCCATAACCCCGATTACAATTCATGAAAATAAACGTTCAATCGATACGGGCGAGGGTTTACGCAAAATCTCTCCGTATCAATAATTCACGGATTAACTCGAGGAAAACAGATTGGGAATCACCCAATAACAACAATCGGTAAGAAATTTTGTAACATACATGAACAATTCGGAATCAATCACGAAAAACCCGAAAAACCCCCAAATTAGAAAAGTTTAGGGTTCCTGAAGAAAATACCTCGGATTCGGACGATGGAGGATGATTACGTTGATGATGATATGTTAGCACGAATCTACGGTGATGGAATACGAAGAATTCTCCGATCAAAACTGAAGGAAATCGCCCTCTGGAGTCGCCCGGTGAAGAAAACGAAAGAAAAGATTGAAAACTGCTGTTCTGACCAGCCCGCTGATCTATTTAAAACGCATAGTTAGCGCACGCTAACTATCGCAAGGTAGCGCGCGCTAACGGGACTATAAACAGTCCAGTAGCTACTGCCCGTATTCGCTAGCGTGCGCTAGACAGGCTTAGCGCGCGTTAAATACTACACGATAGCGCACGCTAATAACAATGAGTTAGCGTACGCTAACAGCACGCCGATAACGCACGCAAGGAAGTAAGGAATAGCATGCGCTACTCACGCAGCAGTTCAGTACTGCTCAGATCAGTACGCTACTGCCGATGGTATGAAACTCGAACCACACGACAAGGCCAGAATCCAGAAATACGAACACGAAATATACAAGGCGACATAGCTAAGCGCTGAAAGAAAATATAATTCCGAGTACCGGGGAATCCGAAATACAACAAAGAAGAAGAAGTTCCCTAAAATTATAGGAAATTACAAAAATAGCCCAAGTGCCCGAAAATCACGATACTACGTCGGATTTACGAACCGAAAGTCTCAATACGACCAACTCAACCATACGAACTTGTAAAAAAGAAGAAACAACGAAAACGAACGAGTTTTACGAGAATCTAATGTCCATACGGCAAAACATGTCATAAAATGGAATTACGTGAAAATATCACCAAAACTCATCCAAATGGAAAAACTCCAAGAATAAAGTAGATTCAAAATGTCGAAACGGTTACAAGCGAGTCAATAAAAATAGACATATACCAAAAATGGAAACTGCTAAAAATGGAAAGGTACGGATATTACATTCTCCCCCTCTAAAATAAAGTTTCGTCCCGAAACTTAAGAATCAAAAAGCTTGGGGTGCCTCGAACGCATAACCTCCTCTAACTCCCACGTCGCTTCTTCTACTCCGTGCCTCGACCATTGCACCTTAACCAAAGGAATGGTTTTGTCTCTTAACTGCTTGACTCGACGCTCTAAAATTCTGACGGGCCTCTCCTGAAACGTAACATCCTTCTCGATCTCCACATCTCCGAAATCAATAATGTGGTACGGGTCCGGAACGTACTTCCTCAACTGGGAGACGTGAAATACGCTATGAACATGACTCAACGACGGAGGCAAAGCCAAACGGTATGCCAACTCACCGATTCTCTCCAATATCTCGAAAGGCCCAATATACCTCGGGCTGAGCTTCCCCTTTTTCCCAAAACGGAAAACTCCCTTCGTCGGGGACACTCTCAACAGGACATGACCTCCCACCTCAAACTCCAAAGGTCGACGCCTAACATCCGCATAGGACTTTTGTCGACTGTGAGCTGCCAACATTCTTTTTCTAATCAACTCAACTTTCTTCCTCGTCTCTAACACAAGGTTTGGCTCGGTGCCAACCAGATCGGACGGCTCATACCAACATATCGGTGATCGGCAGCGTCGGCCATAAAGCGCCTCATACGGTGCCATCTTAATCGTCGCGTGCCAACTATTATTATAAGTAAACTCAATCAAGGCCAGATGCTCCTCCCAGCCACTACTCCAGTCTAACGCACATGTGCGCAACATATCCTCAAACGTCTGAATGGTACGTTCGGACTGTCCGTCGGTCTGAGGGTGGAAAGATGTACTCAAACGCAAACGTGTTCCCAATGCCTTATGTACCGCCTGCCAGAAATGGGATACAGACTGGCCATCTCTGTCCGAAATAATGATCTTCGGCGTACCATGAAGTCTCACTATCTGTGCGATAAAAACACGAGCCAACTTTTTCGGACCCCAAGTGTCCTTGATGCCCAGAAAATGTGCCGACTTAGTCAGTCGGTCTACGATCACCCACACCATATTCATTCCGGTCTTCGTCCTCGGAAAGTTCGTGACAAAATCCATGGAGATATCTTACCACTTCCATTCCGGGACGGGAAGTGGTTTCAACAATCCGGATGGCCGCTGATGCTCGATTTTGACTTGTTGACAAGTCAAACACTTAGCCACAAACTCGACTACCTCATTCTTCATGTCATTCCACCAGAAATTCTTTCTCAAATCTTTATACATTTTACTCAAGCCCGGATGGACTGAGTAAGGTGATGCGTGAGCCTCTTGCATAATATTCTGCCTCAATTCCAAGTCGTTCGGAACATAAAGCCGACCTTGGAATCTCAACACACCATCCTCATGTATCACGAATCCCGGGGCTTTCCCCTTCCCTATATTCTCTCGAAGCTGAATAAACATCGGGTCCTCTAACTGTCCCGACTTAATGTCTTCAACTAAAGATGATGAAATCTCAAGTGTACGCAACTGCCCGGAACTCTCTGGTAGCACAACCTCAATGCTCAACCTCATAAACTCTCGCTGAAGTCCCGACTGAGCCATAAGCAACTCAAGCGCCCGAAGCGATACCGATTTCCGGCTCAAGGCATCTGCCACCACATTTGCCTTGCCCGGATGATAGAGAATCTCGAGGTCGTAATCCTTAATCAACTCCAACCATCTCCGCTGTCTCATGTTAAGCTCTTTCTGCGTAAAAATGTACTTCAGGCTCTTGTGATCGGTGAAAATCTGACACGACGAGCCATACAAGTAATGACGCCAGATCTTCAACGCAAATATAACTGCGGCCAACTCAAGATCGTGCGTAGGGTAATTCAACTCGTACAGTTTCAATTGACGGGAAGCATAGGCAATCGTCCTCCCGTGCTGCATAAGTATACATCCGAGTCCTTGGCCCGAAGCATCACTAAAAACTGAGAAACCCTCGTTACCACTTGGTAACGCCAAAACAGGAGCGGTCGTCAACCGCTTCTTCAACTTCTCAAAACTATTCTGCCTCTCGTCGGTCCACACAAACTTCTCTGACTTATGTAACAACTGAGTCAGCGGTCGAGCGAGTTTAGAGAACCCCTCGATGAATCTACGGTAATATCCGGCCAAACCCAGAAAACTACGGACCTCCTTCACGTTCTTGGGCGGCGCCCAATTCAACACTGCCTCTATCTTATGTGGGTGCATACGAACACCCTCGGCCGAGATCACGTGGCCGAGAAACATAACTTCCCGTAACCAAAACTCACACTTTGAGAATTTCGCAAAAAGATGCTGAGTCCTCAAAATATCTAACACGATATGCAAATGACGGGCATGCTCCTCCTCGTTCCTCAAGTAAATCAAGATGTCATCGATAAAAACGACTACACACTTATCTAGGTACTCGATAAAGACTTTGTTCATAAGCTGTATGAATACGGCTGGGGCGTTGGTTAGCCCAAAAGGCATAACCACAAACTCGTAGTGACCGTATCTCGTCCGAAAGGCCGTCTTCGGAATGTCGGAATCCTTCACTCGTAGCTGATAATACCCCGATCTCAAATCAATCTTCAAAAATACGGTCGCCCCTTGCAATTGGTCGAATAAATCATCGATCCTCGGGAGCGGATACTTGTTTTTGATGGTCACTTTGTTCAACTCTCGGTAGTCGATACACAAATGAAGTGACCCATCCTTCTTCTTCACAAACAGGACCGGTGCGCCCCAAGGCAAAGCACTCGGTCAATATACCCCATGCCTAGCAATTCCCCCAACTGTTTCTTCAACTCAAGCATCTCGGCAGGTGCCATACGATGTGGTGTCTTAGAAATGGGTGCTGCACCTGGCTCTAAATCGACGGTAAACTCAACTTCTCGGTCCGGCGGCAAACCCGGCAACTAGTCTGGAAAGACGTCAGGATACTCACACACTACCAGAATAGACGAGAGCTCGATTCCCCCTTCTTCCGATCTCAAAGCGTAACACCAATACCCCATGCAACCTACTCGAAGAAGTCTCATCGCCCTCAAGGCGCTGATCATGAGTCTCTGGCTACTCCGCTTACGCCCCACAAAAGAATACTCGGTACCGTCAGAGGCTAACATTAAAACGGTTCTCGTTCTATAATTCATGATCGCCCCATGACGGTCCAGCCAACCCTCACCCAGAATCAAATCCTCATCTCTAATATCTACCGCAATCAGAAGGCCAAACCCTCCCCGCGATACTCACTGGAAAATCTCTAATCTCATGATCCACCACAATGCTATCCCCACTAGGCAGTTTAACAACAAAAGGTTCACACGCAACTAGGCAATCAACATGCAGACGATGCACACAATCCAGCGATATGAAAGAATGCGTAGCACCAGAATCGAACAACACGGAAACAGGATGATCAAGAATGTGGACGGTACCTGTAGCCACCGTCGTGTCTAGGTCTCCTGCTCGTCTCATCTCATATACTCGGGGCGGAACAGACCCCGCACTAGAAGCTCCCCCTATAGAAGGTTGTCCACGTCCTCGACCTCTATCGAAACTCTGTTGTGGCTGAGGAACTGTCGGTGTCTGATTCACACTCAGCTCTCCGCAGCTGGGGCTGATATCTGAGTAATTGGCGCCCGAACTGCATTTGTACAAAACTTAGCACGATGTCCCATCTGACCGCACGCAAGACACTGAATCGGGGGCCTATCACACTCACTCTGTAATATCTGGATTTATTATTGTGTATTTCATCTGTATTTAAACACTATATTATTCGGATTTATGATCTCGATAATTGGAATATGTTATTTCTCACATTGGTATCTTTGTACATAAGTATATCATCATGCAAAATTTCTCATGCAAACTCGTGATAGCGCACGCTAAGAATGTAGCTTACCGCACGCTATCGGCTACTACTAGAGCACGCTACGAATGAAGGACTTGCGTGCGCTAGGTAATCAATTATTGAGATAGGCAGCTAACACATGCGCCAGCCGGACGTAGGACCGGATAAGATTCCCGCGGATGAACCTGGACAATTTTGGAGTCAACTCTTATTAGCGCACGCTAAGAATGTATAGTAGCGTGCGCTAATCTGCTTTGAACAGAAAGTTTATATATGGGACAGCACTCCATTTTGTTCTCATTTCCTTCGTTTATCTTTCGTTTTTAAGAGGCCAGAGAGCATATCATCTTCCTTAGATACACTTATAACACATCCACTTGATCATTGGACATTGGATACTTCTTGTGATTGATCATAGAAGAGAAGTAGCACCTTGGAGTGGCATATAACTAACCGGAGTCAGATTCTACCTTTGGGGTTCAGTGATTTCGTCATATAAAGGTATGTTGATTATATCTCCAACTCCAGATTCATGTTATGGAGAATAAGATGATCATGCTAGCAAAATATTGAGTTTCTTGGGTGAATTATCCAAACCACATCATGTTTGGAATATTGAGATGATTATGCCTTAAGTACCTTGATTATGAACATCATGATTCGAATTTTATTACAATGAACAAGTAGAGGAAGCTTTTATCATTGGTAATCCGAATCTAGTAGATGTCTTCATAAGCAATCATGGACTTGACTTTAACATCATTATTGTTAGACGAATCTAAAGGATTGATCATGGAAGGATTTATCTTGTAAAGATGGAATGTTAATCAAACTACAGAATGATAGTTTTTGATTGATATAAAGGTGTTAATATCGACCGTTAAGCCTTCCAAATTATCGCATGAAGAATTGTAATCGAAATGGAATATGGTCTTATAATAGTATACATATTCTTGAATCCGAAGTTGTTATTATCCGTAAGAACATTCATACCGTATGAACATGATATTCATGGAGGTAACATGAATTAACACTAAAGATTTCCTTGGTTTGATCATGTTGAGGTCAGTCTACTACCCAGTAGTGAACTGCCATGCACAGTTAGCGCACGCTAAGCTATGTAGACTAACGTGCGCTATCGAGCATGAATTAACGTACACTACGTTTGGTACGTAACGTACGTTAGGCCATCTGACGAGTCAGTCGATTGATCAGTGAGGTACTGACCATGCATAGTAGCGTACGCTAGGCTTCGTTGTTTGCGTGCGCTATCGAGCAAACTTAACGCACGCTACATAGAGTACTTAGCGTGCGCTAAGAAGTTCAGGCAGATTACATTTTATGAGATTTTGGCCGTAAATCGAATTGTTAGACATTCGTACGACGTGAGATAAATTCTATATTATTTCTTTTGTTAAGGTTCAAGCTTGTTACGTGATTGATTGAGGGGGGCGACCTTCGAGTGTTCGTTTTCGTCGAAGTATTGTTCTTGTCTTTGAATCGAGGCAAGTACCTTATTTGTTTTATGTATTGATGTTATACATATTGTCGTGCATGTATGTCGTTGTTGTATGTCCACCTCGTGTTGGTCCGACGGGATCATCGGGGGATCTATGCTAGCGTGCGCTGGATCATCGGACGGGTTTTTCCACCACGAGTTGGTCTGACGGGATCATCGTGGGTTCCAGGCAGTGAATGCTGGATCGTCGGAATTACCATGTGTATGTTATGATATCATGTTGTGATTATCAGTTGTGTATGTCATTTATGAGTTTCTCGTAGGAGAAGACTCGTTAGTATTTTTGTCGTTTATGTTATTATTCTTCGTGAGATATGAATAATATGTTGTGGTACTTGTACTAGCATCATTGTGCTAACCCCTTTGGGGGTGAACATTTTGTTTATGTTCAGGATCCAGGAGAGCGGGAAAACAACCACTGGAGCTGCATGACGACGAGGGTGCAAAGTGATGTTCCGGCGGGGTTTATTTGACTGTTGTTCGTTGGTTATTTCAATAAGTACTCGAGTACATAGTCGTTTATGATGAATTTGAATTTGGTGATGTATTAATAAGTTTTTGTTGAACATTTGTATTTTTAGTTTTTGGTCAGAACTATTGTATCTTAATTCCGTTACTTCCATTCGTTTGTACCTGTTAATGTCTGTTCAATTATTCAGCCTTGTAAATCCTTATGTAAAGGATTTACGGCGCTGTAATATTCCTGAATATATCGGGGGTGTTACAGAATATGGTATCGGAGCTAAGATTATGGATATCTTGGTCGTTCGGTTAAAATAGGGGTCATTTATGTCTTTTGAGGTAACTGGCCGCGAATAACATCACTGTACTGCCTACGTCTTCGTGCGGGCGGTGGTTGTAAGTTCCTAAACTCTATCTCGTCCTTTGCATGTTATATTTCCTTGTACTTGAGCATTTGAACGATATTTTTTCCTGTATATAGAGTATTTATGCTTACAGTATGTTGAGAGGCGGACGTGGACGTGGTCGCGGTCGCGGACGCGGATGAAGGAATGCTGAAAGGGAAGCGTTGCCTTCTAATCAGGCCAGTCATAGCTCAGGCGAGCCACAGAGATCTATCAATAACGAACCGGAACCTGCTGTACCAGAAATCCTTCGTCAGGTGGTGAACCAGATGACTCAGTTCGCCCAGGTCGTGGACCGAATGCAAGTGGCGGTGGGACTACAGCAGGGAGAGAGACAGCAAGGGATCCCGGACATGGGAAATCGAGGTGACCGGTGGCTGCAAGAGGTGGCGAAGATGCAACCACCCAAATTCGACGGTATTTCTGAGACTCCCACCTGGGACCATTGGTTGAAGGAACTGGAGAAAATCTTTGTCGGAATTAACTGCCCAGACGACCGGAGAGCCTCTATCGCTCAATACATTCTGATAGGGGAAGCGTCTGAATGGTGGGAAGCCATCCGACCCGTAGACCATGATGATGATTGGACAGAGTTTAAATTGATGATGGAAGCTCAGTACTGCCCTCGTCCTGTACGGGATGCCAAGGTTCGGGAGTTTTTCTCCGCTCAGCCTTCAGATGTGCCAGTATCTCAGGCAATTAAGACGTTTAACCAACAGCTGGCATTTGTTCGACATCTAGTCAGAACAGATGCAGAAATGATGATCCATTCTGTTATGAGGATGAAACCAGAAATCCAGAGGTACATGTCCGGTTTTGAATGTACCACACTCCGTCAATACCAGGATAAGGCGTTGGCGTATGAGATCAAGGAAGCAGCAATGGAGAAATTTACGGAATCCAAGAAGCAGAAAGTCTCTGGTACTTTTACAGAGCACAAGAACAGCGGGCCCCGCAAGGCCCAGTCATCCTTTCACTCTTTCAAAAAACCTTCGCACCCAGTTAGGAGCGGAAAGAACTTCGGAGCAACATCAACTATGACTGATGTTATCAGGAAATGCTTTAACTGCGCCCAGACGGGGCACTATCGACGGAATTGCCCCCTACCTGCCGTGACTTGTTTTGATTGTGGTCGAGAGGGACATCGTGAGTGTTCTGTGAAGAGGCTGCAAAGTCTTTTAGAGCCCGTACACCATAGCCAGTCCAGAAGGAAGCCAGTATCCAACAGACACAACAAAGTGTTCAGATGCCTCAGAATTTTGGCCGCGGGCGAGGCAGATGACAGTGGGACCGAAAGAGTACATCGAGTGACGGATCTATTCCCCCACGTATCTACGAGATGAGGAGAACAGACGATCAAGATGCTGCTGTCGCATCAGGTACTGTCCAGATCCTTTCCCAACCAGTTAGCGTTTTATTCGATACAGGAGCTACGCATTCTTTTGTATCCTTGTCTTGTGTAAATCGTTTGAATATTTCTGGTTTTCATACTTGTGAACCTTATGTTGTTGGTTTACCGAGTGGAGAGAGGATTGTCGGGAACTTAGAAACCAGAAATTTCCCTGTATCATTTGGAGGCAGAGAGTGGCTCTCAAATTTGATTGTGATAGAAATGCAAGGAGACGACCTGATACTCGGAGATGATTGGCTTAATCGATATGGAGCAATTGTAAACTACCGAAGGAGGAATATCTCGCTGATCGCTGACGATGGTTCCGAAATACTGTTTGAGGGATGGAAACCGGGAAGCTCAGGAAAGTTGATCAAGGCGATGAAAGTTGTCAAATTGTTGAAACAGGGCTGTACCGGATACTGGTGCTATGCAATGAAGAAAGAAGACGAAATTGTGGAACTTTCATCTATTCCTGTTGTGAACGAATTTCCAGATGTATTTCCTGACGAGTTACCTGGACTACCTCCACGAAGGGATGTAGAATTTACCATTGAGCTGGAACTCGGAGCTACACCAATTTCTAAGGCGCCGTATCGTATGGCACCTATTGAGATGTACGAACTGAAGAAGCAGCTAGAGGAGTTATTGGACAAAGGCTATATCCAGCCAAGCGTTTCGCCTTGGGGAGCGCCAGTTCTTTTTGTTCGGAAGAAGGATGGATCGCTTCGACTGTGTATTGACTATCGAGAGCTGAATAAAATGACAATTAAGAACAAGTATCCGTTGCCACGGATTGATGATCTGTTTGACCAGTTGCAAGGAGCAACAGTATTTTCTAAAATCGATCTGAGATCAGGATATCATCAGCTGAAGATTAAGGAATCTGATGTTCCGAAATCAGCGTTCAGAACTCGTTACGGACACTATGAGTTTGTAGTGATGCCGTTTGGTCTCACTAATGCACCTGATGTATTCATGCAATTGATGAACCGAGTGTTCATCGAATATTTAGATAAATTTGTGGTCGTGTTCATTGATGACATTTTATTGTATTCTAAGAACCCGGAAGAGTATGCACAGCATTTGCGGATTGTATTAGAACTTTTAACAAGCGAGCAACTGTACGCCAAACTCTCCAAGTGTGAATTCTGGCTAAAGGAAGTAATGTTCCTCGGTCATGTGGTATCAGTTGAAGGAGTCCAAGTATATCCTCAGAAGATTGAAGCGGTTTTGGATTGGAAGCCTCCAAAGAACGTGAAAGAAGTCCGAAGTTTCTTAGGACTTGCGGGGTATTATCGTCGGTTCGTGGAAGGGTTTTCCAAAATTTCCCGCCCACTTACTCGACTCCTGCAGAAAACTCAAAAGTTTGAGTGGAATGAGTTGTGTCAGGTTAGATTTGATAAATTGAAGAAGAGATTGACGACGGCACCGATTCTATCACTTCCACGGGGAACTGGAGGATTTATAGTTTACAGTGATGCTTCGAACCAAAGACTCGGATGCGTATTGATGCAGAATGACAAGGTGATCGCTTATGCGTCGCGACAGCTGAAACCTTATGAAGTGAATTACCCAACACATGATTTGGAGCTAGCAGCAGTAGTTTTTGCTTTGAAGATCTGGAGACATTATCTGTACGGGACTCACTGTCAGATCTTTCCGGATCATAAAAGTCTCAAATACATCTTCAGTCAGAAAGAGTTGAACATGCGGCAAAGAAGATGGTTAGAACTGATTAAGGACTATGACTTGGAAATTTTGTATCATCCAGGCAAAGCGAATGTAGTGGCCGATGCACTCAGCCGCAAGCCTGTTTCTATTCGAATCTTTGGACGCTGACCTCCCAACTTAGCCTTCAACGAGAGATGATTCGAGAAGGAATTGAAGTGTGGTTACAAAGAGTCCAATGACAACTGTGCGTGATGGAAATAACTTCATCATTAACTGAAGAAATCAAATCTACACATGCAGATGATCCTCTGATGATTCGGTTACGTGATGAAGTGATCAAGGGGAAGGCCCCCGGATTAGTAATTCATGATGATGGAGTTTTGAGATTTCAGAACTCACTCTGCATTCCCGATGTCGATGTTCTGAAACAGACGATTATGAAGGAAGCTCACAGTTCGCTCTATTCTATCCACCCGGGCACCAGTAAGATGTATAAGGACTTGAAGCAGAATTTCTGGTGGGGCAACATGAAGAAATATGTAGCGAACTATATTTCGAAATGCTTGACTTGTCAGCAGGTTAAGATCGAGCATCAACGTCCTGCCGGGATGTTGAAGCCGCTCCCGATTCCTGAATGGAAGTGGGAGGACATATCGATGGACTTTATTACTAGTATGCTGAGAACCAAGACAGGAATGAACATGATTTGGGTGATAGTTGATTGTTTAACCAAATCAGCTCATTTTCTAGGCATTAAGGATACGTGGGGACCATAGAGGTTGGCACGATTATTTATTTCGGAGATAGTTCGATTGCATGGTACACCGAAGACCATTATTTCTGATCGAGACGGCCGTTTTGTGTCTCACTTTTGGAAAGCAGTTCATAAGGCCTTGGGAACCGAATTGAACTTCAAAGATGACTTATCACCCATGTGGTGATGGACAATCCGAGAGGACTATTCAAACGGTGGAAGATATGCTGAGGGCTTGTGCCTTAGATTGGTCAACTGATTGGGAAGTTCATCTACCGTTGATTGAATTTACCTACAACAATAGTTGGCATGCTTCCATTAAGATGGCACCGTTTGAGGCATTATACGGGAGGAGATGTAGATCGCCCCTATGTTGGGACGATTCATCAAACTTAATCGGGACAGAACCAGAGTTGATCATACAGACTCGAGAGAAGATAGCCTTGATTCGTGAAAGGCTGTTGACCGCCCAGAGTTGCCAGAAATCTTACGCCGACGTACGTCGTCGCCCTTTGGAGTTCAGTACTGGAGACCACGTACTTTTGAAGGTTTCTCCTACTCGGAGAATCTTCCGTTTTGGAAGAAGGGGAAAACTGAGTCCGAGATATATCGGACCGTTCGAGATCCTTGAGAGAGTTGGAGAGTTGGCATACAGATTGGCATTGCCTCCGTCGTTGAGCCATGTTCATAACATGTTCTATGTGTCCCAGTTACGGAGATATATACCGGACCCTAGTCATGTCATTGATTTCGGGGAGATCGAAGTCGCTCAGGATGGGACGTTTGAAGAAAAACCGGTCAAGATACTCGAAAGTCGAGTTAAACAGTTGAGGAACAAACCAATCGTTTTGGTTAAAGTTCAGTGGTCACGTCATGGAGTGGAAGAAGCCATATGGGAAACGGAAAATAGTATGAAATCCAGATATCCAGATTTATTTTTGTCTTGAATTTCGGGACGAAACTCCTTTTTAGTAGGAGAGTATGTAATATCCGGATTTATTATTGTGTATTTCATCTGTATTCGAACCCTGTATTATTCGTATTTATGATATCGATAATTAGAATATGTTATTTCTCACATTGGTATCTTTGTACATAAGTATATCATCATGCAAATTTTCTCAAGCAAACTCGTGATAACGCACGCTATGAATGTAGCTTAACGCACACTATCGGCTACTACTAGCGCACGCTACGAATGAAGGACTTGCGTGCGCTAGGTAATCAATTATTGAGCTAGGCGGCTAACACATGCGCCAGTCGGACGTAGGACCGGATAAGATTCCCGCGGATGAACCTGGACAATTTTGGAGTCAACTCTTATTAGCGCGCGCTAAGAATGTATAGTAGCGTGCGCTAATCTGCTTTGAACAGAAAGTTTATATATGGGCCAGCACTCCATTTTGTTCTCATTTCCTTCGTTTATCTTTCGTTTTTGAGAGACCAGAGAGCATATCATCTTCCTTAGATACACTTATAACACATCCACTTGATCATTGGACATTGGATACTTCTTGTGATTGATCATTGAATAGAAGTAGCACCTTGGAGTGGCATATAACCAACCGGAGTCAGATTCTACCTTTGGGGTTCAGTGATTTCGTCGTATAAAGGTATGTTGATTCGATCTCCAACTCTAGATTCATGTTATGGAGAATAAGATGATCATGCTAGCAAAATATTGAGTTTCTTGGGTGAATTATCCAAACCACATCATGTTTGGAATATTGAGATGATTATGCCTTAAGTACCTTGATTATGAACATCATGATTCTAATTTTATTACAATGAACAAGTAGAGGAAGCTTCTATCATTGGTAATCCGAACCTAGTAGATGTCTTCATAAGCAATCATGGACTTGACTTTAACATCATTATTGTTAGACTAATCTAAAGGATTGATCATGGAAGGATTTATCTTGTAAAGATGGAATGTTAATCAAACTACAGAATGATAGTTTTTTATTGATATAAAGGTGTTGATATCGACCGTTAAGCCTTCCGAATTATCGCATGAAGAATTGTAATCGAAATGGAATATGGTTTTATAATAGTATACATATTCTTGAATCTGAAGTTGTTATTATCCGTAAGAACATTCATACCGTATGAACATGATATTCATGGAGATAACATGAATTAACACTGAAGATTTCATTGGTTTGATCATGTTGAGGTCAGTCTACTACCCAGTAGTGAACTGCCATGTACAGTTAGCGCACGCTAAGCTATGTAGATTAACGTGCGCTATCGAGCGTGAATTAATGTACGCTACGTTTGGTACGTAACGTACGTTAGGCCATCAGACGAGTCAGTCGGCTGATCAGTGAGGTACTGACCATGCATAGTAGCGTATGATAAGTGTCAATTTTATACACTTATCCATGGTTTGTATCGATAAATTTTACCCATAATTGAGCTAGTCTACTCGTTTTTTGCTTTTAATTAATTAGTTTTTAATAATTTTATTTTTATCGGATGATGATCGGATTAAATAACTGATTTACTCAAGAACATGTTTATTAAATATTCTCTTTGTTGAATTTTGACATATTCATGTTGTAGGGCTTTCCGAGACGAATTCGGCAGTCTTTCCAGATTCAAAATCAGAGTTATATATCAAAAGTTATCATCCGAAGAAGATTTGGGGTAAAAACACAAAGTCTGAGAAATTCTGGGCTGAAAACGTAACTCTCAAAGCAACCAGTGAGCAAATTGACGAAGCCAAGTTACGGCCGTAACTACTGGATGTTACGGCCATAAGTCATCCAAGTTACGGCCGTAACACCTTAATGTTACGACCGTGACTCTTGACAGATTGTTATGATTTGTCTAATTTTTTATACTTTTTGTGTATTATTGAGTGGATGGTTGGCATTGATCCGATCTATTGTAATAATGCTGGAGTTTTGGAGTTATTAGATGACTTTAGGTGTATAAATAGGCCCCTTAGATCCTTCATCATTCATCATTCATCATATAATTTTTCACTTCTTGTAAACTTTTCTTTTTGTGTGAAGAACACACTTGTGTTCTTGAGTGATTTTTGTAAGTGTGGTATAACATATGTTGTTCAGAGAGTTTATTGCTTCTTTCTCCTTTATCTACTAAGGGAGTGAGGATCAATTCTTTCTCTTGATTCAACTAAGAATGACCACCAAAGCTTGTATAATGTATAATAAACCCTTTATGGGCTAAGTTCCTTAAGTTGGGATTATAAACAAGGTTAGTCATGTTATTTAAGTAGATCTATTATGAATTAGTTATTATTGTGTGTGATTTTCATTGTTTTAACAATCTTTATTTATTTGGCCAATAAATGACGATATTTATGGTCTTCATATGTTTCGAAAGAAAATATGTTTGATTAGATCAAATGATCTTCACTCTAAGTTGTTCTAGGGGATAGAAATATACCTCCAGTCCTTAGATTATTTTCACAAATCCTAATGCTATGTATTGAAGCCAATCAACATAGAAATATAGTGGATTGATTCAATATGTAAGGGGCGTTTTATAGTTCGAAAGAGAAACCGTCTTTTTAAGGAAAATCGAATCTACACAACATAATAAGTAAATTCATCTTATGATCTCCTATACATCTTCTATAACTAATGACGAACTAAGTTTGTAATCCCAACTATTTCATTTTATTGTTAATCAATCTACTATTATTGCAATCTTTTTATTTCCTTAAAATATTAGAACTATTATTGCATTTACTTTGCAATTATTAAACTAAACTCTTTAAATATGTGTTTCACTCATCTTAGTATCTATAAAAATAGACTAATAGTGTATAATTAAAATTATAACCAAACTTCCTTGTGGGATTGATAAACCGGACTCAAAAAGTCCACTTTACTACTTTATACGATATCGTGCACTTGCGATAGTTAAACTAACAACGTGTCAAGTTTTTGGCGCCGTTGCCGGGGAAGTATAAGTTATATTTGAAATCTTACATTGTAAACTATTTTTATAGGTACAAATTACTCGACATTGTAACTTAGTACTCAATTGTGTTTGTCCAGTCAAGTGGCGGATAACGGTACTCCGTGACTATTAAAGTCGGATTTTTCAGTTTCCCACAACAACTGATATTTGTAGATATTTTTTTCAATTATTTTCATTGTCTTTTTATTTATTTTTTTATCATGGAAGAAACACTGTATAAAATTGAAAAAAGATTTCCCTTTCTAAGCAAAAATGCAATTTTAAAAATTTACAAGGCAAGGCTTGAAAGGATGAGGTTGCTTATGAATAAAAGCATACCTTTTGACATAAGATTCATTATTGAAGCCAAAGTAAGAATAGAGAGTGAATTCACAGAAACACCGACTAGATTTTTACCAGGGCTTGGAAAAAGTTCATATGCGAAGAAACGACGAGCAAAGATGATAGCCGTTTGTTATAAATGTGCTAGATGGAACTGTAATTTAAATTGTCGATCTTTAGGAATTCCATCTACAAACAGAGAAGATAAAATTCAATTCATTAAGGATGGTCTGAATAAAGAGAATTTAGATGATATCGAAATTTCTCTTGACACGTATCCTAGTGGACTTGTACATTACGGAATTCGATGTTTGTGGAATAAATTCCAACCAGAATATGAACAACGTCTTGGGAATCTGACGTTAAAAGACCCTGTTTGCCAATTTGTAAGAAAATTGGATGGGAAACTTCTCCCCGACTCATAGAAGGCGTTTAGGCCGTTTCTGAACGTAAAATCAGAGGAAGATGTGAGCCACAATCACAACTACTGTACATACGCGTAAGTATCTTTTATTTTTGTCGCGTATAGAGGTGGGCAAAAAAACCGAAACCGAAACCGGAACCGGAAAAAAATCTGAAACCGAAACTGGTCAAAACCGGTTTTTGACCAAAACCGGTTCGGGTTGTCTCAAAGCCGGCGGTTTCTACCCGGTTTTGCATTTTTTCGTTAGAAACCGGTCCAAACCGGTTTTTACGGTAACCGGTTTCGGAAACCGGGTTGAAAAAACCGGTTTGAAACCGGTTTTTCTAAGTGTTCGTTAGGTGTTCGTTTTTTTCAAAAATGTGACCGTTTTTTCCCCTTTTTTTACCATTTTGCCATCCCTAAACCAACTATAAATACCCTATTTGAGTTTTGGTTTAGTCACAATACTCAAACACTATTCAAGTACTAAACAAATTACAAAATTCTCGTTTCTTTCAATTCAAATGGCAACTCAATCTTCTTCCGCTTCCACGAATGCACTCGAGATTGTTGAAGTTATAGAAACAACTCGAAACCAAAAAATTTGGTGTAATTTCAACCTCGTGAGGTTGTCGGATGGGCAACTTAAGGCTCATTGTAAACATTGCGGTAAGTTTTTGAAACATGAATCCAACACGACGTTGAAGATGCATACCGACAAGTATTGCGAAGGACTCAAATCCGTTACGGAAGCCGGTCAAGCATCTATGTCACGAGAGGGCGGTCTTTTTGCATACGAGGCGGAGCGGTGCCGACAACAATTTGCAAGCTACGTGATTCAAGAAGGTTTGTCGTTCAACCACTTCGATAACCCTCGATTGACTAAGGTGATTCAAAATACTCTTCAACCGCGATATAAAAAAGTAAGTCGTGCTACTCTTAGACGTGATTGTATTAAATTATGGAAAAAGGCTAAAATAGAACTAGTAAACGGTTTTGCAAACTTAAATACAAATGTAAACTTAACAACCGATGTTTGGTCGGCACCTCATTTGGTACTTAATCAAATTTATTTAATGTGTTCAAAATTAAGCGACTACGAATTAAGTGGTGATTTATATGAAAAAATGGTTTTGCCCATGAAAGAAAAACTAAGAAAATATTTTAAGGAAATGCCACCGATAATTACTTGTTCCGCCGCCTTGAACCCATGTATGAATATTAGCGGGGTGGAACTACTTATCGACAAAATCTCTATTGATTTAGAGTTGCATAACGAAAATGTTTTCTATTCAAGAGATGCAAAAGCCATTTTTAACAAAAATTTCAAAGACTTATTCGGGGTTTATTTTAAACAGTATGGTTCAAGAAATGATTCTTCAAGTTCGTTTTCATCATCATTTTCTACTTCTACTAGCGCGGATCTCATGCTTAACTTATATAATAGTTTAAGAGAAGAAAACACTAAACGGGCTAAGGGTGAGGGTGATCAATCATCGACTAGCGAATATGGGAGATATATTGGAACCGATTTTTTATCGACTATGGGACCCCATGAATTCGCAAATTTTGATATTTTGGCTTGGTGGAAAGGAAGGGAAACTCAATTTCCCGTTCTAACCGCTATGGCCCGAGATTTACTAACCGTCCAAGCTTCTACGGTAGCTTCGGAATCCGCCTTTTATCTTAGTGGTAGGGTATTATCTATACGAAGAACAAGACTCACACCGGCATCATTGGAGATGTGTATTTGCTTGAAGGATCACTTGGACGCATCCGAGCGTATACAACACACTCAAAGTCTTGAAGGAGAACTAGATTGAACAAGAAATACACGATATCGAGGTGGAAGAAGGTTTTGCAATCTCACTCTCCGATGAAGAAATTGCTCTCGATGAAGCTTCGCGCGAGGCTAGCTCCGAAGAAGATATCACTCACGATGAATAAAAATTTATGTTTTAAATTCTAAATGTTTGAATAATAGTTGATGTTGTAATGAGTTTATTTAAAAAAAGTTTATGTTTTAAATTCTAAATGTTTGAATAATAGTTGATGTTGTAATGAGTTTATTTAATAAAAGTTTATGTTTTAAATTCTAAATGTTTGAATAAAAGTTGATGTTGTAATGAGTTTATTTAATAAAAGTTTATGTTTTAAATTCTAAATGTTTGAATAAAAGTTGATGTTGTAATGAATTTATTTAATAAAAGTTTATGTTTTAAATTATAATGTTTGAATAAAAGTTGATGTTGTAATGAGTTTATTTAATAAAATTTATGTTTTAAATTCTAAATGTTTGAATAATAGTTGATGTTGTAATGAGTTTATTTAATAAAAGTTTATGTTTTAAATTCTAAATGTTTGAATAATAGTTGATTTTATAATGAGTTTATTTAATAAAAGTTTATATTTAATGTATAATGGTTTTATTTAATAAGAATATATTATTTTTTTAATTTTTTTTTTTAAAAAAAACGGTTATAACCGGTTTTTTCTACCCGAACCGGTCCCAAACCGACCCAAACTGGTTAGTATAGGGTCGAGTTTTTATAGTCCCCAACCCGACCTGAACCGGTTTGGTCAAAAAACTGTTTTTTAGACTACGACCAAAAACCGGTTCGGTTATACAACCCGAACCGGTTTGAAAAAAAAACGATTTGTACACCCCTAGTCGTGTGGTGAGATTTTCCGAATAAAAAATGTGATACGCGATAAATGCTTTCATTATTCTATTGAGTAGTTGAAGCGCAATCAACGCAATCACAAACTTGTTAAATAATTTTTACCTTCTTTTTCTTCTATAAATAAACTTTGTGCTTGTTTCTTTTATTCATCCCTCAAACTTGCACTTTTCTCTGTTTCTCTCTAAATAATTTCTTTTCAAAAATGGAGTCATCATCTTCCACAAAAAAAATTAGCACAGTCTGCATTTTTGGTGGAGCTAGTTATAGAAAAGAGGCATGCTTTACTGAAGCATCCCACAACTTGGGTCGTACCTTAGGAGAAAAATGCATTCATGTAGTTTACGGAGGAGGAAGTCTAGGATTAATGGGACGAGTCACATACCTATATGGAAGGAGTAAGAGTCCGAATAATTCCAAAACCAGCATTGAAAGTAAAATCACCGGTCAACTATTGGAGATGAGTTTAGATCTCAGAATATGCAAGATCGCATAACTCACATGATAAATAATTCGCGCCTTTATCACCCTTTAGGTGGTTTTGGCACCCTTGAGGAACTTTTTCATGTGGTTACAGGCCCGACTAAATGTTCATCAAAACCAATAGTCCGCTTAATGTCAATGGTTTCTTTGATGGTTTACTATCTTTCATCGACTACTCTGTGAAAAGGGTTTTTTCGAGCATGCTAAACGAATCATAGTCGTTGCAACAACACCAAGAACTAATCAAAAACTCAATGAATTTGTTCCTCAACCAGATCCACTCTAGCTAAAATTGTGCAGGTAGAAGATTTTACCGTGAGAAAACGAAAAGTGGATTCATTCCTCTCCCTTTGATAACCCATGTCGGACCTCTTGTATTTTTACTTTCTGTCGTGAGTAATAATCGTGCTAAATGATGGCAGCTTAAGGAGTTTCTTCTTGATCTCTTGACGCGCATCTATTCGCGATTTATGTATTGTTATTTTATTGCTGTAATTTTTATTGTGTGTTTTTTATAAAAGCATTGATGGCAGCGTAAGGCGACTCTTCAGACTTTCTTGATGCGCATCTTAAAAATTATGTTATACTTTCGAGTTTATTTTATTTTCTTTTGTTGTGTGCCTCGTATATTTATTCTCTTGCAGATTCTAAAAGGCGTTAGCTCAAGCATCAACTTTCTTAACAGGGAGTATTCTGCTTTTCTGCATTGCTTTTTATTTTAAAAACTGAGGACAGTTTTATTTTCAAGTTTGGGGGTGGTTTGTTTAATTATTTTTGTGTGTTGGTATTTTGGTGTGTTATATTTGCCTTAATTTTTTTTTAATATATATATATATATATATATTAATATTATTTTGATCTGTGAGATTTCTAGATCTGGCCATAACACCAATAAGTTAGCTATATACAAGCTTCTAAAATTGTTTTAACCGGTAAAAAAAAATTGTATATTCCAAAATTTTTGAGCCTTGATCTCTCTTTCCAAGCCTTGTAGTTATCATATAAAATCGAGTCATTCGTTACCTTGAGAAAAGAAGAATCAGTCGGTTGATGAAAAATAGAACTGAAATTTACTTAATTTGTGGAGTTTTTGATTTTTCATGCTTAAACTAAAAAATGATTTTCTGCAAAAATTCTATTCCCTAAAAAAAGGAGTCATTGGTGAAAAGAGCTATACGTTAGCAAATAACGGTGTGAAAGCTATCACCTAAAAAAAATGACGAAAAGGAGAAGTGTTGAGCAGCAACAGCTGCCTAATTTTGGGGGTCTTAAATTTTGCGAAAAATAAAGGACTAACCATTGTTGGTGCGTAGCTGCCGTCTCACAGAAAAATTGGTGAAAAGAGCTACATGTTAGCAAATAACGGTATGAAAGCTATCACCTTTTAAAAAAAATGAGATAGAAATTGTGTTGGTGAAAAGAGCTACACGTTAGCAAATAACGGTGTGAAAGCTATCACTAAAGGATGTAGTTTATGAGCAGATCTGAATTAATTAGCGATTGAATTTCAATACACTCAATTTCGTAAAAAATCATAATATTTGATGACGCCGATGAAATTCTTCTTCATATTGAGTCGAAAAATAAACGAGTGATCGAGAGCAACCATTAAAGGGAGTCGTGTGTATCACGAGTGGGAAAGTAATAATCAACCTTTTGGGGGGAAAACCTTACATTTTGGAATTACAATACTAAAACCGTGTTTTAACTTCAAAATCATTTGTAGATTTATTTTGAATCTTGATTCATTTCTATCAACTGTATAAGCTGGTTGTTGTGTATTAATGGAATTTTGATCTCCTTTTCTCTTTATATATAATTATTTTAATTTATGTGTGTATTAATTTTTCTTATTTTTATTTTTTGGAGCATAATAATAAAGAGTCTTGCTCGGGACTAGCAAGAATTCAAGTTTGGGGGTGTGATAAGTGTCAGTTTTATACACTTATCCATGGTTTGTATCGATAAATTTTACCCATAATTGAGCTAGTCTACTCGTTTTTTGCTTTTAATTAATTAGTTTTTAATAATTTTATTTTTATCGGATGATGATCGGATTAAATAACTGATTTACTCAAGAAATAACATGTTTATTAAATATTCTCTTTGTTTAATTTTGATATATTCATGTTGTAGGGCTTTCCGAGACGAATTCGGCAGTCTTTCCGGATTCAAAATCAGAGTTATATATCAAAAGTTATCATCCGAAGAAGATTTGGGGCAAAAACGCAAAGTCTGAGAAATTCTGGGCTGAAAACGTAACTCTCAAAGCAACCAGTGAGCAAATTGACGAAGCCAAGTTACGGCCGTAACTACTGGATGTTACGGCCGTAAGTCATCCAAGTTACGACCGTAACTCCTTAATGTTACGGTCGTAACTCTTGACAGATTGTTATGATTTGTCTAATTTTTTATACTTTTTGTGTATTATTGAGGGGGTGGCTGGAATTGATCCGATCTATTATAATAATGCTGGAGTTTTGGAGCTATTAGATGACTTTAGGTGTATAAATAGACCCCTTAGATCCTTCATCATTCATCATTCATCATATAATTTTTCACTTCTTGTAAACTTTTCTTTTTGTGTGAAAAACACACTTGTGTTCTTGAGTGATTTTTGTAAGTGTGGTATAACATATGTTGTTCAGAGAGTTTATTACTTCTTTCTCCTTTATCTACTAAGGGAATGAAGATCAATTCTTTCTCTTGATTCAACTAAGAATGACCACCAAAGCTTGTATAATGTATAATAAACCCTTTATGGGCTAAGTTCCTTATGTTGGGATTATAAACAAGGTTAGTCATGTTATTTAAGTTTGTATAAAGATCTATTATGAATTAGTTATTATTGTGTGTGATTTTCATTGTTTTAACAATCTTTATTTATTTGGCCAATAAATGACGATATTTATGGTCTTGATATGTTTCGAAAGAAAATATGTTTGATTAGATCAAATGATCTTCACTCTAAGTTGTTCTAGGGGATAGAAATATACCTCTAGTACTTAGATGATTCTTTGAGTTATTTTCACAAATCCTAATGCTATGTATTGAAGCCAATCAACATAGAAATATAGTGGATTGATTCAATATGTAAGGGGCGTTTTATAGTTCGAAAGAGAAACCGTCTTTTTAAGGAAAATCGAATCTACACAACATAATAAGTAAATTCATCTTATGATCTCGTATACATCTTCTATAACTAATGACGAACTAAGTTTGTAATCCCAACTATTTCATTTTATTGTTAATCAATCTATTATTATTGCAATCTTTTTATTTCCTTAAAATATTAGAACTATTATTGCATTTACTTTGCAATTATTAAACTAAACTCTTTAAATGTGTGTTTCACTCATCTTAGTATCTATAAAAATAGACTAATAGTGTATAATTCAAATTATAACCAAACTTCCTTGTGGGATCGATAAACCGGACTCAAAAAGTCCACTTTACTACTTGATACGATATCGTGCACTTGCGATAGTTACACTAACAACGTGTCAGCGTACGCTAGGCTTCGTTGTTTGCGTGCGCTATCGAGAAAACTTAACGCACGCTACACAGAGTACTTAGCGTGCGCTAAGAAGTTCAGGCAGATTACATTTTATGAGCTTTTGGCCGTAAATCGAATTGTTAGACAGTCGTACGACGTGAGATAAATTCTATATTATTTCTTTTGTTAAGGTTCGAGCTTGTTACATGATTGATTGAGGTGGGCGACCTTCGAGTGTTCGTTTTCTTGGAAGTATTTATCTTGTCTTCGAATCGAGGCAAGTACCTTATTTGTTTTATGTATTGATGTTATACATATTGTCGTGCATGTATGTCGTTGTTGTATGTCCACCTCGTGTTGGTCCGATGGGATCATCGGGGGATCTATGCTAGCGTGCGCTGGATCATCGGACGGGTTTTTCCACCACGGGTTGGTCTGACGGGATCATCGTGGGTTCCAGGCAGTGAACGCTGGATCGTCGGAATTACCATGTGTATGTTATGATATCATATTGTGATTATCAGTTGTGTATGTCATTTATGAGTTTCTCGTAGGATAAGACTCGTTAGTATTTTTGTCGTTTACGTTATTATTCTTCGTGAGATATGAATAATATGTTGTGGTACTTGTACTAGCATCGTTGTGCTAACCCCTTCAGGGGTGAACATTTTGTTTATGTTCAGGATCCAGGAGAGCGGGAAAACAACCACTGGAGCTGCATGACGACGAGGGTGCAGAGTGATGTTCCAGCCGGGTTTATTTGACTGTTGTTCGTTGGTTATTTAAATAAGTACTCGAGTACATAGTCGTTTATGATGAATTTGAATTTGGTGATGTATTAATAAGTTTCTGTTGAACATTTGTATTTTCAGTATTTGGTCAGAACTGTTGTATCTTAATTCCGTTACTTTCATTCATTTGTACCTGTTAATGTCTATTCAATTCTTCAGCCTTGTGAATCCTTATGTAAAGGATTTACGGCGCTGTAATATTCCTAAATATATAGGGGGTGTTACACACTCATCATGTGGCCGGGACGACCACAGTTAAAGCACATAGGACCGCAAACGGAACCAGTAGGAGCCGACTTAGAACCGTTTCCTCGCCCAAATGACGAAGACTCTCGAACCAGACTGAGCCTTCGGATGCCCACCAGACTTGCCTCCCGAAAACTGGCCGGAGGTCTTCTGCTTCTTCCCCTCGGCTGCCATCTCTATCGCAGCAAACGACATCTCATAAGCCATCGCTTTATTCTGATACCCCTTCAAAGTCGTGCATCCCAGACCAGACATGTAGTGACGCACCCTCGGTTTCATCTGCATATCAAAGTGGCGGATCTTATCAAACTCATCTCGAACTTGGTTTCTCACATAATGAAGCTGTTGGTTATAGTCCTTGATTGCCTGCGAAATCGGAACATCCTGGGGCTTAGCCTCAAAGAAGGCTCGGATCCTCCCCTCTTTAACTGGCCACGGACAAAACTCGTCTTCCATCAGCTCTCGGAATTCTGCCCATGTGGCTGTCCGGTCACGCGGTTTCACCGCTTGCCACCACGTTGCCGCCTCTTTGGCGAGGAAGTACTGAGCGATGGGTACCTTCCTCTCCTCAGAGCAGTTAGCAACCTCAAACACCTTTTCCATCTCAAACAACCAATTCTCCCAACCGGAAGGGTCAGAAGCACCATCAAACTGCGGAGGACGTATACGAATCACGTCCAGAAGTAAATTATCATTATCGGTTCCAGTAGGCGGAACCGGATTACTATTAGCCTGGCCAACCAAAACGGCCTGCATCAGTAGCGTCATCTGGTTCGCTACTTGCAGTAAAATATTTGCCACTCCGACATTCTCATGCGCATTGCCGGAGCTAGCAGACTGATCCTGCTGACCTCCGGAACTAGGTGGAACACTGTTCGACAAGGAAGGCATTGCTGAATAAGTTCCCGAGTTATCGGACATGGCCGCCCCACCGGCTGCGCCACGTCCCCTACCGCGGACGCGGAGCAGGAATTCTGAATAAGTAGCGGGTGAGTACAATTCAAAAGCAAAACACAACAAGATACCAAGAAAGGAATAGAACAGAACAACGCAATGAGTCAAGTTAGGAAAACTTACGGGAACCGGCGTACTGAGATGATGGCATGGCAGTGATACTGGTCAAAAACGACACTCGACTAGACCCAAATAACCGACAACCTAGGTATCCATAAACCTAAGCTCTGATACCATATTCTGTAACACCCCCAAGATGATCATGGCATATTACAGCGTCATGGACCCCACGCTGTGGAATCCACCAGGCTAACGTACCAAACTGACATCCGACAAAGACATACAACCATCACAAAACGACAATTCAAATAAAAGACTACAATCCGTCAAATAAAATCTGACATCAAATCCATTTCCCATAATGGGAACACAACGTTAACAAATTCAAAAAGGAAGTACTCGAGTACTTAAACCAATTTTATAATACAGAAATCCCAAAATAAGACATCGATAACAACCGGCTGCAATGTAACATCAACAATTGATCACGAATAAAGATCATGCTTGCCCATCATTCTCATACGGCTCGAGTGCTCGCTTGTCTCCAAGACCTGTACCTGAAATACAAAAAGTATTTCCCCCATTTAAGGGGTTAGCGACAACTGCTAGTGCAAGTACAATCCATTTGAACTACATTCTAATCAGATGAATATATGCGCCAAAATCATTTTAGAAATCATTTATATTCCGGAATATTATACGGTGCACAAGCACAAAACACATTTTCTCCTACAAAACAATTCAATGTTAACCTTGGTACGAGACTCACGGCCACCGTACCCCACAGAGCCCCTCGGACATCCTTGGGTGGTTAACCATAGTTCGTGATACGCACACACACGGCAATACGTATCCCTAGAGGCCCCGTCGGACCGTCCCTAGGTGAACATACACATATCCATCCACAACAACCACGAATAGCCACAATTCAAATACTAGAACATGTAAACAAATGTAAAGTACTTGCCTTTGAGACATCTCCGACGAAAAGGGGACGAACAATGACTACGAATGATCCGGACGGAAAACGACGGTTCCTAAATGAAGGATCAATAACTCAGTCCTAACGGACAACAATAATCGAATGGAATACACCCATAATCCCGATTACAATTCATGAAAATAAACGTTCAATCGATACGGGCGAGGGTTTACGCGAAATCTCCCCGTATCAACAATTCATGGATTAACTCGAGGAAAACGGATTGGGAATCACCCAATAACAACAATCGGTAAGAAATTTCGTAACATACATGAACAATTCGGAATCAATCACGAAAAACCCGAAAAACCTCCAAATTAGACAAGTTTAGGGTTCCTGAAGAAAATACCTCGGATTCGGACGATGGAGGATGATTACGTTGATGATGATATGTTAGCACGAATCTACGGTGATGGAATACGAAGAATTCTCCAATCAAAACTAAAGGGAATCGCCCTCTGGAGTCGCCCAGTGAAGAAAACAAAAGAAAAGATTGAAAATTGCTGTTCTGACCAGCCCGCTGATCTATTTAAAACGCATAGTTAGCGCACGCTAACTATCGCAAGGTAGCGTGCGCTAACGGGACTATAAACAGTCCAGTAGCTATTGCCTATATTTGCTAGCGTGCGATAGACAGGCTTAGCGCGCGCTAAATACTACACGATAGCGCACGCTAATAACAATGAGTTAGCGTACGCTAACAGCACGCTGATAACGCACGCAATGAAGTAAGGAATAGCATGTGCTACTCACGCAGCAGTTCAGTACTGCTCAGATCAGTACGCTGCTGCCGAGGGTACGAAACTCGAAACACACGACAAGGCCAGAATCCAGAAATACGAACACGAAATATACAAGGCGACAGAGCTAAGCGCTGAAAGAAAATATAATTCCGACTACCGGGGAATCCGAAATACGACAAAGAAGACGAAGTTCCCTAAACTTATAGGAAATTACAAAAATGGCCCAAGTGCCCGAAAATCACGATACGACGTCGGATTTACGAACCGAAAGTCTCAAAACGACCAACTCAACCATACGAACTTGCACAAAACAAGAAACAACGAAAACGAACGAGTTTTACGAGAATCGAACGTCCATACGGCAAAACATGTCATAAAATGGAATTACGTGAAAACATCACCAAAACTCATCCAAATGGAAAAACTCCAAGAATAAAGTAGATTCAAACTGTCGAAACGGTTACAAGCGAGTCGATAAAAATATACATACACCAAAAATGGAAACTGCTAAAAATGGAAAGGTACAGATATTACACTCGCGAGATATTATTAATATGGATGCTGCTTTAAAGTATGAGTATTAATGTTTACAAAGAATGTAATGCCCCTAGTTATCTAGCTATTGAGTGTTGTTTGATTGTCGGGAGAACCAGAGTTAAAGCTCTGTGAGTTCTTGTTAAAAAGATGAAGTGTTCTCTGTACTGTTCACTGTGTGTAATCGTCATAACGTCCGTTTTTCCAATGCTGGAGGTCTCCTATTTATAGGAGAGGAGGTTGTTGGGATCTCCCTGTCCTACATGGGCGATCGCCGTTCCTGCATTAAATTAAGCGGGCGATCGTCCCAAAGACGTGGGATCAAGCTTTCCTTAAAGTCCGCATGGCCGCCGCACAGATGCGCGAACCAATGAGGAGGCGACATGTGCCTCATGTCGCAGTCTTGGGAGGTCCCACCTAGGACCTTTCAGCGGGTCTGTCGGTAGGTGAGGTCGTCCTTGTCACTGACAACTGCTGACGGGCTGGAGTCAAGCCTGATCTTGCGGCGCCTTTTGCGGATCTGCACGTGGGCCTTCATCCCGAGGTTCGGTCTTCGCAGACTTTGACGGATGTTGGTTATACACGTGGCATGGGACGGTCGTCCTCGATCGGGTACTAGAGGCGATCGCCAGGTGCCAAGAAACGGTCGCCCTAGGCGTCGGCCGCTAGGCACTTGACCATGATCTGGCATCTTCGGTTGGCACGCCTGTCTTGATCTATTTGATGCCGGCTTCGGTCGCCCGGCCATTATGACGATCGCCTTTCAGGCGTATAAATTACCGCACAACAAGTATATTATTATATAATCAAAAATAAAATTCTTTTAATTCTACTCTAAAAAAATATAATCAAATTTAATACTCGAATCGAGTCGAATAATTCCAATATCCATATCGAATCGAAGTCGAATCAACATTCAATATTCGAAAAAATTTCAAAACGAACCGAATAGTTCGAATAATATGACGAGTACAAATCGAATACAGCGATATTCGCTTCGGTTCGATTTGTTTACAACCCTCATCCTTCCTACGTAAAATTACGTATGTTGAAAGAATGGAGGAAAATTGTAATAGAGGTTAAAAAGCTATATTTACATATTCAACTATAAAAATATTCCTCTCCCATCTGACCATCAATTAGATACAGAAGCCCTATGTAAACCTTACACTTCTTGGCACCAATCGAGGAAGATGCTGAATAAATGTGACTCGAGCTTACCTCAAGTGGCGACGCATTAATGTTGTCATATGAACCTCACCAATTTGTCATATGATGATTGCTTCACCGATTGTTTGGTTGCGACTGGATTTAAATCGGCAAGTTAAATCAATTTTTTTTCGTTTAAAAAGGCCGCAATTTATGCTTTTTTTTTTGCTTGAATGACCCTTTCATTTAAATAATACATAAAATACTTTATTCAATTACTTAATATCTTTAGGGTCGTTTACTTTCGACTTAATGTGACTTAATGGGCTTGACGACTTATTCGCTACAGCAGTATACGAAATGGTTTATTTACGACTTAATAAAAATGAAGTCAATCGCTGCTCACCTCCTCTTGTCCCCATACAGACACAAAAATGACATCTGATACCCCTCTCCCCTTTCACGACCTATTAATTAGCAAAAAATCTGAAAAAAATAATTCAAACTTAAAATAATAAAACTTAAAATAATCAAATTTTAATTATTTTCTTTTTATGTTCATAAGAAATCTGAAAAATAATACAAACTTAAAATAATAATATAAATAATAATAAAAACTACCGTTTATTTTCATAAAAATAATAATAATTATAAAAAAATATAAAAATTTTAGAAAATATGAAAAAGTTTAAAAAACGGAACTTATTAATTTTTTTAAAAAAAATTACAAAATTATAGAATAAATCTGAAATTTAGGTAATTTTATTTTTAATTCTGGAATATTAATATTAAAAAATCAAAATATTTATTTTAAATTCTAAAATTAGAAAATCTAAAAAATTCTGAACTATTTAAAAAAATCTGGAAATTAGTAAATTTATTCTTGCTATATTTGAATTATATCATTTATATGGCTTAAAAAAATAAACAGCAACTTATAAAACAGTTTATAATTTATATTCAGGGGTAAATCGGTCATTTCTGTTATTCAGACAGTTTATTCAGATGAAAAAGTTAACAACGACATCAATTTATCCAGACAGATAAATTTATCCATACAGGACTTAATGGAGAATTTGTATATAGTCTATACTATCTTTTATTTGTCTTTAGTTGGATTTTCAAGTTTCATAACTTTCACTATTGATATTTTAATTATTTATTAACACAAAATAAAAAAATTGATATTTTGAAAGTAGATATTGAAATAAATATAAAGATCACACATGACTATATTTTTTTCTTACATATAAATCACAAAAGATGGTTAAAATAGGGTTGGGACTTTGGAGCCGAAGAGTCGAATAGCCGAATATAAGCGAACCGAATTGGTGGAAACGGTTCCATTCGATTATCAAAAAAGAATTCATTAGAATTTTAGATTTTGGATATTAGATTCTCTTTCCAAACTGAATTTAGAATAATAGGTATTGAATTTTTGAATTCTAAATCCCAAAAAATCATAGTACCGGACATCTAAATTAATAATAATCGAATATATATATATACACACACACACACATGGATGATAATTGGAGTCGGTGGCTCTCCCAGGGATTATTTATGTATTTACTTATTCATTTCATTTTAGCTACTATATAAACTCGTAATCTTAAAATTATCGAATACTATATAAATCTGTTGGGTTAAATTAGAATATTGTGTCACCAAAATACTTCCATTGTAGGAAAAATAGTAAAACACACATTTTTTATATATAAAAAAAATGGGGATCCGAAAAACATACCCGATAATTTAGGGGTCCGGGTATTTCCGGTGTAACACCCCCAGAATACGACCGGGAATGTCACACGCCGTAGACCCTTATCACAAGGATCTACCAGGCTAAACTCCAAAAGACTACTCAATGATTGACCGACAGGGGTCAAAATTAAATACAAAGCAGACCGACAAGGTCATTAACCAATTTAGAACTAACGACATTCATATTACAATGACAATAATAAACTTGAACGCCGAAAAGAATGACAACTCAATTTAATAAATGAAAACTACACCCATGCAAGGGTGAATACTCGAACGACAGAAAAATACCGACCAGAATGAAACAAAAGAAAAGACTGGTGTGATTAGTATCATTGTCCTCCATCTCCTTCCAAGCCAATCTTGTGACTGCTCCCGAGCTGCCAAAACCTGAGCGCATAACAGGCACCCACCCCCCGAAAACTCGGGGGTTAGCAAACTGGAATTTTGCTAGTGCAAGTACATAATATACAAGATATACGAATAATAACACAAATCTCAACAGTCGTGAAGCCTTAACACAAACCACACATTCCCATAGTCCACACAGAATAGCATCACATACACAAAGTGAAAGATAATCACATAGTCATATTCTCTGTACGGAACATAACACCAATGAAACTTTAAACGAGCCCAAGGAGTCAGAAAAATACCTTTCTATAAAAGGAAAAGTATTTTGATAAGAAAGTTTGAAAACATTATTATTGACTCAGGCCATCATGGGGTTTTGAAAATCAAATGGGAATACTTTTAGAAAATACTTCAAAAACTCTCGGATCCTCAACCCAACATGTGGAAAACAATTTGCAAGAAAACCATTACAACGTTATTCGGGGTCCTCGACCCAATGCACAGAATAATCATCACATTTCAATCAAAGGCACAGCCTCTCATTCGACAATTCCTGCTCAAGACCCTTGATTAATTAACCTTCGGAGATTTCGTCAAACATCCTTGGTTAATTAACCCTGATACCAACGTTTTAAAAACAATTTGAAACAAGCTTTCAAAAACACGAATCATAGTCTATATCGAGACCAGTATTTGATAAGAGATGAAAGAACTTTGAAATACGAGGATTGTTCGGTAACGGGGTCTTAGCTATCACTCGAATATCCGTTACCAATAAGCCTGCCAGGCGCCTCCCTTGCACACCTGTGCACCGGCGTTCACTCCACTATGTTGGCCGCCCCTTGAACATGTCACCGCGCCGGCGATCACTCCTAACAGAGCCGCCCCTTGCACGCGCATTAGGTAACACCGGTGTTCACCAATCATATGGAGCCGCACATTGCAGCGTACACCGTGCCGGAGTACACACCCCGCCTCGTAGGTTCCGGATACGACGTCTCTCACAACAAGTATTCACATTATTACAAACATCAAGTACACAATCAATCATTTCAACAATTATCAAATCAATACACCAATTCACACAATTTATCCGCCAGTCCATAACCACAAAACAAACAATAACACGCACGTTATCAATCAAGACCCAACACAATAAGCCTTCGGCACAACCAACCAACGCTACACATATATCCTTATATTGCGACTCAACCGAATATATATATAAATAGATATATATATATATATATATATATATATACATATAACCTTACTATATTATATGAATAACTATACTTCGTCCATCAATCCAGGTTGAGTACGTCAACTAGCGTTAGCATTCACCACTCGTCATTCACCGACATAGGCATATATATCAATATACGTATATATATACATATATTTACATATAAATATATATAAATCTATATATATATATATGCACATATATATATCCGTATAAACTCATACATTTCGACAACAATGATTTCACGCAGTTACAATTCGTATATCGAGGTACTTGCCTTGGTAATACGACGCGAAGGAAACGACGAAGGAATAGGTTTCAGTCCGAACAATCCTCTCAAATCCGACCCTAACACAATAATGATATACAATCAATCTCAAGATCATGAATACGAAGAAATTACTCCTAGTTCTACCCGTTGGGACAATTCATCGAACATCAAGAGTGCATAGGGAATTGAAATCGGTCAACGGTGAATTAACGGGATTTCATCCCATCCAATAACAAGGGAACCAAGGGTCACGAGTATACTATCGAAATCTAACAACAACATCGGTTAAATCGGATTAAAAGACAAGATCACGACCAAACCCTCCCCAAATACATACTAGGGTATAAGAGATCTTACCTCTTGAAGATTCAAGCCCTTTGGTCCGAAGAACACGTGTTGGATCCACAATCCGAGCTTCACGATTGAAAGGAGATGAAGAAATTCACACAATCAATTGATATATGAAGGAAAATCTCCCTCTCAAGCCCTCTCTCTCGCACGGTTGAAGAAAAAGAGGAAAATGAGTGAATCTCGCTGAAAACACACAGTTATAGCGCTGTCTGCAAAGTGTGCCGCGGCACAGGGCCAAAATTTGCGCCCAGTGATCGGTAGACCGCTCTGTGTGCCGCGGCCCAGCCGGCCTGTGCCGCGGCCCACAGTACAGGCTGCTCGGCCAAAACTGGAAATTGAGTGTCTGAGCTATTCCGACCATAACTCTCTCGTCCGGACTCCGATTGACTCGCTGTTTGAACCATTGGAAATCTAGCTCGATGCTTTATAATATTGCAAAGATTCAGAATTTTTGGATTTTCCAAAAATTAACGGTGATCTAACAAAGTCGAACTCATACGTGGAAAAATCGCTAAAGAACACGGAATTCGACAGAACGACACCGAAACGAACTCGGATGACAAAAAGTGCAGAATAAGATATTCCCAAAATGATGAAACGATCCTAAGCGATTCGAAGAAACGGACCTCCACCGGAAAAATAAAAATTACCGGAAATTGAAATTGCGGATATTACATTCTACCCTCCTTAAAATAAGTTTCGTCCCGAAACTTAAAATAGAGAGCGGTGGAAAAATCAAGAAAATAACTACTTGCTCAGCCCCACATCATCATGAGCAATGCGCGAATGCGAGGTTCTAAAAATGTAAGTGAACACGATAAGTCGAGGTGGAGGAGTATCAATTTCGAGACAATAACTCCAAGAGTTAAGAAAATCACAAGACGGCTCAGACGTCCTGAAACCATGTTTCGAGCTCGACCAACCGCATCCAATTTCATAACACATTCGGAAGTGTTAATTGCACGCGAGGGAATATTAGTTTCGAACAAAATTTGCAAGGATTAAGTTCAGATATGGAAGACCACAATAATCCACGGGATTTAACAAAACAGCTCCGAAATTCGTTCGGAGGACGGCAGGCTAAGTAGAACAAGATAGTTTAAAATCGTCGAGAGGATCATAATTGAATTACCAACAATGAAAAATCACACAATACCGAAAATACTAAGGAAAGTACGGGTAATACACTCCCCCATACTAAAAGATATTTCGATCCCAAACTTAGAACAACAAGAGTTGGAAACATAGAGCAAAGAGATGAAGAACGATCAAAGTCACGATTGTTCAAAACAACAACGATTAGGACATATTACAAAATATTCATCCTCCCATGTTAGGCTCTTCAGAAGGAAACATAGGGTTTCGGGACATTCTCCACTCACTTGCTCTGTTCGCCAATAGGGTAACATTCTTTGCCAGTTCGGAAATTATCTCACAATGCTTCTCCCGATGACCTTCATGTAACACCCCCAGATCCGACCGAGAATATTACAGCGCCGTGGGCCCCGAGATGGAACCCACAAGGCTGAAGGAAATTTTCGCAAACATTTACAAACGCCCAAGAGGCTAACGACGGTATTATCTATTAAAAACATTCGAAGATTTATAAAACTCGTTTATCAAACCGTCGTAAAAACTCATTTGAATCCACAAGGCCCAAAATGCCAAAACTCAACAGTTTAAAAACATACGTTAAGCTATCGCTTACACGTATCGACAGAATAGATTTAGAAAATAATTGCCAAAGTAACCTAAGTTACCGGATACCAAAAAGGCCATTTAAAAATACTCACGCAGCGGATAAAGACAAACAATTAAAATACTCTAGCAGCGGAATACAACAACTGATCAGAAACTCAAAACACAATTACATGCCCTTGCCAGTATCCTCCGGGAAGTTCATCTCTCCACGACCGCTACAAACTTGATAATCCAAGAACCTAAAAAGAAAGCCCACGACGGGGTCACCATAATATCCAACAATGATAACCATCACATCTCGTCAATAATTACATATCAATGGAAATACTAAGTAAGAATACGACCGATTGTAATCTTACCGTCAGAATTTTTACGAGAATCCACGATTCGTATCCTTAACAACACATTAAAATAATACCGAAATATCTCAGACGGTATCTCAACAATACTCAAGGTTCTCAAAACATTATCATAACTCGCGATACGGAAATTATACCAACTCGCCAATTCAATCCATCGGATAACATCGACAATTCCAATACGATAATCGATTGTCCATCAAAGACAAGTACCAAGGAAATACGGAACATACCTCAAGATACGAAATACCATTACCATCACGTCGGTCTAATCCGAGATCGATCAACACAACATACGGACATGGTCCTAACACAAGACCTACAAATGCATACTCATATGACAACGTCAATATGATCACAACAATAACGACAATGTATACTTATGGCCACCCATAATATACATATGCACAATAACAACAACATATGGTAATCCAACGATCCAACAAGACACAATATAGATTCCCATGATGATCCCATCGGACCAACGCATGGTGGCATTACCCGTCCAAATGATCCAACAGACACTATAGATTCCCATGATGATCCCGTCGGACCAACGCATGGTGGACATATGACAACAATGCACAACTGCACAAAACAACAGTGCACAATACACGACAACAATAATGCACAAATGCATGACAACAACGATACACGAATGTATCACGACATGATCGACACAAATGACAGAAATGATTAAAATACTTGCTCCGAGTCCTTCGAGAGCAATCTCGATATCTAAACCATCACCAACCATTATTCTGAATATTCACCGATCCAAAACATCACGGACGGTAAATAATTCACGTTTTCGTCAATACCATGATGTATCCTCGATAACAAGTATACCAACGACAATTGTAAATCATATACATTATGATTTAAATTCCCAAAACTCGAATACAACCTATAATTCCAAATCTCCAGTGATTACGATTATACATTGCTATACGAATTATAAACGAATGAAACTGAAACCATTCATTAAATATTATAAACTGAGCAAGTAATAACTTGCCTCGATACCAATGAAGACATTAACAATTCCTTGCCGTCGTCTACAAGTCCCTCGGCCCTGATCAAAGCAATCTACGAACATTCTTGAATACGACCGCAAAGCATGGTTCTAAACATCGATCAATAATCTCAACCTATTACAATAATCGATTTAACACACATTCGATAACAATCAACAATCGATATAACTAATCCACAAACCCAACGATTCCAAAATATCTCGATTAAACACAAGTCCGAACAATCTAACTCAAACAATTACGAATTCATTCCCATGATTCCACAAAGCCCATATATCGATTCGATAAGGCGAGTATACAAACTTAACCAAAATATTCCAATCAATTTCTCTTTCAAGACTTCAATCAAACACCTTGAAGGCGGAATTCAAAGGTATAATCGAATCATCAATCAACAAACACCAATCACATCAAGAACACGAAGAACATAATCACAAACATATATATCCTTCAACATCACATGATTCTAGCCATCGATACGAAATAAACCACCAAAATATATCAAAAATCTCAAACATCCCAAAATATTAGAGTTCAAGCTAATTACCTTCAATCCGGCGAAAGAATCAATAATGATGTTATAATCCTTGTTCCAAGCTTTCCTAGATGTTATCACTTGATAAACCAACTCAAAATCTAAGGTTTAGGGGTTAAAAACCGAGTTTGGGTGATTTGGGACGAAAGGGGATCGTGTAGGATGGGTTGGGAAATGAAATTCCCGACTGCTTTACGTTTTTATACGCCCAGGCATGTTAGCGTACGCTAACTTCATCAATAGCGTGCGCTACCTGTTCCCAAAATACGATAAGATAGTTTTTGCCATTTTGAGCATAACTCACTCATCCGGACTCCGATTAACTCACCGTTTGAACCATTAGAAAGCTAACTCGATGCTCTATTATACTGTTATGTTTCAGAATTTTTGGAGTTTTCAAGAATCGGTGGTGATTTTCCAAAGTAGAACCTCATACACATTACTTTCCAAACAAGTGTCCAAATCTTATTTCCACTAACATTTCAACATATAGTCTTCTTAATCATATCATATACACCAAGAATCATAATCACTTGCATGTTCATCATCATACGAAATAAACAATAACAACAACATTAAAAACCCGAAATGAAGGGAGATATTAACCAACATATCTCTTCAAGAAAAACAATACCGTTCAAAACCACACGAATCATATCAATATCCGCATATCAACCATATTATCAACATAACTCAGTAATCCATCTCATAACCATACTCATCAACTCATAAACATGACGATCATCAACTCAAGAACATTATATACAATCCAAAATGAAATCCCAAAATGGAGAGTAATTACCTCTTTGAGGGAATGGATTGAATCCCAAGGTTGAATCCGTTTTCAATCACTTCCAAGCTTCAAATATTGTTAGGAATGATCAACTCAAGTGTTTGGAACCTCAACTTCTCTCTAAGACCTCTTTCTATCGGTTCACATGAAGAAATGGACGGAAATGACGAATAATGGCCAACTGCACTTATATATATATTGTACATTATTAACGTACGCTAACATCTTTAATTAACGTACGTTACAAGCTTAGCGTGCGCTAACTATCCTTTGTTAGCGTGCGCTATCGCAGCTTCGAGGCGATCGCTTTGCTTCGTAAACTAGCTTGCGTACGTAATGCCCATGTATTAACGTACGTAAAACATCCTGTCTAGCGTACGCAAGTCCTTAGCCTTAGCGTGCGCTATCCGCAGTTGACTCGTTTGTCTATATGCTCCGAAGACTGGTCCACACGCCGAAAGTGCTGACGAGGATAAGATTCCTTTTTGTCCGATATATCATTAGCGTGCGCTAACCTTTAGGGTTTAGCGTGCGCTAGTACTACATTACAAACATCCGTTGACTTATCAGAACGTGCGCCGAAAGTGGCCTGGTCCACACGTAGATTCCCTCTGATCTGCCTGCACTAGCGCGCGCTATTATTTTACCTTTAGCGTGCGCTACACCTGCACGTTAGCGTGCGCTATGAATGAGTATTAGTGTGCGCTAATAAGGCTATGTTTAGCCATTATCATCTACTCTTCTCCAACGTCTCGACATACAGAATACGAACATACGGCATACTGAATACATATACTTCTTACATCCAATTGTCGACCAAGTACGACAATTATACAAATACAGATGTCTCGGTCCTTCATTTATTTTATCCATACTGTACAGATTCCACGTTGTACAACATAACTCGGATAAAATAATATTAAACAACAGTAGTAGAAATTCCGGATATTACATACTACACCACTTAAAATAAGTTTCGTCCTCGAAACTTGCAAGCCGTCATAGAAAAACAAACAAACCATTCAACTGAAATATTCCGACACTATCACGACAACGATCAATACAGAACCCCAGAGACAGATATACGGACGAATAAAATTCTCAAAACGTTACACAAATCACATACAGTGGATCTCAAAGAAACGCACCTGAATGTTGAACATACCCTTCGGCATACGAACAACCAATCACAAACCGACGAACATACCCAATCATACCTGGAGTGGGAACGACCAATCAATATCCAAAACAACCATCCTGGAGTCATCATCCCCAAATCTACACTTAAAATAAAATCATTCAAAAATCACTATGGTAAAATCGCACTACTACCACACCAATAGAGTCACATAGCACATATGCTCCAGTTTCACTAAACTCAAAATTCCAAAATCATATTCTGTACCGAACATACATTACGTGGCATATTTCTCTTATCGGCTCAACCAACCGGTCATCTCTGGATAACCAAACTACCATACTGAAGTTTGAATCCTATTCATCGTACCATACTGATGTCTTATCCAGTTTGGAGTAATACTCATAACTTCACCATGATATGCACTATGCACTAAATGCGTATGTATATCAATCAAATTTTCAAAACCTGTTTGAAATCATATAGTCTCGTCAAGAAGGCAATTTTCGAAAGTTCTTTCAAAAATTTCAAAACTCAAAACATAAATTTTTCGTAAGTCCACGAAATCAATTTTCAAAAAAATTAAATCGGCTCGCTGGTGCCAAGTATTCGATAACAGTTTCCTTCGATTCTACACGATTTCGATGTTTCAAATGAAAACTATGCAAATGCTGGACTACATCCATATTACTGTATACCAATTCGGTTCGCTATTCCATCGGAAAACCACACGATAAAGTTCCGAAATTTTCAATATATAAACTCCGACTAAAAACTCCTTTTCCACATATGACTCGCAACGTCAATCATTTTCCATCCTGGATCACCTCAATTATGCTATGACAATGCATTGAAACAATTCAACACAGCGAAAGACTTCCCGAGAAGTTTCATTTGAACAAGTAAATCAAAACCTCAGAAGGTAGTAATAAAATAGGTTAACAATTGGTAGAGTGTTTTACAAATCTCGAGAGTTTTTTTTTTAGAAATCATGAAAAAGCCTTTTGAAACATTAGGGTCTCAGCCCGTATCTCGTTCCGCATTACAAAAAGTTTAAAAAAATAGAAAACCCTTTTTCGGACCCCAAGTCCCGAGTTATAAAACAATTTCAAAAATCTATTGGGTCTCGGCCCAAAAATCATTTTCCGTAAAACATCCATAAAATATTCATTTTGAAAAGTATCATTTTCAAATGCTCAAAAACAGCTCGTATATCTCAAAATGAACTAACATGACTACATGTTCTCCTGAACAATCCACAATATTTCTCTCAAATGCACAACTCCGTTCCCAAAACTTAATCGACATATTGATTTCCAAAATCATAACTTCTCAAGATCATCAATCCTGTCCCAACTCTGTCACCTTATACTGTAATGAATAATATTCTGTTGAATCTCAAAGCATATCAACTTAGAACGGCAATAAATCTCAATGAAATCCAAAATCCAAATACTTACAGATCGTGAAGTCGATGATTCCCCGTGATACTGGCACATGTCTCGACTCAAGAAAATACTCGACACAGATATTTTCAAGACACACGTTTTGCAAACTCAGTTCAACTCGAGAACACAACACAGCTCTATCTGAAGAAACACGTTAACACCATTTGAAAAAGTTTACAACAACCCCAGTACTACACTGGTAAATCACATAACACACAAGCCCGAGTGAACAACAAAAACTCACGGCTCAGACACTTATCAACCGACAACTCGAATGACACGACAAAAGCACGACCCAACTCGACCCGACTGCCTAGGTTTTCTCAACCTAAAGCTCTGATACCATATTCTGTAACACCCCCAGATCCGACCGGGAATATTACAGCGCCGTGGGCCCCGAGATGGAACCCACAAGGCTGAAGGAAATTTTCGCAAACATTTACAAACGCCCAAGAGGCTAACGACGGTATTATCTATTAAAAACATTCGAAGATTTATAAAACTCGTTTATCAAACCGTCGTAAAAACTCATTTGAAACCACAAGGCCCAAAATGCCAAAACTCAACAGTTTAAAAACATACGTTAAGCTATCGCTTACACGTACATCGGAGCAATAGATTTAGAAAATAATTGCCAAAGTAACCTAAGTTACTGGATACCAAAAAGGCCATTTAAAAATACTCACGCAATGGATAAAGACAAACAATTAAAATACTCCAAAGAATGGAATACAACAACCGATCGTAAACTCAAAACACAATTACATGCCCTTGCCGGTATCCTCCGGGAAGTTCATCTCTCCACGACCGCTACAAACTTGATAATCCAAGAACCTAAAAAGAAAGCCCACGACGGGGTCGGTCATAATATCCAACAATGATAACCATCACATCTCGTCAATAATTACATATCAATGGAAATACTAAGTAAGAATACGACTGTGTAATCTTACCGTCAGAATTTACGAGAATCCACGATTCGTATCCTTAACAACACATTAAAATAATACCGAAATATCATGCGGTATCTCAACAATACTCAAGGTTCTCAAAACATTATCATAACTCGCGATACGGAAATTATACCAACTCGCCAATTCAATCCATCGGATAACATCGACAATTCCAATACGATAATCGATTGTCCATCAAAGACAAGTACCAAGGAAATACGGAACATACCTCAAGATACGAAATACCATTACCATCACGTCCTAATCCGAGATCGATCAACACAACATACGGACATGGTCCTAACACAAGACCTACAAATGCATACTCATATGACAACGTCAATATGATCACAACAATAACGACAATGTATACTTATGGCCACCCATAATATACATATGCACAATAACAACAACATATGGTAATCCAACGATCCAGTGCACACAGCTATAGATTCCCATGATGATCCCATCGGACCAACACATGGTGGCATTACATCCGGCGATCCAACAGACACTATAGATTCCCATGATGATCCCGTCGGACCAACGCATGGTGGACATATGACAACAATGCACAACTGCACAGAACAACAGTGCACAATACACGACAACAATAATGCACAAATGCATGACAACAACGATACACGAATGTATCACGACATGATCGACACAAATGACAGAAATGATTAAAATACTTGCTCCGAGTCCTTCGAGAGCAATCTCGATATCTAAACCATCACCAACCATTATTCTGAATATTCACCGATCCAAAACATCACGGACGGTAAATAATTCACGTTTTAAATCAATACCATGATGTATCCTCGATAACAAGTATACCAACGACAATTGTAAATCATATACATTATGATTTAAATTCCCAAAACTCGAATACAACCTATAATTCCAAATCTCCAGTGATTACGATTATACATTGCTATACGAATTATAAACGAATGAAACTGAAACCATTCATTAAATATTATAAACTGAGCAAGTAATAACTTGCCTCGATACCAATGAAGACATTAACAATTCCTTGCCGTCGTCTACAAGTCCTCGCCCCGATCAAAGCAATCTACGAACATTCTTGAATACGACCGCAAAGCATGGTTCTAAACATCGATCAATAATCTCAACCTATTACAATAATCGATTTAACACACATTCGATAACAATCAACAATCGATATAACTAATCCACAAACCCAACGATTCCAAAATATCTCGATTAAACACAAGTCCGAACAATCTAACTCAAACAATTACGAATTCATTCCCATGATTCCACAAAGCCCATATATCGATTCGATAAGGCGAGTATACAAACTTAACCAAAATATTCCAATCAATTTCTCTTTCAAGACTTCAATCAAACACCTTGAAGGCGGAATTCAAAGGTATAATCGAATCATCAATCAACAAACACCAATCACATCAAGAACACGAAGAACATAATCACAAACATATATATCCTTCAACATCACATGATTCTAGCCATCGATACGAACTAAACCACCAAAATATATCAAAAATCTCAAACATCCCAAAATATTAGAGTTCAAGCTAATTACCTTCAATCCGTGAAAGAATCAATAATGATGTTATAATCCTTGTTCCAAGCTTTCCTAGATGTTATCACTTGATAAACCAACTCAAAATCTAAGGTTTAGGGGTTAAAAACCGAGTTTGGGTGATTTGGGACGAAAGGGGATCGTGTAGGATGGGTTGGGAAATGAAATTCCCGACTGCTTTACGTTTTTATACGCCCGGGCATGTTAGCGTACGCTAACTTCATCAATAGCGTGCGCTACCTGTTCCCAGAATACGATAAAGTGTAGTTTTTGCCATTTTGAGCATAACTCACTCATCCGACTCCGATTAACTCACCGTTTGAACCATTAGAAAGCTAACTCGATGCTCTATTATACTGTTATGTTTCAGAATTTTTGGAGTTTTCAAGAATCGGTGGTGATTTTCCAAAGTAGAACCTCATACACATTACTTTCCAAACAAGTGTCCAAATCTTATTTCCACTAACATTTCAACATATAGTCTTCTTAATCATATCATATACACCAAGAATCATAATCACTTGCATGTTCATCATCATACGAAGTAAACAATAACAACAACATTAAAAACCCGAAATGAAGGGAGATATTAACCAACATATCTCTTCAAGAAAAACAATACCGTTCAAAACCACACGAATCATATCAATATCCGCATATCAACCATATTATCAACATAACTCAGTAATCCATCTCATAACCATACTCATCAACTCATAAACATGACGATCATCAACTCAAGAACATTATATACAATCCAAAATGAAATCCCAAAATGGAGAGTAATTACCTCTTTGAGGGAATGGATTGAATCCCAAGGTTGAATCCGTTTTCAATCACTTCCAAGCTTCAAATATTGTTAGAATGATCAACTCAAGTGTTTGGAACCTCAACTTCTCTCTAAGACCTCTTTCTATCGGTTCACATGAAGAAATGGACGGAAATGACGAATAATGGCCAACTGCACTTATATATATATTGTACATTATTAACGTACGCTAACATCTTTAATTAACGTGACGTTACAAGCTTAGCGTCGCTAACTATCCTTTGTTAGCGTGCGCTATCGCAGCCCGCAGGCGATCGTTTTGCTTCGTAAACTAGCTTGCGTCGTAATGCCCATGTATTAACGTCGTAAAACATCCTGTCTAGCGTCGCAAGTCCTTAACCTTAGCGTGCGCTATCCGCGATTGACTCGTTTGTCTATATGCTCAAGACTGGTCCACACGCCGAAAGTGCCGACGAGGATAAGATTCCTTTTTGTCCGATATATCATTAGCGTCGCTAACCTTTAGGGTTTAGCGTGCGCTAGTACTACATTACAAACATCCGTTGACTTATCGAACGTGCGCCGAAAGTGGCACGGTCCACACGTAGATTCCTCTCGATCTGCTGCACTAGCGCGCGCTATTATTTTACCTTTAGCGTGCGCTACACCTGCACGTTAGCGTGCGCTATGAATGAGTATTAGCGTGCGCTAATAAGGCTATGTTTAGCCATTATCATCTACTCTTCTCCAACGTCTCGACATACAGAATACGAACATACGGCATACTGAATACATATACTTCTTACATCCAATTGTCGACCAAGTACGACAATTATACAAATACAGATGTCTCGGTCCTTCATTTATTTTATCCATACTGTACAGATTCCACGTTGTACAACATAACTCGGATAAAATAATATTAAACAACAGTAGTAGAAATTCCGGATATTACACTTCACACCCACACCGGTAACAAGTCAAGAGTGGAAAGGGACAATTTGCACGAACATGTCCCTGACGATTGCAGTTGAAGCACCCTCCCTTCTTACCGAGAGTCACCGATGCTGGCTTGGGATTCCAAGCGCTCACTCCCAATCGCGAAGACGACGCATTCGAACGACGTGGGGGTTTGGGAGCCTTAGACTCTTCACCGCCCAAAAACTTCCTAGATATCCTCGGTCTCTTGGCTTCGCTCGTGGGCTCGACCACTGAGGAGATTTCATAGGATATCGTTTGACCTTGATACTCCTTCACCGTAGCATGAATCATGGTCGTACGAACCACCTCGCCGCTTCCATTTCCATCATCACGTCTACGTCCGCCGAGGCTCGACATACTAATACGGATAACACCGATCAACAGTATTAGTTTATCAGTCGTACAATATACCACAATTATCAACCCGAGTTTTAGTTAGCATCCTTAGAATAACGATACTATCGTAAAGCATAAAGTTTTATGAAGTCAATTTCGAGTTCCTCGACGAGGACGATCATTATATGTATGCACTTAATGAAAGCAAATTTTTGAAAAAGAGGGCTAGTCACGTTGCGCCCAAGACTTGTAAACACTGTCTTTTATTTCGGAAGAGGAAGTTTATATAACGACTCTAAAAATTATTTTCGAGTGATGTATAAAAGAAAAAAAAAAGAAATCGAAAATTAGTTCGTAACTAATTTGAAATATTTCAAAAATATTGAGTCCCAAATACCACAATTTTGAAAATCTTTCCTCTTCTTCCAAAATGTTTATTCGAAAGAATTTTCCACCGAGATACGTGACCATTTAACATGACGATATGAAATCATGGCTTCACACAATTTTAGAAAATTTCAAAGCATCACTTTAAAATATTCGTGATACTACAGCGCCGTGGGCCCCGTGCCGGAACCCACCAGGCTAAAAATCATTTTAAAAAAATGTTCAAAATGCCAAAATGGCCGAAGTCGGTAATATTCTCAAATACTCACAAAAGTCATTTATAAAATATCAAATACCGTCATAAGAATACTATCAAAACATGCAAGACCAAAATATCAAAACTCGATTTGCAAGATATCAAAAGCCATCTTAAATACTCATGCGGTGGATAAAATTATCATTCATAAATTTATTCTAATAAAGTGCCGAAACAGATAAACATGTTCGACTTCCGAAGCATACTACATAACCATTTTCACTCGGACCGCATACGCATGTTATATCCTAAAACGATAATATCACCAACAAGTTCCAATTCCTAGTTCACATTAAACATATTAGCACAATATAATCAAATACGTATATAAGGGGACTTACGATCGGGAGGCTTACCATCACAGATTGCCGGAAGATGATGTCGGAACCACGATACTAATCACAACTCTGATGCGCGCGACTTACACAAGACATGGACTTGACCCAACGGCCTAGGTTTTTCGCAAACCTAAGCTCTGATACCATATATGTAACACCCCCAGAATACGACCGGGAATGTCACACGCCGTAGACCCTTATCACAAGGATCTACCAGGCTAAACTCCAAAAGACTACTCAATGATTGACCGACCGGGGTCAAAATTAAATACAAAACAGACCGACAAGGTCATTAACCAATTTAGAACTAACGACATTCATATTACAATGACAATAATAAACTTGAACACCGAAAAGAATGACAACTCAATTTAATAAATGAAAACTACACCCATGCAAGGGTGAATACTCGAACGACAGAGAAATACCGACCAGAATGAAACTAAAGAAAAGACTCTGGTGTGATTAGTATCATTGTCCTCCATCTCCTTCCAAGCCAATCTTGTGACTGCTCCCGAGCTGCAAAAACCTGAGCGCATAACAGGCACCCACCCCCCGAAAACTCGGGGGTTAGCAAACTGGAATTTTGCTAGTGCAAGTACATAATATACAAGATATACGAATAATAACAACACAAATCTCAATAGTCGTGAAGCCTTAACACAAACCACACATTCCCATAGTCCACACAGAATAGCATCACATACACAAAGTGAAAGATAATCACATAGTCATATTCTCTGTACGGAACATAACACCAATGAAACTTTAAATGAGCCCAAGGAGTCAGAAAAATAGCTTTCTATAAAAGGAAAAGTATTTTGATAAGAAAGTTTGAAAACATTATTATTGACTCAGGCCATCATGGGGTTTTGAAAATCAAATGGGAATACTTTTAGAAAATACTTCAAAAAATCTCGGATCCTCAACCCAACATGTGGAAAACAATTTGCAAGAAAACCATTACAACGTTATTCGGGGTCCTCGACCCAATGCACAGAATAATCATCACAGTACAATCAAAGGCACAGCCTCTCATTCGACAATTCCTGCTCAAGACCCTTGATTAATTAACCCTCGGAGATTTCGTCAAACATCCTTGGTTAATTAACCCTGATACCAACGTTTTAAAAACAATTTGAAACAAGCTTTCAAAAACACGAATCATAGTATATATCGAGACCAGTATTTGAAAAGAGATGAAAGAACTTTGAAATACGAGGATTGTTCGGTAACGGGGTCTTAGCTATCACTCGAATATCCATTACCAATAAGCCTGCCAGGCGCCTCCCTTGCACACCTGTGCACCGGCGTTCACTCCACTATGTTGGCCGCCCCTTGAACATGTCACCGCGCCGGCGATCACTCCTAACAGAGCCGCCCCTTGCACGCGCATTAGGTAACACCGGTGTTCACCAAACATATGGAGCCGCACATTGCAGCGTACACCAGGCCGGAGTACACACCCCGCCCTCAGAGGTTCCCGGATACGACGTCTCTCACAACAAGTATTCACATTATTACAAACATCAAGTACACAATCAATCATTTCAACAATTATCAAATCAATACACCAATTCACACAATTTATCCGCCAGTCCATAACCACACAACAAACAATAACACGCACGTTATCAATCAAGACCCAACACAATAAGCCTTCGGCACAACCAACCAACGCTACACATATATCCTTATATTGCGACTCAACCGAATATATATATAAATAGATATATAGATATATATATATATATATATATATATATATATATACATATAACCTTACTATATTATATGAATAACTATAGTTCGTCCATCAATCCAGGTTGAGTACGTCAACTAGCGTTAGCATTCACCACTCGTCATTCACCGACATAGGCATATATATCAATATACGTATATACACATATATTTACATATAAATATATATAAATCTATATATATATATGCACATATATATCCGTATAAACTCATACACTTCGACAACAATGATTTCACGCAGTTACAATTCGTATATCGAGGTACTTGCCTTGGTAATACGACGCGAAGGAAACGACGAAGGAATAGGTTTCAGTCCGAACAATCCTCTCAAATCCGACCCTAACACAATAATGATATACAATCAATCTCAAGATCATGAATACGAAGAAATTCCTCCTAGTTCTACCTGTTGGGACAATTCATCGAACATCAAGAGTGCATAGGGAATTGAAATCGGTCAACGGTGAATTAACGGGATTTCATTCCATCCAATAACAAGGGAACCAAGGGTCACGAGTATACTATCGAAATCTAACAACAACATCGGTTAAATCGGATTAAAAGACAAGATCACGACCAAACCCTCCCCAAATACATACTAGGGTATAAGAGATCTTACCTCTTGAAGATTCAAGCCCTTTGGTCCGAAGAACACGTGTTGGATCCACAATCCGAGCTTCACGATTGAAAGGAGATGAAGAAATTCACACAATCAATTGATATATGAAGGAAAATCTCCCTCTCAAGCCCTCTCTCTCGCACGGTTGAAGAAAAAGAGGAAAATGAGTGAATCTCGCTGAAAACACACAGTTATAGCGCTGTCTGCAAAGTGTGCCGCGGCCCAGCATAAGTGTGCCGCGGCACAGGGCCAAAATTTGCGCCCAGTGATCGGCATCCCGCTCTGTGTGTCGCGGCCCAGCCGGCCTGTGCCGCGGCCCACAGTACAGGCTGCTCGGCCAAAACTGGAAATTGAGTATTTGAGCTATTCCGACCATAACTCTCTCGTCCGGACTCCGATTGACTCGCCGTTTGAACCATTGGAAAGCTAGCTCGATGCTTTATAATATTGCAAAGATTAAGAATTTTTGGAGTTTCCAAAAATTAACGGTGATCTAACAAAGTCGAACTCATACGTGGAAAAGTCGCTAAAGAACACGGAATTCGACAGAACGACACCGAAACGAACTCGGATGACAAAAAGTGCAGAATAAGATATTCCCAGAATGGTGAAACGATCCTAAGCGATTCGACAAAAACGGACCTCCGCCGGAAAAATAAAAATTACCGGAAATTGAAATTGCGGATATTACATCCGGGTAATGTAAACAATAAGGAAACATACCCAAATAAGGTTCGAGTAACGAGTATGACTATTTTTTATCAATAATCGAAAATCCTAGCCTTAGTCAAAAGAGATCGTCTAAATTGTGTAAAAGCCCAAAAATTGCAATAACAAAACAATAGAAGGGGTCAATAATTTTTTGTTGATGTTATGTTTTGTTCTATACATTATTATTTTACGAAAAAGATTTCAAAGTCGTTTTCTGTTGCGCATGAGTTCATAGTCGTTTTTGGTTTATCTATTGTAATTCTGCACAAACCGAGTTCGAGACCATTTTGGCTTGTTGTTGTTCTGAATAACAATTTCTAAGGCGTTGCGGTCATATTATTGTCCTATTACGAATCTGTTCCTGTCATCTATATTCTATTTGTTAAAATAATATACTCCCTCTCATTCAAAATAAATGCCATTCTAGATTTTGTTAACTTTTCTAGCTTATTTTCTCTCCTATTCCACCAAACCAAACATACCCAGTATATCCCTCTTAGAGCAGGGTCTGGGGAGGGTAAGATGTACGCAGACCATGCCCCTACTTATTACGGTAGGGAGGTTGTTTCCGTGAAGACCCCCAGCTTAGTGCACAGCAGAATCTTGTGTGATAAATACAAAGGAAAACATATGATTCGAAAAAGCTCGAGACCATACCTGAGTCCATGGCTTGATCCACATGGGACTTACCTAAGCGGAATTTACTTCACTCCCGATGAACGCTGCTCTAACAAAAGAGAGGTTGGCTCTGCGCACAGCTCCCTGTTAAAAATACACCACACGCAAAGACAATAGGATAGAATATATAATAAAAGTAAAAATGCAATGCTCTAGGTCAAAGCTAACCGAGACAACCCAACCCTGAGGCTCTCAACTACAGCACCGCTCCCTAAAAAAGAATCCACAACTCTGATCTGGTGCCTCCAAGCGCACCTATCAACAGTCATGGTCTCGGAAAGGTTTAAGGCCTTCAAATCTAATCTCAGTTGCTCCTCCCACGTCCTCCTCGGTCTGCCTCTCTTCCTCTCCCCGACAACCATTAAACTCTCGACCCTCCTCACCGGAGCAGAAGCCTGCCTCCTGCGGACGTGGCCAAACCATCTCAATATCCCTTCCCTAACTTTCGCTGAAATGGGCATCACTTCTAGCGCGTTCCTGAAAACCTCGTTTGCAATTCTATCTAACATTGTGCGACCACACGACCAACGTAACATTCTCATTTCAGCCACTTCCAACTTGCTCTCAAGCGACTTCTTCATCGCCCAACATTCGGAGCCATACAACATTCACTACGCCATAAGTGCTCATATGCAATGCTTGTTTATTGTTGCAGAAGACACGAAAAGTGTTGCTTTAGGCCAAAGGCAACACCAAACTCTTGTTGCCAATACGGCCGTTGCCTTTGACACCTAAGGCAACACTTTTAGTCTCTACTGCAACAATGGAAAAGTATTGCATTACGCCTATAATGCAACAACATAACCAAGTAAAGCAACAACAAACGATGTTGCCTAAGATTTCAAAAAAAAAAAAGAAAACAAAACAGAGTCCACATGTGCCACGTCATCAATGGATCCCATCTTGATGCCACGTCAGCAGTGAGGCCCACATTTATGCCACATCATCAATGGGCTCTGCATTTGTGCCACATCAGTAGTGGGCCCCACATCTACACCACATCAGCTTTTTTTTTTTTTTGTAATACCACTTTTATAAAATACAACAACAGTTAAAGTAAAAGGCAACACTTCATACAAATATTTTGAAATAACCATTTTATTTTTACATGAACCCATCCAAAAATAACCAAGGCAGCCAAAACAAACAAGGATGCCAATACAAAATACAAAGTCCTAAATTCATACAAAACAACAAACCATCAATTTAACTTCAAAAGTACCAAAACCAAACAACAACACCAATCTAACTTAAAAAGTACAAAATAAGCTTATAAGCTGTTTCTTAAGAAAAGTGTAATGATAAATGTAGAAGCTAATAAGATGTTGTATACAAACTTAGTCGAACATCGTTCCACCACACATTGGTGTGAAGAGGAACTAAAATATCATGCAAATTCTGACACTTCATGTAGACAGATGAATTTATGGGAAATTAAATGATTCCAAAATAAGCTTGAAGCTGAAAGGCCACATACAAAAACAAAGACGAAGATGGTTACTATACATGTTTACCAAATTCACTTCATTCTTTGGGAAATCAACACAAAGATAAATGAAAATGAAACTGGGACATATCAATTTTCTATGAGTAGAATGCTACAATAATATTTGATCCGCTTACTAGGCAATCTACGCAATTTACAACATCAGCTCTTTTCAAAGTTACAAATGCTTCCTTAAGGTACTGTTAGACAATTATAATTCCCACATGCTATCCATTATAATTTCTCTCTAATCTTGTTGAAAAGATCTTTGATTAATAAAAACAAGACACCTGGATTCTCCAATGTACCCAGCATTGTGTGTGTTTTCCTAGCTCTGGTGGCACCATAGCAAATGCTCGATAGCATAGATACAAGTTACATAAAACAAAATTCTACCAAACAAAAAAAAGTTACATAAAACAAAAAACACCAGAAGTCAGAATCTAATCAAGTATAATTAATAATTATCTGCAGATAATCACTACAAATTTTACAGCTTAACTATTCAGATTTTAGCATATCTTTTTTATATGAATATAGTCGGCTGCAGTAAATATGACTAATAAAACAAATTAATGTCTAGAAAATTTTCTCAATGAAAAAAAGTAAAATAACAAGCGTAACAAGCATAATTCAATTGATAACCAAAGACAGGAAGAAGATAAAGAGTAACTAACTTTTTCTTGTCAATATCGGGGATGTCGCTTCTCTCAGCCTTCTCCACAATAACCTAAATACCCGAAGAAAAAGAAATTGCTGACATCGCGATTGGAAACAAAAAATTAAATACGCAAGCAGAAGAACTGCATATAGACGAAAGTTGAGTTCTTTATACAGGAATTCGGTCGGGGTACTTCTCCCTGATACGAGCAGCTTCAGCCTGTCGCCTCTCTGCAGCATATTCAAAAGTACTATACTTTGTAATGCAACAAAATGCGAAAGAAGGTAAAATTAACGGAGGACAAAATCAATTCAAGCACAAAAAAAATCAGCCTCTGTTCAGATTGTGGAACAACAATAAACAAAACCATTTTTTTCCTTTTAAGTGGTAGCGATAACAACTAGGTTATCATAAAAAACAAAAATTTACAGCATTTATTAGGTACAAACTCAATCAAATCCGAAGAATTGAAGTTCACATGACTTTATCTCTTTCCTCTACCCGGCTGCTCCCCCATAACAGTAAATTAATTTTCTTTTCCAAATCCCAGAATCCGAACACATTACAACCAATGGACAATACACAAAAATACCTATGAAAGTAAAATAATAGAACTGAAAGTCAAATCTCAAGAATTCGACACATAAATCCAGATATCACATACCAATCATGCCATTCTACTGAAGCATAGATCAAGGGTAGCCATAAAAGAAAAATACACAAACTCACGATCCGGATAATTCAAGTAAATTGATTGAATCACGAGCTACCTTTAGTTTCAGTAGCAGATCGACTTCAACAATGGAATCACGAGCTTTGAACAACGGAATCCCAAATCGAATCCCAAATCAATTGAATCGACTTCTTTATATATATGTAGATGTATATGTCAGAGGCTCACGGGCGGATGGTCATTGAGAGAATCGGGAGCAAAAACGGTAGTTGGGGAGTTGGCCGACAAGAGGGATCACGGGGAGAGGAGAATAAAACCTTCGGGGTCCTATTCTTCGAGCACTAGCCGGGAGTCTGGGAGGTACGGACTGGATGGAGAGAGAAGAGGAGAGAATGAGGGAGGCGGTGAGAAGAGGGAGTAGGGTTAGGGGGTTATAAGTGGGAGATCGGACGGTTCTGATGAAGGGAGATTAATAATCTTAATCGGACGACTCCCACTAAAAAAGACTGTCATAAGCTTGGGTTGGGTTCGAGCTGGGATAATGAAAATGTTATAACGGGTCGGTTGGGCCAAAATATTATAACAAACAGATAACATAATATAACCACACCAGCAAAATACACTTAGCAATCAATCAAATAGGGAAAAAGACTAGGAAACCCTTGAGCAATCATTCAGATCTAAATAAAAAAAGAATTTAATCCTTCAAATCAAATCCAAAATAAAAAGTTCAACATACCTTTTTAATTGACGGATCGAGAATTAAAGAAATATTACTTAAAATACGGAACCAACCACAACGTTTTCTAAAAACGCCATGTAAGTGTACTTTTACATAGCGCTTCCTAATTAAACGCTATATAAGTATTTTTAAAAAGGATTGTATTATTTTTTATAATTTAAAATTTTGAAGTTTTAATATTAAAATTTATAATGTGTATTAGATTAAATAATTTAAATATAATTATAATTTATATTATATTATATATCAAACTTTGAAAATAAAACATATATCGTAATTTAAATTTCATTATATATATTGATAATATATTAAACTTGAAAATTATAAAAAATATTTGTAATTTTTAATTATAATATTAAAAAATATGATAAGTATTTATATTAAATATAAATAATTTAAATCAAATTTATCATATGTTATAAATCAAACTTTAAGAGTAAAAAGTTATCAAAATTTAAATTTCAATTCATTATGTTTGTTTTGGACAATAACTTGAAAAATTATTAAAAAAATTAGATATAATGCAACACCATCACAGGTGTTGCACGTCGCGCAACACCATTTTTATCTTGCAACACCAAATCTATATCTAGTGCAATACTATTTCAGTAGTGTTTCAAAAGATCAAAAATCAGCAATCTATTGAAACGCTTTGGTGGCAACACTAGCTAAAAGCATTGCCTATGAGCACTTATGGCGTAGTGATTGCAGGTCGAATTGCCGCTCTATAGAATTTATCCTTCAACTTTAGAGGGACTTTCTTGTCGCACATGACCCCTGTCGCTGCTCTCCACCTCAGCCACCCCGCCTTGATGCGATGCGTGACATCATCTTCACACTCACCTTCCTTCTGAATGATCGAACCCAAATACTTGAACTTATCCGTACGGGGTACGATCTGATCCGCAATCATTACCTCAACATCTTCCTCGTTGGCCTCACCACTAAAGTTACACCAGAGATACTCGGTCTTAGAACGGCTCACACACAAGCCCTGGGATTCTAACTTAGCCCTCCAAAGCTCCAACTTCGAGTTCACCTCCCTCCTCGACTCTACCACTAACACAATGTCGTCAGCAAAAAGCATGCACCACGGGATGCCATCTTGAATCCCTCGCGAAATGACGTCAAGAATTAGAGCGAAGAGAAGAGGACTTAGCGCCGACCCCTGGTGTAGACCTATCTCAACCGGAAAATACTGGGTGTCACCAACTGGGGTCCTAACGCACGTCCTAGCTTGGGAGTACATGTCTTGGATCGCCCTAACGAACGGCAACGACACCCTCCTCTCTACTAGGCTCCTCCAAATAACATCGCGCGGAATGCTATCATAAGCCTTCTCTAGATCTATGAACACCGTATGGAGGTCCTTACGCCGCTCTCTAAACTCTCCATAAGGCGTCTGACGAGATGAATGGCCTCAGTCGTGGACCTCCCCGGCATGAAGCCAAATTGGTTCTCTGAGATCTCAACTTCTCTTCTAACCCTGCATTCCACCACTCTTTCCCAAAGTTTCATAGTATGACTGAGGAGTTTAATACCCCTATAGTTACTACAACTCTGAGCATCGCCTTTATTCTTGAAAAAAGGCACGACAATACTATGCCTCCACTCTGTCGGCATCTTAGAGCCTTTGAGGAGGATGTTGACCAGCTCTGCTAGCCACTGAAATCCGACTTACCCCAGACAAAGCCACACCTCAATAGGGATCTGATCCGGGCCTACAGCCTTAGCTCTACCCATTTTCATTAGGGCACCCTTTACTTCCTCCTTGCTGATGCTCTCACAGGAACTAAACGAACGAGCAGAAGATAGACTAACTCCTTGCACCACCGAGTCACTACCTCTAGCCTCATTGAAAAGTTCGAAAAAATACCTATTCCACCGCTCCTTAATAGCCATATCGTTCACTAACACTTGACCCAAATCATCCTTAATAAACTTAACAGGACCCAGGTCGCACCGCCCTCTTTCCCTAGCTTTCGCTAGTTTAAAAATAGCATTCGCTCCTTCTTTGGTGTCTAGGCGCTTGTACATCTCCTCGTAAACCTCATATTTAGCCTTAGCCACTGCCTTCTTAGCCTCTCTTTTCGCCACCTTGTACGCTACAATCTTCAAGATTCTCTCCTCCCCATCACTAACCGACAAAAGCTCCTTAAATAGCTCTCCTATTCCACTATTACCCCTAATTACTCACTTCTTCACCCTTCATTAGATTCAACTCATCATTTCTTAGGGATACATTTTGGCAAAATAAGATTTACTTAATTTGTATATACAGGACTAGAATAACATATTAGGATCTCCGAATATCTAACATGTATTAATATTGGTAGCATGTTCATAAATATTTGTGTTTGTTTAAATAAACTATTATAATTTATTCTTATAAATAATCTATGTTGAATTACAGATATGTGTGATGCGGATTTCGTATGCATACCAATTGCTACCTAGTTGAATTTGATGAGAATGATGAACGTGTATGGGTGTGGAAGTATGTGGCTAATCCAAAAAGGAGAACTCATATTCTTCTCCCAAGAGCAATTTCATATGTGAAATTATATGAAAACGTGAGAGAGGGGCTGAAAATTAATTCAAGTTTGTATGAAATAAAGATATCATGTTTTGATCCAAATATGCCTTGGTTTGCGGTAGTACCATTTGTCATTGATAGTGACAACAATGTGAAGTGGTTTTTTTCGATAGGTGAATTGATTCGAGATTATCTATACATGACCCCTTTTGAAAAAGTTCCTAAAAGTGGAGAATAATTTAATATTGGTGAATGTGTATTACGAACCGATGGTGGAGAATAACTTGAATATATGGCGAGGGAGAACGATTTTGTGTAAATTGAAAATGTTTCGGTCAAAGATAATGTGTAATATCTGTATTTTTTATTTTTAGTAATTTCTATTTTTGGTATTTTTTTTCGTTCTTGACGACTCGCTTATAACCATTTCAATATTTTGAAACTATCTTGTTCTACACGTGTTACCATCCGAACGATTTTTGAGGGCTGTTTTATTGAAATCCATATATTGACGTGACTTTTTTGTGTTTGGGTTCGATTTTTGTAAACCTTGTCCAACATATGATATCATTGTGCCTACTAGTCCTTTTTACATATTTGGACGTGTTGTGCAATGGTGTGTTGCCGTTCGATTCTAAATCGTGATTTTCGAAAATTTGGGCCATTTTGAAATTTTTCAAAGTTTTGGACATTTGACTTCGTATTCATTTCGTACCTTTGAGTGGTTGGAATCACATGTTTGGTTGGCGCTTGGACTCGTTGTTGGGAACTCTTTGCAAGCGCTTCGTTGTTGTTGTTAACCTTCGTTCAATATTCGAATTGTAATCGGGATATTTGAGGCGACACTGCTGTACTGCTGTACAGAAGGTTTAGCACATGCTAGACCACATGTTAGCGCACATTAAATTGCAACATTTGCGCACACTAATGCACTGGTTAGCGCATGCTATCGGGCAGTGACTAGATTAGTATATTATTTTCAGGTCTGTCACCACACGCTAAATGTTATGTTAGCGCATGCTAATCATGTAAGTGTATGGACGCGGACAAAACACTCTATTTTCAGGACCGTTAGTGCACGCTAAGTGTAATGATTAACGCACTCTAACTGAGCACGGTATATAAGTGCGGACATCAATTTTTCTATGTTGTTCCTATTTCGTGTCCAAACCGCCGAGAGGCGACGGGCAGCAATCCTTAGGACAATTTTTAGATTTTGAAACACCTAGTTATCATCCATCATCATCATAATCAAGGGTTTGGTGTACATAATAAACATGAAAGCACCACTTATCAAGGTAATTTCTTAGAACCATACTTTTGGGAAATTGGAGTTTTTATGTAGTTTTGCCCTCTTAGTCCGATTTGACCCAGATTGTTAGTATAATCTTCATAGTGTGATTATCCTCTATCATTTTCTTTGTGATTCTACGCTATAGTCATTGTTATTCCTTCAAGTGCTTGATTTTGGGCCAAACTATGCCTTCATGTGTTCAACGAAAGTCTGGGTGGGGGGTTTCGGGTGTTTCTTGTTGGTTCTACCGTATATTTATTGGTTAAATATTGATATATGCATAGGGTCGAATAATTTGTGAAGAGCTCGGACGAAAACCCATCCTGGCCGTTGTTTTTGTCGTAGTAAACCAATCAAAGCAAGTACAATATTGCAATGATTTCATTACCTGCATTTCTATGATGAAAATGTGATGTTGTGTGTGTGTGTGAGATTGTCCATTTGGGGAAGGTTCGAGGGGACCTCCGAGGACGCAGGTCAGGATGTGGTATTCTTACCCGAGGATGGTTCGACGGGAACCACAGAGACTTGGCTAAGGGGCCTTGCCACGGGAATTACCTTCGAGAGGTTTTACTGATGATTAACTATCGATATTCCAGAATACCATGTGAAAATAAAATAAAAAGTATGAACTATGGAAAAAGAACTTTTGAAATGCTTGTAGCTTAATGTGTGGTAGTATTGTACTTGTACTAGCAAATTCCTGTTGCTAACCCCTTAATGGGATAAATGCATTTTATGTATTTCAAGTTATCATTCAATCAAGGAGCCTACATGTGGCGCACACGGAGATGACGGGCAGTCATGATGTTAAAAGCTCAAGTCGGTTGTTTGAATGCCTTAAGATTTCTTTGAACTTAAACATTTTAAATATTTTTCATTATTGTCATTGAAGTCCCAGGAGTAGGCAAATGGAGTATTTCTAATTCTGTTTAGAGTGTTTTAAGTTCATGTGTTTGGTCGAGGTCATGACCCAACTTCCATTTTATGCATGATATTAATGATATTTTGATTAATAAGTATGTTTGGTGTTAGCCTGCTAGACCTTGTGACGGGTTCTACGACGTATGACAACCCGAACTGAATTTGGGGCGTTACACAATGGTGGTCGGAAAGTTACCAGATTAGAAATATTTTTATTGTATTCAATATAGCCCGAAAAGACCAGCTGCGGATGACGATGATGATTTGCTTCTATTGGGAAATTATAATGACGATCCCGTAAATAACAATATTGATGACAATGTGATTGATATGTATGAACTTGAACCCCCTAATATGAATCCGACAAATGATAATATCAATTACCACATAAATGTAGTATTTATTCAGGTTGTAAGTTTAAGTTTTTTTTCGGTTCAGAGCAACTCATCAATAAAAATCCGAAAGACAGAGACATTAAATCCAAATAGTTGTTTTCAACAAAAAAGCCTTAAGAAAAAACTATAGTTGCTTGCTTTGAAGTTTCATTTTGAATTTAAAGTGAAGAAATTAAATAAGAGTCTTTATATAATTGTTTATGTGGAGAAAACCTCCGGGTGGCGCTTAGCGGCAATAAAAATAAAATATTACGACATATTTGAAGTTTTAATATACCCAAGGTCTTTCATACCTTTTTCATGAGTTGGGATGAAATATTTAGGATAAGTTGCTTACATTCTTGGTATTGAAATATAGATAAATCAAAGAGAATGATTGGTTTGAGTCATAGTACCTACATTAATAAGATACTGAAGAGGTTCAGTATGCAAGACTCCACGAGAGGACTCCTGTCGATGTCATATAGCATTCGTCTGAGCACGACTTAATGTCCTTAAACTCTCGATGAGCGAGTCCGCATGAGCAAAATTCCATATGCTTCCGTCATTGGATTAATCATGTACGCCAAGATTTGTACTCGACCAAATATATTGTTGCTCTTAGACCATAAGCATCCTTCCTACATGATTATCATAAACCACTTCACTCTTAACTATCAAGATATCAATGATCTTATAGGCCGAATGACATTATTAGTAACATTCGTTGAAAGTTCAGCATATGAGTTACTATAATGTTCCTCATGGCGAAAGATTATGGTACAACATTGATATGTAGATATCCCCACCAAAGTTATGATCAGAGATGTTAAACGGGCTCTGGCCCGCCGGGCCAGCCCGTTTAACCCGCAAAAAAACAGGGTTAGGGCCTTAAAATCGCAGCCCGTTTAAATCCGAACCTTTTTGGCCCGGATCGTTTAGCCCGCGGGCTAAACGGGCGGTACCCGACTAACGTGGCCGTGAGCCACTATTAAAATTAAAATTAAAAATTATGACTAAGCGGTAATTGCCCTGTAGTAATTTGCCCAAGACTAGCGAGCCGAGCGGGCCTATTAAAATTAAAATTAAAAATTATTTTTATTAACATTAAGTTATTAATGTATTAAAATAACCTACCTAAGTTCCTAACCCTAATCAGATGTCTGACTTCACACTTTTCTTCTTCACCAACTACCCCCCACGGCGCGGCGCTGCAAAACAATCAAACCCATCCATTTGCCATCTTCGTAAATCTAACTCGGTCGCTCCTTCCTGGCTTCCTCTCCGCCCCGGTCTCCTTCGACTCGCCTCACCAGCGCACAAATTCCAGCCACCGACGCACGTCGTCTCACGAACTCACCGCGTCCAGGCCGACAGGTGATGATGATTGAGATCATTTTAATTTTCTCAGATTATGTTCTTCTATTTGAGAGTTTTTTTATCTTACTATTTATTGTTATTATTTTTATTTATTTCTTATCTATTTCCGGACATACATGCTTTCTTTTCTCTGATTATTTTTCTTGCCTAAAGCATATATTTTCTGCCCAGGCCGAGAGTCCGTTTTGCTTCTCCGTGCCGTTTTGCTCTGACAGCCGCTTTGATTAGTTCCATTTCCCCCTTTTTTTTGCAGTAATCGAAAATATGGATTCTGAAAGTCAAGTATTTCAGAACGAGGCTAACGATGTCTTTGGTGATGATGAGCTAGAAATATTGGAATCTGGTGCTCTCCATTCTAAACCTCTGAACAACCATCAAAAAAGCCTAGAACAAATACTTCCAAGGTATGGGAAATTTTTGAAAAGCCGATAAATAGTAGAACGAAATGCAAGTTTTGTAACATAACGTATGCTTGGACTGGATCGAGTTATGGTACTTCTACCCTTATACGCCATACGGATAAGTGTAAGGGTAATCTAAATCGCAAATTTAAAAATGTGGGTAGTATGATGTTGGATGTTGAAGGCAAATTAAGGTCTAGGAAGATTGATCCAAATCATGTGCGTGAGCTATTGTCTAAGGCAATTATCGCACATGATCTTCCACTTTCTTTTGTTGAATACAAATGGATAAGAGAGTTATTGAAGTACTTGAATCCTGATGTGAAAAATATTAGCCGATTAACCGCCACGTCTGATTTATGTGAGATCTATCGTGTTGAAAAGGAAAAGTTAAAGTCTGTTCTGTGTGCTAGTCCTAGTAGAATATGCTTGACATCTGATTGTTGGACAGCTATTACCGGTGAGGGATATATTTGCGTGGCGGCATACTTTGTTGATTCTAACTGGAAATTGAATAGTAAGATTATTTCTTTTTGTAAGATGGAGCCTCCACATACTGGGTTTGATTTGGCAATTAAGGTACATGACTATTTAAAAGAATGGGGTATTGACAAAAAGATATTTTCTCTTACTTTGGATAATGCTTCGTCTAATGATTCTCTGCAAAATATTTTGAAGGAGAAGCTTTCACTTCAAAATAGTCTTTTATGTGGAGGTCAATTTTTCATGTAAGATGTTGTGCTCATATCCTGAACCTTATTGTTCAAAATGGCTTGAAAGTGGCTAATGAAGCTTTAAACAAAATAAGAGATAGTATCAAATATGTTAAGGCATCGTAGGAGGAAGATAAAATTTTTTGAGTGCGTTAGTCAAGTGGGGGGTATTGACACTAAAGTTGGTTTGCGCTTAGATGTAACTACTAGATGGAATTCTACTTTCGCTATGCTTGAAAGTGCAATTAAATACAAGCGTGCTTTTGGTAGTCTTGAATTGAATGATAGGAACTACAAATTTGCTCCCACAAGTGAAGAGTGGAAAAGGGGAGAGAAAATGTGTGACTTCTTGCGCCCTTTTTATGTGATCACAAATTTATTTTCTGGGACATCTTATCCAACTTCCAACTTGTATTTCATGCAAATATGGAAAATAGAGTGTCTTTTGAAACAAAATGTGGAGAGTGAAGATGAAGATATTAAGGGTACATCTTTGAAAATGAAAGAAAAATTTGATAAGTATTGGAGTGACTACAGCATGGTGCTTGCATTTGGGGCTGTACTTGACCCTCGGGCGAAATTGGGAATGATAAAATATTGTTACACTCAACTTGATCCACATACTTGCGAAGATAGAATTGGTAATATTAGAAGGAACTTGCAAATGCTTTTTGGTGAGTATACGAAGTGGATATCATCTGCTCAACCAAGTGAAAGTAGCTCACGGAACTCTACAAATTTATCGTCTGGTACTCCTTCAGTAGGTGGCAAAGGAAAAGAACCGGTTGCTGATTTTAATTTGTATGATGTAAGTATTTAGTTTCTTTTAAATGCTTACTCATGTTAATGTTGTAAATTTAGTTGTCCCAATCCCAAATTGTTTTCTTTGTCTTTTTTTAGGTTTTACAAGACTGGCAGAGCACAACATCAAATAGCCAAAATGAGAAGTCCGCATTAGATCAATATTTGGATGAGCCGCCACTTGAGTTTAAATATTTTTCCAAATTTAGATGTTTTGTCATTTTAGAAAGATAATAAGGAGCGATGGCCTGCATTATCGCATATGGCATGTGATATTTTAAGTATTCCGATCACCACCGTGACATCTGAATCGGCATTTAGCATAGGGGGCCGTGTTCTCACTAAGTATAGGAGTCGGCTACTTGGTAATCATGTACAAGCTATTCTTTGTACCCGTAGTTGGTTGCAAGGTTTTCTTGAAGGTAATGCCTTTATAGTTTTATTTTATTCATTACTTTCTTTATAAACTGAACTGTAATACTTTCTTTGTCAATTGGCATTATAAACTGTCAAGAAAAAAAATATTCCTGCTCTTATAGTAATGGACTCGACCCACCGTCCGAGAATTGTTCTCCCGGTAGTTGCGGGAAAAAAATTATTCTGCTCTTATAGTGCAAAAATTGTTCTGCTCTCTTATTGAGAGAGTGTAATTGACTCGATCCTTTCTTTGGGTATTGCCACCTTTTGCCCGTAGTTGAAGTAATTCATTATTGTTATTTTTTTAGATGAAGAAGAATATGAAGATGATACTTTCTCCAAAGTGGAATCGACTGTGACCGAGGAGTCGAGGACGAGGATGAATGATGATGCTTGAAATCTTGTTTTGGAGGATGATGCTCATTTTGTGTTTTGAGGATGATGATCGAGTTACTTTTGCGTCTATGGACATTTAAATTTATGAATTTATCTATGTAATGCAACTATTTCTGGATATTTAGATTTGCAACTTTGGTTATGTATTGCAACTAAAAAGTTAAAACTATGTATGACATGAGTTTATTTATGAATTTGATTAGTGTCTAGAGTGGTAAGTATATGTGTGAATATTTTGGAATTTCGTTTAGCCCGTTTAGCCCGAAGTCCGCTAGGGTTAGGATTAGGGCGAAAATTTCCTAACCCGTTTAAATCCGGACTTTTTTGGCCCGGACCGTTTAACCCAAAACCCGCTAGGGCTAGCCCGTTTAACATCTCTAGTTATGATAGATGCCATCTTATAGTCATATGTTGGAATTATAAAATCCAGGAGCACCGACATTTATCCATGTGTATTTTATAATTCTATATAATTTTCAATTTTCAAACTATTGTAAGTTTCTCGTTTTGGGAACTTGCGAGTTGTATTATTCCATATTATTTAAGCTTGTTATTTGACTATGTTGTCGCTTTCGATGACCATAGTCATAATAGGTTTACATGTATAAGCAAAAGCAATCCCAAAGTGATAAGTTCTTTTTATATTTGTCTTGGAGTACAAATGATTTGTTTAGTGGGATTTTATAGTTAGATGTTAAATTGTTTTTTTGTACAACGCGTATCATCCCCTCACTATTTCATGGTGATTTCAAAGTTCCGTTTAGGTTAAAAATTTCTTTTGATTATATAACGACTTGACCTTGGTCTTGTCGTTAAACCTCACTACATTTAACCAGTCAAGACGAGTTCTGGTCATGCATTTGTATCTGTAATGATATTCAGACCGTTCTTGTATAAATGAAGTAAAAGGAAGCCCGACTGCTCTGGACAAATCCATCGACATCCGAACTTTGATTACACCAATACAACCGATACATACTCATCTTAAACACTAACATGCATAAACAACACAAATTTTATTTTGGTATTTCACCAAAGAACTAGAGGCTATAATCCAAAGCATTTCTACCTGTTGGGAGAATTCTCAACGAATTTTATTAAGTGTGAAAAATCACAACAACTATTCTACACCAACATCCTATAGGAGTGAAGCTATAACAGTTGAACTCTCCAGTCTGCAGCATAAGACTTATGTTGGCTACAACATTTTTACTGTAGACACTTTACATAGGAAAAATAACTTATACTTTCGGCAATATAAGACTTGGAGCATTAAATCATTGTGAGTAAATAAATAGAATACTCATAAAGTATTCATAATATTGAGCATTTAATGTTGATGGAGACAACATCTAAGGAAACCGAAGACTGGAATGTCCAGAGCATTGATAAAGGCCAGGAATGTCTGAAGCATTTAATGCTAGACAAGACGAATTACTGTAATCAGAATTTTAGCAATCGGTTATCAGAGCGTTCCAAATTTTACCTATCCGGCAACAACTACATTGATAATAGACCTATATTCAAAACCTATAAATAGCCGATGAAGAGGATGTGAAGAAACACTTGTCTAATTGTCAAGATCATACTTACGAACTCTAAGTACGAGACTCTCTCTTTGCAACCCTACAAGGCTATTCCTACATAGTCGTGTAAATATGATAGACGACAGATTAAATTGAGCATAATTTCTCTTATTCAATATTGGACGTTGAATATCTAATTTAATTTATTAAATAAATTATACGATATAGTGAATTAAAAATTACTGAGAAATTGTATTTGATATAATCAACCAATTATATTATTGATTTCTATAATACAATTGGGACGATCAAAGTGTATCTAACAAACTAGATACACGAGTATTTGATTCACGAACTAAGTGGTTCAACCATTTAGCCAACCATAATGTCCCCTCTCTCACTTATAATTGGACTATATCATAATGGAGATCTTATTAAATGAAGTTTGGGGCATTTATTCTCATGCGATGGAGACTTATCTTCATGAGAGGACAAAATACTTTTGGTAGGAGATTTCCTCTTAGCTAATCAGATAAGTATTATAAGAGAGAATGTGAAGACATGTGATGTCTTAAACTCTAAATAGAATCATTATTATTATAACCAACTGCGTTGGCGCAGTTGGCCACCTGACCTTCAATTTAATTGGAGGTCAGGGTTCAATTTCTAGTAGTTACACTTTGGAATTGAATTTCTCAAGGCCCAATGATCCCTTAGTCTTTGATTAAGGGTTAGGGCCTAGCCCTCCGGGGTACGCTGGTGGAACAATTAAATATTGAGGGCTTGTGGGCAGCGCAGGATCTCGGTGGGAACTGCGGTTGGATTTGGGGGTCCAGCATGGAGCAATCACTGTGACGACTCGCATGCGCGGTAGTTGAGGATATTTAAGAACCCGGGAGCCGATACACATCTCGCGATTTAACCCAGTAGCGATCTTGTGGCCGAGCCGTTATCCCGAGGACTAGTCAGGTGTAAGTTTGGAACCTCGGTATCAAAAAAAAAAAAAAATCATTATTATTATTATTATTCTTACACTTAGAGAGAGAAAGAAATGTGAAGAAAAAATTGCTCATCCCCTCTCACAAACTAGCCGTCTACTTTGAGTGTTGTGAAGAAGGATATATTTCTCTATTCGACTATTTGACATGTGCTATGTATAGGCATCACTTTTTTTGTGTTGGATCTCCAAGAAACTTAATAAATTGGATACGTGGTTATTATCTTCATCAACAACAAATTAAACAAAATCTTCAAGGATATGAATTAGATTCATACTTTTACTATTATTAATTTTTATGATATTTGATCAATCCTAGTTCAGGATTTGGATGAGCACATTGTGCCCCTTTATTCTTCGACTGCATATTCATTTTGGGCCCCAATCCCAATAATCCCATGCATTGAAACAACCATCAACTATTAATTATTTAACAAACGCTTATATATGAACGGTTAATAATAATCACTAGTCAAATACCCAATACAATTAGCTAGTCAACTCCCTTCGTCCCAACTAAGATGACACTTTTCTTTTGGACACAAGATTTAAGAAGAGTTGAAAAGTAGTGTAAAGTGATGATAAGAATATATATATATTATTTAAAGTAGTGTAAGTAATAAATGTGTACCGAAAAGAAAATGACTCATCTTAATTGGACGGTCCGAAAAGGAATACGACTCATCTTAGTTGGGACGGAGGGAGTATAATTAATCAACTATAAGCCATCAGCTATCATCTGATTCTCAAACGAGGCAAAATATTAATAGCTAGAAATATATGTGGCTTCAGTATCCATCAATCTGACTTTTTGTGTGCTTTATAATAATATATTGTAATCTTTTATGTCTCTATGTTATATGTCATCGTAAGTATGTTCCGTTTGGCGATTAGTAGTTAGTTGTTAGTTGTTAGCTTTTAGCTGATTGATTAAATATTTTGACTAGTTAATTTTTTAACTGGTTTGACTAACATTTTGTATTGGCCGTTTGTAAAGTGTTTGATGAATAATTAATAGTTGATAACTACTTAATTATGTTAAATGACAAACAAGGATATTGGCCCAATTAATTATTTTTACGATTAATATCTATATCTACTAAAAGATTCAGTCCCCATGATTTATTGTGGAGTCTTAAAACCTTCGTGTATCTAAATCCTCATTTAAAGCTTTTAAGAGCTTTTAAAGTTTCATGACTTAAATAATATTATACATTAATGCATCAGTTAAATGTTAAAGTGTCTCTTGATATCTCCTATCAACTTATTACATTAGTTAATATTATAAAGAATTGTTAGAGTCCTTCCAAATCCAATAGCTTTATTAATTATAATCCATTCAAATCCTTTCGTAAATGAGTATATTGGTACCTCTGTATATGGATCGTGAAAAGGCTAATATCGTATGCAATATCATTGGATTTCTTGAAAATGTTTTACCGATGAATCTTATTAAATGCTTAGGGTTATATAGTCCTGTGATGCCTCACTCGATTTCTTCCACACCCGGGACACCCTCCACATTTCATGATCGCGCATCTCTTTCTGATCAGGATGGGGTTGAATCTAACGTGGAATTTGTTCCCTCAAATGTAAGTAATTTTCATTTATGTTCATACACAAATAATTGGTTCAGCAGTTTGTCTTCAGACAATTCTCTATTGAGTTATGTGTTCAAATGAGTTTGTTGTAACTTTTTTGTTACAAGTAGCAGAGATTCCATCAATAACACCAGTAGAAAGTGGTACTAATTAATATTACTAAAGTCTCTATATTGTTATATAAAATATTGAACTGACAACAATTAACATGTGATGTTGAAAGGAAAATATTAGAATTGTTCTACAGGAAAAAATTTGATAATGCAATGTTTCACGTGCGTACAAGAATATTGCACACACACACACACATATATATATATATATATATATATATATCATGTATTGAGGGTGCGTGTAACCGAGCAGAGGTATGTGGGAAAAAATGCAAGCACCAAGAGATTTGTTGCAAGGGAAAATGCATCAACTTGATGAAGGACAAGCGTCATTGCGGAGGGTGCGGCAATATATGCAAGAAAGGGAATACTTGCGTTTATGGAATGTGTAGTTATGCATAAAAGAAAAAGTATTATTGAGATAAATGCATGAATCCTGCATGTTGCAAATAGCAATTCAATTTATATCTTATTACAAAGTTGATATGTATTAAAGAGTTAAAGTATATCGTGTATCTATATGAAAATGATTTAATTACTTTTATTAATATATGTTGCATTGTGTTTTGTAATCTTGATCAATTTATACTGCGATTTAAAGCCCCTTCTTTGGAATGTATTTAGTTATGTATAATCTTCTCATGAGAGCTTTATTAGTTTGTTCGTATTGCCTAAGATTGTCGCATGATAATTAATATTTGAGGTATTGGACAAAATCTTACTCAAACTAAGACCTCATGGAATAAACTATCGTTTCAAAGTTGAGTTATAACTTTATTGAGATATATTGTCTATCACAAGGTAACGGACTATAATGAGTAAACTGATGCATTTAAATGTTGTATACAAAAGAAATCAATGTGTCAACATAACCCGAACACTTTTTACCCGAAATACAAGTATGATTTAATCATGGTGAACAAAGTCCGTGCATCGCCTCAAGCTAACAAAGACCTCGATGAGTGCAGAGCAGCAAGCTTTCATTTTATCAAGAACTATCTGTGCAACCAGAAAATTATTTTTACCAAGTCGTGTCAAGCATGAATTATCGAAGAACCAATATATAATGACATGCAACGCTAAATCACAATTGTCATGGTTCAAAAAATAGCATGATCTAAGACGAATCGACTTCTGTCAATTACTATCTCGACTATTATTTGAGAAAATTGAAAAAATATGTAACACACATACAAAACGTTTTGAGTTTGAGTTATTGATATAAATAATCGTTTGATGTATTAATGGTAAACAAGACCAGTGCATCGCACTAATCAGAATGCCTCGTTCTCACTTATTTTTAAGTTTTTCATTTTTGTTACTCATACTTTTAATCGTATACATAAGATAATAATTTAAAACTATTACTTAAATCTAATTACATGTTTCATTTAAAAAAAAAATTATATTAGACGCTTGCGTGAAATTCAGTCAGTTTGAAGAAGATTTAATTGAACTAGGAAAAACTGAAATTTTATTTTATTTTTTAGTAGTATAATTTTTTTCCTGATATCTAATTTTAAATATAGTAACAATAAAATATTAAATAATTGATTATAGGAGTATACCTCTATAAAATTGATGGGAAAATAGACCAACAACTTATGTATGTTCTTACGTTCTAGGTCCAGCACTATCAATTTTTTAAGAAATAATTACTGCTAGATACAATTTTTGGAGCACAGTTGCAACTAGGTACAATTTTTTCTTTTTCATTACTACTAGGTATAAAACATGATTCAAAATACCCAAAACACCCTCCAACTCAATTGGAGTGCAATAAAAGACTCGTAATACAATAAAAAGCACAAGTCGTCCCTTTTTTCTCAAGATGCCCCCGCACTCAAATCAACATCTCTCACAGATCCTTCATTATCTTTTTATGGAGCATCCAAATCTGATCTCCATCCCGCTGTCTCTTCAAAATATTCTATTTTCTCGGTCTCCGCTGCTGCGGTTCCGATTCCTCCAGGCGACTTACTTGCGGGTGATGTGGTTGGTGGTTCAGTCGGGTCGGACCCTCTGTGGGTAGGTGTGGCAGCGGTGGAGCCTCCGGTTTCAGCAGCGGTTGCAGTTGGTTTTCTTCTGCGGCGGTCGGGGTTGGTTCTTCGGTTCCCTCCTCCTTTGTTCCTCTGTCCGCGGTCTCAGGTGATTCCGGTGGTGGTCGGGACTCTGTGTTGACCGGTCCCTTGTCTGCGGGTGGTCCTCATGTGACGGCTGGTCTTCTTGCGGCGGTCGGCAGTGCTGGTTCGTTTATTTCGATTGATCGATGTTTTATATTTGAATGTGTAGATTTGGAGACTAATGGTCAGATTGTTGTGAAATTATGAATTTTTAAGAAAATTGTTCAATGATTCAAGATCATGTTAAAATTTATGAGATCGTCGTTTGGATTTTGGTACTTTTTTATTGGATTTTGGTTTCCCTCTTCTGGATTTAATTGGGTTTGAATTTTGTTTTTCATTTTTTGGTTCATTTGGGGATTGGGGTTCATGAATTAGTGCACCGGTTCATGTATTGGGGCACGGGTGCATGCATGGGTGTACATTTTTTAGAACATGTGCATGCACTGGTGTATAGCGGAAGATGAAAGACGAAGAAGATAAAAGTCTGCAACGAAGAAGATGAAGGTCTGCAACAGATTTTTAAAATTCAAATTTGAAGATGAAGATGAAGGACAACGAAGAAGATGGAAGATGAAGTTGGAGAACAAAGAAAGTTTTTTGTCAATTTTAAATCTGTAACTTTTTTATTTTAGATATGTAAGATTCAAATTTTAAATGAATAAATTCAAATTTCAATTTTCAAATGAACATAACAAAAGAGGCGCAGAATGATAAAATGGTCTTACCAAATACAGCTTTGTATCCACGAATAATGCCTCACAAAATATTGCATCTAGTTGTAATACTTGCTCCTACTTTGTACCTAGTTATAATGGACTCTTTTTTTAATGTATAAACATGGTCATGTTCGTGTTGTATTAGCTTATTAATAGAAATTTAGTTTGAGCTTTATAAGTAAGGCAAATATTATTTCATGATATATATATATATATATATATCAACTCATCTGTTTAATAAGCTAATTAGAAAAACATGAAATGAACTTTTTAAAAATTGGAGGATGGAACCCAATTCTCTATTCAAAAAGCCTCCAATCAAATATCAAATTAGAGGTTTGCAGAATCCAACCTCTAAATTTGACTCACAGGTTGTTTACCAAAATGGGCTATAACTCCGGCGGAATTTTATCTCAACTTTTGCATCTCATGCCCTTTTGTGTCCCAAAAAGTTATTCGATTAATACGTAAGAATATAAATGAAGATAGAAGAATAAAAATTTTATTTTATGTGATGCTTTCATTTTTATTTTAGATACATTTTTATTTGTTGATTCCTCTCGTTATGAATCATGATATTGAAATCAACTAGTACAAGTCCGTACAATACACATGATATCAAGAAATACAAGGGAAAATACCATCACCGCTCAACGTTTCACAGTATATGCGGTTTACTCCCCGACCTATGAAAATATGCAAGCAACCACCTAACCTTTGACGGGTAGAGCGATGTGCCCCAATTCTTAAATTTCCGGCCATCTTTTAAAAATTACCAGACAACTTAAGCACCCGTGCATTGCACATGTAAAATTTTGAGGACAAATGCGGCACATTAGTCACGTAAACATTTAGAAAACATCCCTTTGATTTACCACATTGAAGCAACATCTCATTTATTTCCAGTGTCAACATTTCATCAAGGTCAGAGTAGTCAAAGAAAACTTACCATGATGGTGCAATTTCATGGTAAAATTTTGATATACAAACGTAAAATTTGACAAAGCACAAAACCTCATTTTATATGTGAAAATGGACCACATTCCAAGGAATCGAGGAAGTTACTTTACATTATAGTATTACGCCCTTATAAAACCAATCATCAATTAAAAAATTTGCAAAATCTCGCCATAACGAGGTGTATTACGCCCTTTAGGTGACTTGAAAGTTGAGTCTAGCTTTTCCATGTCATTGTCAAGGGATACTCGGTCACTCTTATTCGATCTTCAGTATGATTCTGTATGAGTAGAAGTTAAGTGATGCGACTGGCGAGTATAAGTGATACTCGGTCGCTTTTAGTGGAATGTCGCTCAAGAAACAGAAGTTACATTTTTCTTGGTGTCTTTAATTGCGAGTATCGATCTTCACATTTGGGATTTTAGCGGGCGATGTTTTCTGAATGTTTATTACTGAAGTGCCGTATTTGCCCTCAAAATCTTACATGTGCGATGCACGTGTATTGAAGTTGCCTGGTAATTTCAAAAAATGGCCGAAAATTTAAGATTTGGGTCACATCACACTTCTATCAAAGGTTGGACGATTTTTCACATTTTCATATGTTAGTGGGTGATTCCATTCTTCCCCCATAAAATCTACAAGCCTTAGCACGCGCTAACGAATCCTTCAACCCAGTCCAGTAGCTTCTGGATTGCCCCTGACCAACAGTTAGCATGCGCTACTCCTACAGATAGCGTGCGCTAATCCTTGCAATTGGCGCGCACTACACCACTACGTAACATACGCTTCCAGTTAATGTGCGCTAACAAGTATAACAACGTGCGCTAATACTGCACAGTAGCGCGCGCTATAAGTAAATGTAGTGTGCGATATACCTGCTGCACAGGCAGTAGGTTCGCACCAAAACTCAATCACAAGAATGATACTACCCAACAAAACAACAAACACGCAACAATCTGAATCGAAACCAATATGTGTCAATGCATGAAAAACGATCATATAGGCACGAACAACATATAATCTACTAAAGAGTAAAAAGATTCAACGCAACCGAGAACAAAAATATCAGGTATTACAGGTACTGCTGCTGTAGCAGAAGTTGGTGAGACAAAATCCGATGAGGATATTTCCCTAATTGTTGGTGGACACACAAACTTTAATGAAGTGTGGATTTTAGACTCTGGGGCGTCCTTTCATAGATGTCCTCGTAGAGAGTGGTTTGCGACTTATGAGCAGATAGAAGGAGGCATTATTTCCACATCCACCAGTCTTATTTGCAAGGTAGTTGGGATAGCTCAATTAAACTACACATATGATGGTAGATTCTGCATATTAAATGATGTTAGGCATGTTCCGTTGATGACAAAGAATCTGATATCACTTATCATCTTGGACAAGAAGGGTTTCACTTTCGAAGGTAACAATGGAGTTTTGAGTGTCTGCAAGGGTTCGGATGAGATACTGAAAGGTGCACGGAAGGAGCATGGTACCTTGTATTTCTTACAAGGTTCTACGTTAATTGGTTCTGCTGCTGTCGCATCGTCAGAAGTTCACAAGGATGACATGACCAAGTTATGGCATATGAGACTTGGTCACATGAGTGAATGTGGGATGCAAACTCTGTCGAAGAATGATCTTCTTGGTGGTCATAAAGTCACTGGCCTTGACTTCTGCGACCACTGTATATTCGGGAAGCTTCACCGAAGTAAGATCCCAAAGGCTGTTCATAGGACGAAAGGCACTCTGGATTATATTCATTATGATTGTTGCGGTCCTTCACGGGTGGAATCTATTATACGCCATAGCTATTTTGTGTCTATGATTGATGATTACTCAAGGATAACTTGGGTATTTCTAATGAAGCATAAGAGCGAAGCTTTCAAGAATTTCAAGCAGTGGAAGGCATTAGTTGATAATCAGACTGGGAAGAAGATTAAGTGGCTTCGAACAGATAATGGTTTGGAACTTTGTTCGTATGAATTTGATGAGTTCTGCAAGGATGAAAGGATTTCTAGGCATCGTACTATTAGGGAGACACCTCAACAAAATGGTGTGGCATAACGCACGAATCAGACACTTCTTGAGAGATCTAGATGCATGCTCTCAAATGCTGGATTAACTCGTCAATTTTGGGGAGAAGCAGTTAATACATCATGTTACTTGATAAATTGTGGACCTCACACTGGCATCAATCTCAAAACACCTTACGAGGTGTGGTCTGGTAACTCTGTTGATTACTCTAACTTGAGAGTTTTTGGTTGTACTGTTTATTATCATGTGAATGAGGGTAAACTGGAGCCGAGAGCCAAGAAAGGGAGTTTTCGTTGGTTATGGGAGTGGTGTTAAGGGATATATAATTTGGTCCCCGTCTAAGAGTAGGGTTGTTCTGAGGTAGAAATGTGATCTTTGATGAGAATTCTATGTTTAACCCAACTGTGAAGTCTATTATTGCATCTGGAAGTGGTAGTGTTGATAAATAGGTGGAGCTACAAAAGGATGAAGATCAACACGTCCATGCTGAATCTGAATCGGTTGTGACGCCACCGGAAACTCAAACACCTAAGCCGTATATTTTACCTCGTGATTGAACTAGAAGGATTGTATTTGAAGCCCCGAAGCGGTATGGTTTTGAGGATATGATGGGTTTTGCACTTTAGGTTGCTGAAGAGGTGGATTTCCCTGATCCATCTACTTTTAAGAAAGCGGTTACATGTTCGGAAGCCACTCAATGGCTTGTAGCGATGAGAGACGAGATGGAGTCACTTCATAAGAATATGACTTGGGATTTAGTCAAACGGCCTCCGGATAGAAAGATAATTACTTGCAAATGGGTCTTTAAGAAGAATGAAGAAATGTCAGCTGGTGAGGGTGTCAAGTATAATGCTTGAGTTGTTGCTAGAGGATTTCATTAGAAGGAGGGAATTGACTACGATGAGATTTTCTCACTGGTGGTTAGACATACTTCTATCAGGGTGCTACTACGAATGGTTGCACATCAGGATTTGGATCTTGAACAGCTTGATGTGAAGACGGCTTTCCTACATATAGATTTAGATAAGGAGATCTACATGACTCAGCGAGATGGTTTTCAAGTTCCTGGAAAAGAAGAGTATGTTTGCAAGTTGAAGAAGTCTTTGTGTAGGCTGAAGCAATCACCGAGGGAGTGGTACAAGAGGTTTGACGGGTATATGACATAGCTCGACTATGATAGGAGTCCATATGATAGTTGTGTGTATCACAACAAGCTAGAGGATGGAACATTCATCAATTTGGTCCTGTATGTTGATGATATGTTGATTGCATCCAAGAACATTCGAATATTCAGAAGTTGAAAGGTCCTCTCGGTGCTGAGTTTGAGATGAAGGATTTGGGAGCTGTTAAGAAAAACCTGGGAATGGAGATCTATAGAGATAGAAGTCGGAAGAAGCTTTTTCTATCACAGAAGACTTATATTGAGAGGATATTGTCTCATTTTGGTATGTCTACAACAAAACCTATAGATACTCCAAGTGCTTCTAATATTCATTTGTCTGTTGTTTTGCTCCTAAGTCGGATGAGGAGAAGGAGTACATGTCCCGAGTTCCTTACGCTAGTGCAGTCGGGAGTTTGATGTATGCTATGGTCTGCAGTAGACCTGATCTTGCACATGCCGTTAGTGTTGTCAGTCGGTTTATGGGTGATCCTCGAAAGGAACATTGGCAGGCTGTGAAAAGGATTTTTCGGTACATTAAGGATACGTCTGATGTGGGTCTCATTTACGGCAGTGATACGAGCTGTTTAGTGGCCGGCTACTGTGATTCTGATTATGCTGGAGATGTTGACAGTAGAAGGTCCACGTATGGTTATGCGTTTACTCTTGAAGGCTCGATTGTAAGTTGAAAAGCGACTTTACAGCCCATTGTTACATTGTCTACTACTGAGGCGGAGTATATGGCTTTGACAGAAGCGGCCAAGGAGGGAATGTTGCTGAAAGAGTTGGTTAGTGATTTTTAGCTTGCATCATGACTATGCAAATATCTTTTCTGATAGTCTTAGTGCCATTTGTTTGGCCAAGGAACAAGTTCATCACGAGAGGACGAAGCATATTGATGTGAGATATCATTGGCTGCAAAGTGAGAAGAGGATAAAGGTGAAGAAGGTTGGGACTGCTGATATCCCGCCAATATGTTCACGAAGTCAGTTCCACATAACAAGTTCCGACACTGTTTGGACTTCTTAAATATTTCAAGTTGTTAGGTGCCCTTTGAGGAAAGTCTAAGTATGAAGGTATGTGCTACTTCGTACGTCTGGGTATCTTCATTGGTACGTCTGGTATTTCTGTTGCTGAAAAGTAAGTCTGTGCATCGTCATTGTGCATCTGTTTTTGTGACATGATTCAAGTCAATGTGGAGATTTATTGGGATGTCTTGAACTCTCGGTACGCTGAGTTGTACGGGGGTCACGCTGACCGGTCAGCGAGTCAGGGGTCCAGGGGGCGAGGCGACCCGGTTTAGGGGCTCGGGGACTCGAAGTGGTCCCCGATGGGGGTTCGGGGGCCACACCCCCATACCTTTACGGTATACAGCGTTTTGGGCTTCGTTTGCAGTTTTGGGCCTATCCAATTAGGGTTTAGGGTTAGGATTCTTGCCTATATAATGATGGTTTGTAACCTAGCCGATATACACAATATCAATCTGTAATCTCCTATCAGTAATATTAATCGTTCATCTCTTCTGCCCGTGGACGTAGCTAATTTATCCTCAGTGAACCATGTAATTTGGTTGTGTTCTCATCGCTTTTCATAATTCTTTCTTACAATCGTTATAACATCATCAAATATGATTCCTGCTACGTCATCATTTTGTGACTCAATTCTCAATCTATGATCCTTCGTAGGGTTCTAAACGAATCAATATTTTTTTATTCGATTCGTAATTTAAATTCATTTAGTTCGGTTTGTATTTGTTTTTTTGTTTCAAATTCGAATTCGAATTTGAGTTCTACTTTATATTCGTTGAAAATCGAATCAGATCATCAATTCGTTTTGTTAACGAATATTCGATTCATATGTGTTTACATATAATATAATTAACATATATAGCCAATTATTTACAGATATTTATATAAAGTATATTATTATATAATCAAAAAGAAAATTCTTTTAATTCTACTCTAAAAAAATATAATCAAATTTAATACTCGAATCGAGTCAATAATTCCAATATCCATATCGAATCGAAGTCGAATCAACATTCAATATTCGAAAAAATTTCAAAACGAACCGAATAGTTCGAATAAATGACGAGTACAAACCGAATACAGCGATATTCGATTCGATTCGATTTGTTTACAACCCTCATCCTATGTAAAATTACATATGTTGAAAGAATGGAGGAAAATTGTAATAGAGGTTAAAAAACTATATTTACATATTCAACTATAAAAATATTCCTCTCCCATCAGACCATCAATTAGATACAGAAGCCCTATGTATGTAAACCTTACACTTCTTGGCACCAATCGAGGAAGATGCTGAATAAATGTGACTCGAGCATACCTCAAGTGGCGACGCTTGTCATATGATGTTTGCCTCACCAATTTGTCATATGATGATTGCTTCACCGATTGTTTGGTTGCGACTGGATTGAAATCGGCAAGTTAAATCAATTTTTTTTCGTTTAAAAAGGCCGCAATTTATGCTTTTTTTTTTTTTTGCTTGAATGACCCTTTCATTTAAATAATACATAAAATACTTTATTCAATTACTTAATATCTTTAGGGTCGTTTACTTTCGATTTAATAAGACTTAATGGGCTTGACGACTTATTCGCGCAGACATGAGCGAGTGTTTATTTACGACTTAATGAAAAATAAGGAGTCTGAATCGCTAAGTCACCTCCCCCCTCTTGTCCCCATACAGACACAAAAATGACACTTTTCACGACCTATTAATTAGCAAAACATCGGAAAAAAATAATTCAAACTTAAAATAATAAAACTTAAAATAATCAGATTGTTTATTATTTTCTTTTTATGTTCTAAGAAATCTGAAAAATAATACAAACTTAAAATAATAATATAAATAATAATAATAAATAAAAATAATAAAAAATATTAAAAAATATAAAAAATCTAGAAAATATGAAAAATTTAAAAAACGAAACTTATTTATTTTTATTTAAAAAAAATTGCAAAATTATAAAAAATCTGAAATTTTAATTCAGGAATATTAATATTAAAAAATCAAAATATTTATTTTAAATTCGGAAATTAGAAAATCTAAAAAATTCTGAACTATTTAAAATAATTCAGAAATTAGTAAATTTATTCTTGCCATAATTGAATTATATCATTTATATGGCTTAAAAAATAAACAGCAACTTATAAAATAGCTTATAATTCATATTCAGGGGTAAATCGGTCATTTCTGTTATTCAGACAGTTTATTCAGATGAAAAAATAAATAACAACATCAATTTATCCAGACAGACATATTTATCCATACAGGACTTAATGGAGAATTTGGTATACAGTCTATACTATCTTTTATTTGTCTTTAGTTGGATTTTCAAGTTTCATAACTTTCACTATTGATATTTTAATTATTTATTAACACAAAATAAAAAAATTGATATTTTGAAAGTAGATATTAAAATAAATATAAAAAGATCACATATGACTATATTTTTTCTTACATATAAATCACAAAATATGGTTAAAATAGGATTGGGACTTTGGAGCCGAAGAGTCGAATAGCCGAATATAAGCGAACCGAATTGGTGGAAACGGTTCCATTCGATTATCAAAAAAGAATTCATTAGAATTTTGGATTTTGGATATTAGATTCTCTTTCCAAACTGAATTTCGAATAATAGGTATTGAATTTTTGAATTCTAAATACCAAAAAATCATAATACCAGACATCTAAATTAATAATAATCGAATTACCCAAATATATATATATATGATAATTGGAGTCGGTGTCTCTCCCAGGGATTATTTATGTATTTACTTATTCATTTTATTTTAATTAAGCTACTATATAAACTCGTAATCTTAAAATTATCCAATACTATATAAATCTGTTGGGTCAAATTAGAATATTGTGTCACCAAAATACTTCCATTGTAGGAAAAATAGTAAAACACATTTTTTATATATAAAAAATGGGGATCCGAAAAAAATACCCGATAATTTGGAGGTTCGAGTATTTCAGGGTAATGTAAAAAAATAAGGAAACATACCCAAGTAAGGTTCGAGTAACCGAGTATGACTATTTTTTATCAATAATCGAAAATCCTAGCCTTAGTCAAAAGAGATCGTGTAAGTAGTGTAAAAGTCCAAAAATTGCAATAACAAAACAATAGAAGGGGTCAATAACTTTTTGTTGATGTTATGTTTTGTTCTATACAGTATTATTTTATGAAAAAGATTTCAAAGTCGTTTTCTGTTGCGCATGAGTTTATAGTCGTTTTTGGTTTATCTATTGTAATTCTGCACAAACCGAGTTCGAGACCATTTTTGCTTGTTGTTGTTATGAATAACAATTTCTAAGGTGTTGCGGTCATATTATTGTCCTATTACGATTCTGTTTCTGTCATCTATATTCTATTTGTTAAAGTAATATACTCTCTCTCATTCAAAATAAATGTCATTCTAGATTTTGTTAACTTTTCTAGCTTATTTTCTCTCCTATTCAACCATTACCCTAATTATTCACTTCTTCACCCTTCATTAGATTCAACTCATCATTTCTTAGGGATACATTTTGGCAAAATAAGATTTGCTAAATTTGTATATACAGGAATAGAATAACATATTAGGATCTCCGAATATCTAACATGTATTAATATTGGTAGCATGTTCATAAATATTTGTGTTTGTTTAAATAAATTATTATAATTTATTCTTATAAATAATCTATGTTGAATTACAGATATGTGTGATGCGGATTTCGTATGCATACCAATTGCTACCTAGTTGAATTTGATGAGAATGATGAACGTGTATGGGTGTGGAAGTATGTGGCTAATCCAAAAAGGAGAACTCATATTCTTCTCCCAAGAGCAATTTCATATGTGAAATTATATGAAAACGTGAGAGAGGGGCTGAAAATTAATTCAAGTTTGTATGAAATAAAGATATCATGTTTTGATCCAAATATGCCTTGGTTTGCGGTAGTACCGTTTGTCATTGATAGTGACAACAATGTGAAGTGGTTTTTTTCAATAGGTGAATTGATTCGAGATTATCTATGCATGATCCCTTTTGAAAAAGTTCCTAAAAGTGGCGAATAATTTAATATTGGTGCATGTGTATTACGAACCGATGGTGGAGAATAACTTGAATATATGGCGAGGGAGAACGATTTTTTTGTAAATTGAAAATGTTTCGGTCAAAGATAATGTGTAATATCCGTATTTTTTATTTTTAGTAATTTCTATTTTTGGTATTTTTTTCGTTCTTGACGACTCGCTTATAACCATTTCAATATTTTGAAACTATCTTGTTCTGCACGTGTTACCATCCGAACGAGTTTTGAGGGCTGTTTTATTGAAATCCATATATTGACGTGACTTTTTTGTGTTTGGGTTCGATTTTTGTAAACCTTGTCCAACTTATGACATCATTGTGCCTACTAGTCCTTTTTACATATTTGGACGTGTTGTGCACTGGTGTGTTGCCGTTTGATTCTAAATCGTGATTTTCGAATATTTGGGCCATTTTGAAATTTTTCAAAGTTTTGTACATTTGACTTCGTATTCATTTCGTACCCTTGAGTGGTTGGAATCGCATGTTTGGTTGGCGCTTGGACTCGTTGTTGGGAACTCTTCGCAAGCGCTTCGTTGTTGTTGTTAACCTTCGTTCAATATTCGAATTGTAATCGGGATATTTGAGGCGACACTGTTGTACTGCTGTACAGAAGGTTTAGCACATGCTAGACCACATGTTAGCGCACATTAAATTGCAACATTTGAGCACACTAATGCACTGGTTAGCGCATGCTATCGGGCAGTGACCAGATTAGTATATTATTTTCAGGTCTGTTACCACACGCTAAATGTTATGTTAGCGCATGCTAATCATGTAAGTGTATGGACGTGGACAAAACACTCTATTTTTCAGGACCGTTAGTGCACGCTAAGTGTAATGATTAACGCACTCTAACTGAGCACGGTATATAAGCGCGGACATCAATTTTATATCTAGGTTGTTCTTATTTCGTGTCCAAACCGACGAGAGGCGACGGGCAGCGATCCTTAGGGCAATTTTCAGACTTTGAAACACCTAGTTATCATCCATCATCATCATAATCAAGGGTTTGGTGTACATAATAAACATGAAATCATCACTTATCAAGGTAATTTCTTAGAACCATACTTTTGGGAGATTGGGGTTTTTATGTAGTTTTGCCCTCTTAGTCCGATTTGACCCAGATTGTTAGTATAATCTTGATAGTGTGATTATCCTCTATCATTTTCTTTGTGATTCTATGGTATAATCATTGTTATTCCTTCAAGTGCTTGATTTTGGGCCAAACTAGGCCTTCATGTGTTCAACGAAAGTCTAGGTGGGGGGTTTCGGGTGTTTCTTGTTGGTTCTACCGTATATTTATTGGTTAAATATTAATATATGCATAGGGTCGAATAATTTGTGAAGAGCTCGGACCAAAACCCATCCTGGCCGTTGTTTTTGTCGTAGTAAACCAATCAAAGCAAGTACAATATTGCAATGATTTCATTACCTACATTTCTATGATGAAAATGTGATGTTGTGTGTGTGTGAGAGATTGTCCATTTGGGGAAGGTTCGAGTGGACCTCCGAGGACCGGTACTTTGGGCGCAGTTCAGGATGTGGTATTTTCATCCGAGGATAGTTCGACGGGATCCACATAGACTTGGCTAAGGGGCCTTGCCACGGGAATTACCTTCGAGAGGTTTTACTGGTGGTTAACTATCGATATTCCAGAATACCATGTGAAAATAAAATAAAAAGTATGAAATGTGGAAAGAGAACTTTTGAAATGCTTGTAGCTTAATGTGTGGTGGTATTGTACTTGTACTAGCAAATTCTTGTTGCTAACCCCTTAAATGGGAGAAATGCATTTTATGTATTTCAGGTTATCATTCAATCAAGGAGCCTACATGTGGCGTACACGGAGATGACGGGCAGTCATGATGTTAAAAGCTCAAGTCGGTTGTTTGAATGCCTTGAGATTTCTTTGAACTTAAACATTTTAAATATATTTCATTATTGTCATTGAAGTCTCATGCATGGGCAAATGGAGTATTTCTAATTCTGTTTAGAGTGTTTTAAGTTCATGTGTTTGGTCGAGGTCATGGCCCAACTTCCATTTTATGCATGATATAAATGATATTTTGATTAATAAGTATGTTTGGTGTAGCCTGATAGACCTTGTGACGAGTTCTACGACGGATGACAACCCGAACTGAATTTGGGGCGTTACACAATGGTGGTCGGAAGTTACCAGATTGGAAATATTTTTATTGTATTCAATATAGCCCGAAAAGACCAGCTGCGGATGACGATGATGATTTGCTTCTACTGGGAAATTATAATGACGATCCCGTAAATAACAATATTGATGACAATGTGATTGATATGTATGAACTTGAACCCCCTAATATGAATCCGACAAATGATAATATCAATTACCACATAAATGTAGTATTTATTCAGGTTGTAAGTTTAAGTTTTTCTTCGGTTCAGAGCAACTCATCAATAAAAATCCGAAAGACAGAGACATTAAATCCAAATAGTTGTTTTCAACAAAAAAGCCTTAAGAAAAAACTATAGTTGCTTGCTTTGAAATTTCATTTTGAATTTAAAGTGAAGAAATTAAATAAGAGTATTTATATAATTGTTTATGTGGAGAAAACCTCCGGGTGGCGCTTAGCGGCAATAAAAATAAAATATTACGACATATTTGAAGTTTTAATATACCCAAGTCTTTCATACTTTTTTCATGAGTTGGGATGAAATATTTAGGATAAGTTGCTTACATTCTTGGTATTGAAATATAGATAAATCAAAGAGAATGATTGGTTTGAGTCATAGTACCTATATTAATAAGATACTGAAGAGGTTCAGTATGCAAGACTCCACGAGAGGACTCCTGTCGATGTCATATAGCATTCGTCTGAGCACGACTTAAAGTCCTTAAACTCCCGACGAGCGAGCCCGCATGAGAAAAATTCCATATGCTTCCGCCATTGGATTAATCATGTACGCCAAGATTTGTAATCGGAATATATTGTTGCTCTTAGACCATAAGCATGCTACCTACATGATTATCAGAAACCACTTCACTCTTAACTATCAAGATATCAATCGATCTTATAGGCCGAATGACATTATTAGTAACATTCGTTGAAAGTTCAACATATGAGTTACTATATTGTTCCTCATGGCGAAAGATTATGGTACAACATTGATATGTAGATATCCCCACCAAAGTTACGATAGATGCCATCTTATAGTCATATGTTGGAATTATGAAATCCAGGAACACTGACATTTATTCATGTGCATTTTGTAATTCTATATAATTTTGAATTTTCAAACTATTGTCTGAATTTTCTCGTTTTGTGAACTTGCGAGTTGTATTATTCCATATTATTTAAGCTTGTTGTTTGACTATGTTGTCGCTTTCGACGACCATAGTCATAATAGGTTTACATGTATAAGCAAAAGCAATACCGAAGTGATAAGTTCTTTTTATATTTGTCTTGGAGTACAAATGATTTGTTTAGTGGGATTTTATAGTTAGATGTTAAACTGTTTTTTTGTACAACGCGTATCATCCCCTCGATATTTCATGGTGATTTCAAAGTTCCGTTGAGGTTAAAAATTTCTTTTGATTACATAACGACTTGACCTTGGCCTTGCGGTTAAACCTCACTACATTTAACCAGTCAAGACGAGTTCTGGTCATGCATTTGTATCTGTAATGATATTCAGATCGTTCTTATATAAAAGAAGTAAAGGAAGCCTGACTGCTCTGGACAAATCCATCGACATCCAAACTTTGATTAAACCAATACAACCGATACATACTCATCTTAAACACTAACATGCATAAACAACACAAAAATTTCATTTTGGTATTTCACCAAAGAACTAGAGGCTATAATCCAAAGCATTTCTACATGTTGGAAGAATTCTCATCGAATTTTATTAAATGTGAAAAATCACAACAACTATTCTACACCGACATCTTATAGGAGTGAAGCTACAACAGTTGAACTCTCCCGTCCGCAGCATAAGACTTATGTTGGCTACAACATTTTTACTCTAGACACTTTACATAGGAAAAATAACTTATACTTTCGGCAATATAAGACTTGGAGCATTAAATCATTGTGAGTAAATAAATAGAATACTCATAAAGTATTCATAATATTGAGCATCTAATGTTGATAGAGACAACATCTAAGGAAACCGAAGACTGGAATGTCCAAAGCATTGATAAAGGCCAGGAATGTTTGAAGCATTTAATGCTAGACAAGACGAATTATTGTAATCAGAATTTTAGCAACCGGCTATCAGAGCGATCCAAATTTTACCTATCCGGCAACAACTACATTGATAACCGACCTATATTCAAAAACTATAAATAGCCGGTGAAGAGAATGTGAAGAAACACTTGTCTAATTGTCAAGATGCATACTTACGAACTCCAAGTACGAGACTCTCTCTTTGCAACCCTACAAGGCTATTCCTACAGAGTCGTGTAAATATGATAGACGACAGATTAAATTGAGCATATTTTGTCTTATTGAATATTGGACGTTGAATATCTAATTTAATTTATTAAATAAATTATACGATATAGTGAATTAAAAATTACTGAGAAATTGTATTTGATATAATCAACCAATTATATTATTGATTTCTATAATACAATTGGGACGATCAAAGTGTATCTAACGAACTAGATACACGAGTATTTGGTTCACAAACTAAGTGGTTCAACCATTTAGCCAACCATAACGTCCCCTCTCTCACTTATAATTGGACTATATCATAATGGAGATCTTATTAAATGAAGTTTGGGGCATTTATTCTCATGCGATGAAGACTTATCTTCATGAGAGGACAAAATACTTTTGGTAGGAGATTTCCTCTTAGCCAATCAGATGAGTATTATAAGAGAGAATGTGAAGACATGTGATGTCTTAGACTCTAAATAGAATCATTATTATTATTATTCTTACACTCTGACAGAGAGAGAAATGTGAAGAAAAAATTGCTCATCCCCTCTCACAAACTAGCCGTCCACTTTGAGTGTTGTGAAGGAGGAGGATATATTTCTCTATTCGACTATCTGACATTGCTATGTATAGGCATCACTTTTTTGTGTTGGATCTCCAAGAAACTTAATAAAAATTGGATACGTGTTCATTATCTTCATCTAACAACAAATTAAACAAAGATTTTCAAAGGTATGAATTCGATTTGTATATTTTTACTATTATTCATTTTTATAATATTTGATCGATCCTAGTTCAGGATTTGGATGAGCACATTGTGCGCCTTTATTCTTCGACTGCATATTTATTCTGGGCCCCAATCTCAATAATCCCATGCATTGAAACAACCATCAGCTATTAATTATTTACCAAACGCTTATATACGAACGGTTAATATGAATCACTAGTCAAATATCCAATACAATTAGCTAGTCAAACTGGCTCATACTCCCTCCGTCCCAACTAGGATGACACTTTTCTTTTGGGCACAAGATTTAAGAAGAGTTGAAAAGTAGTGTAAAGTGATGATAAATATATATATATATATATTATTTAAAGTTGTGTAAGTAATAAATGTGTACCGAAAATAACTCATCTTCGTTGGACGGTTCGAAAAGGAATACGACTCATCTTAGTTGGGACGGAGGGAGTATAATCAATCCACTATAAGCTATTAGCTATCATCTGATTCTCAAATGGGGCAAAATATTAATAGGTAGAAATATATGTGGCTTCAGCATCCATCAATCTGACTTTTTGTGTGCTTTATAATAATATATTGTAATCTATTCTGTCTCTATGTTATATGTCATCGTAGGTATGTTCCGTTTCGCGATTAGTAGTTAGTTGTTAGTTGTTAGCTGTTAGCTGATTGATTAAATATTTTGACTAATTAAATTTTTAACTGGTTTGACTAACATTTTGTATTAGTAGTTTGTATAAGTGTTTGATGAATAATTAATAGTTGATAGTTACTTAATTATGTTAAATGACCAACAAGGATATTGGCCCAATTAATTATTTTTACGATTAATTTTCTCACTTATTTTTAAGTTTTTCATTTTTGTTACTCAATCGTATACATAAATAATAATTTAAAACTATTACTTACATCTAATTACATGTTTCATTTAACCAATTTTTTTCATATTGGACGCTTGAGTGAAATTCAGTCAGTTTGAAGAAGATTTAATTGAACTAGGAAAACCTAAAATTTTATTTTATTTTTTAGTAGTATAATTTTTTTTCCTAATATCTAATTTTCAATATAGTGACAATAAAATATTAAATAATTTATTATAGGAGTATACCTCTATAAAATTGATGGGAAAATAGACCAACAACTTATGTATGTTCTTACGTTCTTGGTCCAGTACTAGCGATTTTTTTAAGAAATAATTACTACTAGATACAATTTTTGAAACACAATTGTAACTAGGTACAATTTCTTCTTTTTCATTACTACTAGGATGCAAAATACCCAAAACACTCTCCAACCCAATTGGAGTGCAATAAAAAACTCGTAATACAGTAAAAGCACAAATTGTCCCTTTTTTCTCAAGATGTCCCCACACTCAAATCAACATCTCTCAAAGATCCTTCATCATCTTCTTATAGAGCGTCCAAATCTGATCTCTATCCCGCTGTCTCTTCAAAATATTCTATTTTCCCGATCTCCGTTGTTGCGGTTCCGGTTCCTCCAGGCGGCTTGCTTGCGGGTGATGTGGTTGGTGGTTCAGTCGGGTCGGAGCCTCTGTGGGTAGGTGTGGCAGCGGCGGAGCCTCCGGTTTCAGCGGCGGTTGCAGTTGGTTTTCTTCTGCGGCGGTAGGGGTTGGTTCTTCGGGCCCCGTCGCGGTTCCCTCCTCATTTGTTCCTCCGTCCGCGGTCTCAGGTCATTCCGGTGGTGGTCGGGGCTCTGTGTTGACCGGTCCCTTGTCTGCGGGTGGTCCTCATGTGACGGATGGTCTTCTTGCGGCGGTCGGCAGTGCTGGTTCATTTATTTCAATTGATCGAGGTTTTATATTTGAATGTGTATATCTGAAGACTAATGGTCAGATTGTTGTGAAATTATGAATTTTTAAGAAAATTGTTCGATGGTTGCATATCATGTTAAAATTTATGAGATTGGCCATTTGGATTTTTGGTACCTTTTTATTGGATTTTGGTTTCCCTCTTCTGGATTTAATTGGGTTTGATTTTTGTTTTTCGTTTTTTTGGTTCATTTGGGGATTGGGGTTCATGAATTAGTGCACGGGTTCATGTATTGGGGCACAGGTGCATGCATGGGTGTATATTTTTTTAGAACATGTGCATCCAGTGGTGTATAGCGGAAGATGAAAGACGAAGAAGATAAAAGTCTGCAACGAAGAAGATAAAGGTTTGCAACAGATTTTTAAAATTCAAATTCGAAGATGAAGATGAAGGACAACGAAGAAGATGGAAGATGAAGTTGGAGAACAAATAAAGTTTTTTGTCAATTTTAAATCTGTAACTTTTTTTTATTATAGATATGTAAGATTCAAATTTCAAGTGAATAAATACAAATTTCAATTTTCATATGAACCTAACAAAAAAGGTACAGAAGGGTAAAATGGTCCTTGATATATTTCTTCAATTCCTGCCACCTCCAGATTGAGGTATCTGAGTCCTATTTCTTTGCTTGCTTCCTCCAAATTTATTTGTGGGGATTTGCTTGCTGAATTTACTTTTCTTGTTGGGATCTGTATAGGTATTGTTTACGCGTTTTTGCTTATTTCCAAATATATTTTACTTTCTTTCGGTAAATTTACCTGCTCCTTTTCACATTTGTAACATATTTATGTTTGGGTTTGTTTGGGTTGTGTAGAAATAAAATCAGATTTGCAACAGCTTTTGCAAAATCCTACAGCTTTTGCAAACGTTGGTGGTTTGTGTGTGATGGTGTTAAAATAGCGGTTCTATTGAGACTATATGCAGGGTCCGCACTATTTTTCGATATATATCATGCTACTTCTTTGCTGTTTTCACCCTTCTCTGGGTTTCTGCATATGCTTGTGTATGTACTGGGTTTCATGCTATGTATATGTGTGTGTATGTGCGTGTTTGTTTTGTATGTGGTGCGTATAATGTTGCTGGTTCCACCAGGTTGGGATTTTGGTATTGCTAGCATTTTTACAAACTACTAATGGATTTGTATCATATTTTTGCGGATGTCTATACTAACTATTGGTGGTTTTCTACTTCAGATTTCTGTTCTTCTCGTGCTCTGATTATCAGGTGCATGCTTAGTTGCGGTCGTTATTATATTTTTGCCGGTTACATCTTTTGGTTTGTTTGGTGTAATATCTGCATTTTTCCTTTCCCTTGTATTTTCATTTTCGGTGCATTTCTCGATTGTAGTAACCCTCGTGTATCCTTCAGTGTATCTCTCCTGTCATCTATTGATCTAATTCTCATTGTTGTCGTGCGGAACCGCCGTTTCGGGGTTGCCGTGGATCCATTTCGTGTTATCGTTTCCCAAATATTGATTCCTATCGCTTTTATTCTCTTTCCGGATCATTTTTATCATTTTGGGACCCAAAGGGGGTGTGGGCCGCGGCACAAGGTGTGTGCGCCGCGGCACACACATTTCTCCAGTTGTTGGTCGAGCGAACTGTACTGTGTGCCGCGGCACACCCATCCGGTGCCGCGGCACAGTGCCAAGTCAATGCCGCGGCACACCCATCCGGGCCGCGGCAGACTCGCGTGGCATTTTCGGCCGAAACCCGATCTGCAGTGCCGCGGCACACCTGGTGAGCCGCGGCACCGCCGAACCACAGGAGCAATTTTTGGCACGTGCCGCGGCACACCTCAGCTGAGCCGCGGCACACAATGCGGTCAACCCTCTATAATTGTGCTGTTTTGAGTGAGAGCAGCTCATTTTCCTTCTTCTTCTTCCATTTATGCGAGAGAGTGAGAGAGGAGGAGAGCTTCTCATCATCCATCAATTGGGGGTTGATTCCACCATTCTTCTTCGGTTGTGAAGCCCGGATAATCAATCTAACGCGTGTTCTACGTATCATAGTACTTGAATCTTCAAAGGTAATATCTCTTAGAACCCTATTTTCGAATAATTTGGGGGTTTTGGGATTTTCTTCCGATTCGTTCCGTTTTGTTGGTGGATTCATGATGAATACGGTTAATATTGTTAGTATCTTTAACTTTCCTACGGATTCATGGATAATTTGTGGGTTTTTGCGGAATCGAGAGGGTTGGTTGTATCCGCCCTCGTTGTTATTTTGGTACAAATATACATGAATCGTAGGCGGATTTCCGGATGTATTCCATTTCCGTATTCGTCTAGAGTTGGTTGTGATTGTGTTATTCGAATCGTTAGGTTCATTTCCGCCGGTTCCTTGCGGTCGTGTTCGATTCTTCCTTTCCGTTCGTATCACCATCTATTAACCGAGGCAAGTACCCTTATGAACTTACATTCTTAATATAATAGTATTGTGTGAGAAATGGTGTGTGTGTGTGTATGCTCACTATAGGTTAGATCCGATGGGGTCTCGGTAGGGGTCCACAGAAACGTGGATCGACGAGCTTGCTTTTAACCACTACGGGTTAGATCCGACGGGGTCTCGGTAGGGGTCCACAGAGACGTGGATCGACGGTTAATTGTGGTGCATTTTACAAATGTGATTTGATTATGGCATTTCCGGAAATGAGTGTTTTGGAACTATGTTTTCTTGATTGCATGCATTACTATATGTGTAAGATGTAAATCGTTCATTTGGTTACTTGTACTAGCGTAATTGCTAACCCCTATGGGGACCCGTTTTGGGGAAATTCGTTTTATGAATTTCAGGTCAGGTTCATCGAGACGAACGGGTGCTGGACTAGTATGCGGATGATGGCCGTGCGTGATGATTGTGCACGAGTGGTGTCTTATTGCTTTCTATCTTTTTATCTTTTGTGGTATTTAAACTAATAGAAGTACTCGAGTACTTAAGAATTTTTACTTGTCGGGATTGTATTGTTGTTTGTTATGTTTGTGACGGATTATGGTGTTATGTTTGACCGGTTGAACCGGTGGATTATTTTGTTGGGCGTCTTTATGACGAGGTATTTTTCTGTTGTTTCAGTGAGTCTATGAGTGTGATGCTTGTTCAGCCTGGTGTGTCCCATATAGGGATTCACGGCGCTGTAATATACCTCGAATATCCTGGGGATGTTAGAGAAAATGGTATCGGAGCAAGGTTTATGGATACCTAGGCTTATCGGTTTATTGGGTCTTGTTGTATTTTGTTTTGCACATCATCATCACGCTGCCATGATTCCGGTACTACCAGTGCCCGTAAGTTTTCTTTCCTCTGTTCCTTATACTCTTGTATCGTACCTTCGATTCTCGATTTGTGATCGTTCTTTTCTTGTACTTACCATCGTATGGCTTTTGCTACTTATTTAACTCCAGTATGGATGCTTGAAGAGGTCGTGGTCGTGGTTGCGGTCGTTGTCGTGGACGCGGTCGGGGACGTGGGGCAGCCGGTGGGGCGGCCACGTCGCAGTCTTCGGGATCCGGTAGTACCGGCGACCATCACAGTCATGTTTCTTCTCAGGAGCGCGCCGACCTTGGTATTGCGGCTGTTATGCAGCAAATGGTGAACCAAATGGCGGCAATAGCTCAGGCGGTTTAGAACCCGGATCCGGCCCATGCTAATCGGGGCGGAGCGGATCATTGGCTTCAGGATGTCATCAAGATGCATCTTCCTCAGTTTTCGGGAGCTTCAGACCCGATCGGCTGGGAAGGGTGGATCAAGGAGATATCTAAAGTCTTCACCGCTACCCACTGTCCCGAGGACCGTAAAGTCCCTATTGCTCAATACTTTCTCACAGGGGACGCTACGGATTGGTGGGAGGTCATTGGGCCCAAAGACCATGTTGCTTCGTGGACCGAATTCAGGGTGATGGAGATCGAATATTGCCGTGGTGGTCGGACGTGCTCGAGTACATGCTTTCTATGATGCTCAACCACGGGATATCCCCGTATCTCAGGCTATTGCCGATTTTAATAAGGAGTTGGGTTATGTGAAGACCCAAGTTGTCGAGGAGAGCGACAAAATTTTCCATTTTTCCAGACGGATGAAATTGTCGATTCGGGACTATATGTCAGGGCTCGTCTGTACTACCTTGAAGGATTATCAGAGTAGGACCCTTGCTTACGATATGTCAGTGACAGCTAGCGAGGTAGCCCGCGAGAGCAAGAAACAGAAGTCCGCCGGGAATTTTTCGGGCCACAAGGGTGGGGGTCAGTAGAAATCCCAATCTGCTAACTTCCCCGCCGGCGGTGGTCCAGCTCGTTCCGCTGGGGGTCCTCGTGGAACTACCAGTTCTCCTTTCCGTGATGTGAAGTGTTTCAATTGTGGTCGTATAGGCCACGTCAGTCGTACTTGTTTGAGCCCTTTGCTGACGTGTAATCAGTGTGGCCAGCCCGGTCACAAGGCTGCTTTCTGTGCTGAGAGGGAGAAAATCCTTGGTGCCCGGGCTTCCATTCCAGCACCTAGAGAACCAAGTGTGAATCAAGGATCGTTTGCTCCTCAATCTCCACCGAGTGCTAGTCGGGGTGAGGTCGGGTTCAGCCTCTAAGGGGGGAGCTTCCAGCGTCGGCTCAGCCCACCCGCGTGTCTATGAGATGCGGAGAGCCGATGATCCAGTGGCTACCGTGGCGACAGGTACCGTTCATATTCTTTCTCATCCTGTCAGTGTGCTTTTCGATTCTGGTGCTACGCATTCGTTCATATCTCTGGATTGTATGTGCCGTTTGAGTCTCGACTGTTTGACGCCTTGTGAGCCCTTCATCGTTAAGCTTCCTAGCGGTGATCGAATCGTTGGTGATAAGGAGGTTCGAGACTGTTCTGTGCTTATTTGTGAGAGGGCTTGGCCCTCTAATCTTATTGTTGTGGGTATTGAGGGTGAGGACTTAATTCTCGGGGATGATTGGCTCGAGCGTCATGGTGCAATCATGAGCTACCGCACGAGGATCATCACCATGTTAGCCGATGACGGCACCGAGCACTCTTTCTCCGGGCGAAAGAGGGGGAACCAGAAATTCGTTATTAACGCCTTGAAGGCGATGAGACTCCTGCAAAAGGGGTGTACTGGCTATTGGTGCTACGCCTTGAAGGCGGAGAGTGGTGGAATCGAGCTTTCGTCGATTCCAATCGTTAATGAGTTTCCCGATGTATTTCCTGACGAGTTACCAGGATTGCCACCGGATCGTGAGGTCGAGTTTGCTATAGAGTTAGAGCCGGGTGCGGCTCCTATTTTGAAGGCGCCCTATCGCATGGCACCTTCAGAGATGTCCGAGTTGAAGAAGCAGTTGAGTGAGCTTCTTGAGTCGGGGTATGTTCGACCGAGCGCCTCGCCTTGGGGCGCACCGGTCCTGTTTGTACGGAAGAAGGATGGTTCGCTACGTTTGTGTATCGACTATCGCGAACTAAACAAGGTAACCATCAAGAACAAGTATCCTTTGCCGAGAATTGATGACTTGTTCGACCAGTTGCAGGGAGCTGCGGTATTCTCGAAGATTGATTTGAAATCGGGGTACTATCAGCTCCGAGTGAGGGAGTCCGATGTGCCGAAAACAGCTTTTCGGACGAGATACGGACATTATGAGTTTGTAGTTATGCCGTTCGAGTTAACTAATGCGCCGGCGGTGTTCATGCAGTTGATGAACAAAGTCTTTATCGAGTATTTGGATAAGTGTGTCGTCGTCTTCATTGACGATATTCTTATTTATTCGAGGAACGAGGAAGAGCATGTCCATCATTTGCGGGTAGTGTTAGACATTTTGAGGACCGAGCAACTCTATGTGAAGTTCTCGAAATGTGAGTTCTGGTTGAAGGAAGTGATGTTTCTAGGTCACATGATTTCAGCCGAGGGGGTTCATGTAGATCCGCAGAAGATCGAGGCGGTGTTGGATTGGGCACTGCCCAAGAATGTGAGAGAGCTCCGTAGTTTCTTGGGTTTGGCTGGCTACTATCGTAGGTTCGTCGAGGGATTCTCGAAACTAGCTCGGCCACTCACGCAGTTGCTCCAGAAATCCGAGAAGTTCGCCTGGAATGACGAGAGGCAGACGAGTTTTGAGGAAATGAAGAAGCGTTTGACTTCGGCCCCGATTTTGACATTGCCGTGTGGTAACGAGGGTTTTGCCGTCTATAGCGATGCTTCGGGTCAGTGTCTTGGGTGCGTATTGATGCAGCATGGCAGGACCATTGCCTATGCGTTGAGACAGTTGATGCCGTATGAGCTGAACTATCCTACTCATGATTTAGAGTTAGCGGCGGTCGTTTTGCGCTAAAGATTTGGCGTCACTATCTTTTCGGCTCTGCATGTCCGATTTTTACCAATCATAAAAGTCTGAAATACATATTTACTCAGCGGGAGTTAAATATGAGGCAGAGGAGGTGGTTAGAGCTGATTAAGGATTATGACCTCGAAATCCTTTATCATCCGGGCAAGGCGAACGTCGTGGCCGACGCCTTGAGTCGGAAACCGGTGGCGTTGCGAACGCTTGAGATCCTTACATCTCAGTCTGAGCTTCGGCGGGCTTTGATCGAATTAGATGTTGAGGTTTTGTTGCTTGGAGCTGTCGGGCAACTTTATGCGTTAGAGATTTCGTCATCTTTAATCGATGAAATTAAGCTGAAGCAGCTAGAGGATCCTATGATTACTCAAATCCGAGAGAACGTTCTTAAAGGAAAGTCTCCTGGGTTTGTGATTCACGAGGATGGTATTTTGAGATTCCAGAGTCGGCTTTGTGTGCCGAACGACTCAGAGTTGAGACAGAGTATTTTGCGGGAGGCCCATGCTACACCTTACTCCGTCCATCCTGGTTCGAGTAAGATGTACAAGGACTTGAGAGGGAACTTTTGGTTGAATGATATGAAGAAGGAGGTTGCACAGTTTGTAGCGAGATGTTTGACTTGTCAGCAGGTCAAAATTGAGCATCAGCAACCGGCTGGGTTGTTGCAGTCACTTCCCGTTCCGGAATGAAAATGGGAAGATATATCGATGGATTTCATTACGAGTTTGCCGAGATCGAGGTGGGCATGAATATGGTATGGGTGATTGTTGATCGTCTGACCAAGTCGGCACACTTTGTGGGCATCAAGGATACTTGGGGCCCAGAGAAGTTAGCTCGTGTGTTTATCGCGCAGATTGTGAGGCTTCACGGTACTCCGAAGTCTATTGTTTCGGATCGTGATGGCCGTTTTGTATCGCACTTTTGGCAGGCGGTGCATAAGGCGTTGGGTACTCGTTTGCGTCTGAGTACCTCTTTTCATCCCCAGTCTGATGGACAGTCGGAGCGCACTATCCAGACATTTGAGGATATGTTGCGTGCTTGTGCTCTCGATTGGAGCAATGACTGGGAGGAGCATTTGCCATTGATCTAATTCACGTACAACAACAGTTGGCACGCATCGATTCGGATGGCACCGTATGAGGCACTTTACGGGCGGCGTTGTCGATCGCCGATTTGTTGGAATGAGGCATCCGATTTGGTCGGGACTGAACCAGATGTCGTTTTAGAGACGAGACGGAAGATAGAATCAATTCGGGAACGGATGTTGATTGCCCAGAGTCGACAGAAGTCATATGCCGACGTCCGTCGTCGACCTTTAGAATTCGAGGTGGGAGACCACGTTTTGCTGAAGGTGTCGCCGACGAGAGGAGTTTTCCGTTTCGGGAAGAAGGGGAAGTTGAGTCCTAGATTTATTGGACCCTTTGAGATTCTCGAGCGAGTCGGTGAGTTGGCATACCGTTTGGCGTTACCTCCGGCCTTGAGTCGCGTGCATAGCGTTTTCCATGTTTCCCAGCTAAGGAAATATGTCCCGGATCCTAGTCATATCATCGACTATAGTGAGATCGATATTGCCGAGGACTTTACCTTCGAGGAGCGTCCCTTGAAGATTTTGGAGCATCGCGAGAAACGACTGTGGCATAAGACCATTCCTTTGGTCAAAGTGCAGTGGTCGAAACATGGTGTCGAGGAGGCGACTTGAGAAACCGAGGATAGCATGCGTGCTAAGTACCCTGAGTTGTTTGTTTCTTAAGTTTCGGGACGAAACTTATTTTTAGAGGGGTAGAATGTAATATCCGCATTTTTCCTTTCCCTTGTATTTTCATTTTCGGTGCATTTCTCGATTGTAGTAACCCTCGTGTATCCTTCAGTGTATCTCTCCTGTCATCTATTGATCTAATTCTCATTGTTGTCGTGCGGAACCGCCGTTTAGGGGTTGCCATGGATCCATTCGTGTTATCGTTTCCCAAATATTGATTCATATCGCTTTTATTCTCTTTCCGGATCATTTTTATCATTTTGGGACCCAAAGGGGGTGTGGGCCGCGGCACAAGGTGTGTGCGCCGCAGCACACACATTTCTCCAGTTGTTGGTCGAGCGAACTGTACTGTGTGCCGTGGCACAGTGCCAAGTCAGTGCCGCGGCACACCCGTCCGGGCCGCGGCACACTCGCGTGGCATTTTCGGCCGAAACCCGACTGTACCGGGTGCCGCGGCACACGCCGGCTGAGCCGCGGCACACTGCCGAACCCTGGGAGCAATTTTTGGCCTGTGCCGCGGCACACCTCAGCTGAGCCGCGGCACACAATGCGGTCAACCCTCTATAATTGTGCTGTTTTGAGCGAGAGCAGCTCATTTTCCTTCTTCTTCTTCTTCCATTTACGCGAGAGAGAGTGAGAGAGGAGGAGAGCTTCTCATCATCCATCAATTGGGGGTTGATTCCACCATTCTTCTTCGGTTGTGAAGCCCGGATAATCAATCTAACGCATGTTCTACGGATCATAATACTTGAATCTTCAAAGGTAATATCTCTTAGAACCCTATTTTCGAATAATTTGGGGGTTTTGGGATTTTCTTCCGATTCGTTCCGTTTTGTTGGTGGATTCATGATGAATACGGTTAATATTGTTAATATCTTTAACTTTCCTACGGATTCATGGATAATTTGTGGGTTTTTGCGGAATCGAGAGGGTTTGGTTGTGATCTGCCCTCGTTGTTATTTTGGTACAAATATACATGAATCGTAGGCGGGTTTCCGGGTGTATTCCATTTCCGTATTCATCTAGAGTTGGTTGTGATTGTGTTATTCGAATCGTTAGGTTCATTTCCGCCGGTTCCTTGCGGTCGTGTTCGATTCTTCCTTTCCGTTCGTATCACCATCTATTAACCGAGGCAAGTACCCTTATGAACTTACATTCTTATTATAATAGTATTGTGTGAGAAATGGTGTGTGTGTGTGTATGCTCACTACGGGTTAGATCCGGCGGGGTCACGGTAGGGGTCCACAGAGACGTGGATCGACGAGCTTGCTTTTAACCACTACGGGTTAGATCCGACGGGGTCTCGGTAGGGGTCACAGAGACGTGGATCGACGGTTAATTGTGGTGCATTTTACAAATGTGATTTGATTATGGCATTTCCGGAAATGAGTGTTTTGGAACTATGTTTTCTTGATTGCATGCATTACTATATGTGTAAGATGTAAGTCGTTCATTTGGTTACTTGTACTAGCGTAATTGCTAACCCCTCTGGGGACCCGTTTTGGGGAAATTCGTTTTATGAATTTCAGGTCAGGTTCATCGAGACGAACGGGTGCTGGACCAGTATGCGGATGATGGCCGTGCGTGATGATTGTGCACGAGTGGTGTCTTATTGCTTTCTATCTTTTGTGGTCTTTAAACTAATAGAAATACTCGAGTACTTAAGAATTTTTACTTGTCGGGATTGTATTGTTGTTTGTTATGTTTGTGACGGATTATGGTGTTATGTTTGACCGGTTGAACCGGTGGATTATTTTGTTGGGCGTCTTTATGACGAGGTATTTTTCTGTTGTTTCAGTGAGTCTATGAGTGTGATGCTTGTTCAGCCTGGTGGGTCCCATGTAGGGATTCACAGCACTGTAATATACCTCGGATATCCTGGGGGTGTTACATTTGGTGGGTTTATCTGTATATATTTTTTCGCCTGTTAAACTATGTGCTCTAGGCGTTCACTTTTGGTTTCCCTCTTTCCGCGACCTGAGGTGGGGTTTCCGTCATTTTCTTTAATTTTTTTTTTGGGCTTTCTCCTGTTTATACTGATTATTTGTATGCTGCCTATTATTGATTTTGTTTCTTAGATTTTTGCTCTTCTTGCTTGCTGATTGTGCTTTGTGTGTGTTTTTTTATCAGGTTTGGGTTCTTATTTAAGCAGCTCTGGTTGCTGAGTTTCATTTGTCTACACTCTCCTGTTTTAGGATTTCATCTCCGGGTTGAGTTGTTATTTTTTGTGGTCTGATTTGTTGGTTCGTTCATATATTTTTGTAAATATTGTTTTAATTAAATTTACAACTGAGGATATTTTTTATTGTCTGTGTAAATTGGTCTATTATATTTTGAAAAACTCTCATAGAGTTTATGATATAAGTGAATATTAAGTGGTAGTTCCTGTTCAGCAGTATTTGCGTGGTATAACTCCAATATGAATATATGCTGATGTCTATTTACATGTGATTTGAGTGGTGCAGCTCCAATATGAATATATGGTGGTCTAACTCCAACACACACAAACACAAATACTGCAAAACGTATTTCAATTTGCTTGGAAATTTATGCTACTTGTTTGTGACAGATACCTGAAAAATAAAAACATTGAGTTTATTTGTGTTATACTATGGATGATATTCCAGTTTGATTTGAACCTCCGCGCTAACTATCTGTCCAGTTCTTTAGGTTTTCCAATATATTCTCTGCTGCTATACCCTGATCATGATGGAGTCATATCTTGCAAAACTGCTCGAGGAAATGAATCGACTTTCAAATTCTCCTACTTTGGTTGGCTCTGCTACCGATATAGCTGAATGTATTAGAGCCTTGAAATATTATCAACCGGACTCAATGGAAGATTTGGAACAACGGGCTATTACTGAGATAGGGCTGCAGATTCCGGAACTGAGAAATATTCTTCATTCTGAGAAAAGTACCCAGCACAAGCGAGATGAATATGATGCCTTGATTTTATCAGCTAAATATGCTGAGTCTGAACTGCAGTCTCAATGCCCGCCAAACTCTCCTGTTGAGGGCTATGATGAGCTTTGGGTTAGGGTTTTTAGTCCATGAGTACAGATTAGGCATCTCTGTGACAAATTATATTCGAATGTCCGAGCGCGAAAGATCTTGTACTATACTGGCAATCGATGCGATCAGCCCTGTGGGTACCTGGTTGAGACACCTACATACAGGCCCATGTTGGAGGATTACAATACAATCCAGCGCCGTCTTGAGCTTCAACATTCAATTGCCGATATTTTTTATTGTGTTCCCAATTTGACTGACTACATTTTCAGGAGAGAGATTGGAATGGGATTTCCTAAACTTAGAGCCAACGAGGGTGACTGAATTGCGTGTGCAATAAGTGTGGCTATCTAGCTATAGAATTGCATGTTTCTTTAGTTTCGTGGCGCCGTTGTCGTTTGGCAATGCCTTTTTCCTTTCTTGTTTTTTGGCCTCCCTGGCGCTGTTGTGGTCTAGCGATGGGTTTTTCCTTTCTTGTTTTTTCGTGCGTTATTGATTTCGAACGAATATGCTCAGTTATGTTGTGTAAAGAATATAGTAACACCGTTTCTCCATGAGCCTGCACTTTATACAGTTATACTTTGTCAGTGTATACTTGTCTTCGTATCCTCATTTGTGCAATATTTATTTTTCTCTTTTGGGTTTTTATTTGTTTCCTGCTCAACCTCCACAGTACGTTAGAAGGTCTGTCTGATAGCTGCTCTGGTGCGGTTGTTCTTGTTAGCCTCGGTTAGTTCTATCCTCTGTTTATCTTGCATACACTTAACTTGTCGCCTTTCTAAAATTTCTTATTGTCTGTTGTGTTGCTTGCTGCCTACGCTCTTTATCCACCTGCTCTTTTAAAACCTCACAATATTAATTGATTTGGTTTGTTTTCTTGTATCATCTTTGAGATTTCAGTTAATAGCTGTTACAATCTCAGACTCGGCTTTTATTATTTTCTTTCTCAGATTTGCGATCTTCTCTGACATCGACAGCTGCTGCACGGTTCTCATTCTCGTGGTATATTTTCATATTAGCGCTATTTCTTCAGTGTTAGGCTTATTCTATTATGTTATATTTATAGGATGTGGTTATAACATGTTAATTTACAATTCCTCTGGCTAAGCTCCATCTTCTCCCAAATTCTTTGGTGATGTGCTGTTACATTTCTCATCTGCATATTTCTATGTTATTCTATCTCTTCTAAGTTATCACACAGGCATATTGAATATATCGCTATGCTCCCGAATTGGTATGTTCCTTATTGTACGGCCTTGATATGTTGACCTCCCTCACTCTTTATTAACCCCATTGGTTTTTGTTGATGCCATTCGTCAGAACTTCGGTCGCTCGTTGTGACCTTGATTCCTCATATGTATGATATCATTAGTAGGAGCACAGTTGTCTTTTTGGAATATTCTGGCTTCCGAAATAAATAGCAGAATCCAGTAACTTCGGGCGACCTCCGCACGGCTTACCTCTCGATTTTGACTATTCTGGAAAAGTTCAGATGAGGCCACCAAGATTTTCCTTGTCTCTACATTATCTCAGATGCGTGGTACCATCATTGGTGTGGGAAATTTTTGTATCGTACTATCATTAGTGCGGTTCCTTCTCAGGTTCTTATTAGTTGTCTGATCTGATCTCAGCACTGCTCCTTTATTAATGATTTCATTTACTGCTTGCCTGATCGTTATTCTCTACCATCCGCGCTGTTTTGCCTCCGTAATATTTCTGCCTGAATAGTGACGTCGGATCTTTATGTATTTTGCAGTCAATGCTGAGAACTTCCCAAGTACATACTCCGGACGATACCAAGTATGCTTTGGAATGCTGTCAAATTTCTTCTCCAGTTTTCTGTTCAATACTGCTCCAAAATTTTAATTATTTTGGTTTTACTGTTTCACAGTCCAGCTCGTCCTTCTGCTCATGCTTCCTGGTCTGGTATGCCTCACCCTGGTAAGTCTGTTGCCATCCTTTATTCTTATCGTTTGTAATCCATATTTGTTGTTACTAATTGTTGTCACTTGATTTCCCATTCTGGCAGCTGCTGTGCCTGGCTCTTCAAGCAGAAATATAAGGAGATGCGCTGTATATTCATCAATGACTGCGGATAAAAAGGAATCTCTGCTACTTGCTAGACGAAGCGCATCTGATAAACATCAGGTCTGTTTTCGTTTCTTCTTCTTATCGAATGTCTCTTCTTTCTAGTCAGATATTTATAGTGAAAATTGACTGTTATTCGTTTCTTCAGCTTCCTCGAATAATACAACGTGCCTTGTGGGCAATCACAACAGCAGCGCCTCGCGAGCAAAACGAGCTAGGCCAAAAAAATATGCTCACGCCAATCTCCTCAAAAGAATGGAAAACATTTATGTGCACGTCTGGGACTTGCCCCCGGTTGATGCATGTCGGCTCTGTGGAGCTGGACGCTATTTCAGAGAGTCGAAAGGTTTCTGTTGTCTCGGTGGGCAGGTATCGTTGGATTTGCCTCAGATGCCATCAAAGCTCTGTATTTTGTATACCTATGCAAATTCACCTGCTGCTGCCCACTTCCGAAAACGCTGTAGGACATACAATAATACAACTGCGTTTAGTTCTCTTGGGATTACCTATGATCACACTCTAGCTCAATCCAATAAAGGTATTTACACACTTCGAGTTCAAGGAGCTGTCTATCATTTCATGCGGGGTTTGATCCGCAAGAGGCCCCGGGGCGCCAGCTCCAACTTTACTTTTATGATACCGAAAATGAACTACAAAACCGGCTATCTCAGTCAGGAAATTTGGAACTCAGTATTCTTGAACTAATTGTCGAAATGATGAAATTAAATCCATACGCAAATTTATTTCGAACCCTTCGGGAAATAACCAATTTGCAAGATTATAACATCGTTCTCAGAGCTGATCCATGTTTAGATATGAAACTCTACAGTATGACTACGACCCATCAGGTAGCAGCCATATGGAATGAACTGATGGATGTTCCAGCAGATCATCCACATGACATTCGTGTCTGTACCTCAGCAGGAAAGACCCACCAGGTGCATTATTATTACGGCTGTTGCGATCCGCTCCAATATCCACTATTATTTCTTTACGGCGAAAGTGGATGGCATACAGGAATTGAAAAACTTACTCCTGTTAATAGTCATTATCAAGGTCGTCGGTACAATCAATGTGATGGTCAACATGTTGTTTCGCTCGGCGATGCACAATATGGAGAGACTATATTGGCTCAGGAACTTCAAAGTACGCTTCCTTATTGCCTGCGCAAATTACCGCATGTTATTTGCTCTAAATATTTCTCTTCCTGCTAGAATTAACTCAAAAATGAGCCGCCAGCCTCCGTGATTTGAGTTCATCCTTCGATCATGTTTTTAGGTTTTATGTGCTCTTATTATTTGGTTTTTTATGACTCAACATATGGATTTCCCGATTTACTGCAGCGTTTAATGTTTTCTACATTTAGAGATGGGAAGGCGGTTTAGACCATAGGTTCCTTCTTTGTTACCTATTCATAAGTACTGCTCTTTTTCTGTTCATTTACTCGATATTACTATTTATTTTCCATTCCTATAAATTTCCTGTATCTCTTTCAGAAATATAGTTTGCTACTGATTAGAGGTATATAGGCCGGCAAACTTGCGGCTGAGTTGATCCCTCGTGCGACAATTATGGTTCCGTTGACTTGAACCTCGTCTTTATTTACTGCTGCTATCTTCGGTTCTATTATCGCACTTGCTGTCCTTGAATTGTTTAGTGTGACTTGCTGTTTCGCTTGCCGCGTCCTATTTTTGTGTTGGCTTGTTGGATTCATTTTTCAAGGTCCTCTTGTTTTCTTATTAATTAAAACTCAAACAGATTAAAACCTTAAAATCCAAAACAGCACTAATCTTGCGCTGCCAGGACCAGAAGTGTCCCTCGGATCTTTGTCAAGAGCTTGAGGATTCCGGTTTTAATTTAAAGGGGTTCTAATCTCAAAATCCAAATCGAGCCCCTGCTTTTGAGTCTCATCAGTTGTGTGCTCCATTTCCTGATCTTTGTGATCCTCAAGTTTCTTTGTGATTATCATATATTGTGTGTTACAATGGGTTCTTTTTCGGTTTTTAATATTGCACCCTCGGAGAATGTTTGGGGAGCCTGTTTAGCACTACAAGCTCCTTTTCTCTTAACATATGGACTGCCCGATTTACTTCAGCCAGGATTCTCTTCAGAGAATGTTTAGCAAGGCAATTTACCACTGGAGGTTCCTTCTTTGCTACCTGTTCATAATTACTGCTCTTTTCCTGTTTATAATTACTACCCTTTTCAAATCGTATTTCTCAATATTACTATTTATTTTCCAGTCCTATAAATTTCCTGTATCTCTTTGAGAAATATAGTTTTCTACTGACTAGAGGTATATAGGCCGTCAACCTTGCGGCCGAAAGGACTCCTCGGAGGGCGATTACGGCTCCGTGGATGGACTGGTCTGATAGGTGTAACAACGCCACGTACCTCAAATCTTTTGTATAATTATCCGTGTCTGTACAGTATTTAACCTCATATTTCGATGATGTTTGTGGGTCGCGCTGCTTCTAAATAACAGGTCCTGAATACTAACTCAGCTGTTTGTTTACTTATAACAATGTTGCGCACCTCTACCTACACGGTTTACTGTCTGCACAGTTGGAGATGAATGAGCCAACAATCTTCTGACCAGGCGTTCTCTTTGGAGGACGCTTTTGCTCAATTTCTTATTATTAAAAATGTACTCTTTTTACGATTAGCGCTACAGGTTTCTTCTTTGTTACCTGCTCATAACTACTACTCTTTGTCAGCGCTAACTGTTGGTGCTATCTTCGGTTCTATTGCTGCAGTTGCTGTCCCTGATTTGTTTGGTGTTACTTGCTGTTTCGCTTGCTGCGGCCTATTTGGGAATTGACTTGTTGGATTCATTTTTCAGGGTGGCTCTTGCTTTCTTATTAATTAAAACTCAAACAAATTAAAACCTTAAAATCCAAAACAGCACTAATCTTGCGCTGCCAGGACCGAAAGTGTCCCTCGGATCTTTGTCAAGAGCTTGAGGATCCCGATTTTAATTTAAAGGAGTTCTAATCTCAAAATTCAAATCGAGCTCCTGAATTTGACTCGCATCACTGATCTTTGTGCTTCTCAGATTTCCTTGTGGCTCCCTTTCCTGATCTTTGTGTTGCAATGGATTCTTTTGCGGTTTTTAATATTGCACCCTCGGATAATGTTTGGGGAGGCTGTTTAGCGCTGCAAGCTCGTTTTCTCTTAACATATGGAATGCCCGATTTACTACAGCATTTAATGTTTTCTACATTTAGAGATGAATAAGCTCGGAATCTTATGACCAGGAATTCTCTTCAGAGAATGTTTGGGAAGGCAGTTTACTACTACAGGTTCCTTCTTTGGTACCTGTTCATAATTACTGCTGTTTTTCTGTTTATAATTACTATCCTTTCCAAATCGTGTTACTCAATATTACTATTTATTTTCCACTCCTATAAATTTCCTGTATCTCTTTGAGAAATATAGTTTTGTGCTGATTAGAGGTATATAGGCCGGCAACCTTGCGGCCGAAAGGACTCCTCGGAGGACGATTATGGCTTCGTGGATGGACTGGTCTGATAGGTGTAACAACGCCACGTACCTCGAATCAAATTATATCTCAACTGAATAAACTCATAATTGAATACACACCTCTAAAGCAACATCTATAAAGTATGACCTACTCTTATTATTAGGTAAACTAAGAGTTGTTGGTTTACCCGAAAAACTTACCAATTTTTATTCTCATATGTAGATTGATATTGATCTTTCTCTATAAATGAAATAACTTTCTGAAAATTATACTCGAGTTAAAAATAATTATTTCCAAGTCATCGCACAGATTAGCTCATGTTATACGTCTTGAGATCATATCACTATAGATTACTCCATTTTATTATCTTCTGGCCAGGAGCTCTCTTTGAGGGACTTTTAGGAAGGCTGTTTAGCGCTGTAGGCTCCTTCGTTGTTACCCGTTCATAATTACTGCTCTTTTTTAGGGTGAACTATTGCTGCTAGCTGTCCTTGAACTGTTTACTGTTACTTGCTGTCTTGCTTGCCGCGGCCTCTTTTTGTGTTGGCTTGTTGGATTCATTTTTCAGGGTGACTCTTGTTTTCTTATTATTTAAAACTTAAACAAATTAAAACCTTAAAATCCAAAACAGCACTAATCTTGCGCTGCTAGGACCGGAAGTGTCCCTCGGATCCTTGTCAAGAGCTTGAGGATCCCGGTTTTAATTTAAACGGGTTTTAATCTCAAAATTCAAATTGAGCCCCTAATTTTGAGTCTCCTCAGCTGCGTGCTCCCTTTCCTGATCTTTGTGATTCTCAGGTTTCTTTGTGATTATCATACATTGTGTGTTACGATGGGTTCTTGTCCGGTTTCTTATATTATCAACCAGACTCAATGGAGAATTTGGAACAGCGGGCTATTACTTAGATAGGGCTGTAGATTCCGGAACTGAGAAATATTCTTCCTTCTGAGAAAATCACCAAGCACAACGATATGAATATGATGCTCAGAAATCTTACGACCAGGAAATCTCTTCGGAGAATGTTTAGCCTTCTTAGAGGTTAATAAGCCAGCAATCTTATGACCAGCAATTCTCTTCGGAGAATGTTTAGCACAAGCGAGATGAATATGATGCTCAGGAATCTTATGACCAGGAAATCTCTTCGGAGAATGTTTAGGAAGGCAGTTTACTACCACAAGTTCCTTCTTAGAGATGAATAAACCAGCAATCTCATGACCAGAAATTCTCTTCGGAGATTGTTTAGGAAGGCAGTTTACCACTACAGGTTCCTTCTTTGGTACCTGTTCATATTTAGTGCTCTTTCTCTGTTTATAATTACTACTCAATATTACTATTTATTTTCCAGTCCTATAAATTTCCTGTATCTCTTTGAGAAATATAGTTTTTTGCTGATTAGAGGTATATAAGCCGGAAACCTTGCGGCCGAAAGGACTCCTCGGAGGGCGATTACGGCTCCGTGGATGGACTGGTCTGATAGGTGTAACAACGCCACGTCCCTCTAATCTTTTGTATAATTCTCCGTGTCTGTAAAGGATTTTACTTCATATTTCGGTGATGTTTGTAGGTCGAGCTGCTTCTAAATAACAGGCCCTGAATACTAACTCAGCTGTTTAATTACTTATAACAATGCTGCGCACCTCTATCTAGAGCATTTACTGTTCTGCACAGTTGGAGATGAATGAGCCAGCAATCTTCTGACCAGGAGTTCTCTTCGGAGGATGCTCTCGCTCAATTTCTTATTATCAAAAATGTGCTCTTTTTACGATCAGCGCTACAGGTTCCTTCTTTGTTACTTTTTCATAATTACTACTCTTTCTCAGCGTTAACTATTGCTGGTAGCTTCGGTTCTATTGTTGCAGTTGCTGTCCCTAATTTGTTTGGTGTTACTTGCTGTTTCGCTTGCCGCGGCCTATTTTGGTGTTGACTTGTTGACCTCATTTTTCACGGTGGCTCTTGCTTTCTTATTAATTAAAACTCAAACAAATTAAAACCTTAAAATCCAAAACAACACTAATATTGCGCTGCCAGGACCGGAAGTGTCCCTCGGATCTTTGTCAAGAGACTGAGGATCCCGATTTTAATTTAAAGGAGTTATAGTCTCAAATTTCAAATCGATCCCCTGAATTTGACTCTCATCATTGATCTTTGTGCTTCTCAGATTTCTTTGTTTGCAATGAGTTCTTTTGCGGTTTCTTTATTGCACCCTCGGATAATGTTTGGGGAGGCTGCCTAGCACTGCAGGCTCATTTTCTCTTAACATATGGACTGCCCGATTTACTGCAGCATTTAATAAGCCAGGAATCTTATGACCAGGAATTCTCTTCAGAGAATGTTTAGAAAGGCAGTTTACTACTACAGGTTCCTTTTTTGGTACCTGTTGATGATTACTGCTCTTTTTCTGTTTATAATTACCATCCTTTTCAAATCGTATTACGGCTCCGTGGATGGACTGGTCTGATAGGTGTAACAACGCCACGTACCTCAAATATTTTGTATACTTCTCTTCGGAGGATGCTTTCGCTCAATTCCTTATTACTAAAAAAGTACTCTTTCTACGATTAGAGGTATATAGGCCAGCAACCTTGCGACCGAAAGGGCTCCCCGTGGATGGACTGGTCTGATAGGCGTAACAACGCCACGTACCTTGAATCAAATTATATCTCAACTGAATAAACTCATAATTGAATACACACCTCTAAAGCAACATCTATAAAGTATGACCTACTCTTCTTATTAGGTAAACTATGAGTTGTTGGTTTACCCGAAATACTTACCCATTTTTATTCTCAAATGTAGATTCATATTGACCTTTCTCTATAAATGAAATAACTTTTTGAAAATTATACTCGAGTTGAAAATAATTATTTCCATGTCTTCGCACATATTAGCTCATGTTATTTAGTCTTGAGATCATATCACTATAGATTACTCCATTTTATTATGCTCTGACCAGGAGTTCTCTTTGGGGGACATTTAGGAAGGCTGTTTAGCGCTGCAGGTTCCTTCTTTGTTACCTGTTCATAATTACTGCTCTTTCTTAGGGTGAACTATTGCTGGTAGTTGTCCTTGAATTGTTTACTGTTACTTGCTGTCTCACTTGCCGCGGCCTATTTTTGTGTTAGCTTGTTGGATTCACTTTTCAGGGCGACTCTTGTTTTCTTATTATTTAAAACTCAAACAAATTAAAACCTTAAAATCCAAAACAGCACTAATCTTGCGCTGCCAGGACCGGAAGTGTCCCTCGGATCTTTGTCAAGAGCTTGAGGATCCCGGTTTTAATTTAAACGGGTTTTAATCTCAAAAATCAAATAGAGCCCCTGAATTTGAGTCTCATCAGCTGCGTGCTCCCTTTCCTGATCTTTGTACTTCTCAGGTTTGTTTGTGGCTCCCTTTCCTGATCTTTGTGTTGGAATGGGTTCTTCTGCGGTTTTTATTATTGCACCCTCGGATAATGTTTGGGGAGCCTGTTTAGCGCTGCAAGCTCGTTTTCTCTTAACATATGGATTGCCTGATTTACTGCAGCATTTAATGTTTTCTACATTTAGAGATGAATAAGCCAGCAATCTTATGACCAGGAATTCTCTTTGGAGAATGTTTAGGAAGGCAGTTTACCGCTACAGGTTCCTTCTTTGGTGCCTGTTCATAATGACTGCTCCTTTTCTATTTATAATTACTACCCTTTCCAAATCGTGTTACTCAATATTACTATTTATTTTCCTAAACTATAAATTTCCTGTATCTCTTTAACAAATATAGTATTCTACTGATTAGAGGTATATAGGCCGGCAACCTTGCGGCCGAAAGGACTCCTCGGAGGGCGATTACGGCTCCGTGGATGGACTGGTCTGATAGGTGTAACAACGCCACGTACCTCAAATCTTTTGTATAATTCTCCGTGTCTGTACAGGATTTTACTTCATGATTCGGTGATGTGAGCTTTCTCTATAAATTACATTGCTTTTTGAAAATTATATTAGTCTTGACATCATATCACTATAGATTTGATAATTACTGCCGTTCTCAAATCATTGTGCTCGATATTACTATCAGTTTCCTACTGATTAGAGGTATATAGGCTGGCAACCTTGCGGCCGAAAGGACTCCTCGGACGGCGATTACGGCTCCGTGGATGGACTGGTCTGATAGGTGTAACAACGCCACGTACCTAAAATCAATTAATTTGTCATCTAAATACTTAGTTATAATAATGCTATCCAATTCTCATAATTCTGTTCTTCTGCTCGCAGATCTAAATGCAAATCACTGGAAGCGGGATAATATTGCTGCGAGGGAGTTCTACTGCTACCTATTTCAAAGCTGGGCCACCGATACTACAAATATACTTCGAGCAGGCAGGCTTGCACAGCAATATCAAATCGATTGTTACGTAAAGATTGAAACTCAATGGCTGGATTATTTTAGGAGTGAACAACTGCAGCATGATCTGCGAGTTGAATCATTCGAAGGTATTATCGAAAGCATGGCATGCGAGGGTAATTTGAGCAGCAACAAAATTGGCCAAAATTTTGTGCTCCCCTCGTCACACATCGGCAGTCCCAGAGACATGCGGCGGCGGTATCTAAATGCCCTAGCTTTGGTAAGCGAATATGGAAAGCCGGATTTCTTCATAACAATGACGTACAACCCTAACTGGCCTGAAATACGTGAGGGCTTGTTGCCTGGTGATGAGGCCCAGAATAGATCTGACCTTGTTGCAAGAGTTTTCAAAGCAAGAAATGAGGATTTCAAGAATGACATTGTCAAAAAAAGCTTACTGGGTGAGGTAGCAGCATACCTTTATGTTATAGAGTTCCAAAAAAGAGGGCTGCCTCATGCTCATTGGATCGTTATTTTAAAGCCAAATTATAAAATAGTCTCCTCAGCTGCATATGATCGCTTTGTTTGTGTAGAGCTTCCTGATATTGATTTACATCCACACCTTCATGCCTGTGTTGTCAGACATATGATGCACGGACCTTGTGGCGTGCTTAATCCCTCAAATATATGCATGCGAGAAAGCAAGTGCAAGAATAGATATACTAAAGAGTATGTAGAGAGTACCTCTCAGCACGACGACTCATATCCAATGTACAGGAGGAGAAATGATGGACGAACTGCACATGTTCGGCATCAATTGCTTGACAACAGGTGGGTCGTTCCGTACAATCCCTACTTGCTCGCCAAATTTGACTGCCATATTAATGTCGAGGTCTGTGTTGGCATACGTCTCATTAAATATTTGTACAAGTACGAATGCAAAGGCACCAATAAGATTGCTTTTAATGTCATCCCACAACCACAGATTTCAGCCCCTGATGAGATTACAGCATTCCAATCAGCCCGCTGGTTATGTGCTCCTGAGGCCATGTGGAGAATTTATGCTTTTTTATTGAGCGAAATATATCCAGCTGTAATGCAACTTCATGTTCATCTGCCAAACAAACAACATGTTCTGTTCTCTCCCTCCCACTATTTACTTGAAGTGATAGCAAATCCAAACGCATCTAAAACACAATTAACCGAGTTCTTCAGAATGAACGCACAATCGGCCGCAGTCTCGCAGATGAATTTACTGTACAAAGATTTCCCTCGTTTTTTGTCTGGGATGCATCCAAAAAAACTGGCACCGATGACTCAAAGGAACCTGCATTGGCCGTCTGGTGACCGCCAACCCACTTGATGGTGAGAGATATTATTTACGATTGCTTCTAAACCATGTTCGAGCGCCGACTTCTTTCGACTATTTAAGAACGTTCGCTGGCACACTATACCCCACATTTCGAGCAGCCGCCCTCGCACGTGGGCTGTTAGAATCAGATATAGATGTTACAAGTTCTATAGCTGAGGCCTATTCCTATCAAATGCCCTGCTCATTACGCCGCCTCTTTGCAATCATTCTGTTATACAACACTCCCTCCAATCCACGAGCATTGTAGGATGCCTTCAAATTTTTTCTCGCAGATGATTACATTGCTCTGAAAAAATTCACTAATGAACAAGCTTTTTCAAAATCACTTCAATCGATGGACATTTTCTTACAATCTATGGGTCGAACAATTGATGAATTTGGTTTGGTCGACTACAATTTGGGAGCTTCAAGAAAGCAAGTGCAAGACCGAGATTTTGAACAAGAGCTGAACTATATTGTCTCTGAGTCAGATCTGGAATCATGCACACATTTGAATTCTATGCAGAATCAGGCCTTTACAGAAATCATGCAAACCATTGGTAGTAACGATCCAGCAGTTTTCTTCGTTGATGGCCCAGCCGGCTCTGGGAAAACATTTCTCTACCGAGCTCTTTTGGAGGCTGTTCGTTCCAAACACCTCATTGCATTAGCAGTGGCCTCTTCAGGAGTTGCAGCATCCCTACTGCCCGGTGGCCGCACAGCACATTCACGGTTCAAACTTCGTGTGATTGTCGAAGATGAATCATGCACAATCAGCAAACAAAGTGTACATGCTCGCCTCATTATTGCAGCCAAACTTATTATCTGGGATGAGGCTTCAATGGCACATCGCAAGAGTATTGAAGCGCTTGACGCTCTACTACGTGACCTCATGGAGACCTCCATTTCTTTTGGCGGCAAAACCATTGTTTTCGGAGCCGATTTCAGGCAAACCATCCCGATAATTGCTGGCGGTAGTCGTGACGATGCTATTGCAGCCTGCCTAATTAATTCTCCTCTATGGTCCTCAATGCGGAAAATTCGTTTGACCCAAAATATGCGCGCGAAAGATGATCCTACTTTTAAGGAATTTCTCCTCTGAGTTGGTAATGGCGCGGAGCCTTGTAATCAATATGGCGAGATTAGACTACCCTCGAATATGTGCTTGCCTTATAAACACAATGATACTCCTTTAACTGACTTGCTATCCCAAATTTTCCCCACTTCAATATTTCTCCTCTCAATCCCACCATGCTCATTGACCGTGCAATTCTGACTCCAAAGAACGACAGCGTTGACGAAATTAATGAGCTTCTGATCGATAAATTTCCTGGTTGCGCCGTTGATTATTATAGCACAGACCTCACCAACGATCCGTTTCAACAATCTTACTATCAAGATTATCTGAACTCAATTCACACTCCAGGATTACCCTCACACTTGCTTCGGCTCAAAATAAACTGCCCTATCATGCTGCTACGTAATATTAACCCTTTAGAAGGCCTGTGCAATGGTACTCGTCTTATATGCCGCCATCTGGGGAAAAATGTCATATCTGTAGAAATTGTCTCAGGCCAACATGCAGGAGATTTGGTCTTCATACCCCGTATACCTCTCGAACCGTCTGACAAACAAAAATTCCATGTTCCATTTAAACAACATCAATTCCCAGTGCGCCTCTGTTTTGCAATGACATTTAACAAGTCCCAGGGACAGACATTAGATAAAGTTGGCCTATATCTTCCCGATCCCGTTTTCTCTCACGGACAGCTCTATGTTGCCCTTTCTCGAGCAAGAAAGGCAGCTGATATTAGAATTCTAATTCGACCCCCCCACTATTGATGCCATCCCTGATGATCTCACAAAAAATATTGTGTACAGAGATATTATCGATGCAGCAGTCTTATAAATCTGTTAACAAACCTGATATAAATCTGATATAATCAGATAAATTTCGGATGTGTATTAATGATAGAATGAGACGGCTTTTCTTTTCTGCTAAATACTTCCTCTATGAGTTTTTTATTTCAGTACCATCTGCAATTTTCATTGTAATTTATATGCAGCCAATGGAGCCCAAATTATATTCTGTCAACAACATCACTCCTGATATAAAAAACTGGACTGCCAAAGTTTGCGTTCTCAATAAAATAAGCCCTCGAACATCATCACAAACTGCCCCTATTAGATTCCAAAAATTGCTCCTCGCAGATGAACATGTCAGCTTTTTCTCGCTTATATCCATTATTATTTCTGCGTAGGCTATTAGATATTTCTCTACATTTTTTTCTATATCATCCTACAAACTGCTGCTTATAATCTTCACCTCGATCACTGTTGGATAAATATTTATTTCTTTGTCCAAACACTGCAACATGTGCAGCAACTTGCTATTACTATATTTACTTATATCAAAAGCTACTTTTTCCGAATATTTGTTCACATCTTGTAATCTCATACATCTGCAACATTTCTGAAACAGGGAAATAAAGTTGAAGCAATGCTATACAGATCCGATGTCGAACTGCTGAAAAATTATTTCACCGTTGATGAAACTTATCTTATATCAAATGCGCTGGTGCGGCCTGTCAAACGAGAATTCGAAAATCCTCTGGTCAATAACAACTACCAGTGGATAATCGGTGCTAAAACAGCAATTCTGCCAACTGAAAAGAAAGCGTTTGTTTCTTCTGCTCTGGCTCCTGTATTTACACATTACGATCGTTTCCATAGTTTAATAGGGACAAGAACACTTATAAGTAAGTAACTATTCAGCCATCTTACTGCACCTGTATTTTAGCCCCTGCCTTAAAATATTTATTTGCACCATAATAAATTAACAAAATAGGTCATTCATTTTTTTCGCCCTACTCACAGGTACTGTTGCTGTTATAATAAGCAAGCACGAACCCAGATATGTTTCATCAAGAGGCAGAGAAAACACACTACGTGAATATGTTGCAATAGACGAAGCGTACGAACCAATCATCCTCCCCTTACTATATACCTACTATCAAATAAAAAAAATATATATACTAATCTCCATGCCAAAAATAGTTTTAGTTGCAGGCCTTTCGTTATTACTTTTTGGAACGACGCTATTCCAGATGACGTGTACGCTCTCCTAGACCCTGTTCAGGATCAGCATGTTATAGCTACACTCAATTTTAATGTTACCAAATACCATAGTAATATTCTTCCTCCTTTCTAAACAATATACAATATACTGGAATGTGTTTACATGACAAGTATATATAGATTATGTCTTTGTCTCTCTCTCTATATGTGTGTGTGTGTATATATATATATATATATTTACCTATATATCTGTTCTTCATTTAGTTTAGAGTCATTGATGATTATTTTTTTTTTTTACAATTTGTAAACTCCTGCTCATTTTTTCACGACTTTTATTTTAGTGCCAGGAGTATCGGGGTACCATATTATAGGGACGGTTTCGTCTATTTTCAGTATCCTAATCCTAAAAAATTAGATACCATTTCCAAGATGACTTTAGTGTCTTCCAAACGACACTTCCAAAGGGTAAATAGAACTTCAGCTGACAGAAAAATGCCTAACCGAATTGTCTGCATTAATCGTGCTTGACATCGGGAAAAGAGTTCTGTTTATTTAAATTGGGTTTCCTTTTTTCCCGCATTATATCCCTTGTTCGATATGTTTACCAATATACACTCCTTTCTAAACACAACAAAACATGCTGCGTACTGATTATTTCCTTCATTAAATTGTTATTCTGCAGATGTCTCGCTCAGCTCAACATCCTCTTCGCTCGTTCTCCTTCAATTTAAAGACAAACGTTTTGAAGAACTTCAGAAATGGTAACCTCACATCTAGCGATATGAAATTTGCAGAATTTTTTTTTCCGAATTGAAGAACACTTGACGCAAAATCCCGATATTATTCAGTTGATTTTTTCGCTTTCCTTCTGGACCACATGAATAGTGTATTGATAAATGTGCATCTGTATTGCTGTTAATATAGGATTCACATTAGTATTGTCTTTTTTAACATAATAGTTATACCGCGCGTGCCATCTCTTATAGAACACTCATGCCTTTTATATTTGTATGATTATTAATTTTATACTTCCAGGCAGGCTCTTAATACTGAACGGATCGCTGGCCTCTTGGGGCAGGACAGCCTACTCGAAACAGCGCACTCAAATTTAAATTTAAATACTCAGGATATAATGTCCGTATAGACCATACTTGCAACAGCTGCGGTAAACACAGTCCAAATATTCAGTTATTAAGTACTCTCAGACTATCTAAACATTTTCCCTTAAACAGCCCGGCAGGTTTGATACTGTTGTTCGAGCAAAGATAATGCGAACTAATCAAAAGTTCATCTACCTATGCTGCGACCGCTGCCACTGCCTGAGGTCTGCAGAATATGGCTCCCTCTTTGAATGCCGATCCTGCCACATCAACAAAATAGCAACTGCAAGGTATTCATATCACCATTGCTTTATTTTTTTCCCAAATTGTGCTGACATTCTATCCCAGCGTGATACAAAATTACATGTATCTACAGATACAGATTCTCTCTTCTGCTTTTCGATGAGACCGGCGAAATAGAGGTTACAGTGTTTGGAAATGAAGGTGAAAAACTTCTGAATATTTCAGCCGATGATTTCTGGCAAAAATATAACAACGTATGACGGAGTCCCTACTCTACCTACACTGCATTTATAACTACAAATACTACATGTAATAAATTAAACATATCTAACATGCAGGATGCCTCTTCTATACTGTCCTTGCTGAACTCCAACCTTGAAAAGCTGGTTCTAAAAATAAAACTTCAATCTAAAATTTTTACAAAACAAGACAACTCTGCTACATTATCATATACCGTTCAATCATTAGAATGTCAAAATACAGCATCAGTCCCTGCCTCAACAAATAACTCTCCTGCAACCCCTTCTTCCTCTCCAGGTACATTTCTATGCACTCCCAATCTACTACACTAAATATCTTGCGTAGCGGCTCTCTCTTTTCTTACCTCAATCTCTCAATTTTATTTTTCCTCTATCACAGGCATTACGTACTCCGCAACCGATGGAATAAACGACCCAACTGAAAATCAAAATACAGGTTTGCATGCACTTCCAATCTAAGATACCAAATTTGTTAGATCACATTTCACGCTTCCCTTAGATCAATTTATCACGTGTCTATTTTTCTCTTCTCACAGACATTACATACCATGCACCGGATGACGTCAATGAGCCAGTTGAAAATGCGGATCCCTCCACCCAAACTCTAGCTTCTTCCAATAAATCCAACAATGGCAGACACCGTATGTTTCACAGCATCCCTCCCTGCATTATCACAATTTAGCTGATTTTCCTGCCTAACCAAATCATCATATATTTGGCAAAATGCAGCACCTCCAGAGAGAAGTGCAGACACGCCCAAATCATCACGAGGCCGCGCATTGAGAGCCAAAAAGTTCGACTGAATAAATGCACACTTACACTTCTGTGCAAATAAAAATGTTGTAAAATCTTTGTAAATTACTTTAGCAACAAACCTTTTGTACAAGTTGCGTCCTGTAATCATATGTAAATATGGACCGCCCGTTTGACCTTGTTCCGATGTACTCGACCTATTACACATTACATTAACTTTTCTTTACAGTTTGGTCTATGGCAGCTTTGATTCGTTTCTTTTTATTCATACTTCCAAGTTTGAATGACTTATGTTTTTATTTTTCTCTGTGTTCTCTTTTATTACCTAAATTTTTGTTCTCTCAGTGCGGTTCACCTATTTTCTATTTACTGTTTATTATTTCTGTTCATTCTTGATATTCTTCTCCTTTTCAACTCTCGCACTTATACATTTCAAACTTTCATATATATATATATATATATATATATTCATATTGTCCTCTTATTCGTGTTGTCATTTGTACGAAAGTTTTTGACTCTGCTTGTGTGTTTTAGGTTGCTAATCCTGGAGGAAGCTGCCGACCAGGAAGAGAGTTATTTTTTGTTATAGGCATATTTTTGGGAAACTTCTCCGTCCTCTTACTTTTTCTTCAATTTTACCAGATAGCCTTTTCTTTTTCTTCAATTTTTAGACTGTCTTTGCCAGTATTTTTTTCCTTTACAGCAGATGAATTTTTCTTCGTCGTTATTTCAATTTTTGGTGCTAAAATCTCTACCAGGTAAAAATAAAGGTTACGAATCCTCGACAACAAATTATCCAAATTCCACCAGCAGCTGCGACTCGTAATCTCAAGCTGCTCTGATGTATCTATTTACTTCTTTTCTGTCACTTGTATGTAATTGTCGATATATGTTCTTCACCAATGTCCAGCTCTTATTTCGTCATGGTTCTTATGAGTTTCCTTGTGTTTTTTTAGCAGGTCAGGCAGTGCCTGTTCATGTTCAAAGAGGCAAAAATATTACCGGTATGCAATACAATGAAATTTAAAGGTTCTTTCTACACACACACACATATATATATATATATATATCTTCTTCAAATGTCTGAAACTACTGTTTGATCTTTTAGTTCAGATCAGGTGGTTGATGGGGATAAGGTTTGGTTGAGAATAGATGATATATAGGCAAAGTATTTGCTGCTTTTTCTAACATCACCCTAGGTCTCTGTTTGTTTGTGGAGTGCCTCTCCATGTAGAGTATATTCTTCTATTATTAGCTGAGATTTTGTGCTTCTATGGTATCTTAGATTAGCAACTTTTACTGAAAACAATGACAGTATTGAAAAATAATCAAGAATGTTACTTGGATCTTTATTAATCAAATAAGTAATTAATTAGCCTGCTTTCTTGTTGTTGCTTCTCATTTGATATTGTTTTGTGCTTAACATCTGCTACGCCTAGGCAAATCAGAGATCTTATGCAGGTCGACGTTCTCACCAACGATGAAGTGAAGAGTCATTTGCAAGTGTGTATTCTTTTTATTTTTAGTTTCTTCGATTTTCTTGTTTTGCATATGGGATCATTTACAAAGAAATTCCGATGTTCGTGTTTTATTTTTTTCCCTAATAATGTTGATTGATTGTTCTCAGAAATATCGGATTCACTCTCGAAGACTCACAGCTAACCCCTCATCTTCTCAATCTATTGATACGTGGATGCCCGAAGAACACTGCAATGAATCATTAAAACGGAGTGACACACAATCTGGTTCACCGGAAGGCCCGTTAGACAGGTTGCCTCATGGTAAATCCGGTGGCAATAAAGCCGAGGAACGTGATGAAAAGTACGAGGGCCACCATTGAAAGGGTGACATTCTTCTTTCGCGTTATTTTTCTTGCTTTGGGTGTTGATTGGCAGGTAATTTATTTCTTCCCTTTATTATGTTTCGTGATTTCGATGAATGGTATAATCTAATTTTTTTTTGAATAAACTACACTATCGGCATCCATCTCAAAGGCATCAACCGTTCGCATAGGCTCCCGATTTTTTCTGGTCTTAAATAACGGTTCAAACTTCCTGTGATTTAAGGCAATAATTTTTTTCGCCTTGGTAGATCAGTTGGAAATAAGATTGCGCATTTGATACTAAAATCTGATCAATACTTTACGCGGCTAACTAAAAATTAGAATGTAGTTGTTTTGAACGGTGTGGTTATGATTTGGGCAACTGTCTATTATACTGTACCAACAGTTAATCCACGTCCTCATTTAGCTGTTTTATTTTTCCATCATCATTTTCATATATAAACCTGTATTCTAACATATTTGTTATCATGACAATGCAGTTTTTTTTCCAATAGTCAGTGTTCTACCACGCATGGGGTCCTCTGCATCTCATGACCTGTTCAATGTAGAAATATAGTTAGTTTATATTTCTATTATACTTAAATGGTAATATATTTCTTCTGTACGATTTTTCAATGTTTTTTTTGGGAGTTGTAAGGCCTTTAAGGAAGTCACCGGATTTTAGCAAAAATTATCATGTCTCGTGATATGACTCGCCAGGCTGAATTGTTCCTCGATGATTGTTATGAGGCTCGAAACACTGAATGTGTATTCTTGGTAGGAATTGTATTTCTTTTTATCTTTTATATAAAATGCTATCTAATTGCTACATTGTTTCTAATGACTATTTTTTTTACAAGAAAATAATTTTTCTTATAGTTATATATACGGAGGTTGAAACAGACTGTTTAAGAAAGGCAATAAACATCATCCTCACAGCAGCCAGGACGAACCCACCCTATTATTAAATTTTAAGAAAAATATTCAACATCGAAATGGGCACCACCGTGCATCGCACGGTGGCCAGCCCTAATATATATATATCAACTCGTTGAATAAGCTAATTAGAAAAGCTTCTCAAATGAACTTTTTAAAAATTGGAGGATGGAACCCAATTCTCTATTTAAAAAGCCTCCAATCAAATATCAAATTAGAGGTTTGCAAAATCCAACCTCTAAATTTGACTCATAAGTTGTTTACCAAACTGGGCTATAACTCATGCGGCCCCACATGAAGCGTTATATTTCAAAAAATAATTTTATCTCAACTTTTGCATCTCATGCCCTCTTGTGTCCCAAAAAATTATTCGATTAATACGTAAGAATATAAATGAAGATACAAGAATAAAAATTTTAGATACATTTTTATTTGTTGATGTTGGCCACTAAGTATACAGGACACAGCTTGGAAAGTGTTTAAAACAACAAGCTGTACGCTTTTTAAATCTGAGTGCGTAGCGGAAGTCTTGTTAAAGTGAGTTGCTATAAATACAGCAACTAGATATGAAGTGTATACTTAAAAATAATCAGAAATATTAGAACAGTAAATGCAGAAGGTAAATAACACGGTAATTAAAGTGGTTCGAGGTAAACCCCTCTACGTCCACTGGTCCTCCACACAGGAGTGAAAATGTTTATTATAAATACTACGTACACAACTACGTATTTATAATCAAACCTAGTCAATCTATCGTTAACACAGATTGATATAATGATCTTAGCCTTCAACCGTTCACACAGATTGGTTTAAGCTTTCACGTGACTGGCTTCTTCACACACAGTTCCGAAGCTTCATCTCTTCAATGCAAGTTCGTCACACACAGTTCAGGAATAGCAAGGTTTCTCAGTCCACACAGGGCTGATGGGTTTTGTTCAAGAGTAGAACAATGTTTGAACAACAACTTTGACTTTCTGAGCTTTTAGCTGATGATGTGTTGTTCATGGTTTGAGCACTTGTATATCTCTTCTTTCAGAATAGCACTATGCTTTGGGAGATATGTTTGCTCAGATGTATATGATGATAATTTCGTTTGCTTTCGTATGTATGTGAGTTGATCAGTGTTTGATCTTCAAACTCTGGAGATATATATAGCCTTCTGAGATATATCCGTTGAGCAAAAGTCCGTTCCCACGGGATGATGTGTTTGAATAAAACACGATCCGGATTTTGCGCTTGATTGAAGATCTCTGACGACTTAGTATTTAAATACTTTATCCTTATTTAAATATATCTTCTTAAATGGGAATTTGACTTTATCGAATAGCAAAGATTCCTTGTTGTCCTGTTTGCATACTGTATGGAATGATAGGTGTATTGTCGATTCGAGACAGCCTCCATACTTAGTCTTATGAGACTCCTTTGCTGTATGATTAATTCACTGTATGCTGGAACTACGAGAAGTCTTCGACACAGGTTGACACCTTTGATCAGCTTTCCGATACTGTAATATCCGCATTTTTTTCTTTCCCTCGTAATTGTATTTCCGGTGTAATTCTCGATTTTAGTGACTCTCGTGTATCCTTCAGGGTAACTTTTCCGTTATCTTTTGATCTGATTCTCGTAATTGTTGTGCGGAACCGTCGTTTCGGGGTTGCCGCGGATTCATTCTATGTTATGATGCGTTTTGAGGTGTTCCGTTTGACGTTTCGTTCATAATCCGGTATTTTGGGTCGTTTATACTCTGTATCTAGCGCACGCTAAATTTTCTGTATAGCGCACGCTAGAAATTCATTGGTAGCGCACGCTACGTTTAATTCGTAGCGCACGCTATCGATTTAGCCCTGGGAGTGGCAGTTTCACTCCCAGGCCTCTGGACTATCGGATTAGCACACGCTATCTTGTCTAGCGCACGCTAATGTCGGGAGACTAGTGCACGTTAAGTTGTTCAAGGCGCGCGCTAGTGTGACCGGCCCAAGATCGGGCGCTTACTACCGAATTCAATCGATTCTAGTTAGCGCACGCTACGCCGGTATGGTAGCGCACGCTAACGGGTCGTGAGGTTTGGGCGGTTGCCACCGGACTCGGCCGATGTTCGTGTAGCGCACGCTATTGGTCGATAGCGCCGCTACCGATAGGTTATTAGCGCACGCTACGCATGCATGGTAGCGCACGCTAACGGCAAAAACCCCGGCTTCGACTCGGACGCTAACAGAGGGTTGGTAACCTATCCCGTTAGCGCACGCTAACCTTGAGGTCTTAGGCAGCGCTAACACTCCCCGGTTATATAAACCAGGAGTTGACCGAGATAATCACAAAATCTCATTTCTTCCTCTTTCCGCGGCCGAGCGACTCCCGAGCGATTTGAGGCGATTTTCTTCCTCCAATCACTTCAAAGATTCTTGTGCTTGAGTTCTTGGTGTAAGACTAACATCATCCACTTGTGTTTCTCATCCTAAATCCAAGGTAATCTCTTAGAACCCTACTTTTGGATAATTTGGGGTTTTGGGATTTTCTTCCGATCCGCTCCGCTTCGTTGATGGATTCATGATGAATATGATTATTCTTGTTGGTATTCTTAGTTTCCTATGGATTCATGGTATATTTCGTGATTTTTACGGAATCGAGAGGGTTCGGTTGTGGTCCGCCTCGTTGTTGTTTATATACGAATATACATGAATCGTAGGCGGGTTTCCGGAGTATTCCATTTCCATAATCGTTTAGAAGTGGTTGTGATTGTGCTATTCAAATCGTTAGGTTCATTTCCGCCGGTTCCTTGCGGTCGTGTTCAACTCTTCCGCTCCGCTCGTGTCATCGTCTAATTAATCGAGGCAAGTATCCTTATGAATTTACGATCTTGACATAGTAGTTTTGTATGAGAAATTGTGTGTGTGTGTATGCTCACTACGGGTTAGACTCGACGGGGTCTCGGTAGGGTTCCACGAAGCCGTGGACCGCGAGCTTGCTTTTAACCATCGTGGGTTAGATCCGACGGGTCTCGGCAGGATCCACGGCCGTGGGTCCGCGGTTAATTGTGGTGCATTTTTACAAATGTGGTTTGATCATTGGCATTTCGAAATGAGCGTTTTGGACTATGATTTCTTGATGGCATGCATTACTATATGTGTAAGATGTAAAATGTTCATTTGGTTACTTGTACTAGCGTAATTGCTAACCCCTCCTGGGACCCGCTTTGGGGAAATTCGTTTTATGAATTTCAGTCGTTCATCGAGACGAGCTGGTACTGGACCAGATACACGGATGATGGCCGTGCGTGATGATGGTGCACGAGTGATGTTTTAGTGTCTTTTAGCTTTTTGTCTTTTGTGGTTTTGAACTAATAGTTGTACTCGAGTACTTAAGGGGTGCTTGTTAGTTTGAATTGTATTGTTGCTTATTATGTTGTGTTGGTTGATGATGTTATATTGACCGATCAACCGGGTGGATTGTTCTGCTTTGCGTCTTTATGACGTGGTGTTATTTTATCGCTTCGTGAGTCGTTGTGTATGATGTCGTTTCGGCTGGTGGGTCCCATATAGGGATTCACGTACCGTAATATACCTCGGATATCCTTGGGGTGTTACAGAAAATGGTATCGAGCACTAGGTTTATGGATACCTAGGCTTGTTGGTTTATTGGGTCTTGTGGTGTTTGGTTTTGCACATCATCGTCACACGCCATGATTCCTAGATTACCAAAGTGTCCGTAAGTTTTCTTTCCTTTGTTCATTAATTTCTTGTATCGTAGCCTGGATTCTCGACTTGTAATTGTTCTTTTCTTGTCTCGATCCTCGTATGGCTTTTGCTACTTATTTAACTCCGTGATGGATGCCGGAAGAGGTCGTGGTCGCGGTCGTGGTCGTGGACGCGGACGTGGGGCGTGGTGGGGCGGCCACGTCACGATCTTCGAGCCGGCAGTGGGCCGACCGTCATAGCCATGCTTCTTCTCGTGAGCGTGCCGATCTTGGTATTGCGGCCGTTATGCAACAGATGGTGAACCAAATGGCGGCAATAGCTCGGGCGGTTCGTAACCCGGATCAAGCCCATGCTAATCGGGCGGAGCGGACCGTTGGCTCCAAGATGTCATCAAGATGCATCCTCCTCGCTTTCGGGAGCTTCAGACCCGATTGGCCGGGAAGGGTGGATCAAGGAGATGTCTAAGGTCTTCGTTGCCACTAATCGTCCCGAGGACCGTAAAGTCCCTATTGCTCAATATTTTCTCACCGGGACGCTACGGACTGGTGGGAGGCCGTTGGGCCCAAAGACCATGCTGCTTCGTGGGCTGAGTTTCAAGAGTTGATGGAGACTGAATATTGCCCGTGGCCAGTGAGACAGGCTCGGGTACATGCTTTTTATGATGCTCAACCACGGGATATCCCCGTAGCTCAAGCCATTGCCGATTTTAACAAAGAGTTGGGTTATGTGAAGACCCAAGTTGTCGAGGAGAGTGACAAGATTTTCCATTTCTCCAGACGGATGAAGTTGCCGATCCGGGACTATATGTCGGGGCTCGTATGCACTACATTGAAGGATTATCAGAGTAGGGCCCTTGCTTATGATATGTCGGTGACGACGAGTGAGGCGGCCCGCGAGAGTAAGAAGCAGAAGTCCGCTGGGAACTTTTCGGGCCACAAGAGTGGGGGTCAGCAGAGATTCCAATCTGCTAACTTCCCCGCCGTCGGTGGTCCAGCTCGTTCCGCTGGGGGTCCTCGTGGAACTACCAGTGCTCCTTATCGTGATGTGAAGTGTTTCAATTGTGGTCGTACGGGCCACATCAGTCGTGTTTGTCCGAACCCTTTGCTGACGTGTAATCAGTGTGGCCGGGTCACAAGGTCGTCAGGCCGAGAGAGAGAAAATCCTTGGTGCCCGGGCTTCCATTCCAGCGCCTAGGGAACCAAGTGTGAATCGGGATCGTTTGTTCCTCGGCCTCCGCCGAGTGCTAGTCGGGGAGAGGTCGGGTCAGCCCTCTAAGGGGGAGCTTCCGGTGTCGTCTCCGCCCACCCGCGTGTCTATGAGATGCGGAGAGCCGATGATCCAAAGAATACCGTAGCGGCAAGTACCGTTTATATTCTTTCTCATCCCGTCGTGCTTTTCGATTCGTGCTACGCATTCGTTCATATCTCCGGATTGTGTGCGCCGTTTGAATCTCGACCGTTTGACGCCTTGTGAGCCCTTCATCGTTAAGCTTCCTAGCGGTGATAGGATCGTTGGTGATCGGGAGGTTCGAGACTGCTCATGCTTATTTGTGAGAGGACTTGGCCCTCTAATCTTATTGTTGTGAGTATCGAGGGTGAGGATTTGATTCTTGGTGATGATTGGCTCGAGCGGCATGGTGCAATTATGAACTACCGCACGAGAATCATCACCATGTTGGCCGATGATGGCACCGAGCACTCTTTCGCCGGGCGAAAGAGGGGGAACCAGAAACTCGTTATTAACGCCTTGAAGGCGATGAAACTCCTGCGAAAGGGATGTATTGGTTATTGGTGCTATGCCTTGAAGGAGGAGAGTGGTGGAGTCGAGCTTTCGTCGATTCCAATCGTTAATGAATTTCCTGATGTTTTTCCTGACGAGTTACCGGGATTACCACCGGATCGAGAGGTCGAGTTCACTATAGAGTTAGAGCCAGGTGCGGCTCCTATCTCGAAGGCGCCCTATCGCATGGCACCTTCAGAGATGTCCGAGTTGAAGAAGCAGTTGAGTGAGCTTCTTGAGTCGGGGTATGTTCGACCGAGTGCCTCGCCTTGGGGCGCACCGGTCCTGTTTGTGCGGAAGAAGGATGGTTCGCTACGTTTGTGTATCGACTATCGCGAACTAAACAAGGTGACCATCAAGAACAAGTATCCTTTGCCGAGAGTTGATGACTTGTTCGATCAGTTGCAGGGAGCTGCGGTATTCTCGAAAATTGATTTGAAATCGGGATACTATCACCCGGTGAGAGAGTCCGATGTGCCAAAAACACCTTTCGGACGAGGTACGGACATTATGAGTTCGTAGTCATGCCTTTCGGTTAACTAATGCGCGGTGTTCATGCAATTGATGAACAAAGTTTTTATCGAGTATTTGGATAAGTGCGTCGTCGTCTTTATTGACGATATTCTTGTTTATTCCAGGAATGAGGAAGAGCATGCCCATCATTTGCGGATAGTGTTGGACATTTTAAGGACCGAGCAACTCTATGCAAAGTTCTCGAAATGTGAGTTCGGGTGAAGGAAGTGATGTTTTTAGGTCACGTGATTTCACCGAGGGGTTCGTGTGGATCCGCAGAAGATTGAGGCCGTATTGGATTGGGCACCGCCAAGAATGTGAAGGAGCTCCGTAGTTTCTTGGGTTTGGACGGCTACTACCGTAGGTTCAGAGGGTTTCGAAATCGCCCGCCACTTACGCAGCTTGCTCCGTAAATCCGAGAAGTTCGTTTGGAATGACGAGAGAGGCCGAGTTTTGAGGAATCAAGAAGCGTTTGACTTCACCTCAGCTTTGGCGTTGCCATGTGGCAACGAGGGTTTTGCCGCTTATAGCGATGCTTCGGTCGTGGTCTTGGGTGTGTATTAATGCAAAGACGGCAAGACCATTGCCTATGCATCGAGACAGCTTGAGGCCGTATGAGCCGAACTACCCTACTCATGATTTGGAGTTAGCGGCAATGCTTTTGCGCTAAAGATTTGGCGTCACTATCTTTTCGGCTCCACATGTCGATTTTTACCGATCATAAAAGTCTCAAATACATATTTACTCAATGAGAGTTGAATATGAGGCAGAGGAGGTGGTTAGAGTTGATTAAGGATTATGACCTCGAAATCCTTTATCATCCGGCAAGGCGAACGTTGTGGCCGACGCCTTGAGTCGAAACCAGCGTTGCGAACGCTTGAGATCCTTACATCTCGGTCCGAGCTTCGGAGGGATTTGATCGAGTTAGATATTGAGGTCTTGTTGCCGGAGCCGTCGGCAACTTCGTGCTTTAGAGATTTCGCTGCCTTTGATCGATGAAATTAAGTCAAGCGATTAGAGGATCCGATGATTACTCAAATCCGAGAGAACGTTCTTAAAGGAAAGTCTCCTGGATTTGTGATTCACGAGGATGGTGTTTTGAGATTCTAGAGTCGGCTTTGTGTGCCGAACGACTCGAGTTGAGGCAGAGTATTTTACGGAGGCCCATGCTACACCTTATTCCGCTCATCCTGTACGAGTAAGATGTACAAGGACACGAGGAGAAATTTCGTGGAATGATATGAAGGATGAGGTCGCACGGTTTGTAGCGAGATGTTTGACTTGTCACAGGTCAAAATCGAGCATCGAGACCGGGAGTTATTGCGATCACTTCGCTCCGAATGGAAATGGGAAGATATATCGATGGATTTCGTTACGAGTTTGCCGAGATCGAGGTCGGGCATGAATATGGTATGGGTGATTGTTGATCGCCTGACCAAGTCGGCACATTTTCTGGGCATCAAGGACACTTGGGGCCCGGAGAAGTTAGCTCGTGTGTTTATTGCGCAGATCGTGAGACTTCACGGTACTCCGAAGTCTATTGTTTCAGATCGTGACGGCCGTTTTGTATCGCACTTCTGGCAGGCGGTGCATAAGGCGTTAGGTACCCGGTTGCGTTTGAGTACCTCTTTTCATCCCCAGACAGATGGACAGTCGGAACGCACTATCCAGACGTTCGAGGACTTGTTGCGTGCCTGTGCTCTCGATTGGAGTAGTGACTGGGAGGAACATTTGCCGCTGATCGAATTCACGTATAACAATAGTTGGCACGCGTCGATTCGGATGGCACCGTATGAGGCACTTTACGGGCGGCGATGTCGATCACCGATTTGTTGGAATGAGGCGTCCGATTTGGTCGGGACCGAGCCGGATGTCGTTTTAGAGACGAGGCGGAAGGTAAAGTTAATTCGGGAACGTATGTTGACTGCCCGGAGTCGACAGAAGTCGTATGCCGACGTCCGTCGTCGACCTTTGGAATTCGAGGTGGGAGACCACGTTTTGCTAAAGGTGTCGCCGACGAAGGAAGTTTTTCGTTTCGGGAAGAAAGGGAAGTTGAGTCCGAGATTTATCGGCCCCTTCGAGATCCTCGAGCGAGTAGGTGGGTTGGCATACCGTTTGGCGTTACCTCCGGCCTTGAGTCATGTTCATAGCGTTTTCCATGTTTCCCAGTTGAGGAAATATGTCCCGGATCCTAGCCACATCATCGACTATGGTGAGATTGATGTCGCCAAAGATGTTACTTTCGAAGAGCGCCCTTTGAAGATTTTGGAACATCGTGAGAAACGATTGAGGCATAAGACCATACCTCTGGTCAAGGTGCAGTGGTCGAGACACGGTGTCGAGGAGGCAACTTGGGAAACCGAGGATAGCATGCGTGCTAGGTACCCCGAGTTGTTTGTTCCTTAAGTTTCGGGACGAAACTTATTTTTAGAGGGGTATAATGTAATATCCGCATTTTTTTCTTTCCCTCGTAATTGTATTTCCGGTGTAATTCTCGATTTTAGTGACTCTCGTGTATCCTTCAGGGTAACTTTTCCGTTATCTTTTGATCTGATTCTCGTAATTGTTGTGCGGAACCGTCGTTTCGGGGTTGCCGCGGATTCATTCTATGTTATGATGCGTTTTGAGGTGTTCCGTTTGACGTTTCGTTCATAATCCGGTATTTTGGGTCGTTTATACTCTGTATCTAGCGCACGCTAAATTTTCTGTATAGCGCACGCTAGAAATTCATTGGTAGCGCACGCTACGTTTAATTCGTAGCGCACGCTATCGATTTAGCCCTGGGAGTGGCAGTTTCACTCCCAGGCCTCTGGACTATCGGATTAGCACACGCTATCTTGTCTAGCGCACGCTAATGTCGGGAGACTAGCGCACGTTAAGTTGTTCAGTAGCGCGCGCTAGTGTGACCTGCCCGATCGGGCGCTTACTACTACCGAATTCAATCGATTCTAGTTAGCGCACGCTACGCTGGTATGGTAGCGCACGCTAACGGGTCGTGAGGTTTGGGCGGTTAGCTCTGGACTCGGCCGATGTTCGTAGCGCACGCTATTGGTCGATAGCGCGCTACCGATAGGTTATTAGCGCACGCTACGCATGCATGGTAGCGCACGCTAACGGCAAAACCCAGCTTCGGACTCGGACGCTAACAGAGGGTTGGTAACCCTATCCCGTTAGCGCACGCTAACCTTGAGGTCTTAGCGTGCGCTAACACTCCCCGGTTATATAAACCAGGAGTTGACCGAGATAATCACAAAATCTCATTTCTTCCTCTTTCCGCGGCCGAGCGACTCCCGAGCGATTTGAGGCGATTTTCTTCCTCCAATCACTTCAGATTCTTGTGCTTGAGTTCTTGGTGTAAGACTAACATCATCCACTTGTGTTTCTCATCCTAAATCCAAGGTAATCTCTTAGAACCCTACTTTTGGATAATTTGGGGTTTTGGGATTTTCTTCCGATCCGTCCGTTTCGTTGATGGATTCATGATGAATATGATTATTCTTGTTGGTATTCTTAGTTTCCCTACGGATTCATGGTATATTTCGTGATTTTTACGGAATCGAGAGGGTTCGGTTGTGGTCCGCCTCGTTGTTGTTTATATACGAATATACATGAATCGTAGGCTTGTTTTCGGGAGTATTCCATTTCCATAATCGTTTAGAAGTGGTTGTGATTGTGCTATTCAAATCGTTAGGTTCATTTCCGCCGGTTCCTTGCGGTCGTGTTCAACTCTTCCGTTCCGTTCGTGTCATCGTCTAATTAATCGAGGCAAGTATCCTTATGAATTTACGATCTTGACATAGTAGTTTTGTATGAGAAATTGTGTGTGTGTGTATGCTCACTACGGGTTAGACTCGACGGGGTCTCGGTAGGGTTCCACGAAGCTGTGGACCGCGAGCTTGCTTTTAACCACTGTGGGTTAGATCCGACGGGGTCTCGGCAGGGATCCACGAAGCTGTGGGTCCGCGGTTAATTGTGGTGCATTTTTACAAATGTGGTTTGATCATTGGCATTTCCGTAAATGAGCGTTTTGGACTATGATTTCTTGATGGCATGCATTACTATATGTGTAAGATGTAAAATGTTCATTTGGTTACTTGTACTAGCGTAATTGCTAACCCCTCTGGGGACCCGTTTTGGGGAAATTCGTTTTATGAATTTCAGGTCAGGTTCATCGAGACGAGCGGGCGCTGGACCAGTACACGGATGATGGCCGTGCGTGATGATGGTGCACGAGTGATGTTTTAGTGTCTTTTACCTTTTTGTCTTTTGTGGTTTTGAACTAATAGTTGTACTCGAGTACTTAAGGGGTTCTTGTTCGTTTGAATTGTATTGTTGCTTATTATGTTGTGTTGGATGATGATGTTATATCAATGGTTGAACCGGGTGGATTGTTCTGTTTTGCGTCTTTATGACGTGGTGTTATTTTATCGTTTCTGTGAGTCGTTGTGTATGATGTTGTTCAGCCTGGTGGGTCCCATATAGGGATTCACGGCGCTGTAATATACCTCGGATATCCTGGGGGTGTTACAGATACAGCTATTTGATGTATGCTGGATTGGCACATTGTCAAAACACTCTTATCACGATCTTTCGATACAGGGATCGTTTATCCCGACAATTTCGATACAGGGACTGTTATCCCAACAATTTCCCCCTTTTTGATAATTTGCCAAGTCTTTCCAAGTCTTCCTTTTAAAACCTTATGATGTTATCCAAACATCCTTGATGATGTCAAAACTTTGACACTTAGAAGGAGGGCAGACTTCTTGGTCTTCTGTTCGAATGTTCTGGCCTTCAGCAATTAGCCTAATACTAAGAACTGCTCGCAAGCAAGTTCAGCTTTTATCAAAAGAGTATTACATCTTTAAACTTATGATTGGCATGCAGGCACAATCTTACATTGTATTCTATATACATACAACTTAAACTATGAACTGTTCGCAGACAAGTTCGTACAGCTTAATATTAAAACAACTTTCATACTTGTATACAGCAAGGATAAATTAAGTGTTTGTAACATACAAGAACACAGTAGATTACGAGTTGCAATGTTTCAAGACAGGCAAATATTTTATTGATATTGAAACAAAGAGTACAATATTTTGCTGCTTTGAAAAGTAAAATTACAAAAATAATACAACAAGGAGTTCAACTCCTGTAATCTGAGTGTCTCCATGGCCTTTTGGGGTCATTCTTGGTATTTTTCCACCAGTTCTGATGAGCGTGCCTGTCTCGATTCAGATATAGGGCTCGTCCTTCATATGACTTATCGAAGACTAGGATCCAGTCTTCTGGATGGGTAACCAAGTCACCTTGTCTGTGCTTAGACTTCATCTGCTGTTGTAGAGGGAGCGTTCCTTCTTCCAACTTTTTCTTATATTCCTCAGCGGCTTCCTGTATTGTCCTGCATCTGTTGAAAATCGAGGATTCCCTGATAAGAACAACAAAGTATCTTAGCAGTTCATTCCTCCTCCAGTTCTTGATTTCTTCTGCAGTAGGCTGTCGGTCGGCCGGGAGGTCCATGTTAGGGTTGTATACGTCAAAGCATACTTTATGCTTGTATTACCTAATTTCCCGGTATTTATCTATGAGAATATTTAATTCATTTATCACATGTTTTGCATATTTATTCACGCTATGGTTATGCAAATGCAGTCTAAATTACTTTATATTGTAGATAATGTGGTGTGTAGTGTCACACAGAAGATCACATTATCGGTTCCTTATATAGTAATATTTAGTTCACAACCTATATAACATTAGACCGTTATGTGAGAGGTTGTAGTATATGCTTGATATTAGTTGGTCTTGACCATTAGCATATATTAGCGTATACGGTATACGTTGAACAGGATCGAGGTGAGATAGATTCTTCTGTACTGACTATAAGAAGAACATACATCTCGGATAATTATTATTTCTTAATTCTAGTGATTAATATTTAATTATATATTTAATATTTATTGCTTTGATTTATCATGGGTGAGAACCACAATGATTGACTCAATATGCTCGATATTTTGAGCAATATTATTATTTATATGATAATTAATATTACAGCTAGAAATCGTGTCCCAACCAGTCGGGTTGATCATGTCCCTTGAGGCACTCGAAAGGATGATTATATTAAACCCTGCAGGTGGAATTAATTTTCTGATATAATAATAAAGGTCGAGTGGTATACTAATGTATAACACATTAATTAATTAATTAAAAGCTGTGAGTAGCTTAAATTAATTAATGGACATGGAATATCTTAAACACGGGAAATAATTAATTCAAAAAGGAGACCAATTTCGTAATTTGGGATTTTTGTAGGAAGTGCAATATTAACTTATTAGTGGACTAATAAGTTGATATTAATCGAGTCTTAATATTAGGAAGGGTCCTAATATGGGAAAAAAAATATCTATTAAGAGTTCTTACCATATCCTCCTTAAGGTCCCTAGAGTGGCCCAAAACACCTATATATATGAGACTTGGGATGGCCGATTTTTTCACCCTTTTATTGCCCAAGAAATCGATTTTTTGTGTGTGTTATAATTGTGGATCTTGACTTGTGTCTTGGATTCCACAATTTGGTTAACACAATATTTTTCTAAAATATTCAAGAAAAATAGAGAGAACAAAAATCGTAAGTTTCTTGAGAGGAAAGTTTCGGCCGATCCCTTTGCAGTCCAAGTAGTCCGGTAGATTGTTGCCCACACGACATCCGGACGTAGGTGGGATATAATCTAGAAGATCTTGAGGTAGAAATACAAGAAGATCGGAGAGGAACACGAAGAGGACATAAATCGATCAAGAAGGGATTTTCTATTACTTCGCGTCAAAGGTAAAAATTACCGACTTCCATGCGTAAATATGTTTATTTAATTGTTTATTAATCTGTTTAGTTAATTAGTTGACAAGCCTAAATAGATCCGGTTTTTGCGTTGGTTAGTTTATAAAACCTTTTATTAAATTATCATCACAAACTCGCTTCGCTGCGTTTTATATTCCAACAATTGGTATCGGAGCCGGTCTTTAGGTTCTGTTCAATTTAATTAATTTGGTGATTAATATGCTAGCAATTAAATATTCGTATAGTATGATTTTTTGGAATATTTTGCTAGAATTTGTCTTGCAGGAAAATATGATCCAATTATCATGGCTATGTGATGTTTTATTTATTTACGCATTTTGGTAATTTCGCCCGTTTTTGTGGCATGTATAAGTTTTTTCCTTGAGAAAATCCACGGGTAGAATAGAATTTATTTTTCTTGTAATTTGATGTAAATTCGATGTATTTTATTTTGAATAAAATTGTAATCGAGTTGGAACACTCAAAGTACGAAAGAGAAAGAAGTCCAGCGCGAAGAGGAGTCCCGATCGGACGAACCAACCGGGACCAGCAAAGAGACGATCGGCGGCTCGGCCGCATCGATCCGGCAGTCGGTCAGACCGGCAGTCGGTCGGCTCGGGCGGCTCGGTCAGCTCGGGCAGTCGGGCATCAAGACGGGCGTCGGGCAATGGGCAATGGATTTAGCCGGGCAATGGCAAAGAAAGCCAAATTGTCCAATTCGGGTCGTTCAATTCGTTTTTCCGCGAGATGCTTGAAGCAGTGGGAGCAAACGAGCCGAAGATTTTCTCGTTATTCAAAACGAGGAATTAAAAGCCATGATAATTGGATATAATTGTCCAATTTTATTATTTGTTGGTTTTTATTGTTTTGATGTATGGCATGTATGGATGTATACGTGAATATGTTTCCTTCCATGTTAGGACGAGAAAATTAAAAACCTTAATTTTTCAAAAATAACTAAGTGATTTTAAATTGATTTTTCAAAATCAAATTGGCATCCATAATTGGTTTAAATTGTGAAATAATTACCATGCGCGTTGACATTAGAGTCTTCCTCCACATCGGATGTGCTAAATTATTGGCTCAGTGGTTTTAAACTTCAAATTTGATAACAAAAAGGTGAATATTATTTTTTATGATAGGACCTCTCCATCTGTAGGACTATTATCATTAAATAATAATTCAAGGTTTGTTAAATTATGGTGTTCACTTAGGTGTATTAATTAATAAGCTCCCCATCGGAGTCTATGTTAATTAAATATATGGCCAAGAGGAACCAACTATTAATTTTACTTGTCAAAATGTGCCTTGGCTAGATAGTAAAATTAAAGACGTTAAAATCTACTTGAAAAAGTATATGTAAACGTCCACACTATCGTGGCTTGCATGTGCGGTTTTTCAAGGTGTTGGTTGATTGCATATATATTGTTTTAAGGTTTTTTCAATATATTTTGCGTCGAATTATGTGATGAATGGTGTTTTAATTTTATTCTTAGATGTCTTTCAATCCACTAGCTGTTATTCTCAAAGAAAACAAACTTGATGGCACTAACTTTGCCGACTGGAAAAGAAATCATGATATTGTCTTGACTGTCGAGGGGCATAAATTTGTTTTAACTGAGGAGAGTCCTTTGGAACCAGAACCGGATGCCACTCCTGAAGAGTTGGCTGAATTCCGGAAATGAAAAAGTCGAATGAGATGGCTCGCTGTTACATTTTGGCTTCATTGACAAATGTATTGCAGCATCAACATCAGACGATGGGCTCGGCCGCGGAAATGATGAAAAATCTCACAGAGATGTTTGGTCATCAGAACCGGGTGGCTAAGCAAAATGCGATGAGGGTATTGATGACAACCCAAATGTCTGAAGGGACCCAAGTAAGGGATCACGTTCTTAAAATGATGTCTCATTTGAACGAACTGAGCATACTGGGGGCCACTATCGATGCGGAGTCGCAGGTCGATATTATCTTGGGCAGTTTACCAAGAAGCATTGAGCAGTTCTGCCTCAACTACAATATGAATCGTAGGACTTACACATTGGCGGAACTTCTAACAGAGCTTCAATCTGCCGAAGGTCTCTTCAAACAAGGTTATCATCAAATTCTTGCGGCAACCGGTGCTGCTTCTTCAAAATCTAAATGGAGAAAGAAGAAAAAGCAGGTTGGCCAGAAGCAAGTGGCAACCTTCAAAGCTAAGGGCAAGGCTCCTCAGTCAAAAGCTCCTCAGCCGGAAGCGAACAAAAAGCCGAAGGACAAATGCTTCAACTGCGGCCTGAAAGGGCATTTCAAGAGTGACTGCCCTAAGAAAGGTACGTCTCATGCACTAGTAGTCAAAACATGTTTGGCTGCCTGTTCCATCACTTTGTGGATAGTGGATTCGGGCTCCACTGATCATGTTTGTTATGACTCGCAGGGGTTCCAAGTAACCAAGGTACTTAGACTCTGTTCTTTTGGACTGAATGAATCTGACTTGAATCGAATCAATCAATGGATTCGAATCGAATCGAATCAATCAAATATTTATTAAGGGTAAATAATAATAATAATGGTAAATAATAATAATAATAATAGTAATTAACAACAACAACAACGATAATAGTAATATTATTATTAATAATAACAATAATAATTAAGATTAATAATTATAAGAAGAAGGAAGAATCGAGCCGAATCGAATCGAATCAATGGACTGAATCGAATCGAATCGAATCGAATCGAATGGACTCGAATCGAATCGAATCAAAATCAAAATAAGTCCAAAAGAACAGGGCCTTAGTGCGGATGAGATTAAAATAAGCTGGGGCAACTATTCTAGGCTGAAGGCTGTTGCGGTGGGAGTCGTGCAGCTAAAAGTTGATGATAGGATTTTAGTTCTTAATAATGTATTATTGGTACCCGATTTTAGAATGAATTTGATTTCAGTTTCTAAATTGCGTCGTGATGGATATTCAGTTTCTTTTGAAGATAATGCTGTTATTAAAAGAAACGGTGAATATGTTTGCACGAGTACTTATAATGAAGGACTTTATATTATTAATGCTGCACCATCTCCCTTGCATACTTATAAATCACTTAATTCTTTGACTAATCCTAATAAAAGAAAGGAACCTTCGAGCATAAATCCAACATATTTGTGGCATTTACGATGGGTCATATTAACCTTAGAAGGATTCAAAGATTGGTGAGCGATGGCCCATTGGATTCACTCCAAGTTGAGTCATTTCCAACCTGCAAATCGTGTCTAGAAGGTAAAATGACTAAAAGGGCTTTTCAAAGCAAAGGAAATCGTGCACAAAATGTGTTGGAATTGGTTCATACCGATGTATGTGGTCCAATGAACATCCAGGCTAAGGGTGGTTTCGAATACTTCATCACGTTTATAGATGATTATTCGAGATATGGATACATCTATTTGATGCGACGTAAGTCTGAATCTTTTGATAAGTTCAAAGAATTCAAGGCTGAAACGAAGAAGCATCATGGGCAGAGTATCAAGTCACTACGATCTGATCGTGGTGGCGAATACCTTAGTGGAGGGTTTTTGGATTTCTTGGCACATGAGGGGATTACTTCCCAGCTCACTGCGCCTGGCACACCACAACAAAATAGTGTTGCTGAACTAAGGAATCATACTTTATTAGAGATGGTTAGGTCAATGATGAGTTATTCTGATTTGCCTATTTCGTTTTGGGGATACGCCTTGGAAACAGCGGCGTACATTCTGAACTTGGTGCCTTCAAAATCAGTTCCAAAAACACCCACAGAACTGTGGAATGGGCGCAAGCCCAGTCTAGGACATGTTCGGATTTGGGGTTCTCCAACACACGTGCTGAATAAGGAAGCTGATAAGTTGGCATCTCGTACAGAAGTACGAGTGTTTGTAGGATATCCTAAGGGAACGAAGGGTGGCTTATTCTATAGTCCTAAAGACCAGAAGGTCATTGTTAGCACCAATGCCCGATTCTTAGAGGAGGACTATGTGATAAGCCACAAGCCTAGGAGTGAGGTCATTCTTGAAGAACTTAGGGGCGAGATTTCGACAATACCAATTGTGCAAACACCTAGTGTACCACGTATCGACACTATTGTGGATACACAAACTAAGGACACGCCTCGTCGTAGTGGGAGGATTGTTCGTCAACCCGAACGTTTCATCGGCGTGGGAGCGTCTTCGGACCACTCCCCGGACCAGGATGAAACGGATCCATGTACATACAAACAGGCAGTTCAAGACAAGGATGCTGAATCCTGGAAAACAATAATGGAATCCGAAATGGGATCTATGGATTCTAACCAAGTATGGGAGCTAGTATAGCTACCCAATAGAGTAAAACCCATTGGAAGTAAGTGGGTCTACAAGCGTAAGAGAAGATCGAAAGGGAAGGTTGAAACCTTCAAAGCAAGGCTTGTTGCGAAAGGTTACACTCAGAAGGAGTGCATCGACTACGATAAGACCTTTTCGCCAGTAGCCATGCTTAAATCGATCCGAATTCTCTTAGCTATAGCTGTGCATTTGGATATGGAGATTTGGCAGATGGATGTCAAGATTGCGTTCTTGAACGGGAGTCTTGATAAGGAAATCTATATGCACCAACCTGAGGGATTCATTGCTGAAGGAGATGAGCACTTAGTGTGCAAACTTGAGAGAGCCATTTATGGTCTTAAACAAGCATCAAGGTCTTGGAACATGCGATTTGATGAAGTCATTCAATCGTATGGTTTTGAACAGTGTCCTAGTGAGGTTTGTGTATACAAAAAGTACGATGGGAACGTGCTGGTGTTTCTTGTACTATACGTAGATGATATACTTCTAATTGGAAACAATGTGAAGGTATTATCAGACGTAAGGGTATGGCTGTCTGAGCAGTTCGATATGAAGGATTTGGGAGAAGCTGGGCACATCCTTGGTATTAAGATCTTTCGAGATCGCAAGAAAAGGATGTTGTGCTTATCTCAGGCATCCTATATCGATACGGTGCTAAAGCGGTTCAGCATGGAGAATTCCAAGAAAGATTTCATACCTTACAGACATGGAATTCAGCTATCTAAGGCTATGTGTCCTAAGACACAAAAGGAGATAGATGACATGAAGCTGGTCCCTTATGCTTCGGCAGTTGGAAGCCTCATGTATGTTATGCTTTGCACTAGGCCTGATATCTGTCATGCTGTAGGCATGGTGGCGAGATATCAGTCGAACCCAGGACCGGGACATTGGATTGCTGTCAAGCATATACTCAAGTACCTGAGAAGAACTAGGGAGCATATGCTTGTATATCAATCAGATACACTTTGTCCTTTGAGTTACACTGACTCAGATTTCAGTGCGGACAAAGAAAAGTCGAAATCAACTTCCGGATATGTTTTCACTTTGGGAGGTGGAGCCATCAGTTGGAGGAGTGTGAAGCAGAAATGCATAGCGGACTCTACCATGGAAGCCGAGTATGTAGCAGCCTCAGAGGCAGGTAAAGAGGCGGTATGGCTCAAGTACTTCCTAAAGGATTTGGGTGTGATTCCTAATTTGCCCAGGAGTATTACACTGTATTGTGATAATACCGGTGCTGTTGCAAATTCGAAGGAACCACGAGACCACAAAGCAAGCAAACATATCAAGCGCAAATATCATATCATTCGAGATTTTGTGAAGAGAAGGAAGATTATTGTCTCCAAGATAGCATCTGAAACAACCTAGCTGATCCTTTCACGAAAGGGTTGCCCTCAAAGTCATTTGAAGGGCATGTGGAAGGAATGGGGTTGAGATGTATGGTAGCATTGCTTTGAGTATAAGTAGGAGATAGATAGACATAGTCTAGATAGTATACTTCAAAAGCATGCTTTGAGTATAAGTGGGAGATTGTTAGGGTTGTATACGTCAAAGCATACTTTATGCTTGTATTACCTAATTTCCTCGTCTTTATCTATGAGAATATTAAATTCATTTATCACATGTTTTGCATATTTATTCACGTTATGGTTATGCAAATGCAGTCTAAATTACTTTATATTGTAGATAATGTGGTGTGTAGTGTCACACAGAAGATCACATTATCGGTTCCTTATATAGTAATATTTAGTTCACAACCTATATAACATTAGACCGTTATGTGAGAGGTTACAGTATATGCTTGATATTGGCTGGTCTTGACCATTAGCATATATTAGCGTATACGGTATACGTTGAATAGGATCGAGGTGAGATAGATTCTTCTGTACTGACTATAAGAAGAACGTACATCTCGGATAATTATTATTTCTTAATTCTAGTAATTAATATTTAATTATATATATTTAATATTTATTGCTTTGATTTATCATAGGAGAGAGCTACGATGATTGACTCAATATGCTAGATATTTTGGGCAATATTATTATTTATATGATAATTAATATTATAACTAGATATCGTGTCCCGACCAGTCGGGTTGATCATGTCCCTTAAGGCACTCGAAAGGATTATTATATTAAACCCTGCAGGTGGAATTAATTTTTCGATATAATAATAAAGGTCGAGTGGTATACTCGTGTATAACACATTAATTAATTTAAAGTTGTCAGTAGCTTAAATTAATTAATGGATATGGAATATCTTAAACACGGAAAATAATTAATTCAAAAAGGAGCCCCATTTCGTAATTTGGGATTTTGGTAGGAAGTGCAATATTAACTTATTAGTGGACTAAGTTAATATTAATAGAGTCTTAATATTAGGAAGGTTCTTAATATGGGAAGAAGATATCTATTAAGAGTCCTTACCATATCCTCCTTAAGGTCCGTAGAGTAGCCCAAAACACCTATATATATGAGACTTGGGATGGCCGATTTTTTCACCCTTTTATTGCCCAAGAAATCGATTTTTTGTGTGTGTTTTAATTGTGGATCTTGAATTGTATCTTGGATTCCACAATTTGGTTAACACAATATTTTTCTAAAATACTCAAAATAGAGAGAACAAAAATCGTAAGTTTCTTGAGAGGTAAGTTTCGGCCGATCCCTTTGCAGTCCAAGTAGTCCGGTAGATTGTTGCCCACACGACATCCGGACGTAGGCAGGATATACTCTAGAAGATCTTGAGGTATAAATACAAGAAGATCGGAGAGGAACACGAAGAGGACATAAATCGATCAAGAAGGGATTTTCTACCACTTCGCGTCAAAGGTAAAAATTACCGACTCCCATGCGTAAATATGTTTATTTAATTGTTTATTAATCTGTTTAGTTAATTAGTTGACATGCCTAAATAGATCCGGTTTTTGCGTTGGTTAGTTTATAAAACCTTTTATTAAATTATCATCACAAACTCGCTTCCGCTGCATTTTATATTCCAATAGTCCATAGATTGTGGCTTTCAAACGAGGCTCTTCCAGGGAAATTTAGGGTCCTGGAATTCTGGACGACTTCCCTGTATCCTAACGTTGGGATTAGGAGATGATAGTCGGGCAATATCAGCAGTGATGCTGTCTTCAAAAGCAGCTAGCATTTCCTTCTCTTGCGCGAGCCTAGTTCTCCTAGCATCTTCCCTCGCCTCTTCCCCCTTTTTGGCGTCATAAAGGTATGACACCTTCTCATCAAGGCATTCCAGGATTTGCATAGCAGCATCCTGTTTCGTCTCAAAACTTGTCATTTTCTCAACCAGGGAGGTGAGCACCTGTGACATATCTTGAATTTTCTTGTCGTGGGCTCGAAGCTGGGAACCGGATTCGATGAGAGCTGATGCAGTATTGGCCTCGGACACGCATAGCTTAGATTGTTCTTCTCTCAGGATCTGCTCCTGTCGTTCTTGCAATTGGCTTAGGGCCTGCTTGAAGACTGGTGGCAAGATTCTGAAGGCTTCTTCCACTCGGGAAACTTCGTGCCGTAGACCTATCATTTCTTCAACGGTTGATTGGTGCATCCAATCAAGAGCATTTTCTATAGAATACAGGGCATTGACGACGTCCTAGATGAAAACAGTTTAAATGCCAAGAGCATGTAGTCGCTCTTTCCTTGTGGCAGTCCTTGGCGAATCTGGCTGGGCGAAATCTTCAACTCCATTCAACCATCTCAAGTTCACATTGGGATGTGAATTGAGTTGGACATCCTCAGGTTTTATAATATGGTCGGATTCCAAACCAGTTGAGGTTTCGGGAGCCTCAGCAGCGGGCTCGGCGACAGGGGTTGATGATTTCTCTTGTTCGGCAGTCGGTTCTGAAGGGACTGATTCCTCCTGCTGTCTCTCAGCTTCCTCCTACTCCGGAAGAGGGACTGATTCCTCGTGCAGGATGGCATTGGGTTCTTCTTCGGCTTGGGCTGCGACAGGCTCGGGTGCCTGTTGGGTAGCCTGTTGTTCCTCGACGACAGGCTCGGGTGCCTGTTGTGAAACTGATTGTTCCTCCGCGACATGAGGGACTGAATCCTCATTTTCGGGAACAATGTCTTGTTGATGGGGAGGAGTTTGGTTTTGACTAGAAGTTCCTGCGCCCATATGAGATTCAGATTCCTCGCGACTCATTCTTAGACCAGCCTAAAGGGCATCGTCATCATCATCCGAGCCGGGATCTGATTTTAGACTTTCGAGAGTTTGATCGTCAGATTTAGCTTTTCCTTTCTGACGGGCATCTGCTTTGTCCATTAGATGGCTCGTGATCAACTCTTTGCAGATTAGGTTGTCCCATTGGATCAGGACTTCAACATCTGGTGAGTCCGTCACTTCCAACACGAATCGTTCTTCTTCGCACCAATCACTCTAGTTGTACAGTTTGTTGTATGGAGCGATCCTGTAGGCTTTCCATTGTAGGAAGCGATCATAAGCTTGCTCTATCTGCACGGAGAGCAAAGTATTATTGATAATGGTGTCTGGGGAGGGACTGTGTACAACGCTTGGGTCCGCTGTATGCATGGGTTCCTCGACAGGTATGGGATCCTGTATCGGAGAGGGATCCCTTACAGGGGTTGGTACCATGATGGGAGATGGATCTTTAACGGGTGTGGAATCCAACATAGGAGAAGTAGCTTTTGGCTCCAAAGTGGCATCCGACTCGCCAGAGTTTTGTATGTAGGCAGATGTCTGATTATCTGTCGTAGCTGCCAAAGCCTAGGGATCTACTGTCGAGACAGTAGAAGTCATCTCATCCGCAGGGGTTGCGCCCTGGGGTGTCGCTACAGTAGGTTGAGCCGATGAAGGAGCATCCTTGGAAATATCTGTAGCTCTAACTTTTGAAAGCTTCCTTAGCTTCTTTTTCGGCTTCTCAACAGCAACGGGAGTTTTGCTGTGAGATCTCTTTCTCTTCCTTGAAGTCTCCTCGCTCTGAGACATCGAAGATACATACCTCGGATCGGCAGACAGAGGCAATTTGCAAACATAAGGTCTGTTAGCGATCAGAGTTCTTTGGTTGAAAACAGTGGGTCTGATGCTTCCCATATAAATGCAAGAAGTGGTCTTCTTTGCTCTTTCGTCTTGCGGAACACCGCATTTAGTCAGAATATAATTCAAGAGCAAACCAAAGGATTTCTTCTGCGAGGCAGGCTTAGAGACTTCTTCCTGCAACCGTTTGAGGATGATTTAACACCAGTTGACCTTCTCACAGGTCATTATTGCAACCATCATTCTAAACCTGAGATTGGTGCACATCTCGAAAGCACATGTTCTATTCTCAATAACACGACAACAGAAATCGTGTAAATAAACGAAAGGTAAACAGAAAAGTTTCTTATGGCAAGAGGTGTGAACTGATTCCACCGACGCTGAACCGGTGAGTAAGCCATAGTAAGCGGTCAACAGTTATTGGGACTCAAAGGTCTCAAGATCTTCCATTGTCAGGCCATCAGCAGGAAGCCTGTAGATATTATGAAGTAGCTCTTGGTCAATACGGATCTCGACTCCGCGAATGACAGCTGTGATGTCAGCAACATGTTCTCCATGAGCCAGTGAAAGGAAACGAACCGCAGCATTGAGGTAGAACTCCTCAACCAGACGAACATCAAATCGTTCAGCGGTGTGGCTGCCAAGGCGATAGAGGCCTTGCTGACGTATCCTCGTAATGACGTATTCCATCGATTCGACATTATCACCTTCGGTATGAACACGTTCAAGCACAACAGATCTAGAGAAGATCCGTCCGTCGATGATGTTAGAGGATTTCTTGAGAGAGATGGAAGAGGTCTGAGAAGATTCCATAGATGATTCTCGAAGAAAAGTTAAAGAGGATTCAAAGAGAATGCAGTAAACACAAAAAGGTTTGTAGGTCGTATGCTCAAGAACTCTTACAATATGCAGAAAGCGTAAAGAGTCTCAAATGGCATTTATAGTCCTTTTATAGTGGGCGGTGAAGAAGGGTTTTCAGAGGATGAACGGTTAGATTTAAGGGATGGGAACCGTTGTTTAAAATGGACGATCATGATGGACTGAGTGTAACCGGTACAACGTATCCATCTAATTTAAAATAGGAGCGGGTCCCACTTATGACTTATCAAATTACCCTTATTGCCCGAAACGGCAGTGTAAAATTAATATAATAATAGAAAACATCGTGGCTTTGAAGATACCAATGTCCAGATGTCGTGTAAAGCATTTAATGCAAACAAAATTAATTGACAGGGCACGTGGACATAAAGATCGTTTTAAAATAAATAATATGATAATTGATTTCCCATAGATTGTGTTGTATCCGCGAAAATACAGCGTTCCCCCTTAAAAGGTACATACGGGTTTCAATTCGATATAGCAGCTTTCGGATTAATGCTGTATTCTTGGGTTGTACAGTATTCTCCCTTAATTGTTGCACACGTCAGCTGTAGGATAATTCATATCTCTTTGTTCCAAGCTGTTCGGATAGACTGAGTGTACAAATAACTAACGGTGGATACTGTATTCTTGGGTCTTACAGCATTCCCCCTCAATTTGCTGAGTAAAAGCATTAAAAACTTACAGGGAGTTAGGCTGTAGCAAACCCAATTCATGTCGAAGCATGCAGAATCTTGCTGTGTCGAGAGGCTTGGTAAAAATGTCGGCTAACTGTATATCTGTATGAACTTTTTCCAGCCGAACATCCTTGTTCTCAACATGATTCCTAATGAAGTGATGCTTCATATTGATATGCTTGGTGCGCGAGTGCAATACAGGGTTATGAGTGATAGCAATTGCACTCGCGCTATCGCAGGCGTTTCTTTGGCTTCAATTCCATACTCTGACAGCTATTGTTGCATCCAAAGGATCTGCATACAGCAACTACCAGCAGCATAGTATTCTGATTCAGCTGTTGAAAGCGAGTTTGCCAATTGTTTCTTGCTAAACCAAGACACAAGTCTAGGTCCAAGAAAGTGACAAGTTCCACTTGTACTCTTCCTATTTAGCTTGCAACCTCCGAGATCTGAGTCGCTGTAGCCAACTAAATCGAATCCGCCTTCTTTAGGATACCACAGGTCTACATCGACTGTTCCTTTGATGTATTTTAGGATTCATTTAGCTGTTGCGAAGTGTGATTCTTTAGGTGATACTTGATATTGCGCACACACTCCTACAAAAAACTGGATATCTGGCATGCTAGCCGTTAGGTACACGAGTGAGCCAATAAGCTTCCTGTAGAGTGATTGATCAACCGGCTTTCCAGCTTCATCAGCACTAATTTGCACGGAAGTGCCCATGGGGGTTGACGATGATTTGGAAGTATTCATTCCAAACTTGTTGAGAAGCTCCTTGCTGTATTTTTCCTGGTTTATGAAGATCCCTATAGGCAACTGTTTCACCTGCAAACCCAGGAAATAACTAAGTTCTCCCATCATACTCATTTCAAATTTACTTTGCATGAGATGAGAGAACCTTTGACACAAAGCAAGGTTAGTTGAACCAAATATTATATCGTCTACATAAATTTGAACCATTAGAAGGTCATCACCTTCCTGTATTTTGAACAAGGTCTTGTCCACAGCACCTTTCTCAAATTCATTATCGGTTAGATACTGGGATAGGGTCTCATACCATGCTCTAGGGGCTTGATTAAGTCCATACAGTGCTTTCCTTATCCTGTATACTAGGTCTTCGCCTTCTGGATTGACAAACCCTGGTGGTTGTTCAACATATACTTCTTCAGCAAGGTCTCCATTCAGGAATGCACTTTTGACGTCCATTTGGTATATGTTGTTGCCCGAAATATTATCCGGAGATGAATATTGCTGGAATGGTCGAGCAACAGCAAATTGCGAGAGCACGTCCGTGGGAATGGAAATAACACAAGATTTGCCGGGTTTGTTAGGCCCGGGCTTGAATGCTCTCACGAGATGTTATTAATATGAATACATTTGAGTACAAATATCAATGTAAGAATGCGATTACAATGAGTGTAAAAGATCCTATTTATCTAGCTCTTGAGCGAAGCTTTGCATGTTCTTATTCTCGTTTCTGCCGACCGTCTTAGGATTAAGAGGTTCCGAGAGTGAGAGATGAACAGATGTCCGAAGTGTATAGCCTTGCCAAAAGAGAAAGCCAAGTTATGAGCTGAGCTTCTGGACTGTGTGTCGAACTGTGTGTTCTCAACCGACCCCTTTTTTCCGCTGCTGGAGGCTTCCTATTTATAGGACTGGCCTTAGCTGGGCGATCGCCTTTCTTGTATTATAATAAGGGGGCGATCGTCTTGCAGCACTTGGGTTGGTTGCCTTAAAGTCCGCGGCATGGGCTGGCAGACAGTTGTGCGGTCCAATGAGGAGCCTGCACGCGTCCTGAGTCGCTGTCCCGGACGGTCCCACCTTGCACCTTTCGGTGGGTCTGTCGGTAGGTGAGTAGATGCTGACAGGCTGTGGTCAACGATCCATGTTCTGCGGCACCTTTTCCGGATCTGTACGTGGGTCTCTGTCCTGAGTTTCGGCCTTCGCCTAACAGACGGATGCTGGACTCGCGTGGCATGAGGCGGTCGTCATTGGCCGGGCTCCAGAGTCGATCGTCAGGTGCCAAAAGACGATCGCCTTAGATGTCGGTCGGCAAGTCTGCCTTGGTTTATCCGACTCTGACTCGGTCGTCTGTCGTCTGTGCCGATCTCCTGTTGAGGTGTATAATTCTCAACACAACAATTGCCCCCAAGCTTGCTCCGATGTCGAAGACATGGGGTGAGGTGGTATTTCTGGCGATCGTTGAGGATAAATACGGGCGACCCGGTTTGTGGACTTTGTCTCGGATTTAGGCGATCTGATTGATTGGCGAGCTATCTTCGGTTTTGTACCTACAATTTTCAAATTTGGCCGATCCCTCGTAGAAAGCTGAATGTTTCGTCGCTGAGGAATCGTGCACAGTCGCGAGGTTCGATGGCCCGACCCCAATGACCGTGTCTTATGCGCGAACGACATTCCAATTGTAGGTTTGTCTCGTAACTCATTTTATTGGTAGGGCCCTCCGAAGGCTGCGCCTTGCCTCGTATTTAAACGAAGGGTGTGCGGTCTTGGTCTGGAAGATTCTTTGTGCGGAGCGTCGTCGGATTAATCAACTCCACATCCGCGGATTGTTAGCTCTTTTTCTACCTCGGGCCGTCATTAAGATGGCGACCGTCGACGGTATACGTTGAGACGGGGGTAGGAACGCATCGCATTGTCCGGGTCCACAAAGTTAGATGATGAACCTTTGAGGGCGGGCGAGCGTGTCCACTGAATAGTTTTGGAGGGCCCTCAGACTACGCCGGCCTCGTATTTAAACGAAGGGTGGGCGATCTTGGCCCAAATGGACCTTGCATGGCCGAAGCAGTCGGTTCCATCGACCACCAGGACCATGGCTGCACTTTTCTACCTCGGATCGTCATGTTAGATGTCGATCCTTGACGGTGTACGTTGTGCGGGGGAGGTGATCTCGTGCCTTGGTCCACCATGTTAGATGATGAACTGTAGATGGCAAGCGAGTCCTCCGTTGTTGGAGATGTTGCTTGATTCTGGCGATCGGGTTGGAATACTGATGATCGTCGTTCGGCCGCCGATCGCGTTACTCATAGGTGGAAGAGTAACCTTTGTCTAGCCAAAAAGTCTGCGGCCTTAGCGCAGAAGATCGCGTAGGTCGGGGGGATGTCCTTCGTAAGGTGCCTGAACATAGGCAAAAGACCATCGAATCCCCCTAGGACCGAGTATATGGCGATCTCGTCGCTTACGGGCTCGCCGTTGAGGATTATCTCATCCACCCGGTCGATGTAGTCTGCATCGGATTCGTCTTCCCCTTGCCTGATTTTCATCATGCGATGGGGACCTTCTAGTCGAGCGACCATGGCGGCGAAGTATGACGTGAATTCGTTCGCCAGTTGATCAAAGGAACTGATGGATCGTGGTGGCAGTGAAATGTACCACCTATGGGCCAGGTCGCCCAGCGTTAGCGGGAACATTCGGCATCTGGTCGCGTCTGATGCCCTGCATGTAACACCCCCAAGATATTCGAGGTATATTACAGCGCCGTGAATCCCTATATGGGACCCACCAGGCTGAACAAGCATCATGCTCATCGACTGACAGAAACAACAGAATAACACCTCTTCATAAAGACGCCCAACATAGTAATCCACCAGGTTCAACCGGTCAAACATAACACCATACTCCGACACAAACATAATAAACAACAATACAATCCCGACGAGTAAGCATTCTTAAGTACTCGAGTACTTCTATTAGTTTAAAGACCACAAAAGGTAAAAAGATAGAAGGCAATAAGACACCACTCGTGCACAATCATCACGCACGGCCATCATCCGCATACTGGTCCAGCACTCGCTCGTCTCGATGAACCTGACCTGAAATTCATAAAACGAATTTCCCCAAAACGGGTCCCCAGAGGGGTTAGCAATTACGCTAGTACAAGTAACCAAATGAACGACTTACATCTTACACATATAGTAAATGCATGCAAAGAAGAAAACATAGTTCCAAAACACTCATTTCCGGAAATGCCAAAGATCAAACCACATTTGTAAAATGCACCACAATTAACCGCGGACCCACAGCTTCGTGGATCCCTACCGAGACCCCGTCGGATATAAGCCATAGTGGTTAAAAGCAAACTCGCGGTTCCACATCTTCGTGGAGCCCTACCGAGACCCCATCGGATCTAACCCGTAGTGAGTATACACACACACACAAATTCTCATACAATACTACTATGTCAAGATCGTAAGTTCATAAGGATACTTGCCTCGGTCAATAGACGGTGATACGAACGGAAAGGAAGAATCGAACACGACCGCGAGGAACCGGCGGAAATGAACCTAACGATTCGAATAACACAATCACAACCACTTCTAAACGATTACGGAAATGGAATACACCCGGAAACCCGCCTACGGTTCATGTATATTCGTATAAAAATAACAACGAGGGCGGATCATAACCAAACCCTCCCGATTTCGCAAAAACTATGAAAATATACCATGAATCCGTAGGAAAACTAATGATACCAATAAGATTAATCCTATTCATCATGAATTAATCTATCATACGGAACGAATCGGACGAAAAGGTGAATATCCCCAAATTTTCCCAAAAAAAAGGTTCTAGGAGTTTACCTCGAATTAAGGACGAAGAACACGATTAGATGTTGATAATATACTCCAAAAACTCGAAGAAGGTGATGGCTCGGAGTTTCTAAGCTTCAAATCGCCGAAAGTGCTAAGAAAATCGCCTAGGAGTCGGATGGGGAGGAGGAGGAGTGAAAATGGCTGAAATCGGTCAACTCCTAGGTTTATAAACCCAGGCCTCGTTACGTACGTTAGCCACCACATGCTAACGTACGTAAGTGGTATTACGTACGTAAGCCATAAGGGCCTTACGTACGTAACCAAAAAGGCAGAAATGCCTGTACCGAAATACACTAGGACGTTACGTACGTAACCAAAAGGGTGTTACGTACGTAACCAAAAAGGCGGAAATGCCTGTACCGAATTACACTAGGACGTTACGTACGTAACCAAAAGGGTGTTACGTACGTAACATTCCTTTTGGTGGAGTACAGACCAGAATGAATGAGGGAGGTACCGAAAAAGAACCGAAATACAACGGTGAACAATTCACGATGGTGCGGACGTAAGGGACCTGAAACGACGAACTTAAGTGCCGAAGGAAAGCATATTCCCCGACTACTCAAAGGTTCAGAAAAATGACAACAAACGTAATTTTCCCAAAAGTTTGGGAAATTTACAAAACGGCCCAAAATATCTGAAATGTACGATACATACCCGAGACATCAAGCAAAGCTCACAACACGCGTAATAACATGAGACGGATCCTCGGCAACCTCGAAACGGCGGTTCTGAGCGACGATTTACGAGAATACACAAAATAGCGACGAAAACGACGTAAAACACATAAATCGAGTAAAACGAGTCCGAAACAAGCTCGAACGACAAAAAATCCAATATTAAATATCCTCAAAATGTCGATACGGTTACAAGCGGGTTGCCAAAAATGAAAATACACCAGAATGAGAATATCAAGAGAAAGGGAAAATGCGGATATTACATTCTACCCCTCTAAAAACAAGTTTCGTCCCGAAACTTAAGAGACAAATAACTCGGGATACTTAGCACGCATGCTATCTTCAGTTTCCCAAGTTGCTTCCTCGACACCATGTCTCGACCACTGCACTTTGACTAAAGGAATGGTCTTATGCCTCAGTCGCTTCTCACGGTGCTCCAAAATCTTCAAGGGACGCTCCTCGAAGGTAAAATCTTCGGCAATTTCGATATCACCATAATCGATGATATGACTAGGATCCGGGACATATTTCCTCAGCTGGGAAACATGAAAAACGCTATGAACATGACTCAAGGCCGGAGGTAACGCCAAACGGTATGCCAACCCACCGACTCGTTCGAGAATCTCAAAGGGTCCAATAAATCTCGGACTCAACTTCCCTTTCTTCCCGAAACGAAAGACTCCTTTCGTCGGCGACACCTTTAGCAAAACGTGGTCTCCCACCTCGAATTCCAAAGGTCGACAACGGACATCGGCATACGACTTTTGTCGACTCTGGGCAGTCAACATCCGTTCCCGAATTAATTCTATCTTCCGTCTCGTCTCTAAAACGACATCTGGCTCGGTCCCGACCAAATCGGACGCCTCATTCCAACAAATCGGTGATCGACATCGCCGCCCATAAAGTGCCTCATACGGTGCCATCCGAATCGACGCGTGCCAACTATTGTTGTACGTGAATTCGATCAATGGCAAATGCTCCTCCCAGTCACTGCTCCAATCGAGAGCACTAGCACGCAACAAATCCTCGAACGTCTGGATAGTGCGTTCCGACTGTCCATCTGAATGGGGATGAAAAGAGGTACTCAAACGCAAATGGGTACCCAACGCCTTATGCACCGCCTGCCAGAAGTGCGATAGAAAACGGCCATCACGATCTGAAACAATAGACTTCGGAGTATCGTGAAGCCTCACAATCTGCGCGATAAACACACGAGCTAACTTCTATGGGCCCCAAGTGTCCTTGATGCCCAGAAAATGTGCCGACTTGGTCAGACGATCAACAATCACCCATACCATATTCATGCCCAACCTCAATCTCGGCAAACTCGTAATGAAATCCATCGATATGTCTTCCCATTTCCATTCCGGGACGGGAAGTGACTGCAATAACCCGGATGGTCGCTGATGCTCGATTTTGACCTGCTGGCAAGTCAAACATCTCGCTACAAACTGTGCGACCTCCTCCTTCATATCATTCCACCAGAAATTCCTCCTCAGGTCTTTGTACATCTTACTCGAACCAGGATGAACGGAGTAAGGCGTAGCATGGGCCTCACGCAGAATACTCTGTCTCAACTCTGGGTCGTTCGGCACACAAAGCCGACTCTGGAATCTCAAAACACCATCCTCGTGAATCACAAACCCAGGAGACTTTCCCTTAAGAACGTTCTCTCGGATTTGAGTAATCATCGGATCCTCTAACTGCTTCAGCTTAATTTCATCAATCAAAGACGACGAAATCTCTAAAGCACAAAGTTGCCCAACAGTTCCAGGCAACAAAACAACATCTAACTCGATCAAAGCCCGCCGAAGCTCAGAGTGAGACGTAAGGATCTCAAGCGTTCGCAATGCAACCGGTTTCCGACTCAAGGCGTCGGCCACGACGTTCGCCTTGCCCGGATGATAAAGGATTTCGAGGTCATAATCCTTAATCAGCTCTAACCACCTCCTCTGCCTCATATTCAACTCCCACTGAGTAAATATGTATTTCAGACTTTTATGATCGGTAAAAATCTGACATGCAGAGCCGAAAAGATAGTGATGCCAAATCTTGAGCGCGAAAACGACTGCCGCCAACTCCAAATCATGAGTAGGGGTAGTTCAGCTCATACGGCCTCAACTGTCTCGACGCATAGGCAATGGTCTTGCCGTGCTGCATTAATACGCACCCAAGACCCTGACCCGAAGCATCGCTATAAACGGCAAAACCCTCGTTGCCACATGGCAACACCAAAACCGGGGCTGAAGTCAAACGCCTCTTTAGTTCCTCAAAACTCGACTGTCTCTCGTCATTCCAGACGAACTTCTCGGATTTCTGGAGTAACTGCGTAAGTGGTCGAGCTAGTTTCGAGAAACCCTCGACGAACCTACGATAGTAGCCAGCCAAACCCAAGAAACTACGTATCTCCTTCACATTCTTGGGCAGTGCCCAATCCAATACTGCCTCTATCTTCTGCGGATCCACACGAACTCCCTCGGCTGAAATCACGTGACCTAAGAACATCACTTCCTTCAGCCAAAATTCACATTTCGAGAATTTCGCATAGAGTTGCTCGGTCCTCAAAAGGTCTAACACTACTCGCAAATGATGGGCATGCTCCTCCTCGTTCCTCGAATAAATAAAATATCGCCAATGAAGACGACGACACACTTATCCAAATACTCGATAAAGACTTTGTTCATCAACTGCATGAACACCGCCGGCGCATTAGTTAACCCGAAAGGCATAACTACAAACTCATAATGTCCGTATCTCGTCCGAAAAGCTGTTTTCGGCACATCGGACTCCCTCACCCGGAGCTGATAGTACCCCGATTTCAAATCAATCTTCGAGAATACCGAAGCTCCCTGCAACTGGTCGAACAGGTCATCAATTCTCGGCAAAGGATACTTATTCTTGATGGTCACCTTGTTTAGTTCGCGATAGTCGATACACAAACGTAGTGAACCATCCTTCTTCCGCACAAACAGGACCGGTGCGCCCCAAGGCGAGGCGCTCGGTCGAACATAACCTGACTCAAGAAGCTCACTCAACGGCTTATTCAATCGGACATCTCTGAAGGTGCCATGCGATAGGGCGCCTTCGAAATAGGAGCCGCGCCCGGCTCTAACTCTATAGCAAACTCGACCTCACGATCCGGTGGCAATCCCGGTAACTCGTGAGGAAATACATCAGGAAACTCACTAACAATTGGAATCGACGAAAGCTCGACTCCACCACTCTCCGCTTTCAAGGCGTAGCACCAATAGCCAGTACACCCCTTTCGCAGGAGTCTCATCGCCTTCAAGGCGTTAATAACGAATTTCTGGTTCCCCCTCTTTCGCCCGGCGAAAGAGTGCTCGGTGCCATCTTCGGCTAACATGGTGATGATCCTCGTGCGGTAGTTCATGATTGCACCATGCCGCTCGAGCCAATCATCCCCGAGAATTAAGTCCTCACCCTCAATACCCACAACAATAAGATTAGAGGGCCAAGCCCTCTCACAAATAAATACAAAACAATCTCGAACCTCCTGATCACCAACGATCCTATCACCGCTAGGAAGCTTAACGATGAAGGGCTCACAAGGCGTCAAACAGTCGAGACTCAAACGGCGCACACAATCCAGAGATATGAACGAATGTGTAGCACCAGAATCGAAAAGCTTCTGACAGGATGAGAAAGAATATGAACGGTACCTGTCGCCACGGTAGCCGCTGGGTCATCGGCTCTCCGCATCTCATAGACATGCGGGTGGGCTGAGCCGACACTAGAAGCTCCCCCCTTAGAGGGCTGACCCCGACCTCTCCCCCGACTATCACTCGGCGGAGATTGAGAAGCAAATGATCCTTGATTCACACTTGGTTCCCTAGGCGCTGGAATGGAAGCCCGGACACCAAGGATTTTCTCCCTCTCAGCACAGAAAGCAGCCTTGTGACCCGGCTGGCCACACTGATTACACGTCAGCAAAGGGTTCGTACAAATACGACTGATGTGGCCCTGATGGCCACAGTTAAAGCACTTCACCTCTCGAGAAGGGGCACTGGCAGCCCTACGGGGAAACCCAGTAGATCGAGTTGGGCCACCACCAGTGGAAAAGTTAGCAGACTGGAATTTCTGCTGACCCTCACCTTTATGGCCCGAAAAGTTCCCGGCGGACTTCTGCTTCTTGCTCTCGCGGGCCGCCTCACTCGCCGTCACCGACATATCGTAAGCAAGGGCCCTACTCTGATAATCCTTCAAGGTAGTACAGACGAGCCCCGACATATAGTCCCGAATAGACAATTTCATCCGCTTGGAAAAATAGAAAATTTTGTCGCTCTCCTCGACAACTTGGGTCTTCACATAACCCAACTACTTGTTAAAATCGGCAATAGCCTGAGATACGGGGATATCCCGTGGTTGAGCATCATAGAAAGCATGTACTCGAGCCTGTCTGACCGGCCACGGGCAATATTCAGTCTCCATCAGTTCTTGGAATTCGGCCCACAAAGCAACATGGTCTTTGGGCCCAACGGCCTCCCACCAATCCGTAGCATCCCCAGTGAGAAAGTACTGGGCAATAGGGACCTTACGGTCCTCGGGACAGTTGGTAGCAGTGAAGACTTTAGATATCTCCTTGATCCACCCCTCCCAGCCAATCGGGTCCGAAGCTCCCGAAAACTGAGGAGGATGCATCTTGATGACATCTTGAAGCCAGCGATCCGCTCCGCCCCGATTAGCGTGGGCCGGATCCGGGTTATGAACCGCCTGAGCTATCGCCGCCATTTGGTTCACCATTTGCTGCATAACTGCCGCAATACCAAGGTCGGCGCGCTCCTGTGAAGAAGCATGACTGTGACGGTCACCAGTACTGCCGACTCCTGAAGACTGCGACGTGACCGCCCCACCGGCTGCCCCACATCCCCGGCCGCGTCCACGACCACGACTGCGACCATGACCACGACCTCTTACAGCATCCATACTGGAATTAAATAAGTAGCAAAAGCCATACGATGGTAAGTACAAGAAAAGAACAATCACGAATCGAGAATCAAAGGTACGATACAAGGATATAAGGAACAGAGGAAGGGAAACTTACGGGCACTGGTAGTACCGGAATCATGGCAGCGTGATGATGATGTGAAAAACAAAACACAACAAGACCCAATAAACCGACAAGCCTAGGTATCCATAAACCTAGTGCTCCGATACCATTTTCTGCAACACCCCCAAGATGTTCGAGGTATATTAGAGCGCCGTGAATCCCTATATGGGACCCACCATGCTGAACAAGCATCATGCTCATCGACTCACAGAAACAGCAGAATAACACCTCGTCATAAAGACGCCCAACAAAGTAATCCACCCGGTTCAACCGGTCAAACATAACACCATACTCCGACACAAACATAATAAACAACAATACAATCCCGACGAGTAAGCATTCTTAAGTACTCAAGTACTTCTATTAGTTTAAAGACCACAAAAGGTAAAAAGATAGAAGGCAATAAGACACCAGTCGTGCACAATAATCATGCACGGCCATCATCCGCATACTGGTCCAGCACCCGCTCGTCTCGATGAACCTGACCTGAAATTCATAAAACGAATTTCCCCAAAACGGGTCCCCAGAGGGGTTAGCAATTATGCTAGTACAAGTAACCAAATGAACGACTTACATCTTACACATATAGTAAATGCATGCAAAGAAGAAAACATAGTTCCAAAACACTCATTTCCGGAAATGCCAAAGATCAAACCACATTTGTAAAATGCACCACAATTAACCGCGGATCCACAGCTTCGTGGATCCCTACCGAGACCCCGTCGGATCTAAGCCGTAGTGGTTAAAAGCAAACTCGCGGTTCCATAGCTTCGTGGAGCCCTACCGAGACCCCGTTGGATCTAACCCGTAGTGAGTATACATACACACACAATTTCTCATACAATACTACTATGTCAAGATCGTAAGTTCATAAGGATACTTGCCTCGGTTAATAGACGGTGATATGAACGGAAAGGAAGAATCGAACACGACCGCGAGGAACCGGCGGAAATGAACCTAACGATTCGAATAACACAATCACAACCACTTCTAAACGATTACGGAAATGGAATACACCCGGAAACCCGCCTACGATTCATGTATATTCGTATAAAAATAACAACGAGGGCGGATCATAACCAAACCCTCCCGATTTCGCAAAAATTATGAAAATATACCATGAATCCGTAGGAAAACTAATGATACCAATAAGATTAATCCTATTCATCATGAATTAATCTATCATACGGAACGAATCGGACGAAAAGGTGAAAATCCCCAAATTTTCCCAAAAAAAAGGTTCTAGGAGTTTACCTCGAATTAAGGACGAAGAACACGATTAGATGTTGATAATATACTCCAAAAACTCGAAGAAGATGATGGCTCGGAGTTTCTAAGCTTCAAATCGCCGAAAGTGCCAAGAAAATCGCCTAGGAGTCGGATGGGGAGGAGGAGGAGTGAAAATGGCCGAAATCGGTCAACTCCTGGGTTTATAAACCCAGGCCTCGTTACGTACGTTAGCCACCACATGCTAACGTACGTAAGTGGTATTACGTACGTAAGCCATAAGGGCCTTACGTACGTAACCAAAAAGGCAGAAATGCCTGTACCGAAATACACTAGGACGTTACGTACGTAACCAAAAGGGTGTTACGTACGTAACCAAAAAGGCGGAAATGCCTGTACCGAATTACACTAGGACGTTACGTACGTAACCAAAAGGGTGTTACGTACGTAACATTCCTTTTGGTGGAGTACAGGCCAAAATGAATGAGGGAGGTACCGAAAAAGAACCGAAATACAACGGTGAACAATTCACGATGGTGCGGACGTAAGGGACCTGAAATGACGAACTTAAGTGCCGAAGGAAAGCATATTCCCGAATACTCAAAGGTTCAGAAAAACGACAACAAACGTAATTTTCCCAAAAGTTTGGGAAATTTATAAAACGGCCCAAAATATCTGAAATGTACGATACATACCCGAGACATCAAGCAAAGCTCACAACACGCATAATAACATGAGACGGATCCTCGGCAACCTCGAAACGACGGTTCCGAGCGATGATTTACGAGAATACACAAAATAGCGACGAAAACGACGTAAAACACATAAATCGAGTAAACCGAGTCTGAAACAAACTCGAACGACAAAAGTCCAATATTAAATATCCTCAAAACGTCGATACGGTTATAAGCGAGTTGCCAAAAACGAAAATACACCAGAATGAGAATATCAAGAGAAAGGGAAAATGCGGATATTTCACCACATCCGGTCATGTAGATCCGGAACTTGCTCAGGTGAGTCTTGGGGTCCGACCTCCCCTCGTACAAAGGTTTTTGCGGAGGAGCGATCCTACGCTGCACGGGGGCGAGCTCGATGTGGACCGCGAGTGGCTCGCTCGGTCCGACGATCTTGTTATTGGCGCCTGCCCCAGTTTCTAGGAGCGCCTTCCTGTCGTCGAGCTGGCGTTGCATGGCGGCCATCGCTGTAGCATGGTCGCTCGTGGCTTGTCTTCCGAAGCGGGAGCCGAGGCGATCATGTACCGATTTCCTGACTCTGAGGTCGCCGATCTCGGTTTTTCGGCGAGGAGGAGCCAAATGACTGGCCTGACTTCTGGGAGTTGGGTAAGCTGAACTCCTGGTGACGGACTCGGGCTTCGTCGTCTCGTGGCTGGGACCAGACTGCCCCGGTCTCCACGATGGGTCGCTCCCCAGGCGGCTGAAAACGGAGGTGTCCCGCCTTGCGAGCACCTTTTCTTGCGAATCGGGGTCTCCTGGAGATCGCTCGGTCGGTAACCCCTTGAACTTCAGTTTGCTCACGCGGCGGATGGCCGAAGGGGTTATAGCTGGCGCGTCGAATGCTCTCCATCGCTCCCGTAGGATGGCCATGGCCTTTTCGATTTGTTCCGCGTTTTGGAACTAATCGAGCGAGAGGCTTGGGCCGTCCCTCGGAGGCGGGATCGAGAGTCTCGCGTTGCCGCGGCTACCCTCCGCCATAGGCCGGGGCTCGGATTAAGATGGAAGGAGGCGTCCGGCGGACTGGCCAGCGGCTTTCTTCGATGCGGAGGCAGAAGTCATTATTCTGAAGGTTTTTCTCTGAAGAACAGTGAGTGTTTCTTCAGGTATATGCCCCGGAGAACAGTGAGTGTTCTTCGGGACGGTAGGAAAAATGAAGGTTAAGCCCCTTCCTCTAGCGTGAATTGTTGTTGCCCGAAATATTATCCGGAGATGAATATTGCTGGAATGGTCGAGCAACAGCAAATTGCGAGAGCACGTCCATGGGAATGGAAATAACACAAGATTTGCCGGGTTTGTTAGGCCCGGGCTTGAATGCTCTCGCGAGATGTTATTAATATGAATACGTTTGAGTACAAATATCAATGTAAGAATGCGATTACAATGAGTGTAAAATATCCTATTTATCTAGCTCTTGAGCGAAGCTTTGCGTGTTCTTATTCTCGTTTCTGCCGACCGTCTTAGGATTAAGAGGTTCCGAGAGTGAGAGATGAACAGATGTCCGAAGTGTATAGCATTGCCAAAAGAGAAAGCCAAGTTATGAGCTGAGCTTCTGGACTGTGTGTCGAACTGTGTGTTCTGAACCGACCCCTTTTTTTCCGCTGCTGGAGGCTTCCTATTTATAGGACTGGCCTTAGTTGGGCGATCGCCTTTCTTGTATTATAATAAGGGGGTGATCGTCTTGCAGCACGTGGGTTGGTTGCCTTAAAGTCCGCGGCATGGGCTGGCAGACAGCTGTGCGGTCCAATGAGGAACCTGCATGCGTCCTGAGTTACTGTCCCAGACGGTCCCACCTTGCACCTTTCGGTGGGTCTGTTGGTAGGTGAGTAGATGCTGACAGGCTATGGTCAACGATCTATATTCTGCAGCGCCTTTTCCGGATCTGCACGCGGGTCTCTGTCCTGAGTTTCGACCTTCGCCGAACAGACGGATGCTGGACTCGCGTGGCATGAGGCGATCGTCATTGGCCGGTCTCCAGAGTCGATCGCCAGGTGCCAAGAGACGATCGCCTTAGATGTCGGTCGGCAAGTCTGCCTTGGTCTATCCGACTCTGACTCAGTCGCCTGTCGTCTGTGCCGATCGCCTGTTGAGGTGTATAATTCTCGACACAACAGTATACAATGAAGCTTTTATGGTCGGCAAAGGCTAAAAATATCCTTATGGATTTTAGTCTGGATACAGGGGCAAATGTCTCATCGTAGTCTATACCTTCTTCCTGTCTATAGCCTTGAGCGACTAGTCGGGATTTATTCCTGACAGTGAGTCCATTTCTATCCTTCTTGTTTCTAAATACCCATTTGGTTCCAATTACTGATTGATGAGTAGGTCTGGGTACAAGATACCATACGTTGTTTCTTTCGAAACCGTTAAGCTCTTCTTCCATAGATGTGATCCAATGTGAATTGTTGAGAGCTTATTTGGTAGAAACAGGTTCGGATTGGGCTAAGAATACAGCAATAGTGCACATATTAAGTCTTCTAAGCTCGGATAGAGATTTCCATTCAGGAAATGGAGATATCTATGACTCGGGGTCTTCTTGCGCACATAGTACATTTCCTTGTGTACTCTGTATTCTCCTACGAGTAGAAACACCAGCATTAATGTTTCCAATAAGCAGCTCTTGTGGGTGATCTTTCAACCATGTTCTGTCGGGTTCTAATTCGGGGTCCCGTACTGTATCTTGAGTTGCTGTAGTTTTGGCTTCAGCTTGTACAGCATCTGCTTCATCTACGTCAGTTCTTACAACTGCGGGGTTGATTTCTAGGTCAACGACAGGTTCTAATGGAGTCGGTGTATTTATGATGGAAAGTTTTTGGATGTTCTGAGAAATGTCTTCTACTCCTGTAGGATCATGGTGAGGTTCATCGAACACTACATGAACTGATTCCTCAATTGTTAGCTTCCTTTTATTGAAGATCCTGTAAGCTTTACTAACAGAGGAATATCCAACAAATATCCCTTCATCCGATTTCTCATCGAACTTTCTAAGTTGATCCTTACCGTTGTTCAAAACGTAACACCTGCATCCAAATATGTGAAAGTACGAAATTAACGAAGTTTTGTTGTTCCATACCTCGTGTGCTGTTTTGTTGTGATGCTTGTTGACGATACAATGATTTTGTGTATAGCACGCTGTATTGATGGCTTCGCCCCAGAAACGCTGTGGCAACTTGCTTGCGGCAATCATTGTCCTTGTTGATTCCTTCAGCGTCCGGTTCTTTCGCTCGGCAACACCATTTTGTTGAGGTGTATGGGCAACTGAGTATTCATGATGTATCCCATTTCAGAACAGTATTGCTCTATAAAGCGGTTAGTGAATTCTGTACCTCTGTCGGAATGAATGGACATGATACTTGACCCTTTTTCATTTTGAAACTTTCTTAGGTGCTCGGGCAGCTTTGTTGTTGTTTCCTTCTTCTTGCTTAGGAAAATTGTCCAAGCGTACCTGGAATAATCATCAACAATAACGAGACAGTATTTCTTACCTCCCAAACTTACTGGGTCCACAGGACCATAGAGATCCATATGTAGCATTTCCAAAACTCTGTTGGTTGAAAGGTAGGATTACTTTTCAGGGTGGTCTTGATTTGCTTGCCTTTCTAACAGGGTCCACATACACTGTCTTTTTGGAATGAAACATTTGTCAATCCTCTAACCATTCCCTATCTGGAGAGTTTGTTGATAGTCTTGAAGTTGATATGAGACATCCTCTTATGCCATAGCCAACTTAGATCTGCAGTGCCTTTGGCAACAAAACACGGAATTGTGGAGCTCGTAGGCATCCAGTCAGCAATATACATATTACCTGATCTGCTTCCTGTGAGCACAACTTCTTTGGTCAAGATGTTCTTGACTCTACAGTGATCTAATATAGAACTTCACCGAGAACTGTTTGTCACAGAACTGGCTAATACTAAGTATATTGTACTTAAAGCCTTCAACATAAGCTACATCGGTGACTTTGAATTTTCTGACAAGCAGGTTTCCTTTTCCTCTTGTTCTTCCTTTAGATTTATCACCGAAGCGCACTTTTGGACCGCGACCTTCTACGTAATCTGACAGCTTGCTTTTATATCCTATCATGTGCCGGGAACATCCGCTGTCGAAGTACCATATGTCCTTCTCCAAAATGTCTTGTATGCAAACAAATTATGTAGATTTAGGTCCCCTTAGATTGTTGGGTCCATTGATGTTAGTGCCTTTAGGTACCCAGATTTTACTGACAGCAATAGGTTTACTGTAGGATGGTTTAGGTCCGTAGTTGCGATTTCTATGTGGGGCATGTACGTAGTCGCTATAACCATGATAGTTATTATGCATGTAAAATTCAGGGTTATTATTAGTCCAGTACGAATGCCGTCTTGGAGATGGATCCATTTTCTTCGGCCTAACAGCTTGTCTTATGGGTCTCCAGTTGGATTCCCAACGCTGTTGTTGATACTGTGCGGAAACTTGCTGTAGCGATAAATGATGGGGTTCCTGTATCCAATACCTAGGCGTGCTGTACTGAAAGTACTGCCGTGCGGGCCTTTGATATTTGGATATAACCTTCCTTCTGAACGGCTATTGGGGTTGTTGATATGCTTGGGGAGCATCCTATTGAGTACGCCTTATAGATCTGAATGGCTGGTGATTCCGCTATCTGGAATATGACTGAGGAGGCGGAATGGCAGCCTTTGCTGTTCGCGGTGCAACGGGTTCCTTCACATGACTCGGAACTTCTTCCGATACAGGAATGAGTTCCACACTCCTGACGAACACAATACTAGTTTTCACTTTATTGGAAAATGAGTTGTATCCTAAGCCACTTTTATCATGAGCATGTTGCCCAGTGCTTAGAATTTCTTCCATTCTTTTAGAGGATTTTTCGAAAGATTTCAGAATGGTCTCAAGTTCTCCTTCTCGTTTTTCGAGAGTTTTTACTTTGGCTTGAAGCAGAACAAAATCATTTGTATTGCTCTCACTATGAGATTTAGTCTCACTTAGTTCATGAGCAAGTTGATGATTGCTCTCCATGAGTTTTTCATATTCGACTTTGCTGTTTTCACAATCAATACACATATTTTCGTAATTTACTTTCAGCAAGTCGTTTTCTTTTTTCAGCTCTAGGTTAGAAATTTAGAGCTGTATGTTTTCATTTTTCAAAGTCTCATGGGCCTTTTGAATGTTTTTAAACTCATTCATCATGTTTTCAAAAGTATGAGATGCATTGGTAGGAATAGCTGAAGTTGAGCTTACCTCATCATCGCTATCTTCATCTTCCGGAATGTCCTTGGCCATAAAGCACATATAGGGTTTATCTTCGAAATCATCATCAGATGAATCACTGTCGGTGACTAACTGAAGACATTCTTCGAATTTTGATGGTGCGTGGGATGCTTATGATTCACCAATCAGGGCCTTGAGCTTGTTTTTCCAAGCACGTCTTCTTTCATCTTTTCTTGTTGCTCGGCTTCTGGAAACCTTTGGACTTTGGGATGAGGTCATTTATTTGCATAATACCCTGGTTTTCTGCAGTTATAACACAGGTTAGAATCACCATAGGAAGTTTCAATACTTACCTTGTGTACAGGCTTGGGCCTATATAAAGTCTTTCCCGACTGCTTGATAAACTTCTTGAACTTATGCATGAGGAGCGTCATTTTGTCTTGCGACAGGATATCGTCGTCACTGTCAGCATTCTTATGAATGGGCTTTGATGAGCTCGGCATGCTGTGTTTTCGGTTGGATACAACGGCTAAGGCTGTAGTCTTGGCGGGAGATTCTTCAGCTTTCTCTCTCCTGTATATATTGTACTCAAATGCCTTGAGGTCAAAAAAGAGATAAAAAGTAGATATTTTACTAAGATTGCACGACACACGGCTGTGGTCTTAATGTCCCATCGGGCAGGGAGAGATCGGAAAATTTTTAGGTTTTTCTCCCTTTGGGTATAAATCTTGCCTAATGCTTCAAGTTCACCAACAATGTCAGTGAATTTGAGGTCAAGTTCCTCAAGTGTTTCAGTTGGTTTCATTTCAAATTTATCAAATTGCTGAGTTCATTTTGAAATCTTGTTTTCTTTTGAGAGATCAGTTCCCTCACAAATTAACTTGAGTTTATCCCAGATATCCTTGGTTGATTTGCAGCTCTTTACCTTAGAGAACGTGCCTTTGTCAAGAGTGACAAATAGTGCATTCTTCACGACATTGTCGAGGTTGGTGCGCTTTCTTTCGTCAGACGTCCATTGTTCACGCTCTTTCTCGAGCATCTCTACATGAGCCTGGCCTTCAATTCTTGGGGCCGGATTTACCTTCATGATCTTTATGGGGTCATCCTGTATGACAAAAATCATCTCTTCGTGCATTGCTGCAAGATGAGCCTCCATTCTATCTCCAATCATCAAATTCGTTAATAGAAAACATAGGAACTTTATTGATCAATGATGAATCCATATGAGAATAAGAAAGTAAAAGATTGTTTTTCAAAAATAAGTGATTTAAGGATCTGATTCAATCAAAAATACGACTGATTCTTTTTAGAATCAACCGCTCCGATACCACTTGTTGGCCACTAAGTATACAGGATGCAGCTTGGAAAGTGTTTAAAACAACAAGCAGGACGTTTTTCAAATCTGAGTGTGTAGCGGAAGTCTTGTTAAAGTGAGTTGCTGAAAATACAGCAACTAGATATGAAGTGTATATTTAAAAATAATCACAAATATTAGAACAGTAAATACAAAAGGTAAATGACACGGTAATTAAAGTGGTTCGAGGTAAACCCCTCTACGTCCACTGGTCCTCCACACAAGAGTGAAAATGTTTATTATAAATACTACGTACACAACTATGTATTTATAATCAAACCTAATCAATATATCGTTCACACAGATTGATATAATGATCTTAGCCTTCAACCGTTCACACAGATTGGTTTAAGCTTTCACTTAACTGGCTTCTTCACACACAGTTCCGAAGCTTCATCTCTTCAATGCAAGTCCGTCACACACAGTTCAGGAATAGCAAGGTTTCTCAGTCCACACAGGGCTGATAGGTTTTGTTCAAGAGTAGAACAATGTTTGAACAACAACTTTGAGTTTCTCAGCTTTTAGCTGATGATGTGTTGTTCACGGTTTGAGCACTTGTATATCTCTTCTTTCAGAATAGCAGTATGCTTTGGGAGATATGTTTGCTCAGATGTATATGATGATAACTTCGTTTGCTTTCGTATGTATGTGAGTTGATCAGTGTTTGATATTCAAACTCTGGAGATATATATAGCCTTCTGAGATATATCCGTTGAGATAGATGCGTTGAGCAAAAGTCCGTTCCAATGGGATGATGTGTTTGAATAAAACACGATCCGGATTTTGCGCTTGATTGAAGATCTCTGACGACTTAGTATTTAAATACTTTATCCTTTAGTATTTAAATATCTCTTCTTAAACGGGACTTTGACTTTAGCGAATAGCGAAGATTCCTTCTTATCGTGTTTGGATACTGTATGGAATGATAGATGTATTGTCGATCGAGACAGCTTCCATACTTAGTGAGACTCATTTGCTGTATGATTGATTCACTGTATGCTGGAACTACGAGAAGTCTTCGATACAGGTTGACACCTTTGATCAGCTTTTCGATACAATTGTTTGCTGTATGCTGGATTGGCACATTATCAAAACACTCTTATCACGATCTTTCGATACATGGATCGTTTAACCCGACAATTTCGATACAGGGACTGTTATCCCAACAGTTGATTCCTCTCGTTATGAATCATGATATTGAAATCAACTAGTACAAGTCCGTGCAATACACATGATATCAAGAAATATAAGGGAAAATACCATCACGGCTCAACTTTTCACAATATATGCGGTTTACTCCCCAACCTATGAAAATATGCAAGCAACCGCCTAACCTTTGACGGGTAGAGCGATGTGCCCCAATTCTTAAATTTTCGGCCATCTTTTAAAAATTACCAGACAACTTAAGCACCCGTGCATTGCACATGTAAAATTTTGAGGACAAATGCGGCACATTAGTCACGTAAACATTTAGAAAACATCCCTTTGATTACCACATTGAAGCAACATCTCATTTATTTCCAGTGTCAACATTTCATCAAGGTCAGAGTAGTCAAAGAATATATATATATATATATATGTTGCACCATTCTTACAAAACTTACCATGGTGATGCAATTTCATGGTAAAATTTTGATATACAAACGTAAAATTTGACAAAGCACAAAACCTCATTTTATATGTGAAAATGGACCACATTCCAAGGAATCGAGGAAGTTACTTTACATTACAGTATTACGCCCTTATAAAACCAATCATCAATCAAAAAATTTGCAAAATCTCGCCATAACGAGGTGTATTACGCCCTTTAGGTGACTTGAAAGTTGAGTCTAGCTTTTCCATGTCATTGTCAAGGGATACTCGATCACTCTTCTTCGATCTTCAGTATGATTCCGTATGAGTAGAAGTTAAGTGATGCGATTGCGAGTATAAGTGATACTCGGTCGTTTTTAGTGGAATGTCGCTCAAGAAACAGAAGTTACGGTTTTCTTGGTGTCTTTAATTGCGAGTATCGATCTTCACATTTGGGATTTTAGCGGGGGATGTTTTCTGAATGTTTATTACTGAAGTGCCGTATTTGCCCTCAAAATCTTACATGTGCGATGCACGTGTATTGAAGTCGCCTGATAATTTCAAAAAATGGCCGAAAATTTTAGATTTGGGTCACATCACACTTCTATCAAAGGTTGGACTATTTTTCACATTTTCATATGTTAGTGGGTGATTGCATTCTTCCCCCATAAAATCTATGTAATTATTTTTTATATTTGAAGTTATAAAAGAAATACACAAATATCCAATTATTGAACATGTATTTTTGTATATATCATATAGAAAGTACATATTATATAAACTACAACAAAGTCGGAGTTATATGTGGCCAAGGTAATAAAGTTGTTGGAGTAAGGAGTTTAGCCTTTTAGGAGATTCTAGGTGTAGGGCTCAATTCCCACTAACATCTAACAATTAACATTGCCTGATAAAAAAAATAGAAAATGATATACATGAGTTTATGCATGAGTTTTGTACTAATTATGCATGAAATATATACATTTCGTGCATCAAAATTTCAATGCATTAATTCTCACAAAAATTTGATGCATATATTGCATATTTTAATGCATTGAAATTTTGATGCACGAAATGCATATAATTCATGCATAATTAGTACAAAACTCATGCATAAATTAGTACTGTAAAGTATTGCATCTAATATTAGTACTGCATAGAGCGCGCCACTATATATATACTGAATATGGTTAAAGTAGTAGGCATCTATATACATTTTAAGAATTAAGGCTCTGTTCTTTTGGACCGAATGAATATGAACTGAACTGAACTGAACCAAACTGAATTGAACTGAACTGAACGGAACTAGACTGAATGGATCTGAACTGAAATGAACTGAACTGCATTGAACTGAAATATATATTAAGAGTAAATAATAATAATAATAATAATAATAATAATAATAATATAATATAATAAATATTAAAAATAATATATAAAATAATATAATAATAAAAATAATAGAATAATAAATAATAATAAAAATAATAATAAATGTAATATAATGATATAATTAATTACAATCATAACAACAATAATAATAATAATACTAATAATAATAATTAACAACCACAACAACAATAACAACAATAATAATAAATAACAACAACATTCATAATAACAATAATATAGAGTTGAATGTGAATTGGGTCAATTAAAGAAATGGTAGAATATTTCAACCATCGACATTTATCATTGAGTATGAAAGTAGAATGTGCATTTGGTCAGTTAAAGAAAAGGTGGAAGGTGCTAAAACATATGCCCCAAATATCACAAAAGTATCAATTGTCAATTATTGTTTCCACTTTCACACTATAAAATTTTCATAAGAATGCACACGTTTGAGATACCAATTATACAACATGATGAGAGTTTTTAATAGTGATCAGGGCTGGTGTTCTTTTGAGGGTTTTTAATTTTTTATTTTATAATGTAATCTTTGATGTAATGATATGCTCTTGAGCATTCTCATGACTACTGATGACTTTTGATTCTCACTAGCAATGGACAATGTGAATTGATTATTCTTAGGATCACTAATGATTCTTGTAAATATTTTTTTTTAAAAATGCACATTATTACTATTATAACATTATTGTATTATAATAATATCAATGATATTAATAACAATAACGGTAATAACGATAATAATAATAATAATCAACAACAACAACAATAAATATTATTATTAATAATAGTAATATTATTAGTAATAATAATAGTAATCAACAACAGCAATAATAATAATAATAATAATAAATAATAATAATAATAACAATAATAATAAGTAAGATTATTATTAAATAAAAATAAAAATTAATGATAAGAAGAAGAAAAACTAAACTGAATTGAATGGACCTGAACTGAACCGAACTGAAAAATTGAAAAATAAGTCCGAAAGAACAGGGCCTAACAATATTACATGTACATACCAAACTGCGATTCCGATTACCAAGATAATATTTTTGTAAGCTCAAAAATAATTTATTTCTATTAAATATATCTATAGCCATATTTATTTGAATGAATATCTAAATCTAGTATTTGAAACGATAGTTTATATATTTTCCCCTTTTTCGATTTGAATGAATTTTTCAGATTTTTTACAAGATTTTAATATTCATGAAATATTTTATTGAACTATAATTTTTTTTAGCTGGACTTATCAAAATTTTATTTTTAATGATATTTGCAAATCATGTAATGCACAGTTTATTAAAAAATATTAATGTCATAAATAAAATTTATGACATGCATAATTTCAAGAAAATATTTATTCCATATTCTATTTAAAACAAACTGTTTATATAGCCTAATGTCATATATTGACATTAACGTAGATTAGCATTAATATGATTGACTTGCCATAATAACATTTTTTTAACTTAAGACAAAAAATAAAATTATAACATGTCACAATATTTGGATATAATTGGTCAATAAAATAATTAAACTTAAGATTTACGAGTCTATTCCGTTCATTAATTTCTCCTTGATTACACATTTTGATGCTTATCTTTTCTTTTCCTTCTAACGCTCTAAAGTTGACTGCTAACCTGCATATATCAACTTATGGTGCACGGTTCTCATTCGTCTAATGATTCCAAGTCGAAGCCATTGCGAAGAACGGTATGATCCTGTGTACAATTTTGTATACCAGAATATATACCACCAGTGTGAGTTGTGTTGTCATAAATACGACTGCAAATGAGTTGAGCAATCACGAGCGCCTGTGAGCAGATCGAGTAACAGCTCAACCCGTGCTCAGTTGAATTCAAGTCAAGCTCGAGCTGCTCAGTCTGACAAACGAGCCAAATGAAACCCGTTGTGCACACTGAAACCGTGGAGAATATTTTACACAGGAGTGGACACGACCGGGCTTCACCTGGCAAAATTTTTAGCCCGCTCCTTTTAGAAGAAGAATCGCATCTGTTTACCAGTTGAGTTACAACACAAGGGGGCAGCAATTGAGCAAAATTCTAAAATGGGAAGACACTGAGACGTCATTAGAACTCGATTATTCGAAGCAAGTACATAAATATTCATACATGAACAACCTCTATTGACAGCTTAAAGAGGATTTTGCTCTTTTAGCTCCCCACGCAAAAGATATGGTCCATTTCTGTCATTTAAACCTACCTAAAAATGAATAACAAAATCTCTAGGGAAAACTGAACTGAAGATTTATGTAGTCCTTTTTCTTTTTTCATCAGTATACAAGTAAAACCCTGCTCGTCTTTGAACCGGTGTTGGTCTTCAGGGAATGAACATCAGCCATGCTTTGGGTCGATTCTCCAACTGGTACACGGATATTATCGAATTGTTACTGCTGTATAAAGTTAACAAGGCTTCTCTAAGTCATACTCCCTCCGTCCCACATGATTTTGTCCAAATAAAAGAGACTCGTTTCTAGTCTTTTGCATCTCATGCCCTAACTTATAAGATTATGTATGGTCCAAAATTTATTCTCCACTAATATGTGAGGATGTAACTGGAAAAAATGGTAACAAAAAGTTCATTTTGTGTATTGTACCTTGCGATCAATAAAAAGTTGTACAATCATCAATGTGGTCTCTTCAAGTGGAACGAGGGTGAACGGGAAATACTTGCCTTTTTAAAGAAAAATGAGAAAAGGAAAGGAATCGACAGCTAGGCATGTATATTTCAGGACATGTTACCTTAGTTAAGCTAGTAGGGAGACTTGAACTCGACTTGGCTTAAGAACAAGATATACAAAGATTTCTAGGGAGGTGGCAGCGGGCGGCGGCACGTTGGACATTCCATTTTAATGTCCATCCACCTTTGCAGACAACTCGGGTGAAAGAAATGATCGCATGGTGTCACCTACAACAGATACAATCAAAAATTTATTAGTTTTAAGATGATTAATTAATTATTTCAAGATTATTAGAGAAAGAAAAAGAATAATGCAAATACCATGCAATCATTTGAACGTTGGCTCAGCTCAATGGTAGTCATGCAAATAACACAGTCTACGGCCTGATTTGTTCCCTGATTATGAAATCTCCGATAATAGCTGTATTTCTCGGGTAAAATCTGCATACATATAATGTTGAAGGGCTTGAGAATCAGCTCTCATGTTACAAGCACGAACCAAGAAAGAGACGTGCTTGATCAAGTGCACTCAGCTCAAGTTATTCCACTCTGAACTTTCTTAACTTGCATTAAAAAGAAAAAGAAAAAATATCGCGACGAAGTCAACAACTCAGAGCACATGAAAAGCTGTATATCATTACAGCACAAAAATAAGAACGAGACATCCAAAGGTCACAGCAGTGAGCACTCCATTTAAAGGTTGAAATGAACTTGGACGAATCCCGAAAATTCAGCTAATCACTCGAGTGAAAAAAAGCATCCACGAATTCAGAGTCAATAATTCATTCTTTTTTCTCTCTTCCAATCGGCAGCATTATTCATGTTCCATGAGTACATGTTGATTATACAATATCAATCATGTTATGTGACATGATTATAGCAATTTCACCGTCTCATTATATTTTCCATGTAACTGAAAAAACTTATGATGTTGATGGTTTTGGAATTTCATCTCATTTCTCCTCCGTATGAAGGTTGCGACAGGTAGGGCATCCGGCGTAAAACTTTGTCACTTTGTTTTTCTGCATAAATTATAGCGTGAATTAATTTTGGACAATTAATTAGCGGTTTCTTGGAATTGGAGAAAGTATGGCGATGGAGAGGCAAATGTGGCGGGAAGGAATACGGATGGTGGATGGAATCTGATTCTTTTTTTTATCTGTATTTTGTTCCTATTTTCTTTTATTTCATGTTATCTTTTAATTTATTTTTCAGGATTTTTCATTTTTTTTTTCTTTTTTTTTAACATTCATTCTCTTTTTTTATTTGCTTTTTTCTCTCTTTTTTTCCTTTTATGTTATTTATGTAACGATCATTGACGGTTTCAAAGTTTGATTCATGTTAGCCGACCCCAAATCATTTTGGGACTAAGGCTTAGATGTTGTAATTAGCACTATAATCTTCATGCCACCGATCCCAACATAGTTGGGAATAAGGTCGGGTTGATGATGTTGATGATGATTCCAGACTTCCAGTCAAAAGCATGAGCATATTCAAATTTTATTATGTGTAAAACGGGGGCATGGTATCATTCAAGAGTTTAAACCCCGAGTCTTTCAATTTCTTTGTTTTCATTCCCACCCCTCCACTCATCCCAATTTTTTTTAAAAAGAACTAACGCCCCACGCTAATCTCAAAAAAAAAAAAAAAAAAAAAAAAACTCAGCTTTAAAGGGACATCAGTCACTGCAACCTTGCAACATATTTTCCACAAAGAAAACAAATAACATGCATGCCATTCCGTGTGCATGTGTGAGCACATGAAAAGATATCGTAAAATGATATTGTGATTGAGGTGGTATTTCAACTTGCAGCATGGAACCTTTATGGGTAACAAGTCCCCTATAAACACAAAACTCGGATTGTCACAAGGCTAAAAAAATCATCCACGTCTGAGAGTCAGTTATGGTTCATGTCAGGTATGGGTGCATATTCATGAAAAATTCAGTTTTTGTTAGTGAAGTGTCCAAGTATACATGTAAGTGTCGTACTCGGCTAATTCATGAAAAAATCAGTTTTTGTTAGTGAAGTGTCCAAGTATCATGCTCATGTCGGAGTGTTAAGTGTGGAATTGAAGAATCTGAGTCATATAGGTTATGGTGCTCGAAGCCAAAATTCATATTCTGCATGGAATCTTAACAGTGGAATGAGTAAAAAGAACAAACCTTATGAGGAATGAAACACCGAGCTCCAAAATAGTGCTGCAGAAGAAGTATACAGACTTGGAGTCCCATAAAAAGAGCCAAACAAATACACCAATTCCAATCGGGCTCTATTCGCATGAAATTATGCGGACAGCCGAATACATACAATGGGATAGCAATGCGGGTGATTGTCATCCCAAGGATATAATGAGGATGCAACGGTTTCCTCGAGTCACGAACGATGTTAATGCATATTTGTGGAATCCAGAATGAGTGGAGGAGGAGAAGAATAAACCGCAACAACTTGTGAAACTCATACATGATGAGAATTCCACCTAAAAGGACCGCATCTGTGGGGAAAAAGAAAATCAATGGAAGAAAATATCAGACATTTAGCAAGGTGCAAACCAAAAGAAAAGCTTTTTGATCATGGATATTACCTAATTCACGAAATAAAAGACTACAATACTCTAGAATACTTTATTACAATTGTTAAAAAATAATCAAGTGAATTTCAATACCTATTATATTGGGAAAGGTATTGAAAAAGAGGAATAGAAATTTAAATTCTGGCACATCGCTATCACTGATATTTATTCTTAGATGATTCATTTCTCTACGAGATTGTAACAAAAGTGTCAATGTTTCTACATAGTAGCAATGTTTTCAAAGGCACGAGGCGAGTTCGAGGAGTTTTGGCCGGATGAGGCAGGCGTAAGCCTTGAGGCGCAATGAGGCATAAGCCTCGAATAAAATTAAACAAAAACCCTAAAAATCTCACAAAAATATCATTATATTAATAGAAATTAGTAAAAGAGCAAAAAAGTATAAATTAGGTTACTAAAATATCATAGTATAGAGGCGTATGCATCAATTCTATTTTACTTCTCTAAAAAAAATCACGAAAAAGGATAAATTAAGTTTTTTTTAATAAATCAGATTGGATTCTCTACCAAACTTCCGACTAGATTTTGATATTTAATCGTCCTGTGCTAATTTAAAAATATTTAAATACCATTTAATAAAGTAATGTTTCAGGAGAAAGTAAGAAAGCTGTAAATATGAGTCAATCAATTGTCTTCATAACACTAATAGAGGGGGCCTTTATATAGGTATTACAATGAGAGTACTTCCATACATAGGATTCCTAGATAAGGTAAGACATCTAATGGGATCCTAGCATCTGGAACCTTCCATCTATGTATCTTCCTAAAACTAGTATTAGGCAAGAAATCAATAAGGGAAGAATATCCCGGAACAAGTAACACATTTTTATGTTTTACGTTACCATAAAAAACAAAGAAAGGAACAACTCCTAAATTTCTAAGACCCAGTAGTAGTAACTCTATATTCTAAAAGTATTCAATATAACCAAGGGTAGTTAGGTCATTAACTACCTAAAACAAAATCCTCTTCTTTTCAACTTCTCTTTTTCAGTATGCGCCTCACAGGTACTTTTTTCCTTTTCTCTTTATTTTTTTAAAAAAGCCCTAATGCCTGGCGAATTCGCCTCAGAGAGGCACGCCTCACACGCGTAAGCCTCACTGATGGCATTTTCCAGCCACCTTGTTCAGGGCGCGGGTCGAGGCGGCGCCTCAAACGTTTTTTAAACACATCATAATAGAATGGCAGGATAACTAACAGATCGATAAGTAGAACTTGTACAACATAAACATGAATAAACGATGCTATTTCTTATGTGCCTGCAATAGGAAATCCACTCGGCAGTCGGCACAGTGCAATTCAAAAGACCAGATAGGCCCAATAATGATTTTCAAACAGCATTATGACATCTTGTAAACCACAGAAAGATACTTACAAAAACGACTGTAAAGAGCTGAAAGCTCGCGCCTCGTTGTGTCCCAATTCTCTCCATTCAAAGGTCTATTTGCTTTCCATATTGCAAGAAGGTATCGCATTTCAAATATTGAGAAGACGACAAACTTGAAAAATGCGGCAGTCGCAAAAGCATTAAATAGGGATTCTGTAACAAGGCAAGCATCAGCTTTGATACACACACATACACATAAAACTGACTCCCTTAATAAACATACCAACGAGAATTCCAGCTGTAAGATGTAGAAGACAAATATAAGCATCCATTATAGCTTGATGTCCAATCATCAGAAGTGATACTTTGGCAGTCCCCTGGAGAAGAAATTACTATTTGTAAGTAGCAGCTCTTTTGCATCAAACATCTATAATGATTCACACGAAATCTTACGGATTGAGTGTTGCTGTGTTCCATTTGGCGGATTAACATTAAAACTTCAAGGAATGAGATCTGGTGCGTGAAAAAGTTAAAGAATCCAATCGAGAGGGTAATAACAATAAGAACTCTTTTTTTTTCACCGAAAAAAAAAGACATGGTAAAGGATACAAAGGTAACCATCAAAGTGTAGTTAATTGCTTTACTGTAGTAGACATCAGTGTTGACTGAAGTAGCATTTAAAACCATAGGTGAAAAGCAGTCCACGTCATCGTCCACTGAAGGGCTATCCATTAATCCTTCGAGATAATACTTATCTTGGTCTCCGCCTAAGGACAAATAGATACAAGTCAAACAGATGGAAATTTTGTTAATTTTGAAAATAATTTAAAAGAAAAAAGACAGAAGACATTACTGCAAAACTGAAGCCAAGGAACCACTTACATCATCGTAATGCATGTAATGGAGTGCTGTGTGTTAGAGAAATGAATATGTGTGGAGGAAGCAAATCAGCTAATTTAGAGTCATGACTATACGGGGAAATCTCCCTAATTGAGGGATCTATAGAGAATATTGGCAAACCCCCAATCAAGGAATATGATGTTATAAGTATCGGGATTAAAAAATGTCCCATATAGATAATGTAACAGTGTTTTCGCCCACTTTTATCAAAGAAAAAAGAAAAAAACAAGCACTTATCAGAATATTCTTACTAAATAGGGTCCGCTGCCAGCCAAGCTGTAGGCTTGCACGATCATGCAACCTTGCATTTAGGCTTGCATGACAATCGTGCCATCCCAAACATGGGCGACCTAATTGAGAACATAAGATACAACTGTTAGGCTTGCACCATCGTGCGAGTCTTGCAGGATCATGCAAGCATAACATAGGTGATCTATCTGAGAACACTCGATACAACTATTACTTGAAAGCCTAAACATGGGATATTGCATGATCGTGATGGTGCAAGCCTGGATTGGTTGGTACTGGGGCCTTTGGGTAAGGGCACTTTAGCCTTTTCATTCAATGAGGCCAAAAAAGAAGTTTTCTGTGAAGTGGGTGAAATAAGTGTTTTGCCCCAAAGTGGTTAGAAATGAGAATGACCATTTACTATTAGCATAATTCTATTTTGAGAGAGCTGACGCAGTTAAAATGTATGTTAACATTATTGCCCCCAAAAAGGAACAACTGAAGTTAATAGTGTCGCACCAATTAGGAAGATATTCACATATTTAGGACAATTCAGAATGCAAACTGGAGCAACGAAATTGAGACGTAGCAGTATTACAACACTTAGTCATGCTCATCTATTCAGGTTGGCACCAAATATAGCTTCCAGGCACAATATTGACAAACTAATCGGATACATGAGGCTAAATGGAAAAGAGAGTAAGCATCTTGGCATGCTAACATTCTAGAGATAGTACTTCATACGCTTTGCAAACTTAGTACCATTTTTCCTGGAAGAGACGCGAGAAATTTGAGCAGCAATTTCAATATTGCAATGTTTCTCTATCTCATAAATGGGAGCTGCAAGAGGATAAAGCGGAGTTCAATGAACTACAGATCATGGAACAAAGAATTTAAACAGAAAGTAAAACCAGTCATTTTAAGAGTTCAACGAACTACAACAGATAATGGAATAAAATATTTTCGGCAGAACTTACAATTTTTCCTCTTCCAGATTTTATCTCGGGGAGACGCCTGAAAAACCTGGGAGGAGAAAACTCCGATCTGCACAAAAGACAACATGTTAAGCAAGTTGCGGAAAGGAAATCTCCAGATAAACTTTTCTTATCAGCATCCATTTACAAAACAGCGCACATTAAAGATACAAGTTAATATCAAGGAAACTTGGGGCCACATCCTTTATGAGGAATTAAATAAGATTGCGCCAACATGGACGAGTATGATTAGGTGATGTTGTTCTAATGAACAGAAAATAAATTTAACAAAGAGATATGCGTGCTCATTGTCTAGTACCACATATCAAGCATGAAGCAGAAACCATAAGCCATATTAATGGAGATTTTCATGAATCCAACTATCTAGGCAAATGACACATTAAATTGGAAAAAAAAAAAAAACATATCCACAGCTACAACCTCCGTGTTGTGCCTTTAAGCAGAGGAGCCAGGATTTCAAGCGAGGTATGCCAAAATTTGAATGCAACGAAAAAAGTTGAGATAAACTAAAATATGAATATCATAAATAAGACAAATTAAGCATGATATAAATTATACTATTCTGATGCATTACGAGTGCAATATTAAGCGGAAAACAATACAACAATCCTCTTATATATCGATATTTTGGAAATGTTCATAGTTGATGGCTTCACATATGTATTTCTCGATATACCCAAACAAATAATCATTCATTAGCTCATATCCGAATTGATTTCACAGTTGACACTAAATAATCTTCGTTGCAGGAAATAATCTTTCTATGGCAAGAAATTATGTGAGACCATCGTAAGACGGTCTAAATTTTTTTTTTAGTTTAGAGCAAGGTTCAACGCCTCGGTGGGTTCCAGCCCAATGATGTTTCAATCGATTTATACCACCTCTTGATTTTTTCTCACAAAATTTGCATCTCGGAAAACCTTCACCTTCTTTATTGTATGCATATTTCCACAAAATATCCTTCTTGTTTGTACTCATTGTTTTGAGTTGTAAAAAAAAAAAAAAAAAACTGCTGGAGAAGTGAAAAAAAAAGTGCTAGAGAAGAAAGTTTGCTGGGAGTATTTTTTTGTTTGCTGAAGTGAAAAAAACGGCTGGATAACAAAAAAGTAAAAAATCACAGTGGCGGGATAAGTGAAGCTGCTGAAGGAAAACTGGAGAAGTAAAAAAAAAGATTTGCTGTGGAGAAGTGAAAATCACAGTGGTAGTATTCCTTCTTATAAAACCGGCGGGATAACAATTAGGGTTCCCTTTTTTTTAATTTTCCTTAGATTACTAGGATAACAAACGGCGGGATAAGCGGCGGGATTCCTTAGTTTGCTGAAAAGCGGCGGGACAACAAACTAGGGTTACATTTTTTTTATTTTCCTACTTACCCTGAAATGACGTCGTTTCAGGACAATTTTTTTTTAGAAAAAAAAAACAAACAGCGATCGCCTTCTACAGAAAGCGCTGAAGGCGCACGCTATGCCTCAAAAGCGTGCGCCTGGTCCAAAAAGCGAACGATTTTCATGCTTCTCGCAGATCGCCGGACGCCTTGATGTGTTTCCGGCGAAAGGCGCTCTGAGGCGCGCTTCAAGGCGCGCGGAGCGCCGCCTTTTCAAACACTGATAAATATGATACTTTTTTCAATTGGGTTACCTTTTTGGCAAGCTCACTAATACAAATTCATAAAATTGATCACCTAAAATACAATTCCAATTGAAGAAGAAAACGACAATAAGATGCATGTTTTTCAGTTTTCTTATACTATCTTTGCCATTACTTAAATTTCAAGTTCTTTAAAAGTGCGAACCAAAATATTTATATTTTACACAAAGCACAGCTAACTGTAAAATACGTATGATGCCGAAATAATTTTAAATTCCAGGTGGGGCATGGCCCGACCTGAGCAATTTACAGATCCGCCCCTGCCTTTAGGAAAAAACAAAAGAACGAACATATTCAAAAGGATTACCCCTGCGGTTTTTGGTACTTACAGAAAACAATCAGCTAACTTAAAATTACAAAAACCATCCTTGAGGTTTATTCCACTTACGTATTTGAAAACTGACGGATGTAAATGCAATTTATAAGACGGAAACTTGGGGCCATTTGTAATATTTTGAAACTCTGAGGATCATCATCATCATCAGCACCTTAATCCCAACTATGTTGGGGTCGGTGGCATGAAGATTATAGTGTCGTTTAATTGTCTAAAATTAGTTAACACCATAACTCATGCAAATAACAAAGTGGCAAAGTTTTACGCCGGATGCCCTTCCTGTCGCAACCTTCATATGAAGGAGAAATAGAACGAAATTCCAAAACCGTCAACATCATAGGTTTTTCCATTTATATGGAAAATATCATGAGGAGTCATGTTCCATGATGTATGTGTTGATTTTACAATATCAATCACGTATTGTGACATGACAATAGCAATTATCTCAAACTCATCGCCGTCTCATGATATTTTCCATATAAATGGAAAAACCTATGATGTTGACGGTTTTGGAATTTCGTTCTATTTCTCCTTCATATGAAGGTTGCGACAGGAAGGGCATCCGGCGTAAAACTTTGCCACTTTGTTATTTGCATGAGTTATGGTGTTAACTAATTTTAGACAATTAAACGACACTATAATCTTCATGCCACCGACCCCAACATAGTTGGGATTAAGGTGCTGTTGATGATGATGATGATGATGGAAAATATCATGAGACGGCGATGAGTTTGAGATAATCAATGTTTCAAAAAACGTGAGGCGAGTTTGAGGCGTTTTGGCCGGACGAGGCGAGGCGTAAGCCTCGAAGCGCATCGAGGCGTAAGCCTCAATTAAAATAAAAAACCCTTACTAAAATATCGTAATATCCATGGAAATTACTAGAAAATTCAAACCAATAGAAAAACTAGAAACAATATCAATTAAAATAGAAAAAAATTAACTAAAATATCAAGACATCATGATATCCATGTAAACAATATTCAGCAAATTATGACAAACTAAAAAATACTAAGCAAACCTGGAAAAAAAACGCAGATCACTAAAAATTTAAAAAACTTATCTCTCAAATCACCACAATTAATAAAGTACAAATCACTACAATTAAAAATAATATTCAGTAAATTATGATAAACTAAAAAAATCTAAGCAAAACTGAAAAAATAAACAAATCACTACACATTTAAAAAACGTCTCCCAAATAGGAAAAAATATTTTTTTTAAAAAATAAAATTAAACTGAAAAAAGAAAACGTAAAAACCCAGTACCGTGAGTCGCCGCTTCGGGTTCTTTAAATTCTGTGCACAGTCGCCGGATATCTCTGCTGAGATTCGCCGAAAATCACCGCTGAGAATCGCCGAGGCTGAGAGTTTCCGTTCCGTACAGTAGGTCGCTGAGGGTTAGGTTTTAGTACAGGTATTAAAAAAAAAATGACGCCGTTCAAGCATCGAGCGCCTCTTGCGCCTCAAACGCAACGCTTCAAGGCGTGCGTTTCTTCAGCGCCTCGGTCAGGAGAGGCGTTCGCCTCAAATCCATGCTTATTGTACAACGCCCTGAGGCGTTTCTTCCACGCCTCGCCTTGAGGCGCGCCTCGAGGCGTACGCCTCGAGCGTTTTTTTAAACATTGGAGATAATTGCTATTGTCATGTCACTGTAAAAATATTTGATGACACATCAATTTCCATTGGCTTCACTAACAGGTGAAAAATGTAAGAAGGATGTAATATCAAGGGTGTTTTTGTAATTCGCAAAGTCAGCTGGGTCTTTTTGTAATTTGGCGTAACCTCAAGGGGAGTATATGTAATTATTCCCAAGTATATACCGCTTTCCCAAGTATATCGTTCAATTGAAGCAAGATAAGAGAAATAATAGGATCACTATGTTAAAGCGGTGCAACTGTTAATTAATAATGATTATAATAACACAACAACAATAATTATTGTTAATAATTCGCCAAAGGAAATAAAAGTGATTACCAAGTGATAAGGGGTAGATAACAAGTAATCATCTTCCTGCCCATTCACACGCTCTTTGCCACTGCAGAAGTATACAACGAAAGCATTAGGAGACAGGTGTATCTATAAGAAAAGATGACATCAAGCAAAATAAGAAAACATGACATCAAGCAAAATAATAAAATTTCAGGGTTCCAGAATTAATTTCAAAGGTGAAACTTTAAGGGAATATCTGTCAGCTTCCCTCTTCCCCAGTGATGGGCTAAATTTAAGAGGCCGAAAAAATGAAGTGAATTCTCATACATGTGTAAAAGCTTTCTTGTCTATAATACTAGAGATTAACCGTGCCATAATGGCACGGTTGCAGTGATATAATTGAATTAAAATAATTAAATTACCAGATTACTTGCTATAAAAAAATATGCTGGTTCCTAAAATTCTATCGGCGACTGACGGGCCTGCTGAAAAAAAAAAGAAAAAAAATTGTCGGCCGCCAGAGGTCCGCCGGAATGCAGGCCGGCGGCCTGGCGTAAAAAAAAATTGGCCGGTCGCCGGAGGTCCGCCGGCCGCCGGCGGTGGCCTGCTGGAAAGCAGGCCGGCGAATTGGCGTAAAAAAAACAAAAAAGTTGGCCGGTCCACGGAGTCGCCGGCCGCCGCCGGTGGCCCGCCGGCATCCGGGCATAAAAAAAAAAAGTTGGCCGGTCCCCGGTGCCCGCCGGAAAACAAGCCGGCGCCTGGCGTAAAAAAATAAAGGAAAAAAAAAAAGAAGTTGGCCAGTCCCGGAGGTCCGCCAGCCGCCGGAAAGCAGGTCGGCGGCCTGGCTTATAAAAAAAAAAAAGGTCGCCGGAGGTCCACCGGAAAGCAGGCCGGTGGCTTATATATATGCCGGACTCTGGAAATCCTCAGGCCGCCTGAATTGTAAAAAGAAAAACTGGCCGACCGTCAGAGACTCGGAGGTCTCCAGCGACCGCGGCCCTGCCGGAAAAACTGATCGGTCGGAGGTCCGTTGGAGATCTCCGTAAAAAAAAAAATCCTTTTTTGAAAATTACTTGTCCTTTTAATTTAATTTAGGGGCAGTTTTTAAAATTTATTGTTGTTGAATATTTAATATTATTATTATTAAGTATTGTAAAATTCAACAAAAAGAAAGAAGGGAGAGCGGAGAGGTAGAATGGTTTTTTCAGGTGCACACTACGACGACCAAAAGACACCGTTGTCCTTTATATTATAGATAAATGACTGGTGTTTTTTGGTGGTAGTCCATACCGAAAAAAACTATTGTACCCTCACCTCTCACTTCTTTCTTTAATACTTAATAATAATATCAAAACATGTTCAACAAAAATAAATTTAAAAAAAAATACTCTAAAAATATTAAGTTAGTTATAGGGACATTTAATTTAAAAAAAAAAATTACGGGAATCTCTGAAGGACCTCCAATCGACCTTTTTCCGGCAGGGCCGTCGGTCGCCGACAGACCTTCAGCGGCCAGCCTTTTTTTTACTGTGCCGAGCCGACAACCTGTTTTCTGGCGGGCCACCACTGGCTGCTGGCGGACCTAAGGCGACCGACCATTTTCTTTTTTTACGTCACGCGAGGCCGCCGGCTTGCCCCGACGGCCGGCCATTTATTTTTATGGCCAGGCCCGCCGGCCTACTTTCCGGTGGTACTTAATTTTTTTTCTTTTTTTTTTTTTACGGCAGTGCGAAATGCCCGATCAAAGGTCAATCAAGAATTATATGCAAGATTAGATACAAAAGAAGGGGAAAAAGATATCTATAAACTTGCTCGAATGAGAGAAGAAGACGCGAAATATTGGAAAAGTTAAATGTGTAAAACATACTGACCAAAAAGTTTTGGTTCAAGATAAAAGAGATAAAAGAGAGATGGAGGTCATACTTTGATACCCAAGAACAAGATATTGGGAACATCCCCTCAAGTATGGTTAACCGAGAGTTTAAGAGGAGAATTCAAAAGGGTGAAGTGACAATTGCATTGAAGAAGATGGGGTCAAAGAAAGCAGAAGGACCAGATGGTATACCTATTGAAATTTGGAGGTGTTTGGGGGAGAGAGGGATCGAATGGGTAACTATGCTTTTCAATAAGATTTGGAGAAGCAATGAGATGCCATCAGCATGGAGGAAAAGTATTCTCGTCCCTTTGTATAAGAACAAAGGTGATGTTCAAGATTGTTCTAATTATCGCGGAATTAAACTAATGAGTCATACCATGAAGTTGTGGGAACGAGTGATTAAACAAAGGATCAGGAAATGTGTGAAGATAATAAAATCGGGCTGATTTATGCCTGGAAGATCAATCATGGAAGCAATTTATCTTATCCGTGATTGATGGAACATTATCGAGATAAAAAGAAAGATCTGCATATGGTTTTTATTGATTTAGAGAAGGCATATGATAAAGTACCAAGAGAAATACTTTGGTGGGCCTTAGCAAAGAAGGGTGTATCGCGGAAATATATTGACATTATAAAGGACATGTATGAGGGAGCTAGTACAAGTGTACGTACTAATGTTGGGAGGACAGAAGAATTCCCTATTACGATTGGGGTGCATCAAGGATCTGCTCTTAGTCCTTTTCTCTTTGCCATAGTCATGGACGAATTGACAAGAGAAATTCAAAATGACGTTCCGTGGTGTATGATGTTCGCAAATGATATTGGGTTGATTGATGAAACGAAGGTTGGAGTGCAACAGAAATTGGAACTTTGGAGGGATACTTTGGAAGCTTGAGGCTTTAGGCTGAGCAGAAGTGACTGAATGTATGGAGTGTAGGTTTAGCGAAAACAGTGATAGAGAGGCGGGGATGATCACATTTGATGGGAAAGTTGTTCATGGATCCACTTTCTTTCGGTATCTTGGATCTATTATCCAAAAAAATGGAGAGCTAGATGGCGATGTGGCTCACAGAATAAAGGCAGGGTGGTTGAAGTGGAAGAGTGTCACAGGGGTTTTATGTGATCCTGACATGCCTCATAGATTAAAGGGCAGAAATTAGGCATGCGCTGTTATATGGCACCAAGTGTTGGGCTGTAAAACAGTGTCACGTTCAAAAGATGAATGTGGCGAAGATGCGTATGCTACGATGGATGTGTGGTCATACAAAAAAGTATCGGCTCAGAAATGAGGTGATCAGAGAGAAGGTAAGAGTTGCGTCTATAGAAGACAAGATGATGGAGAATCGATTACGATGGTTTGGTCATGTGAGAAGAAGACATGTTGATGCCCCAGTGAGGAGGCTAGAAAGTTGGGGAACAAGTAATGTTGAGAAAGGTAGAGGAAGACCCAAGAAAACTTGGATAAAGATGATTGAAAATGATATGCGGTTTCTTGAAATTGGAGAAAGTATGGCGATGGAGAGGCAAATGTGGCGGGAAAGAATATGGATGGTGGATGGAATCTGATTCCTTTTTTTTATCTGTATTTTTATTCCTATTTTCTTTTATTCCATGTTATCTTTCAATTTATTTTTCAGGATTTTTCATTTTTTTTCTTTTTTTAACATTCATTCTCTTTTTTTTATTTGCTTTTTTCTCTACTTTTTCCCCTCTTTTTTCCTTTTATGTTATTTATGTAACGATTATTGACGGTTTCAAAGTTTGATTCATGTTAGCCGACCCCAAATCATTTTGGGACTAAGGCTTAGATGTTGTTGTTGTTTTTTTACGGCAGGCCCGTCGGCTACCGATAAAAGTTTGGGAATCAACATTTTTTTCCTAACAAGTAATCTGGTAATTTAATTATTTTAATTCAATTATATCACTGCCACCGTGCCATTATGGCACGGGTAATCTCTAGTATTAATAAACATAAGATATCATGATGTTCCAACTATATCACACTGGGAAGAAGAGAATCGAAGTTAACGTCAAATATCCATACCCCTTTATTGTTTAACGCAGACAACTGCAACATGTAACATAAATCACGAGCATTTCGGTGTGTGGAATGAAGAAACTTCTAATATTGAAATACAGAGACTCGTATTTCACAGTATATTACTATTGGAAAACATTAGATCGAAATAGGTGCAGTTTCCAGCTCATATAAAGAGACCAGCAGACCAATGAAACAAGAATCAGTGAAATTACAATGCTGAAGCGATACAAGGGAATCTACCTGTTAGCTACCATCCTTAATTGTCTGAAAGGCCATATGTACACACCTTCTACCCTGATTTGAGCACCTCGAACATCTTGCTCATTGTTGAACAAATCATGAAAAATAATAACCCCCTGGTGTTGCATCATGAAGGTTACAATTACAATAGGCAAAAAGTTCATGCATTTATACATACATGATGAACATAATATGTGTGTGTGTACAATATTTCATTTCAACATATCCATCTTTTATTGATGGAACTGCTTGTAATGCCTAAATTTGGCCATCTACTCTTCTTGTTTCCAGTGTTTATTAACCGAATGATGTTAAATTTCCAAATGAGTAGTCAACTCGTCAAAATGACCACGTATATGCAATCAGCTAAGTAAATTAGCATCAGGGCATCCAATAACCATAGAATAATTCAACTCTGTGCCACATCTCCTCATCAAGTTAAAGAATAATCAGAATACCTGAACATAGTGTACACCAGTTATTTTTGTCGGAGTACTGATCAACTCTAATATGGAATTTCCATTTGACTTCCTAAAATCAGAAAATTTGGACGAGCTACTTCTGGATTGTAGGAACTTCCAATTTCCTGCATGCACAAATTTACAAAATTTACGCAATCAACGCCAAAAGATACAAAATTTACAAAATTGACGGTTTCAAAGTTTGATTCATGTTAGCCGACCCCAAATCATTTTGGGACTAAGGCTCAGATGTTGTTGTTGTTGTTGTAACGCCAAAAGAAGTAAAGAAAATACATAAAAATAAGTGCTTATATTAAATAATCAATCGAGGACATTTCCAAATTAACGAGAGCCTTCATCATTTCCTCCACCTTTGAAGTAGTTCTTCAAGCATATAAAACTGTCACAAATATTAACCAGAACACTGAAATTCGTCTTTCATGCACTGTACCACGCTCTATTACAACATATCTGAATGGGCCAAAACCCCTTCATTATCGTATGAACCTATTTTATTAACATTGATAGCTACCTAAAATATTATTGAGATCACAAGCCTCATTATGATTGACACTGTTCAGCAAAGATACAACCAAATAGCCATAATGCCGTAATCATCTTGACGCTCTTGGAAATTCAACCGAACGGAAGGATATAATATGTATGGTTCTGCAACATACAGCACAAACCTCTAAGGTTGTGTTTGGATTGAGGGAATTGAAATCCAAGAGATTTCAAAATCTATGTATTTTGAATACATTGGATTTGAACCCCATTCACTTAAAAGTTTATTCCCTGGGTGTAATGTGGACTTGGGAAGATTTCGAATCCATTACAAACTTTAATCTTTTTCTCAATTTTTAATTTATAAATAACAGCACATGTATTTATAAATTGTATATGTGTGTATACTGTGTGTGTCTTTTATTACTGTGTGTGTGTGTGTGTGTGTGCGTGGGAGGGAGAGAGAGAGAGAGAGAGAGAGAGAGAGAGAGGGGGAGAGAGAGAGACTTGCTGGGTAATTGTACATATAAGAAATAAAATGATGGATCTCAAATGACTAGGTTTTGAGATTGATTTCGAATCCACCAAAAATGAACTACAAACTGAGGGATTTGAAATCCGTTGATCTTGAGTTTTTAGCCAATCTTGTTGGGTGGATTTGACGATGGATTTCATATCTCCCCCAAGTACTTAAATCTGAACACAGCCTAATTTACTTCTGACAGATTCTGTCCTACAGGGAATCTGATAATGCCATATTAAGCTATTTCTCATATATATATATATATATATACCAGCATAAATATTATATTATCTATACGTTGTTATTGAAAAATTTCATAACTCAAACATCAGAATAGTTTCAAGCAAAATTGCAGAAGTATAAGGCAGTCAGATATCTAAATTATTTCAAAAGATTTGGATACACTCCAGAAGAATCGGCCAAATGCCTCTATCAGCATCTGTTTGAAAATTCCTTATTAGCAAAGCTTGGTTGTCATGTCTAGATTGCAAGACAAATAATCCAAAAGATGCACCAAGTGAAACAAGCTACTTGTTCATCATGGCAGGTTTTGAAATACAATACTATGTTCTAATCCGTTCAAGATTGCAATCCTATTACGGATAGCAATACTCGTGAGGGTTGCAATCCTTATCAGTGCATACAATGTTATATATTATAAACACGCACTTCATCGACATTCCTATCCCCACATACCATCCAAATTTTCGAAGTCCCAGAAAAGAATTCCAACTCCGGAGGAAGAACCGATTCAAAGTTGATCGCAATTATGATCATAGTATTCTTCTTTATGGCGAGGCTGTTGATTTGTGAAATCAAGTATAATATGCGTGTCATTCATTAAATTAATAAATGTAATATGCAAGCAGACTTGTGGGTTTACTTTTTTTATTTTATTTTCTTTCTTTTTCCATTTCTGGATTTTTATTTCAATTTTCACGATGATGATGTAATGGTTGTCTTGTCATAAATAAAATGGTTATTTTGTTAGTATATGACTTGATATTTTCATTTTGTTTCTTACATTTTCTTTCTTGGCATGTCATATGTCCTACTCAACGTACCAAAGTAAATAAACAAGTGAAAAATCAGAAATCACAAATATATATTTGTTTATTTGGCAAATGCCAAGCAGATCAGGCTTCTCAAATCAACAGCATCCCCACAAAGAAGAATACCATGATCGTCAACTTCGAATCGGTGTTTATGCTTCTTCGAAATCGCGCTTTGGAAATTGGATGGTGTGCAGGGATAAGAATATTGTTAAAGTGATAATATTGTATGAACTGATTAGGATTGAAAGTGAAACCTCACGAGTATTGCAATCCGCGATCTGAAAATCTTCTCATTGTAGTGTCACAATCTATCGACAAATGAAATTCAAACGCATTGCAGTACTATCACCTCACATTATTATATCTCATTAAACAATCAAAATAACCGCGATTTTTTCTAGAAATGCAGACTTGTTCGACATAAAATTACTCATGCAAATGAACGAACATTAAATAACTTCACCAAATAGACCATTTCACAAACCTCTATATGTCCCTGTTAAATTCCAAGAAGAAAATGCACCCAATTCGTTCTCTTCCTTGCCTAAAGGAAGCCACTGCAAGAAATAAAAAGGCCAAAAGCAAATAAAAATAACATCTATAAAGAATGGGGAAAATAGAGAGTGAGCATTGATGGATTGGCACTTCTCTAATGTATATGCAACTAAAAGATAGTTCTCCTCCTGTCCACTCAAAACGAAACTATATTTATAGCTCAAATGCCTCATCCAAAAAACATCAGGTGAGCAGAAAGCATAAAAAAGAGCACTACGATAGTTCAAATCATTAAACTGCACTACGATATGGGATAGAGGTCATATTGCCACAGTTAGTAACTGAGTTTAACATATCGGAACTACTGTCTTGTTTCCTTGATTGTCTTAAACCATAATGTCCACAATTACCACAACAGCACCACTTATACAATCTTTAGTTAAAGCCAACAAAATATGTACTTCCAAGGACTTCAGAATTCATATTAATCGAGGCAAAAATCTAGTATCCTAAAAATTATTCTAAATGTTCTCAAATTCCAAGTAAGTTCAGTCCTCCCAAATAATATATATCGAGGCATTGAATCCAGGATTTTCGTTACCTATACATAAGTACCAAAATTAATTTTTCAGAGTTTTGCTGAGCCAGCAATTTATTGACACAAATTTACCTCTATTTCCATATTCCAGTTCGAATGATCAGAAGAAGACAATCTGGATATATTTAGTTAACGTGTATAGCTATGTTAAAGTAAGAAAGGTCGTTGTTGAGCAATGTGAAGGCTCTTTTGCTGATTGAGAAAATAAGCACATCAATAACCAAGTTCTGCACGGTGTTGGAATCTATAGGACCATGCTGAGGTGGCATAATTTTTTATATTAATTTTCCGGCAGGCTTCTCAGCTATGTTAATACATGAAGATTAATAAAGAAATAAGATTCTCCATAACTCCACTTTCTCTAGTGCTCTTCCTTCAACCATGATACCTGATTTAGTTTCCTAATCTTAATTAGATTCTCAGAATTTAAGGGGGGATTCAAAGAGTAAGAATTATTAGTAGGGTTTTGCTAATATCACAACACCACGTCATGCCTAACGACAACGTACAGATCCCGACAAAACTAAATAAAGTTGCCTCTTAAAATACAACATAACAAGCAACAAGAATCCACAGACATTAAAGTAGTCAAGCAAAAACAAGTCAGAATCATCCGTCTTTGGTGCCTACAAGACCGCCAATTTTTTTGGAATTTAAATCATGAAACATTTTTTCAAAATCATGAAACATGAATTATGGCTCTAAATTTCTTAATTGTTACTACATAAAATTGGGGTCATTAAATTACTGTTTTTTCACAACCACAAGGCAGAGAGAGAGATAAGCAGAAACAAAAATCCTGGATTTCACAATACATTAAGCAAGTAAAAGTTATTAACCAGATCCAGAGACACTACACTTTCTTCTTCTTCCACACGCATAGAAAAATTCAAGTCTATATGGATAGCAAGTAATCAAATTTGGAACCGTAAAATTCCATAGCTCGGATATAAGCCATTTAAGAAATAGGAGCGGCATAATCGAAACAACCAAAATAAGAACACAAATAACCAAAACAAAAAAATAAACACAGACACACACTAACCTCATCACCCCAAGACCGAGACCTCTGCCTTAAAGGTCTTAATCCATTCACAGGCCATATCACTACAAAAACGAACCACAGCCCAAATAGAATTCGAACCAAAATACTCATAAAGTTCCAGCTTTTCATCGGACCCATTTCCGACCTCAACTGAAATTCTTGTCCGTCAAGTAGTGATTCTTGCAATTTCCGGACAAAGAAATGAAGCCCATCACACTTAAAACCGAAACCAAAACAAAATAAATAAAAAAATAAAAAAATATATTTTTATTACACAAATTACTGGTGGGGTTTTCGCTTAAACTAGAGGCAAACTATGTTTAACTAACGACTCAACAAAGAAAAAGATAAAATGCACCGACTGATATATACAGAAAGCGAGGGCCTAACAGCTTAAAGAATCATCACCCAAAAAAAAAAGGTAGGTAAAGAAGATTTGTCTTCTTTCGGGTTTCAAACAAGACTGGCCTTCACTGCTCAATTCTAACAAATCCAATTATACATTTGTGAAATTTTGGGAGCTCTGGCATGCTTTGCTTGTTATGTGGATAAAAGGGAGAAGTCGAGAGGAGAAATGAAAAGACACTATTTGGCATTCTGGGGAATAATAGTGACTGACTTTGACTGTCTAAGTAAAGTTATTTATGATTTTGAACATATGTTCAGAATTTAAATTTTTTTTCAATTTATGTTTATATTTCAAATTTTGAAAAGAAAATGTATTTTTGTGGGTGGAAATAAGGAAAAATTATTATGCTGTCTTTTAAACAGAAGAATCATTTATTATTACCTTTATTATTATGCCAGAAATGTTAGAGGTATTTGTTAATTTCCTTAAACCATTTATTTGAAATATAATGCTGTCTTTAAATTTTTTTTGGATGAGAAAAAGGGGATATATTAGGGGTGTTCAAAAATATCCAATATTCGAAGTTCCGGAATTTTGGATTCGGATATCGAATAGTATTTTTCAGAAAAATCGGATATTCGGATATCCGAAATATCCGAAAAATCCTAAATTTTTTATTTTTTTATATTTTAAATAATAGAAGGTATTCGGATATTTGGATATCCGATATCCATATCCGAAGTTTTTTTCGGATATTCGGATATTCGATTTCCAAATCCGGATATTTTTTTCGAATATAAGGATATCCGAATAAAATTCATATTTTTTTCGGATATTCGAATATCCGATATCCGTATCCGGAATTTCAGTTATCCGAAAATCGAATATCCGAAATTTCGGATACGGATATCGGATATCAAAATCTACTATCCGAACTTTCGAATATCCGAAAGTCCGGATATCCGATTTTGAACACCCCTAGGATACACCCCCAAGAGATTAATTAAACAACCACACTACCCATTTTATCCTCTAGTAAACAAGAATAAATAAATGGGGGGGGGGGGGGGATTTCGAAAATAAAACTATTACTACAAATAGATACGCTAAATTTAGCTAAAATATCAACCACATGGGTCCGGTCCGAATTCGGATTGATCCGAAATTTCGGACCACCTTTTGCTCAATCAGAAATCTGAACCGATCGTTCGGATTGGATTCAGACAATTCGATTCCTGATCGAATTTTTTCGGATTTGATCTGAAAGTCCGAAAATTTTAAACTAATAAAAATAATAAAAATCCTAATCCAAAAATAATAAAAAATTCTACTTTTTTATCTATTTTCGATCGATCGGATTAATGTGAAAATCCGCAGATTTAATCCGATTCGATCTGAATTTTTCTGGCGTTTTACCTGAAAATAAAAAAAATATATATTTCGGATCGATCGAATTAATCCAAAAATCTGAATCCGCTCCGATCAGAAATTTTCTGATCAGTAAAATTCTAATCCGAAATCCGATCCGAAGACATCGGATCGAACTGGTTCGGATCGGATTTTCAAATTTTCGGTTCGATTTTTCGGATTCAGTTTTCTGCACACCAATAAACTATGCAATCTCCACCAACTATATCATCCCAATTATAGATATGCTTGAGGAGATTAGAATGCAAGTAAGTAGGAGAATGCAAAATAGGAGAGAGTTAATGAGCAAGTGGAACTAGACCTTTTGCCCAAGAATAATGACTAAGCTTCAAGAGAGCATAGACCATCACAGGTTGTACTTGAAGATTATGGCAGTTAAATGGCATTCCATGCAGCCATGCCATTTCTGCCATATACTATCTCAAAGAAGATCTTGTTAATTATATTGATCTATTTCTAAGTGTTGACAAATGTAAGTCTACCTATGCTAACTACATGGAACCAATGAATGTGCAAAATATGTGGCCCAAGGACAATCGTGATCCCATACTGCCACCTCTACAAAGGAGGATGCCTGGAAGGCCCCAAGAAGAATAGAAGAAAATCTGAGCATGAGGAGCAAAAGAGAAGCAAAACTTGTGGTACACTTCCAAGAACTGATAGACAAATGAGGTGTACAAACCGCCAACAAGTGGGACACAACAAGAAGACTTGCAAGAACCCACATGTTCATCTAAGAAAGAATAAGGTTAGTTACATTATTACTAATTTTCTAGTTTAAGTTAACAAACTTTATAACCCACATGTTCCTATGCAAATTGTATAACTAACTAACAATTTTTTAAACTGTGCAGCCAAGTAATGCTTCAAGCAGTGCAAATCCATCTTAAAAAACAAATGGCAAGTCACAATCCTCATCAAAGCAGGTTAAGGGGAAAAAAGTTGATAGGAAGCAAATTGAAACAGTGCCAAATGGCTTTGGAATATAAATATCACCAGACACTGGCAATACTTTCTTGAGGGTAAGAATTCTAAAAATTAATGTACTTTTATATTTATGTAAAGTTCTATTGTATACCTAATACAATGCTTGTTTTATATTATGCAGAACCATGGCTATGGATTGCCAATCCAGTTGAATGACATTTAGTCCTCACAACCATCTCAAGTCACCCAAGGATTGCTACTCAACCATCAAGAACTACAAGTAACAACTGGTTTTGAAGAGAAACGTTGCTAAGAAGTGAAGCTTGTTTCTGTATAATCAATGTAGAAAATATGATACTTTTTTGAAGTTTATTGGGGTGTAATGGTTTAATGGTGTCTTGATATGCTACTTTGAACAGTTTAATGGTGTTTTGATATGCTACTTTGAACAGTTTAATGGTTTTTTGATATGCTACTTTGAACCGTTTATGGTTCTTTTGATATGCTACTTTGAACAGTTTAATGGTTTTTTGAGATGCTACTTTGAACAGTTAAATGATACAATCCAAAGACATGATCTGAAACATCAAACAAGTAATTAAACTAGGGCTGAAACCATGTATTTCATTGTCTATTACAATCAACTTTAACTCAATGACTATTTGTTACAATGAAAAATTGTTAAATGATACAATCCAAAGACATGATCTGAAACATCAAACAAGTAATTAAACTAGGGCTGAAACCATGTGTTACATTGTTTGTTACATGGAACCAATGAATGGGCAAAACATGTAAGTCTACTTGCCCATTGACAAAGGTAAGTCTACTTACAATCAACTTAAACTACAGAACTATTTCTAGCATACACCCAAACCAGAAACAGCAGAAATGCAAAACTTAAATACAAAAATTTTATCTTCAACAACAGATAGTTTTCTTTATACTCTGTTTTCAAAGATCTCTCTAACTGCAATTCTTCTTCCAGTTGATCAATTTCCCTTCTCAGTTCAAACATATGATTCCCATATCGCAGATCATCGTTATCAGTGGTTAATTGATCAGCCCAACTAAACAAATCACAGTGTCCCTTCTTCTTCGATTTATCATAAACATGGCAGGCATAAAATTTCCTACCATTGTTTGTGTTTGTTCGAGCAACTCTCGCTGGTGATGGTTCACCACAGAAACATCTGAAAGGGGATGTCTTTGACATCGAACTTGATCCAATTGATGACATTAATCTACATACATAACAAAAAATCAGAGAATCACATAGAATCGGAGAAGCTTGAAATTGAAAAATCATAGATTGCTGATATATCAGAAACCCCTCAAAATAACGACGAATGGTGTGCGAACCTATTCAATTACCTTTTCTGTTCGATTGCTTGGTATTGATGAGAAATCTGAAACCCCCCAAAATGCTTGGTATCAAGTCAGCCAGACGGATTTGGTAGGTTTTAATTCTCAGCAAGAATCGCAAGACCAAAACGAGGTCCTATTACTAAACGCGTGGATCCAACTCAGCATTGACGGCCATCTCATCTTTCCATCTTTGACTTTTAGGATGGAGTTACTCCTTCGACCTAACGTGTCTGACGGCCAAACGTACATGTCCATGAGTGTCATAAAAATAAATTGATGTCTATAGGTGTCAATAGGGTGAAAGTATAAGGCCTATTTCACGCATTATTCCATGCCAAAAATGAAAGAAGGTTGTGAGTTTGTGCTATTCTTGGAGCGTCTTGGGATCGTCACTTTTTTTTTTTGGTTTATGGCCTTTTCGTTTCAATATTTATATTTTCTACAAAACAATATTTACCAAGCATAATTTGTAGCGTTTAACCACTATTATCAATAATATTATATATCATAATTAGTATTATAATTATTTATTTTAGTAATATTATTGTTATTGTTACTGTTGTAATAAAAATTAATTGCACATATTGTTTTCTAATACTATTAATTACTAGGAGTATTGTTATTAATATTAATACTACTAATAATATTATACTACTATATAATAATTATTATTATTACGAGGCATTCTAACCCGTGCGATGCACCGGTTTTGTTTTTGGATCAACTATTGAACTTTTGCTTATGTCTAAAATTTAACTTTTTTATTTGTTATTATAATTTACAAATGGCTTCGAGCCAAAATTATGTACTTTTTTCTTTCTGTTCATTATTCAATGTGACAAAATTCATCTATATGAAATCTATAAGTGAAATATATAAGATCATATACGCTATTTAAAAAGCAATCTCTGATAATGAATTATAATTTAAAATAATATATGCTATCTTGAATAGCGAGAAGCTTGTGGAGTATCAAAAGCCAATTTCATATGCTTAGAAAAGTCTGCATTTTAAGTGGCAGGTCCAAATAGTTAAATTTAACTTGGTGTATAATGTAAATGATTCAGTGACTAAATGGCAAGTTGTGTCACTGTATTACACAATCAGCCCAACTAATAAAATAGTCAAGTAGAGAAAAAAAAAACTGAACTTCTATTAATAGCATCCAAACATATGATGAGAAATGATTCATGAAGTTTGAATTAATAACACTGAAACAAAAGATGGCAAATGATTAATTGTCATCGTTTCCCACCTATCAGCAAATATTTATGCATCTTGTTTCTAATTAATATAGTGTAGTGCTTTATTAGTTTGAATATTCTTCAGCCTTAATTTACAAAAGTTACACACAAATATTCTTCAGCCTCAACGTGTTTTCAACTCGATGAGGGCTTTCATGGAGTTTCTTCTCGGTTTGTTCTCAATGGCTGCATGAAAAAGAAGAACATATATGATGCATCTAGCCAATCCCTATCTCTCGGTTCTTTGTGTCCTTTAATGCCCAAATACTTCCAGAGTTTACACATACAGTCGACATTTGAATGATGGACGTAAAACAAAGAGTCATACCCCGCGGAGTAGAAGTTACCCATGTCCTCATTATTAGGATTTGGCGAGTCACCAACCCATATTTGCACAACAGTGTGAGTCCCAGCTTCGACCGATCCAATCGACTTGGCACCATTTGCAATAGGCGCATCCCCAACTACGTATGTTTCATGGGTTTTTGTAACAACCAACCGCCATATAAGATAAGATAAGATAAGATAAGATATATAAAACTTTACCATCAAACATGTTGTGCTTATTTTCAGTAATTCAAGCCTTTAATATCAATTCGGAGGTGTGGCAAGCTAAAGAAATGTATTAACTATCCTCAACTAATAAGGCCATCTCTAATAGTAAACCTTAATTTTATGTTTCTATCCTACATGGTTGAGTAAATTTTTTAAAGTTTGCATATGACGTGTTGAATTTTAGTAAGGATAGAAACGTGTGAATTTTTTTATCTCCAATGCGGTGTTTCTACTCTATATATTTACGTATTTTTAGGAAGATAGATAATGTAATTATCCAATCAGATAATTATAAATTAAATTAGCATTTCTATAAGTGTTTGTACATGTAGAAACACCTATAGAAATTTTCAATGTGACTCAGTTAATACATGGGATAGAAACAAACTTAGAAACTACATTGGAGTTTATTTTCTCTATTTTTTGTTTCTATCATAGAAATCCAACGGGATAGAAACACCCATTGGAGATGGCCTAAGGAAATGAAACTGTTAACCTATCATGTCCCAATCATTTGGTTATTTGTGTTTTATGGTCTTTTGGTTTTCTTGTATTGATAGTTGTAGATTAAATTCAGATGTTAAAGATAATCAGTTGAAACTTTAAGACTCCATAATAATTAAGACATAAAAATTGGAGTCTTTAAGACCCCACAATAAATTTAAGGACTCAATCTTTATATATATAAGATAAGATAAGATTATTAATATCAATCTTACTATTAATATTATTATTATCGTTGTTGTTATTGTGGTAGTAGTATAATATTATTATTATTGTATATATTGTCATTTAAGTTCATGATTATTATTAATGATATCAATATTATCAATAGTATTATATATAATATATATAGGATTAATAATTCTATTATTATATTTATTTTCGTTGTTGTAATATAAATTATTCTGTTATTGTCGTATATAGTGTTATGCGATTATTATTATTCTTTATATTAATATTATCAATACTATTACATATAATTTTTGCTATTGTTGTTATTATTATTATTATTTGGCATAAATTGTCATTGATGGGTTGAGTAACATAGGTAATCAAGGGTTTGTCATTTGGCTTCCAAATGTCTTCCGAAAATCTAGTAGTTTCCCCATTGCCAATTCTCCAAACTAGGTTCTTCCTGAACATATCCGAGTTAGCAAAGATGCTCCGCCAGAAATTTGACCCTGGTGAGAAAAATCTCTGCCAGTGCTGTACTTTCCTTGAATAACAGCCTTCCAAATAGAAGGATTAGGATCACATAGTGAATTGGACACCCAGTGTTGACCCTTTGATGAAAAAGAGGGATTCCCAAGTATTTACCCAAGTCATTAGTGAATTGGACACCCAATTTCTCTTTTATCTCCTTTTTACATTGTTAGAGAACTCACATTTTGACCGAAAATTTGACAAAACTTCTGAAAAACATGATGAATAACCTCAGCTTTCTCAACAGAAGCCTCAGCAAACAGTAACACGTCATCTGGAAAGGATAGGTGAGAGATGGGAGGGCATCTATGAGATATTTTTATAGGAACCCAGTTACAATCTCTAATTTCAGCTTCTATTAGATGGAAGAGTCTTTCAAGACAAAGCACAAACAGATAGGGAGATATAGGCCCCCCTTGCCTAATCCCTTTAGAGGGAGAGAACTCCACAACCACAAGAGTTTCCCCATTCCACAGAATCCTCATAGTGGGAGAAGAGATGCACTTCCAGATCAAATTGATTGGACTTTCTGGCAGTCGAATTGCTTTCAAAGTATCAATAACAAATCCCATTACAAAGACCTATAGGTCTATAATGTTTCACGGAGGTCACCACATTAATCTTGGGGATTAAGATAATGAAGGTTTTTGTTCACCTCTTCAACCAGGTGCTTTGAGGGGCCCAAAGCTATTGACAATATCATAGAATTAGAAACATTTCCTGTTCAGAACAGCATCACCAAGAACAGGGAAAATAATTAGGAATAGGATTAGTAGTGTTAGTCCCCTCGGTAGAGAAAATACTCTGAAAATATCTGGTAGAATTTAGCTCAAGCTCGATAGGATCCTCAAGCCACACCCCCTTCTTCATTTTGAATAGAGCTCACATGATTTCTTCTTCTGTGAACTGTAGTAACCCCATGAAAGAAACCTAGTATTTCTATCCCCAAACTCTACCCATTTAGACCTAGATTTTTGGTACCAAAATATCTCCTCTTGTGCCATAATAGATTCTTATTGAATCCAAATCTCTTTCTTTCTCCTAGCAGAATCCTGGCTCCAACATCTAGAGAGTTGACTACCAAGCTTCCTCAACTGTCTCTATAATTGCCTCTTCTTCTCAAAGATATGACCAAAGGTAGTTTTGTTCCAAACCTTAAGTGCTTGCTCAGTAGATTGGAGTTTGGAAGAGAACTCGGTCTCTTGTAAATCCAAGCTTCATGAACCACTCTGTCAAAGTCACTGTGAGTTAACCATGCTGCCTCAAAATGAAAGGGTCTTTTGCGCCTGTTATTGAGAGGAACAACAACAAATTTCACCAAAAGGGCTCTATGGTCAGATTTGTAGGATGGTAAGTGTTGGAGGATCACTTCACTGAATCTAATTCTCTAATTAAGACTGATGAACATTCGGTTTAACCTATTCTTAGTACCATCTCTTTTCCAAGTGAAGGGATCACCATAGAAACCAGAATCAATAAGCTCACAAGAATTTACGGTAGAAAGTAAACCCACTTCTTGCCTTAAAGAATTATGAACGGGAGGACCCTGCCTCTCAAAATTCACTAGTACTAGCATTAAAATCTCCAATTAAAGCCCAATCACCACACGTATTAGCATGTGTGTGATGGGATTCGGTGATTATAAACTAATTACGCAGTGGAAAATAAACTGAACCGCTAAGAGGATCGATATGTTAGGAATATGCCCTCGAATGTCACTCAGAGGATGAGAGAGTGAAAGCATTGTATTGTAATTATAAACATTTATTAAATAAGGCATTTATTATTAATATATTACTGTATATCACTGGCATCGTGATTGGTATATAGAATAATAGTACTTGCATTCGAGAAAAAACATCCCACTTCTTATGGAGATAAGGAAATAGGAACTCGAAGTGTTTAGGGCTCGAATGCTTAATTAGTTCACAAGTCGATAAAACTTAAATGGACAGTAAGTTTAGACAATGCTTGTGTAACGTGTACTTTGACATGTAGAGTGCATGTCTTCACTAAGTATTATTGGGAGCACACGTTATAGGTATGCTAATGGGATTAGTATATTCGAACATGACTCACCTCGATTCAGTCACATGAATATCATTCAGGGATTGTCAATGACTGATCGAAAGGTTGTGATAGGTATACGTGGACTTTTGACTTGAGGTTTGAGTAGGAGATGTGCTTGTGACATTAAGTTAGTCATTAGAATAGTTTGATCCAATGCCAGTTAGAGGTGGCCACGGTTCCGGAAATGGGAACCGGAACCGAACCGGTAACTTAGTGCTACGGTTTCGGTTCGAATCGGGAACCGTGATTCGGTTCGATCCGAATCAAGGTTCCTTGAACCGTCCGAACCCTTTTTTTTTTACTACACTTTAATTGTTTTTAAAGTTGGTTTCAAAAAATAAAAAACAAATCTGTAAAGTTGGAACTTCCAACTTGGACTGCGGCATTGTAAAAAGGGAATTTCAAACTTCAAACTTGTTGCAACAAAATAGTTAATTTACCTTGATACACTAGGTTCCTTTTTTCCAATCTTCGGCCCGAACCGTGTGAATCGCGGTTCTAACGGTTCGCGGTTCCACGATTGATTCTGATTTGAGCAGGAACCACCGTTACATTTTCTGAACGGAACCAACCGTCAAGACACGGGTTTGGTTCGTTGAGCTATCTAACTGCAGTTCGGTTCGAACCGTCCTATACGGTCCGGTTTCACGGTTCGGTTCCCGGTTCCGATTTTTTTGGCCACGTCTAATGCCAGTTGGTGGGTCAACCTCCAAATGCAACTTAGTGGGGAAGTAGCAGTCTCTACTGAATACCGAGATAAGTTTCTTTCTCCTCTTAGTAAGCACGTAAATATCCTATGCGGTTAATGACAAATGAGATCATAAGTGTTTGGCTAAAGCAGTTAGAGCTAGTTGTATTTGAAATACAAGAGCTCGGTGATCTCGATTTGCATTAAAAAATGCATAGACTCAAGTTACAATAAGGTTTGACTTTACCGTGACCCTAATACTTGACCGGGACATATGATTGAAGGGTTTATACGTATACAGTATTCACGACGTAATGGTTTTGGAATGATCCGATCATTCGTTCTTAGTTGGGTTAGGTGCGGAGCACTAGACATGCTAAGTGTTACCCGTACTCCTTGGTTCCTCCAATTGCCGACTAAGACGGATTTATGGAGTCGCGCACAAGGATATTTGATAGATAAAATATGTATTTATTATCTCTTCATTAATGTTGGATATTGGATATCTTTGATTTATTTGATAAATATTAGTGGTCTTGTGAATTGAAATTAATTACTCGTGATTATTTAATTCATAAATAATTATTTTTTGGAAATATATTATTATAAATTTGTATTTGATAAAATTAATTAATTGGATTAATAAATTAAGTATAAATACATTTGCGATAAAATGAAGTGTACTTAACGGACTAGACGCGCGAACGTCCGGTACACGAACCGAGTGGCTCGGCTCGTTTTCTCTCATGCTTGAAAGTATGTCATGTGGTGTGTGGGGTGTGTTAGACTTATATTATAAGATGAGGACAAATAGATGAGATATCATATCTCATCATTTGATCTTATTCTTGATTTATATAAAGTCAAGTCTAACACACCATAACATGTTGAAAAACACATACACACATACAATTCTGGCCGTGAGTTCTTGTAAGGGAGAGGAGAAATTTTTTTAAGGGTCCTGTTCATCTTAGAGAGAAAGAAAAGGAAAAGAGAGAAAGAAAAGGAAAATACTATATCAATTTCTAGCCGTGTTTTTAGAGAACGAATTAATATCTAATTTTTCCGATCAATATCCGACGCTTGATAATGTAGAGACACTCGGCATATTCACTGTTTAATCATTCATCAAGTTTGAACGAATTGGATTCGTGTACGTGTTGGTGGACCGGAAAAAGTTTGGCACGGGTTTTTCCTTCAAGAATATATTATCAAAGGTCTACGAGGGTATGACTTCTTAATTTATCTTCGTCAATTTATATTGGTTTATACGATGCTTGATCGATCCGTTTTAGGGGTTCGGTTTTTATCCGGTTAGACCAGTTTATTTTCCGCTGCGTAACTCATTTTTAATCACTGAATTACAATAGTGGTATCAGTGCGAGGTCTATGCGATCGTATATTCGTTATTTGCATTTGGAATGCTTGGTTGTATGTTTTTATGATTTAGAATAATAATTATTTTAATAGTTAATGTTTACTTGTTCATCTAAAAATTATTTTTCATGACTTTATGTTACAATATAAATCTATTGTTATTTTGAAAAATTGATTTAAATGTGTAATATGAAAATTAGAAAAATACTATTTTTAGATTCGGGACAAATATAATGAGAAAATGGCCAGGACACGGCTCAGAGTGCCGGGATCGGTCGGCAAAGAATCGTCACTGAGAGCAAGCAGGCAGCCTAGCGGCCTGCCGGGCCGCGTACTTGGTCCGGGCCTTGTGTTTTCCGACTCTATTTTTATATTTCGTTCGGTAAATTAATTTCTCGCAAATTAAATTAGATTTAATTGGACTAAAATATAATTATGATAATTTTATTTTTAAGAGATTAATTTAATAAAATATTTATTTTTGTCTAGAACAAATTAATATTAACGGATGTGCGAATTAATTGGATTAATTCTAATAGGTGAATTAATTTTATATTGATTGGATCAATATTTAGATTAATTATCTTTTTGCCATTTATTTTAATTAGACCCGGCAAGTTACCATGCGACATGAAAATACGGCACGAAAACGACACGAAAATTTAGTGTTTGTGTTTGTATTTTGAGTACATGACACGAAAATACACAAACACGAAAGTACACGATCGAGATTTAGTGTTGGTTTTGTGTTTACTATTTGGGTACACGACACGACATGAGATACACGAAATATAAATAAATATATAATATTTTATAACGTAATTTAAAATTTTATATTTAATTTTATAAAAACTTACATGTTATGAATTCTGTTTGTACTAAACTTTAAAATTCGAAAATATAATATGAACTTTCATAAATTTCGTGTAAACACTCATGTTTTCGTTGCCATTCATTTATTTTCTTCTATTAAAATCTATAAAAATAATATTAAAATATTAAAATATTAAAATTGTTATTTTTTTTATAACATTTTAATATTTATTTTATATTATGTGCCTGATACGAAAACACGACACGAAACGACACGAATTTACGCGGTACACGACACGATACAAATTTATTTCGTGCCGTGTATGGGTTTGGATTTTTGGTACGCGAAACACGAAAGTACACGACCCGAATGATTTTCCAGGTCTAATTTTAATGTAATGGTTGCATTATTATTTGAATGGTGATGTAGTCCATGGACTTAGTTTATCGAATCTTTATTCGATGGGTTGTAATGCCCGTTTTGAGCCAATTTATTTTATTTTAGTAAATTTGTATAGGATGTTTATTAATGTAATAAATTAGCTATGACAAATAGCAGAGGACGAGCCGCCATGAAGACGAAGATTCAAGACTTGTAATTAGATTACTTGTATTTTTATCTAGAGGATGATGACTCGATACTTAGGAACGGTTCATGAACTGCATGTTGTTAGATTTAGGTTGTGTATGTTTTCATATTGTATGACAAACAAACAAACTGACCGCGCTTATAAACGGATTAATGTGCAAAGTGTAACATATAATCGCGTTAAACTCCCACTTACAAACAATAAGTTATAAAGGTTACGATGTTTCATACCCTCCGTCAAACTCATAGAAAATCAAAATTTAAACTGAAATATTATTCTTTCCAGTATGTCGGGGTAATATTTTGGGGAAGGTTGGAAAATCTAGAGTGCATTAGATGCCTTTGGTTATGACATATCAAACCCCTAGAAACCGTATGGGTTGTCGGGTGAGATTCAATTGTCAGAGTAATAGGAGTTTACGTTTAAACTTAGATAGTTCAGCGAGCCATAGAAATCATATGGGTTGAGGGCAAGTGAACTAGGGGTAAAAGAAGATCGAGCCATTCATTAGATGGGTTGGTGTTAGATACCATTTTATAAAGAATGATAGAATAGAAACCGAATGGGTTGTCCTCTATTAAACTTTGTAAAGAACTCGATCACCACTATAATGTCAACCGTAACTTTCGAAGTTCACATGGGAGTGTATAAATGCCGATAAAATAGTGAGAGCTGAGTTATGAATAAAGAAAGTCCTTAAATTATTTACTCGGATCATAAGTAAATAATAACTAACGAATCGTAAATTATTCTACGTAGTTAACAAACATCTCTCAAAATGATAATTAACCCACTCGCAATTTTACTTGAAAAGAACACTCTAACCTGACCCAACTTTTTGGACTGGCTCCGGATTGTGAGGATAGTCCTCACTATAGAGACGCTGGGATACGTCTTGGAGGCGGGCATCCTACCGACTCCTGTAAGGACCAGGGCAAATCGGGAAGAAGTTGATGCCCATGAGAAATGGGTTAAAGATGATGTCAGGGTTCCTGATTTCATGATGGCCTCTATGAACAATGAGCTTTAAAGGGACAATGAGAAAATACCCTCTTCAAGGGCGATTCTGGCACATCCAACTGAACTTTATGGGGAGCACAGTCAAACTGCTCCGTATGAGATACCGAAACAGTTGTTTAGTGCTAGAATGAAGGAAGGAGAAAAAGTTGGGGACCGCGTCCTAAAATTGATATCTATGATCGAGAGATTGGAGGCTCTTGATTTTAGTATGCATGTTTCTCTCCAGACTGACTTTGTTATAAACTTCAACTGCAATAAGATTGCATGTAATTTAGATGGGCTAATGAACAAACTGAGTACGGCACAGTCTCAGATGAAGACTAAACCGAAGAAGGCTGCTCTTGTAATTTCTTCTAGGCCTTGAAGGTCCAAGAACAATAAGAAGAAAGGCAAGAAGCAGTTCAAGTGAAAAAGTGGGGTACAGAAAGATAAGGGCAAGGCCCCAATGTTTCCTAAGAGTAAGGTGGCAAAAAAGATAGATGCTTGCCTCAAGTGCGGTGAGCTAGGCCACTGGATGAGGCACTGTCCAAAAGTTAACCGCAATGTGCCTTTAGGATCTCAAACGAAGTAAAAAGCTTGGAGCTGGAGAAGTGATGGTGACAGTCGGTAGCGGGCATAGTGTCGAGGCTCATAACATCAGATCACTTATGTTGGATTTAGAATCCAGTTTTAAAATTACTTTGGATGATGTACTTGTTTGCCCAAGGGACATAAAAATATTGTATCAATTCTGATCATGAAAGCGTGGTAGGGATGAAACAAACCAAACACTTAAGTGGTATCTTAGACTTGGTCAAGTTGGTCAGACCAAGATCATAAAATGGAGAAAAATGGGTTTACGGGTCCATTGGGATCACATCCCTATCCAACTTGTGAATCTTGCCTTCAAGGCAAAATGACTAAGGTACCCTTCACAGGGACTTTTGAAAGAGCTGCTGAAAAACTTGAATTAATCCATACCGATGTCTTTGGCCCTTTTGAAGTGGCACGGGATGGCTTTTAATATTTCATTACATTCACTGATGACCATACTAGGTATGGATTCATGTACTCAATGAAACATAAATCTGAAGCCTTCAATAAATTCAAGGAATTTAATGCCTTTATTGAAAACCAAACAGGTAACCGTGTTAAGGCTCTTTGGTCAGACAGAGGTGGTGAGTACATGAGTACTGAGTTTGATGAGTTCTTAAAAGAACTAGGAATAATGTAACAATCTACTTCTCTAGCTACTCGACAATTAAATGGTGTATCAGAAAGAAGGAACCGAACCTTGTTGGACATGATTTGCTCCATGCTTAACTATATTGATCTACCAATTTAACTGTGGGGTCACGTGCTCCTTATTGCTGCACATATCTTGAACAGATGTCCTTCTAAATCCGTTCCTAAGACTCCACATGAGATGTGGAGAGGAAGGAAACTAAGTCCCAATTACATTAGGATTTAGAGATGTCCTACTTATGTCAAGAAGACTAAAGTAGAGAAATTAGAAGCTATGTCTGTGAAAGGTCGTTTCATAGGATATCCAGGGGATTCCATGGGATATCTATTCTACATGCACGAAAATCATAGGATCATCGTTGCTTTATAAGCATACTTCTTGGAAGATGAGTTCATTTAGGAAGGAGGCACATGTGGAAATATTTCTTTGGAAGAAAAGAAACACCAATTGAGACACCTGTGCAAGATATTGGAACCGTACCTTTTGAAATACAAACACAACCTCGTAGGTCTAGTAGGACTTCTCAATTACCTAAGAGGTATGGCTATCTGCATCAAGAGGAACTGGATGTCCATGAGATGACATAAAGTAGTCAAAAGAATGATCCTTCTACATACGACCAAGCGATGGTAGATGTTGACTCCGCAAAGTGACAAGGGGCTATGGAAGCTGAGATAGACTCAATGCATGCTAATTAGGTCTGGACTTCAGTATATCGTCCTAAAGACATGGTGCCTATTAGAAATAAATGGATCTACAAGAGAAAGACTGATGGAGATGGCAATGTTGATACCTATAAGGCCACGCTTGCAGCAAAGAGGTATTCCAAAAGAGAGGGAATCGATTACTTCGAGACCTTCTCGCCTGTAGCCATGATTAAGTCTATTCGTATGATACTTGCCATAGCAGACCACTTAGATTATGAAATATGGCAAATGGATGTGAAAATGGCATTCTTAAATGGATTCCTCGAAGAGGAAATTGACATAAAACAGCCTAGGGGATTCATATCTGAAACCGATATTCATAAAGTATGCAAACTTCAGCGTGCCATTTATGGACTGAAGCAAGCTTCGCGAATTTAGAATCTTTGTTTTAACGAGACAATCGAAGAGTTTGATTTTGTCCAAAATGAAGAGGAGCCCTGTATTTACAAGAAGATTAGTGGGAGCAAAATTGCATTCTTAATACTATGTGGATGACATTCTACTTATAGGAAACGATGTAGGAATGCGCAGTTCTGTGAAAGCCTGGCTTTCTAAAGTGTTCTCAATGAAAGACTTGGGAGAAACTACCTATATTATGGGTATTCGACTCTACCGGGATAGAGCGAAAAGAATGTTAGGTCTTTCCCAAGCCCTCTATATAGAAAAGATGCTGAAGCGATTTAGTATACTCGAACACGACTCACCTTAATTCAGTCACATGGATATCACTCAGGGATTGTCAATGACTGAATCGAAAGGTTGTGATATGTATACGCGGACCCTTGACTTGAGGTTTCAGTAGGAGATGCGCTTGTGATATTAAGTTAGTCACTAGAGTAGTTCAATCCAATCGCCGACTGGTGGGGTCGACCTCGAAATGCAACTTAGTGGGCAAGTAGCAGTCTCTACTGAATACCAAGATAATATTTTTTTCTCCTGTTAGTGAGCAGGTAAATGCCCTGTGCTGTTAATGGCAAATGAGATCATAAGTCTTTGGCCAAAGCATTTAAAGCTAGTTGTATTTGATACACAAGAGCTTGGTGATCTCGGTTTGCATTAAAAAGTACATAGAGTCAAGTTACAATAGGGTTTGACTTTACTGTGACCCTAATACTTGACCGGGATATATGATTGAAGTGTTTATACGTATAAAATATTCACGACATAATGGTTTTGGAATGATCCGATCATTCATTCTTAGTTGGGTTACGGTGTGGAGCACTAGGCTGGCTAAGTGTTATCCGTACTCCTTGGTTCCTCCCATTTTTGACTAAAACGGGCCTACGAAGTCGCGCATGAGGATATTTGATGGATAAAATATGTATTTATTATCTCTTCATTAATATTGGATATTGGATATCTAATTTAATTTATTTTATAAATCTTAGCGGTCTTGTGAATTGAAATTAATTACTGGGTGGTTAATTTAATTCATAAATAATTATTTCTTGGAAATATATTATTGTAAAGTTGTGTTTGATAAAATTAATTAATTGGATTAATTAATTAAGTATAAATACATTTGAGATAAAGCGAAGTGTACTTAATGGACTAGACACGCGACATCCGGTACATGAACCGAGTGGCTCGGCTTGTTTTCTCACCAAACACAAGTAGGCCGTCCTCCTCTCATGCTTGGAAGCATGTCATATGGTGTGTGGGATGTGTTAGACTTATATTATAAGATGAGGACAAATAGATGAGATATCATATCTCATCATTTGATCTTATTCTTGATGTATTTAATGTATAGGTCTTACGCACCATAACATGTTGAAAAACGCGCACATACACACTTAAAATTCTGGACGTGAGTTCTTGTAAGGGAGAGGAGAAATTTTTTTCTTGATCTTGTTCATCTTAGAGAGAAAGAAAAGGAAGAAGAGAAGAGAATAAAAATACTATATCAATTCCTAGCCGTGTTCTTCGAGAACGAATTGATATATAATTTTTCCGATCAATATCTGATGCGTGATAACATACACTCGGTATATTCGGTGTTTGATCATTCATCATGTTTGAACGAATTGGATTTATGTACGTGTTAGTGATCGAAAAAAACTTGGCTTGGGTTTTTCCTCCAAGAAGATATTATCAAATGTCTACGAGGGTATGACTTCTTAAATTTATCTTTGTCAACTTATATTTGTTTATATGATGCTTGATCGATCCGTTTTAGGGGTTCGGTTTTTATCCGGTTAGACCGATTTATTTTCCACTGTGTAACTCGTTTTTAATCACCGAATCCCAATACGATCAAGCATAATATATAGAATATACATTGACGAAGATAAAATTAAAAAAGTCATACCCTCATAGACCTTTGATAATTTTGTCTTGATGAAAAATTCCCGAGCCAAACTTTGGTTGTTCCGGTCACCAAAACAAATACGAATCCAATTCATTCAAACTTGATGATGATCAAACACCAAAATTGTTGAGTGTCTCTACTTTATCACGCTTCGGATATTGATCGGAAAAATTATATATCAATTCGTTCTCAAAGAACACAGCTAGAAATTGATATAGTATTTTTCTTCTGTTCACTTTTTTCTTTTCTTTCTCTCAAAGATGAATAATAAAATGAAGCAATTTTTTCTCCTCCCCTCTTAATTTGCTCACGGCTGAACTCTCACAAATGAGGTGAATTTTTGGTCATGTTTTATAATATGATTGATAAGATTCTCAAGAGCAATATTAACATGTTATCTTTTGTCCTCGTGTTTAAAAACAAGTCAAACTCACCACACACCATATCATGACAATAAAGGAAACTTCATGAAAGGTGTTGTGGGGTAGAGAGGGGGCGGCCTTGATGATTTTATGAGAATAAACGAGCCGAGCCACTCGATTCGTGTACCGGACGTTCGCGTGTCCGTTACTACAATTTGTTTTTTCTCAATTGTATTTATACATAATTAATTAATCCAATTAATTTCATTAAATACAAAATTATAAATATTTCTCCAAGAAATAGTTATTTATGAATTAAATTAATCACCCAGTAATTAATTTCAATTCACAAGACCGCTATGATTTATCAAATAAATCAAATTAGATATCCAAGATCCAATTTATGAAAAGATAATAAATACATATTTTATCCATCAAATATCCTTGTGCGTGACTCTATAAGTCCGTCTCAGTCGGCAATGGGAGGAACCAAGGAGTACGGGTAACACTTAGCTAGCCTAGTGGCCCGCACCGCAACCTAACTGAGAATGAATGATAGAATCATTCTAAAACTATTATGTTGTGAATACCGTATATGTATAAATCCTTCAATCATATGTCCCGTTCAAGTATTAGGGTCACGGTAAAGTCAAGCCCGACCGTAACTTGACGCTATTCATTTGTTAATGCAAATCGAGATCACCGAGCTCTCGTGTATCAAATACAACTAGCTTTAAATGCTTTGGCCAAAGACTTATGATCTCATTTGTCATTAACCGCATATGACATTTACCTGCTCATTTAGAGGAGAAATCATATCTTGGTATTCAGTAGAGACTGCTACTTGCCCCCTAAGTTGTATTTCAAGGTTGATCCTACCAACCGGTGATTGGATCGAACTACTCCAATGACTAACTTAATATCACAAGCATATTTTCTACTGAAACCTCAAGTCAAAGGTTCACGTATACCTATAACAATCTTTCGGTTCAGTCATTGACAATCCCAGAGTGAAATCCATGTGACCGAATCGAGGTGACTCACGTTCGAGTATACTAATCCCATTAGCATACATATAACGTGTGATACCACTAACTCTTAGTGAAGACAGATACTCTTCATGTCAAAGTACACGTTACATAAGTCTTGTCTAAACTTAATAACAGTTAAATTTTATCTACTTGCGAACCAGTTATGCATTCAAGCCATTAACATTTCCATTGCCTATCTCATTATCTCCATAAGGAGTGGAATGTTTGCTTCAAATGTAAGAACTATTATTCTATATACCAAATCACAATACTCGTGATATATAATAATATAGAAGTAATAAATTCCTTATTTAATTTAATATTCATAATTACAATACAATGCTCTCACTCTCTCATCCTATGAGCGGCATTAGAGGGCATATTGCTAACAATCTCCCACTTGCAATCAATGCCTAAACTATGGTATATAATACCCATACTCTCCAGATGTCTCTTTAAGACTTTCTGAGATAGTGGCTTGGTCAGCGGATCAGCAACGTTATTTGTTGTGTCTATTCTCTGCAGTGTAATGTTGCCTTTCTGAATCATTTCTCTAACAAAATGATACTTTCTCTCAATATGTTCGGTGTTGTGGTGAACCCTAGGCTCCCTAGCCTGCACAACAGCTCCGTCGTTGTCACAAAAGAGCGCCACGGGCTGATCTGAGTCAGAAACCACTTGAAGTTCCTCAGTGAACTTCTTAATCGAAAAAGCCTCTTTAGTGGCCTCCGTGGATGCCTGATATTCGACTTAACATGTGGAAATCATAGTAGCACTTTGGTTTGCACTTATCCAAGATACTGCTCCACCATTCAGAGTAAATATATACCCTGATGTGGACATCTACGCATCCATGTCTCCCAAAAAATCTGAGTCCGTATAACCCATCACTTTAAGTTCTCCACCGCCGTATGTAATCTTTAATACCCCGAGATATTCAGGGTATGTCACAACGCCGTGAATCTCATCTGGAACTCACAAGGCTAAGTTTATAAAAAATTCATAACAAAGGAACATCAATAATTTTCTAACAGCATCAAAAACTACCAAACATTTATCGGATTAACCAATAAAACTCCAAAGATCATACTTAAAATCCACAATGGACAACAAGTCCAACATAATTAACAAGAAGAAAACAACCCCTCTAGTACTCGAGTACCAACTAACAATTCATGACAAAACAAAATCTCAAAAAGGCAAGATTCGAATAAAGACAACATGAATGTCACAGTATCATGCCTGGCCGTCACCGTCGTACTGCCCCGGTACTCATCCAGTCGCATTCTTCGTACCTGAAATACATGAAACATATTTCCTCCAAATGGGTTTACCTGTGGAATAGCTAGTACAAGTAATACAAACGAACTCTTATATCTGACAATCTCAAAGTACATGCATCAATAGTTTTCAAAAGAAATTAAGATAATGATTTATCGAAATACAATATCCCTAAATGTACCACAGTAATATAAATCCTCCCGATTAACCATGGACCCAACCATGTGCGGATCCCTCTATGGCCCCTTCAGACCATCCCGAAGTGGTTAACCCCAATATTCGTGGATCCAGCCAAATGTGGATCCCTCTGAGGCCCCGTCGGACCCTCCCGGAGTCAATGTATATGCTCTAACACTCATATACACCACTTTGCACATTTAAGAATGTAAGTTCGTAAGAATTACTTGCCTTTGAGACATGTTGGGATGTTTCGAGATGGTAAACAACCACCGTTGAAAGAACTCGGAGATTCTGAACCTATATGATTCGTAAAACGACTATCAACAACAATACAACTGGAATAGAAACCGAAATAAGCCCGAAAACCCCGCCTACGATTCATGTAATCCGGTAACACAACACATAGAAAGAGAGGGTTACAGTCAAACCCTCTTGATTTCACAAAAACTCATAAATCAAACCATGATTTCGTAGGGGAAATATTAATCTGGGGTAGTTAAATAATACACATCATGATTCTACGAATAATTCAGAAAGAAACAGAGAAAATAGCAAAAACACCCAAAATCCCGAAAGTTAAGGTTCTACAAAGTACTACCTCGATTCTAGGGAGAAATAAGGTGGAACGATGATCAAAATATGTTAGGAATCGAGAAATGATGTTGGATGATGATGTTTTAACAATATCTCATCAATGGTGTCGCCCAAATCCCCGTTCGGAGGAGAAGAAAAGGAATATGGAAGAAACTCATAGAGAAAACGCTGAACCAGGTATATAAATCGGTCTGCTATAACGTACGTAAGTCCGGGAAACTTAACGTACGTTATGAACTTAGCGTACGCTATGCTCTAACTGTTACGTACGTAATGGCCTGGCAGTATTCTCTGCTCGATCCTCTGTGGGCTATAACGTACGCTACTGAAGCACTTACATACGTAATCCAGATGAGACTAACGTACGTTGTATATTACCGATAACATATGTAAGCCTCAAGCAGTTCAGAACTGTTGAACGCCGATTATTCTGGGAAAGAATATCACTGAGTCTAAACGTGATGATTGACGAAACATGAGGACACGCTTACAAAGGGTTCAAGACGACGAACTTAAGCACTACAAGAAAATATGATTCTGACTACCCGAAGGTTCGGCAAACGATAACGAAAGTAATTATCTTAAACTTTTAGAAAATTACAAAACGGCCCAAAATGCTCGAAAAATACGATACGAGGTCTAACAACCAAACTGAAGCTTTAACACGACTCCCAATGTTAAACGAACTTATGGGAAACATAAAACAATAATTTCGAACCATGATTATGCCAAACGAACAAAAAAGCGGAAAGATTGCTAATAAACATGAAATTGAGTAAAACAAATCCGAAACATGCTCGGATGTTAAAATATGCAGAATTAAACATTCTCAAAATGTCAATACGGTTACAAGCGAGTCGTTGAAAATGAAAAATATACCAAGATAGAAATCGCTACGAATTAAAAAAAATGCGGATATTACATTCCCCCCCTCTGAAAAACAAGTTTCGTCCCGAAACTTAGGAGATAAATAATTTAGGACATTTAACACGCATGCTATCTTCGGTTTTCCAAGTTGCTTCTTCAACTCCATGCCTCGACCACTGCACTTTAACCAACGGAACAAAATGGTTTTGTGCCGAAGTTTTTCACGATGCTCAAGGATTTTCAACGGTGTTTCTTCGAACGTGACCTCATCCGCTATCTCAATATCTCCATAATCAATGAGAAACGTGAAACACATTATGAACGTGACTAAGGGCTGGAGATAACGCCAACCGATAAGCCAACTCACCGATTCTGTCTAGAATGTCAAACGGACCAATACCTCGGTCTAAGCTTTCCCTTCTTCTTGAAACAGTAATCTCCTTTCGTCGGCGATACCTTGAGCAAAATATGATCCCCCACCTCAAACTCCAAGGGTCGACGATGAATATCATCATAGCATTTTTGTCGACTCTAAGCAGTCAACAATTTGTTTAGAATGGTAGAAATATTCTCTCTAGTTTCAATCAATATATCTGGCTCCGTCCCAACTAACTCCGTGGCATCATCCTAACAAAGTGGGGATCTACATCGTCTACGAAATAATACTTTGAAAGGTGCCATTTTGATCGATACATGCCAACTATTATTGTAAGTAAACTCGATCAACGGTAGATGTAATTCCCAATCACTACTCCAGTCTAGGGCACACGCCCGCAACATATCCTCTAATGACTGGATCGTCCGTTCGGTGACCATCTGACTGTGGATGAAAAGATGTACTCAACCTCAAGTCGGTAACCAAAGGCTGATGGACCGATTTCCAAAAATGCTACATAAAACGGCCATCCCGATCTAACACAATAGTCTTAGGCGTACCGTGCAACCTTACTATCTCCGCTATAAATGTCCGAGCTAGCCTATCCGGTCCCCAAGTATTCTTAATTCCAAGGAAGTGTTCTAACTTGGTTAATCGATCAACGACCACCCAAATCATATGTAACACCCCCAAAACCAACCGGGAATATTACAGCGCCGTGGGCCCCACGTTGGAGCCCACAAGGCTAAAATCATTTTCGCAAACGTTAAAAAAAATGCCAAATGGCCGATGATGGTAATGTTTTAAATACTCAAATATTTTTCAAAAGTTGTTCCCAATTACTGTCAGAAAATACCATTTGAAAGCACAAGGCAAAGACGCCAAAAGGGCATTTAGAAAGTAAACACGAGTTGGAAAACTACTGAAAGCCATTATAAAATTTTACACGCAGCGGATAGAGACATGATTAAATACATTTGCAGCGGAATCATAAAAACCAGAAAAGAATACACAAATCCCAATAACCATGTCATAGCCAGTATCACCGGAAAGTTCATCCCTTCACGACCGCTACTAGCTCGATCTCCGAGTACCTAAAAGATAAAGCCCACGACGGGGTCAACCATAATACTCAACAATGATAATGATCACATCACATATACAATTACATATCAATGTAACTACAAGGTAAGAATATTTACAGCGTAACCTTACCGATCCATCACAATCCATATCAAATCAATCCTTACCATAATCCACATCTCGCGTTCTCAAGTGACGAATGGATTTAAAATAACCATCTGTACTATATCCAAAACGATACCAAGATTCTCGAAAACATAAATAAAACTCAATTACGGAGTAATCTGTCCATGACCAATCCTGTCCGCTGGGTCGCACAATCGGATCCCAATTTTGATAAAAACCGATATCACACAATACATCTGGAGATCAACTGTCCCGAGACAATGGCAAGTCTCGGATATCAATACAAAGCATGAATGCTCACACAATCAATAATGATAAACAACCAATGCATCAGAATGAGAATATCAATGACATGATAACTCCACACAATATCGACAAAGGATCACCCACGAACGAGAATACCATGATGTGGTGACTCCAACAAGATCAATGAAGAACTAACAACCGGGAATACCAACAATATGGTAAACCCCAACAAGATCAATAAAGGATCAACAACCGAGAATACCAACGACACGGTAAACTCCAACAAGATCAGTAAAGGATCGACAACTGAGAATACCAACGGTACGATAAACTCCAATAAGATCAATAAAGGATCAACAACCGAGAATACTGACGATACAGTAAACTCTGACAAGATCAATAAGGACCAACAACCGGGAATACCAGCGATATGGTAAACTCTACAAGAGCAATAAGGGATCAACAACCGAGAATACCGACGATACGGTAAGCTCCAACAAGAGCAATAAGGGATCAACAACCGAGGATACCGACGATACGGTACACTCCAATAAGATCAATCAAGGGCCAACAACCGAGAATACCAACGGTAAGGCAAACTCCCAAACAGAATCAATAAGGATCAATAACGAACGAGATTACTAATGATAGGGTGAAGTCCAAACGAGATTAATAAAGGGTCAACGGTGACAGATGCACGAGAGAATAAAATCATCAACCATATACAAATCACATATATTGGATCTCAAGGACAAACCCGACTATCGAACAGATCCGATTATACATGGACTATGAACGACCATCAACCTGACTCAAGATGAAAATCATGATACGCCCGATCCGGAAATGTGTCTGTGTACAAGCCAACCACGGGTATTGATCAGATACACGTCTGGTCTCGTACCTAATCAGCCTCACGAAGTACGTCTCGTGTGCACGGTTTAATATGAGGTCGAAACCAACACATGCTACACGTGCCTGCCCTGAAAATCCTACACATGACCGATCAGAATGTATCTAACTCCAGATATGTCACGATACAACATGACAACGAAACTCGAAAAAACGCATATCCAATAAGGATCAGAAAAATTGCCAAGTGAGCAACGACAGTTCGACACAACCACAATATCGTACTTTCGCTAGACAATAGTTCACAGCATGCTCAACGATGCATATAATATTAGCACATAAACTTCCAAGTTTGCAACCAAGGGTCACGAAAATATCTACTCAGGAATACTCCGGACAATATCACATAAACTCCCAAGGCCGCAACCAAGGGTCACGGAAGCATCTACTCAGGAATACTCTGGACCGTGGCTGACAGATTCTGGTATTATCCCTCAACACAGTTCCACACGGGTACCATTCAGGTTTTACCCCCAACACATCGTCCCAACAATTACAGTTCACAGAAAGAGCACATCATAAATATACCAAATAATGATGCACACTCATCACATGAAACATCAACACACACATATGCAACAATGCAACATGATAATTATCATAATCTAGCAATGTTAATTTACCTCAAGCTGAAGACGCTAACCTTTCTACGACCAACATCCCTGAACGAATACACGGTTATCCGAATAATCCAAACTAAAATGCAGTCCATTACTAATACCAAACCACCATCTCGAGTTCAATATCGACATGATAACTAACCTTGATATCCAACTTCTCGTACAATAGACCAAATATAATTCACATCTCTGTTTCCTCTAGACATCTTTAAAATCATATACATTATGATTTATCTCAGTCCACGCATAATATGCATACCATCATCCCGATAATTCAAATTCCATGATACCATTGCTATATGAATCATAAATGAAATGAAAATGAAATCATTTATTAAACATTATGAACTGAGCAAGCATAACTTGCCTCGACACCGATACGATGAAGTTGTTACCAATCCCGTCGTCTTCATCTACAAGCTCTGTAGCCCCGACCAAGGCGATCTTTGCATTCTCCAATTCCAATCGCAGCACAACGGTTAATCATCAACGATCACTTAACGCAACCTAATGCAATAATCAATTAACAATACGTTCGATAACAATCAACAACCGATATAACCGACCAATCAAACTCAGCGGTTCAATGATATCGCGATCATACGAAACCAACCATTATAATTCAAACAATACGAATACAAGCCGTAATTCGATGATCATAATCAACAATCAATACAACCGATCAATAAACCCAACAGTTCCACAATTATCCCGATTAAACATAAATCTGAACAACCCGAACCAATCAATTACGAATTCACAAACACAAATACGATTATGGATACAAATGTAAAGGAAATCATATTCAATGATCAATCACAATCATTCCGGATTCCAAATTGTTTATCATGATTCGTATTTCACCAAGAACATACGAATTCTACCAGTAAAATCAACATGACCTAACGAATATTCGATTTTCATATCTAAAAATACCGATAATTCAACATACGATCGTCTTGCTATGTTAAATTCATCAAGGAGTTCCTCAAGAACACTAAATGATTCGAAACCTTGTTCATAGCCATCAAAACAACATCATTCGATATCCTTTAACATGTAGATAATCATCCAATTCGAAATCCAAGTCATGTATCATCATATCCTTCAATATACACTTCACATAACCTCAAGAATTATAACAACAACACCCTAATCATCATTATACAAAGCAAAATACAGATAATAATACCAATAATCCGAAATCAAGGTGTAGAGTTTAACAACATACCTTAAGAACATGAACAACACCATCAAATACCTCAAGGATCAACCATATCTCCATATTCAAGCCTCCAATCCATGTTTCCAAGCTTGTAATCAAGATAGAAGAGATTAAATCTCACTAACATGCTAAGAGGGACGAAGGTTGGAGGAGGAAAGGTTTTCTATCGTGAAGAAATGAGAAGTTGATCTTCATTTTATAAACTGCGTTGTTCATTACATACGTTATCACTCAACATTAACGTACGTAATGCTCTCTAGCGTACGCTACACATCCAACATAGCGTACGTAACATCATTCCAGAACTCACTGACCTGTTTCGTTCACTTGCTTATGTACGTAATATTTCCTTCACAGCGTACGTAATACGTACCTGGACTTGCTACAGTAAATACTCATTTAACGTACATAATACACCCTGCATAGCGTACGTAATGCTCGAGGTTGACTCGCCTGTCCACATCCATGCCGAAAGCTGCTGACACCGGGCCCCACCTGCCGACCACAGCTCGGTCCTATCCGATTCCCTCTGTTACGTACGTAATGCCTTACGCATAACGTACGTAAAATGTAGAACTTAACGTACGCAAGTCCTTAATGCTAGCGTACGTAATGGCCTTCTATACTTGGCCAAAATCCAACTGTTCCTGCCCGTCTCGACATACTGGATACGAACATATGGCATACTGAATACATATGCTCGTTCCGATAAAATTCTCATACGATACATCTGATGGATGATATCCTCAAATATAACTATCGACCAAGTACGGCAATTGTACAAATACTCATGCAGTATATCCCACATCGAAAACACATCAAGCATGTAATATCCTAGAATTAAAATAACCTCGATAGACATACTGGCACGACTGTCACAGTCCCTAAAATTATTCACCCATGCTGTATCAGTACCACTATGTACAGTACAACTCAGATAAAATAATGCGAAAAATCGTAGCGAAATTCTAGGATATATATATATATATATATATCTTCCCACTTAAACAAGTTTCGTCCTCGAAACTTAAAATCCTGTCATAATTCATATCTCAATCCCGAAATATCTTAAAATCATGTCACCATGCTTAAATAATCATCATCAAAACCAAATGACTGAAAGAACATACTTACAGGTCCGTGAAGTCGATGATCTCCCGTGATACTAGCATACGACTCTCAAACAAAGTCTCAACACAATAACAACACACCGGCATCGCAAATATAGCAATTTGAAAATATTTCAAAAATTTTAGAATCTCCAAAAATCAGTTTGACTCGAAAGTCGAAAAATTATTTTGAAAAGTCACGCTACTACTGCACCGGTAGAGCCACATAACACACATGCCCAGGTTTTACGAAATCCAAGCTCTGATACCATCTTCTGTGACACCCCCAAAACCAACCGAGAATATTACAACGCCGTGGGCCCCACAAGGCTAAAATCATTTTCGCAATCGTTAAAAAAATACCAAAAGGCCAATGACGTTAATGTTTTAAATACTCAAATATTTTTCAAATGTTGTTCCCAATTACCGTCAGAAAATACCATTTGAAAGCACAAGGCAAAGACGCCAAAAGGGCATTTAGAAAGTAAACACGAGTTGGAAAAATACTGAAAGCCATTATAAAATTTTACACGCAGCGGATAGAGACATGATTAAATACATTTGCAGCGGAATCATAAAAACCAGGAAAAGAATACACAAATCCCAATAACTATGCCATAGCCAGTATCACCGGAAATCTCATCCCTTCACGACCGCTACTAGCTCGATCTCCGAGTACCTAAAAGATAAAGCCCACGACGGGGTCAACCATAATACTCAACAATGATAACGATCACATCACATATACAATTACATATCAATGTAACTACAAGGTAAGAATGTTTACAGTGTAACCTTACCGATCCATCACAATCCATATCAAATCAATCCTTACCATAATCCACATCTCGCGTTCTCAAGTGACGAATGGATTTAAAATAACCATCTATATTCAAAACGATACCAAGATTCTCGAAAACATAAATACATCTCAATTACGGAGTAATTTGTCCATGACCAATCCTGTCCGCTGGGTCGCACAATCAGATCCCAATTCTGATAAAACTGATATCACACAATACATCTGGAGATCAACTGTCCCGAGACAATGGCAAGTCCCGGATATCAATACAAAGCATGAATGCTCACACAATCAATAATGATAAACAACCAATGCATCAGAATGAGAATATCAATGACATGATAACTCCACACAAGATCGACAAAGGATCACCCACGAACGAGAATACCATGATGTGGTGACTCCAACAAGATCAATGAAGAACTACCAACTGGGAATACCAACAATACGGTAAACCCCAACAAGATCAATAAAGGATCAACAACCGAGAATACCAACGACACAGTAAACTCCAACAAGATCAGTAAAGGATCGACAACCGAGAATACCAACGGTATGATAAACTCCAATAAGATCAATAAAGGATCAACAACCGAGAATACCGATGATACAGTAAACTCTAATAAGATCAATAAGGACAAACAACCGGGAATACCAACAATATGGTAAACTCCACAAGAGCAATAAGGGATCAACAACCGAGAATACCGACAATACGGTAAACTCCAACAAGAACAATAAAGGATCAACAACCGAGGATACCGACGATACGGTAAACTCCAACAAGATCAATCAAGGGCTAACAACCGAGAATACCAACGGCAAGGCAAACTCCCAAACATAATCAATAAGGATCAATAACGAACGAGATTACCAATGATAGGGTGAACTCCAAACGGGATTAATAAAGGGTCAACGGGGACAGATACACGAGAGAATAAAATCATCAACCATATACAAATCACATATATGGGATCTCAAGGACAAACCCGACTATCGAACAGATCTGATTATACATGAACTATGAACGACCAATCGACCTGACTCAGGATGAACGTCATGATACGCCCGATCCGGTAATGTGTCCGTGTAAAAGCCAACCACAGGTATTGATCAGATACACGTCCGGTCTCGTACCTAATCAGCCTCACGAAGTACGTCTCGTGTGCACGGTTCAATATGAGGTCGAAACCAACACATGCTACACGTGCCCGCCCTGAAAATCCTACACATGACCGATCAGAATGTCATGATACAACATGACAACGAAACTCGAAGAAACGCATATCCAGTAAGGATCAGAAAAATTCCCAAGTGAGCAACGATAGTTCGAAAATGAAAGATCGACACGACCACAATGTCGTATTTCCGCTAGACAATAGTTCACAGCATGCTCAACGATACATATAATATTAGCACATAAACTCCCAAGGTCGCAACCAAGGGTCACGAAAGTATCTACTCAGGAATACTCCGGACAATATCACATAAACTCCCAAGGCTGCAGCCACGGGTCACGGAAGCATCTACTCAGGAATACTACGGACCGTGGCTGACAGATTCTGGTCTTATCCCTCAACACAGTTCCACACAGGTACCATTCAGGTTTTACCCCCAACACATCGGCCAACAATTACAGTTCACAGAAAGAGCACATCATAAATATACCAAATAATGATGCACACTCATCACATGAAACATCAACACACACATATATGCAACAATGCAACATGACAATTATCATAATCTAGCAATATTAATTTACCTCAAGCTGGAGACGCTAACCTTTCCACGACCAACATCCCTGAACGAAACACGGTTATCTGAATAATCCAAACTGAAGTGCAGTCCATTACTAATACCAAACCACCATCTCGAGTTCAATATCGACATGATAACTAACCCTGATATCCAACTTCTCGTACAATAGACCAGATATAATTCACGTCTCTGTTTTCTCTCGACATCTTTAAAATCATATACATTATGATTTATCTCAGTCCAAGCATAATATGCATACCATCATCCCGATAATTCATATTCCATGATACTATTGCTATATGAATCATAAATGAAATGAAAACGAATCATTTATTAGACATTATAAACTGAGCAAGCATAACTTGCCTCGATACCGATATGATGAAGTTGTTACCAATCCCGTCGTCTTCATCTACAAGCTCCACAGCCCCGACCAAGGCGATCCATGCATTCTCCAATTCCAATCGCAGCACAACAGTTAATCATCAACGATCACTTAACGCAACCTAATGTAATAATCAATTAACAATACGTTCGATAACAATCAACAACTAATATAACCGACCAATCAAACTCAGCGGTTCAATGATATCTCGATCATACGAAACCAACCATTATAATTCAAACAATACGAATACAAGCCGCAATTCGATGATCATAATCAACAATCAATACAACCGATCAATAAACCCAACGGTTCCACAATTATCCCGATTAAACATAAATCCGAACAACCCGAACCAATCAATTACGAATTCACAACCACAAATACGATTACGGATACGAATGTAAAGAAAATCATATTCAACGATCAATCACAATCATTCCGGATTCCAAATTGTTTATCATGATTCGTATTTCACCAAGAACATACGAATTCTACCACTAAAATCAACATGACCTAACGAATATTCGATTTTCATATCTAAAAATACCGATAATTCAACATACGACCGTCTTGCTATGTTAAATTCATCAAGGAGTTCCTCAAGAACACTAAATGATTTGAAACCTTGTTCATAGCCATCAAAACAACATCATTCGATATCCTTTAACATGTAGATAATCATCCAATTCGAAATCCAACTCATGTATCATCATATCCTTCAATATACACTTCACATAACCTCAAGAATTATAACAACAACACCCTAATCATCATCATACAAAGCAAAATACAGATAATAATACCAATAATCCGAAATCAAGGTGTAGAGTTTAACAACATACCTTAAGAACATGAACAACACCATCAAATACCTCAAGGATCAACCATATCTCCATATTCAAGCCTCCAATCCATGTTTCTAAGCTTGTAATCAAGATAGAAGAGGTTAAATCTCACTAAAATGCTTAGAGGGACGAAGGTTGGAGGAGGAAAGGTTTTCTCTCGTGAAGAAATGAGAAGCCGATCTTCATTTTATAAACTGCGTTGTTCATTACGTACGTTATCACTCAACATTAACGTACGTGAAGATCTCTAGCGTATGCTACACATCCAACATAGTGTACGTAACATCATTCCAGAACTCACTGACCTGTTTCGTTCACTTGCTTATGTACGTAATATTACGTTGACTTGCTACAGTAAATCCTCATTTAACGTACATAATACACCCTGCATAGCGTACGTAATGCTCGAGGTTGACTCGCCTGTCCACATCCATGCCGAAAGCTGCCGACACCGAGCCCCACCTGCCAACCATAGCTCAGTCCTGTCCGATTCCCTCTGTTACATACGTAATTCCTTACGCATAACGTACGTAAAATGTAGAACTTAACGTACGTAAGTCCTTAACGCTAGCGTACGTAATGGTCTTCTATACTTGGCCAAAATCTAACTGTTCCTGCCCATCTCGACATACTGGATACGAACATACGGCATACTGAATACATATGCTCGTTCCGATAAAATTCTCATACGATACATCTGATGCACGATATCCTCAAATACAACTATCGACCAAGTACGGCAATTATACAAATACTCATACAGTATATCCCACATCGAAAAACACATCAGGCATGTAATATCCTAGAATTAAAATAACCTCGATAGACATACTGACACGACTGTCACAGTCCCCAAAATTATTCACCCATGCTGTATCGGTCCCACTCTGTACAGTACAACTCAGATAAAATAATGCAAAAAACCGTAGCGAAATTGTAGGATATTACATCATATTCATTCCAGTTTTAGTACTCGACATTCCACTGATAAAGTCCATGGAAATATCTACCCTCTTCCACTCGTGAATATGAAGTGATTTCAGCAGCCCGACTGGTCGCTGATGCTCTAGTTTGACTTGTTGGCATGTCAAAAACCATGATACGAACTCCGTGACATCCTTCTTCATATTATTCCACCAAAAATTCCTCTTAAGGTCTCTACACATCTTACTCATTTCGGGATGGATGGAGTAAGGAGTAGCATGGGCTTCTCGATGTATTCTGTGCCTCAATTCTAAATCATTCGGGATGCAGAGTCTTCCTTGGAATCTCAAAATACTGTCCTCATAGACCATAAAGCCGGGGGATTTCCCTTTTTCTGCATTCGCCTTCAGTTGACTGATCATCGGGTCATTCATCTGTTCCCCTTTGATGTCATCAACTAAGGACGAAGTAATATCGAGGGCACATAACTGACCCTGCACATGCTGAATCCATACCTCAATTCCATGCTCAATAAACTCGTGTCGAATCTTCGCTTGTGGTGTGAGAACCTCAAACATTAAGTGATACCGTCTTCCGACTCAACACATCGCCACAACATTGGATTTCCCCAGATGGTAAAGGATTTCCATGTCGTAATCCTTTATCAATTCTAACCAATGACGTTGTCTCATATTCAGTTCCTTCTTGCTGAAAATGTATTTTAAACTCTTATGGTCGGTATAAATCCGGCACAGAGAACCGTATAGATAGTGGCGCCAAATCTTCAATGCAAACACAACTGCAGCCAACTCCAGGTCGTGAGTAGGATAATTCATTTTGTACGGTTTCAACAGTCGCGATGCAAAAGCTAAAGTTTTCATGTTGCATGAGTACGCACCCGAGTCCCTGGCCTGATGCATCACTATAAACCGAAAACCCACTGTTCCCTTGAGGCAAGGCTAGAATTGGGTCCGTAGTCAAACGCTTTTTCAGTTCCTTGAAACTTTGTTGCCTCTCCTCGTTCTATTCGAACTTTTCAGACTTCTGGAGTAATTGAGTAAGTGGTCAAGAAAATTTGGACAACCCCTCGACGAACCATCGATAGTACCCAGCAAGACCCAAAAAGCTACGATCTTCTTTCACGTTCTTAGGTGGTGAACAATCTAACACTGCCTCGATATTTTGTGGATCTACACGAACCCCTTCAGCCGAAATTACGTGACCAAGAAACATAACTTCTTTTAACCAAAATTCACACTTCAAAAACTTCGCGTAAAGTCACTGGGCTCTCAAAATTTCCAACACCAAGCGTAAATGCTGAGCATGCTCTTCGTCATAACGAGAATATACTAAGATATCGTTGATGAAGACGACTACACACTTATCAAGATGCTCGATAAATATATTCATCAATTGCATAAATACTTCCTGCGCGTTGGTTAGCCCGAATGGCATAACCACAAACTCATAATGCCCGTATCTCGTCGGAAAAGCGGTTTTAGGAATGTTGGACTCCTTCACCCGGAGATGGTAGTATCCAGATCTCAAGTCAATCTTCGAGAATACAGTAGCTCCCTGTAACTGCTCAACCAAATCATCTATGCGAGGCAAGGGATATTTATTCTTAATGGTTACTTTGTTCAGTTCCCGATAATCGATACTTAAGCGTAGTGAACCATCTTTCTTCCTCACGAACAAGACTAGCACACCCCAAGGTGAGGCGATAGGTCTGATATATCACTTCTCCAACAATTCCCCCAATTGACTCTTCAGCTCCTGCATTTCCGAAGGTGCCATGCGATAAGGCGCCTTAGAAATCGGGGATGCATTTGGTTCTAAATCGACCGTGAACTCGATCTCACGCTCCGGTGGTAGTCCTATCAAATCATCTGGAAAAACATTTGAAAACTGGTTCACCACTGGAATATAGGAAAGCTCAACTTTCCCGTCCTCTGTGTTGGAAATAAAATGTAGCGGAAGCGAAGTAGTAATTTTTTTGATTAAAGCGTTTTACGCATCCACGAGTACAAATCTATTTAGGCATGCTAATTAATTACTACTAAGATTATTAAGCAATTTAAATATTATTTTTATTTATTAAATAAATATGTTAGTAAATTAAATATCCTAATCTAGATCAAAGATCATAAAATATTTACCTCTGAAGTGTAGCTGTTGTTTGCTCCCCGATCTTCTTGTATTTCTTCCTTTAGATCTTCTAGAGTATGATCCGCCTTAATCCGGACGTTGTGTGGGCAACGAGCTACCAAATCTTGCTTGGACAACAAAGTGGATCGTCCGAACTAAGTTCCTCACAACTCTCGATTTTATTTTCTTCAAGTAATTTCGATTTGCAACAAGAATTAAAGTGTTATCTCAATTGTGGAATCAAAGACACATGTCAAGGTCCACAATTAAACACCAAGAAGAAAAAATCGAAACCCTTGTGTAGGATGTACTGTCACGGCTGAAATTCCCCTTACAAGTCCTATTTATAGGCTTTGGACTACTCTAGGGATCTTAAGGATGATTAGGGTAAGGCCTCCTAGTGCAACCCAATTTTCCATGTTAATCCCTTTCCTAATATGGTTGAGTTCACTAATATCAATTTAGTCCACTAGAGAATTAATATTGTACTTCCAACCCAAATTCCAATTTACAAAATCGGGCTCCTTATTTAAATATAATATTTTCCGTATTTAAGATATCGAATGTCCACTAATTAATTTTAAGCTACTGATAGCTTTAATTAATTAATATGTTATCCAAGAGTAGTACCACTCGAACCTTATTATTATATCGTAATTAAATCTACCTGCAGGGATTAATATAATTATTATCGAGCTCCTCAAGGGGACATCATCAACCCGTACTAGTCAGGACACGATTTCTAGTAATAATAATTGTCATATAAATAATACTATTGCCCAAGATACAAAGCTTATTGAGTCAATCATTTTGACTCTCCACCATGGTAAATCAAAACAATAAATATTATAAATACATAATTAAATATTATATACTTAGAATTAAGAAATAATAATTATCCTAGATTTACGTTCTTCTTACAGTCAGTACAGAAGACATTGTCTCACTTCGATCCAGTTCAACATATACAAATACGTTAATACATGCTAATAGTCAAGACCAACTAATCTCATGCATACACTCCAACCTTTCACATAATTTGTCTAATAATTATATAGGTTGTGAACTATTATATTATTTTATAAGGCACCGATAATGTGATCTTCCGTGTGACACCAACACACCACTTTATCTACAATATAAAATAATTAGACATTTCATTCGCATAACCATAATGTAAATAAATATGCAAAACATGTGATTAAATATAATTAATATTCTCATAGGTAGTTACAAGGAAATAAGGTAATACAAGCATAAAGTATGCTTTGCAGTATACAACCCTAACAATCTCCCACTTACACTCAAAGCATGCTTTTAAGTATACTACTCTATTACATAGACTCTCATTTCTCCCACTTATATTCAAAGCAATGCTTCCATACACCGTAATCCCATTCCTTCCACATGCCTTTCAAAAACTTTTGAAGGTAGGCCTTTTGTGAAAGGATCAGCAAGATTATCTTCCGATGCAACCCTGACTACAACTATATTTCCTTCATTTACGAAGTGTCGTATGATGTGGTACTTGCGGTTGATATGTTTACTTACCTTGTGGGCTCGTGGTTCCCTCGAATTTGCGACTACACCGGTATTATCACAATAAAGTGTAATACCCTTTGGCAAATCAGGAATCACATCTAAGTCCTGCAGGAAGTACTTGAGCCATACCGCCTCCTTGGCTGACTCAAAGGCTGCCACATACTCGGCTTCCATGTTAGAGTCCGAGATGTATTTCTACTTCACACTCCTCCAAATAATGGCTCCACCTCCCTGGCTAAACACATAACCTGAAGTAAATTTGGACTTTTCTTTGTCTAATGAAAAATCTGACTCAGTATAACCCACCGGACACATGTCGTCTGATTGATATACTAGCATATACTCCATAGTCCTTCTGAGGTACTTGAGTATGTGCCTGAAAATAATCTAGTGTCCTGGTCCTGGGTTCGACTGATATCTTGCAACCATGCCTACGACATGACATATATCTTGTCTAGTGCAAAGCATAGCATACATGAGGCTTCCCATAACTGAAGTATACAGGACCAGCTTCATATTATCTATCTCCTTTTGTGTCTTGAGACACATATCCTTAGATAGTTTAATTCCATGTATGTAAGGTAGAAAACCTTTCTTGAAATTCTCCATGCTAAACCACTTCAGCACTGTATCAATATAGGATGCCTGATATAAGCACAAGATTCTTTTCTTCCATTTTTAAGCACCAAAAATACGATGTCTCTACTTCACACGCGTCGGAACTTGTCCGAAAAAATCTACAGCAATTCGTTCTTGATGGAACACGGCTAGGAATCACTATAGGAATTTTTCTCTCTATTTTTCTTAGTTGTATTTCACCTCACAAATGATGAACTAAATGAAGAAAAATATTTCTTCCTCTCTCTTATTCTTGGTTCGGCCGAATACACATAATGATGTAAGGTAGGTGTTTTTATGTTTTCATTTTATAAGACTAACATGATCAAAAGAAAGATAACAAGATGATATGATTAGATACCAAATCATTTCATCTTTGGAACTATCTTAAGAACATGCTTTAGTCAACATAAAATAAAACATCACACCAAGACAAAATGAGGGAGTGGGGCGGCCATATGGAAGGTGCTAGGAAACGGGCCGAGTCACTCGGCTCGTGTACCGAACATTCATCAAACGACTCCGTTAAATACTGTAACACCCCCAGATCAAACCGAGAATATTACACGCCGCAGACCCTCTCCGTGAGGATCCACCAGGCTAGACATCAAAACAATACATTACATTACATACCGACGAATCAAAATAACGAACCAATAGACCGATTTGGTCTTTCGTCACTGACTTACAAATCAAAATACATAAACTCATCCAGACTCATACCCACACAAGGGTAAAATACTTGCAACAACGAATAATAAAACAGCGGAAAAGACAATACAATGGACTTCGACTAACTTAACCAAAACTGGCCTTCATGTGATTAGTATCATTCGTCTTTCATCATCCCTCGTACCGATCCTGTGTCTTGCTCCCGAAAACCTGCATGTACCTGGACACAATACAGATATCCACCCCCCGATTACTCGAGGGTTAGCAAAACTCCACTGTTTTGCTAGTGCAAGTATAAAGTGCAAAAACGATCCATACACAACACATTCCGAGAATAAAACGAAAGACTTCCCGAGATATATTTAGTTAAAAATAGTTCAAGTCTTGAACGTAGAAACGAAGCAAGTAAGCACTTTGGAAACATTTCCAAATCTCGGGAGTTTTGAAAATATTAGAAATTGAAAAGTTCTTAATTCCTCGAAAGTCATTTAGGGTCACAGCCCCAAAGTTCATTTTCCAAAATGCAAATCCGTTAACAAAACACGGGGTCCACGACCCAACCATTCCGGTCATAAAACACAGGGTCCACGACCCGATCATCCACTTCAATTCACTTACAAGGACACATTACACATAACACATTATTCTTATGCCATTCTAGCCAAGCACCAAGACTCGATATATAATGTCTCTCGACCCCGAGCACAAAGCATTGTGATACTCCGGACAATATCACAATTTACGAAAACATCAACATCATCCTCAAGATGAAAACTACACCTGGTAACCCGCGACCGTACCCCTTAGTATCGGCCCCCAGACGCCCCGTCGAACACTCCGGGTGGGAAACCACTTCTGCGTCCGTACCCCTTAGTATCGACCTCCAGACATCCCGTCGGACACTCCGGGTGGAAGTTCATCCACACACGCACCCAAGTCCACTTCCGTGAGGATCCACCAGGCTAGACATCAAAACAACACATTACATTACATACCGACGAATCAAAATAACGAACCAATAGACCGATTTGGTCTTTCGTCACTGACTTACAAATCAAAATACATAAACTCATCCAGCCTCATACCCACGCAAGGGTAAAATACTTGCAACAACGAACAATAAAACAGCGGAAAAGACAATACAATGGACTTCGACTAACTTAACCCAAAATTAGCCTTCGTGTGAATAGTATCATTCATCTTTCATCATCCCTCGTGTAACACCCCCAAAACCATATGGGAATATTACACGCCGTAGACCCTTTCCACAAGGATCTACCAGGCTAAACATCCATAAACAACCAAATGCTTGCCCAGCCAGGGTCAAACAATAAAATGATACAGACCGATATGGTCACTTACACGTGAATACACAGACCGATGAGGTCACACAACCCAATCGACAAAACTGACTTAAATAACATTACCCACACAGGGGTCGAAATACAATACAGCGGAAGACTGAAATCAACTCTGATTTGGGTTAAGACCCTAAGATTTTCGAAAGGTTTTGAAATTCTAAAAATTCCCGAGATGATAATCTTATTTTCGAATGCTTCATAGCTTATCTTCCCTTGTGAAAACCTCCCGGGAATATTTTGATACTTGATTATTATATTTGATTCACTATTATTATTTGCTTGTTACATTTCGTATGATTTTATACTTGCACTAGTAAAACAGTGGAGTTTTACTAACCCCCGAGTAATCGGGGGGTGGATGTCTGTTTTGCGTCCAGGTACATGCAGATTCAGGGGAGCAGTCACAGGATTGGCACAAGAGGATGACGAGCTGCGATACTAATCATGAGTCGAGAGTTGTTTTGATTTTTGTTGTGTTATCAGAGTTGATTTTAGTCTTCCGCTGCATTGTATTTTGACCCCTGGGTGGGTAATGTTATTTAAGTCAGTTTTGTCGATTGGGTTGTGTGACCTCATCGGTCTGTGTATTCACGTGTAAGTGACCATATCGGTCTGTATTATTTTATTGTTTGACCCTGGCTGGGCAAGCATTTGGTTGTTTATGGATGTTTAGCCTGGTAGATCCTTGTGGAAAGGGTCTACGGCATGTAATATTCCCATATGGTTTTGGGGGTGTTACATTTATGGTATCGGAGCAACCTAGGCTGTCGGGTCGAGTCGAGTCGTGGTTTTTCGAGTAATGTGTTTTCTTGTCGTTCGAGTCGTTAGGTGACAAGTTGAGTTGTGCGTAGTCACAACGTGTCGGATATGTTGTCGGATGAGATTAGTATCGTGGGCGACCGTCATCTCTGTGCGGCCTGTGGACGTAAGTCTCCTCTTTTATGCGAAGTACCTGTGTATCATGATTTTATCTAAATGAGTTAATTGCGGTGCATAATTTTATTTGCACGGTGTTGTGAATATAGTTGTATTTAATACGTGTGACATAAAGTATATGTATAAAACTGGGCCTATTGTTGTTTTACCTTTGAACCACTGTGAGGGGTGGTATGGTGTGAAAATTGAGAACCTTGTTGGATTTCGAATAAGGTATCGACGATTGAGTTCGTGAGAAACTCCGAGGAATGGTTTTGTTGTATGTTTAAACTAGATGCTGTGAGATGTATTTAATTGGATTGTGCATGTTGGACTGTATTCCTTTTTCCGCTGCGTGAGTTCTTTTGTAATGGCTTTCGGTATTTTACCGGCCGAGTTTTATTTCGAAAACCGATTCTCTTAACCGAGTTTTTGGAATTATGGCCTTGATCGTTTTGGCAAAATTCTTATGACGGTATTTAGTATTTTGTAAATGGCTTTTGTGAGTTTTTGAAATATTACCGTCATCGACCTTTTTGGCATTTTGTAAATGGTTTTTAGCCTGGTGGGTTCCGCCGCGGGACCCACGGCGCTATAATGTTCCGTGTAATTATCTGAAATTTTTGGGCATTCTAGCCATTGAATTATCTTTGAAAACTTTGAATACCTTAAAAAATAAATTTCGAGACGTACTTTTAAAACGAATTATTTTCTCGTGGTACATCCAAGGTGCCACAATATGTTTCAAAATTCTTCTACCTCGAGGACCAAAATGTTTTGAGATATTTCCAATGTTTTAGAAATACTTTTACTTAATATTTCCGAAAGTTTTTCACGAAAAGAAAGTGTCCTCATTTTTATCGAATGCGAAATAGTTTTCCAAAGTCTCGATAACGATGTTTCACGATTGTACTTTTTTGAAGGGTGATACTCAAGATCAATCGGTGTATCTAAAATTATTTTCAAAAGAAGGTTTTCGTTTTTAAAACCTACCCATTCCCGTTTGAGGGCTGGGTATGTACGTATGATGTTCGCGTTGTCGTTCTAATGTTTGCTCCCGAGTATGATCGAATTGGTGGCATGAATGTCGAGGCGTTGCCACGCATTTGTTGTACTAGCCCTCTGTGAGAGGTGTGAACTGATGTTTACTGTTTATCGCCTCATGATGATTTGCGTGTTGTCGCACGAGTGTGAGCTGTTGAAGCTTGGATTTGTACGTTTGTGTACATGTGTGATTGTTTCATAATATTTGTAATTATGTGCTGGTTATCGTTCGTGCCGTTGAGGTCGCCGAACGATACCTTCGTTGTTGTAGTGTTTGTGTGTGTATTACTTTACGATGGTAATCGTTGTATATGATATGTGTTATGATTCTTTGTTGTGCTGAGTTGGCATCTCCGCTATATTGTTTTGCGACGTTATGCCCCATTGTATCTAGCATTTGTATTTTCAGTATGCCGAGCCGAGGTGTTTCAACCGTGATGTGCCGGGGCATGCACGTGTAAATTGTCCTTCTCGTCAGTAACGCGTTTCGAGGGACACCGAATTCAGTTTTGTGAATTGGCTACTGAGATTTTCAGAGTTCGCGCTTCAGCACAGATATCAGGATCGACTCTGAGAGACCCATGGGAGATTTTCCTGCCGGATGCTTTTTGTGTTGTGACCTTGTTTCCGTTGTTGTGAGTTGCGGGGATGACATTTCTTTTATAAGAGGTCGGATGTAATACCCGTATTATATTTGACTTCTGCAGTTTCTCCTTCTAAATTCTATCGACTTACACGTGTTCGTCGATACTTTTTGAACTTGTTTGATGTCTCAATTGTCATCGTTCGAACTGGTTGTGACCTTGTTTCAGATCGACCTGTTTGTCATTGTGACCTTTTCGAGTTCGGTTCGATTCTTGTGAACCTTGTTTGGAAGTAACATCTTTCACTTTCTACCAGTTCTTTTAATGTCTGGAGTTGAAGTGGGGACTTCAGAGTTATTGTTCGATCATTGTTATTTGATCGTTGTTGTTCGATCATTGTTATTTGATCGTTGTTGTTCGATCATTGTTATTTGATCATTGTTGTTCGATCATTGTTATTTGATCGTTGTTGTTCGATCGTTGTTGTTCGAACGGGGTTGTCTGACTGTTGTTGCCTGATCTCGTACTGCGAAGAATTGTCGTTCACCGTTAGTCAACTGTTTCGAGTGTGGCCAAGTGGGTCACCGAGCGGTGCATTGTGAGACCGTTGCCAAGATGTTCGGGAATTGGGTTTTCGTTCCTACTCGGGGAGTGCCTGGTGGTGTCTCGTGATGTAGTTATGTATCGTACTTTGTGCTGTAATTCGTGTAGAAATTGTTATTTGTTGCGTGAACTTTTTGGTTTTGTTTGTATTCTACCATGATGTTTTATTTTAAGTTTCGGGATGAAACTTATTTTTAATAGGATAGAATGTAATGTCCGGTATTCTCATTTTCTGTTATCTTGAATTATTTGTGTCTTGACGTCGGACATTTTCTTGTTGACGAGAAAATGTCCGACGTCAAGACACAAACAATTCAAGATAACAGAAAACGAGAATACCGGACATTACACCTCGTACCGATCTTGTATCTTGCTCCCGAAAACCTGCATGTACCTGGACACAATACAGATATCCACCCCCCGATTACTCGAGGGTTAGCAAAACTCCACTGTTTCGCTAGTGCAAGTATAAAGTGCAAAAACGAGCCATACACAACACATTCCGAGAATACAACGAAAGACTTCCTGAGATATATTTAGTTAAAAATAGTTCAAGTCTTGAAAGTAGAACGAAGCAAGTAAGCACTTTGGAAACATTTCCAAATCTCGGGAGTTTTGAAAATATTAGAAATTGAAAAGTTCTTAATTCCTCGAAAGTCATTTAGGGTCACAACCCCAAAGTTTATTTTCCAAAATGCAAATCCGTTAACAAAACACGGGGTCCACGACCCAACCATTCCGGTCATAAAACACAGGGTCCACGACCCGATCATCCACTTCAATTCACTTACAAGGACACATTACACATAACACATTATTCTTATGCCATTCTAGCCAAGCACCAAGACTCGATATATAATGTCTCTCGACCCCGAGCACAAAGCATAGTGATACTCCGGACAATATCACAATTAACGAAAACATCAACATCATCCTCAAGATGAAAACTACACCTGGTAACCCGCGACCGTACTCCTTAGTATCGGCCCCCAGACGCCCCGTCGAACACTCCGGGTGGGAAACCACTTCGGCGTCCGTACCCCTTAGTATCGACCACCAGACATCCCGTCGGACACTCCGGGTGGAAGTTCATCCACACACGCACCCAAGTCCACTTCCGTGGCCGTACCCCTTAGTATCGACCCCCAGACATCCCATCGGACGGGTGGAAGGAACAACACACACACACGTTCCAAAATCACAGTTGCAAACCACAAGCCTCGAAGGTCAATCACAGTATATATAGTCAAGGTACCTTACTAGAATGGCCAGTTCATCCAACATATACTCACGACCAAGTAACGATACGACTCATGCTAGAATTCCAACGATGCAGCTAGTACCAATAACATAGCAACGAGGGAAAAATACCTTTCCAACCACGACGAACGACACAATGTCACAGGGTCATCAATAGGCATATGTTCCATACATATCTCAAGGAAAGGTTAAGCTATAAATCTACAACGTCATAATCACACAAAACGATACCCCACACATACTTAGACAAGCATATTTAACAACGAAATCATACGAGTCATCTTTTAAGGAAGTATTGAAAAGCATATCAATTCCTTTGAAAGTTAATTTTAGACATTCATAAATCACGTATCGTAAATTTCCAACTAATATATCCACAAAACACGTAATGTATGGGCAAGATACTTGCCTCGATAATCGATACCAGACACTCCTAAAATCACGGCTCAGTCGGGACACCTCGAACACCTACGATTCTCCAGTGAAGGAAATGAATACACCCACGATCGAGAAGCTTGAAAAAAACGACGAATGGAAGGGTTCCGACTCGAGTTCTTCACAAGAATTCGACCCTAACAACATATAATCAATAAATCATCGATCATACGAGGAAGAATAATCGTAGAACGCCCGAAAACCCCTCTATGACATTTTACCGGACACCTTCAAGGCGTCTATCAAGAACTTCGACCAAAACAACGAATCGATACGATTCAACCATGGAATAACAAGGGAAAAGATGTAATACATCTAAATAATCATCAATCCATCATAATACCAAGTTAAATCGGATTAAACGGACGAAAACAACCAAAACACCCAAATTCCCCAAAACTAGATTTCTAGAAAATCTGACCTGATTCGATAGATCGGAGGATGTTATAGGATGGATGATTGATGATATGAACTCCAAGACTTCATGGATTTATTGTCCAACAACATCTCTCCATGATTAACCAAGCTCCAGCCGCGGAAAGGAAGAAAACGAGTGAGAAATGGCTGGAGAAAAACGCGTGCTGGCCTTAAATAGCCGATCGCACAGCTGTCTGCCCAGCCGAAGTGTGCCGCGGCACAGGGCCGAATCTGCCCCCAGTGATCGGCAGTGTGCCGCGGCCCGGACGAGTGTGCCGCGGCCCTGCCGGCATGTGCCGCGGCTCACAGTACAGAGGGGTTGGCCGATAATGAAACATGAGTGTGCCGCGGCCCGGACGGGTGTGCCGCGGCAATGACTCGGAAGTGTGCCGCGGCCCTGCCGGCCTGTGCCGTGGCTCACGGTACAGGCTGCTCGGCGAAAACTGGAAAATGAGTGTCTGAGATATTTCGACCATAACTCTCTCGTCCGGACTCCGATTGACTCGCCGTTTGAACCATTGGAAAGCTAATTTGATGCTTTATCACATTGTAAAGTTTCAGAATTTTTAGACTTTATAAGCGCCGGTGGTGATCTTACAAAGTCGACCAAATGCACAAAAACGATACTCCTCGACAAAACAATAATTATTCAACATGCAACGAAACACTAACGGACAACACCAACGATAAGTCGTACCCGGCGAACACCACAATACGGTACATCGTGCCGTACCCAACATAGCGGAAAATCTCAAGAAATCGCCAACAGAACAAAATGAACGACACAATCGACAAAAATTCAAAAATAGCCGGAACCGAGAATCTCGGGTATTACAAATACACTCCGTTTTATCACCAATGTATTTATACTAATTAATTAATCCAATTAATTAATTATATCAAATACAAATATATTTCTCTAAGAAATATAATTTATGAATTAAATTAATTACCAGTAACTTAATTTCAATTCATAAGACCGCTATTTGATTTATCCAATAAATTATAATTAGATATCCAATATCTAATATAATTAGAGAGATAATAAATTCATATTTATCCATCAACGATCATGATACGCGACTCTGTAGGTCCGTCTCATCCGGCATTGGGAGGAACCAAAGAGTGCGGGCAGCACTTAGCCAGCCTAGCGGGCCGCACTGTAAACCCCGATTAAGAATGAACGAAGGGATCATTCCAGAACCATTATGTCGTGAATACCATATACGTATAGACCCTTCATCAGATGTCCCGATCAAGTCTTCAGGTCACGGTAAAGCCAAACCCTACTGTTGACTCGACACTATACATGTGTTAATGCAAATCAAGACCGACTGATTACTAGTGTATCCAATACGACTAGATCAGAATGCTTTGGCCAAAGACTAATAATCTTATTTGCCATTAACCGTATAGGACATTCGCCTGCTCACTAACAGGAGATAGAATTCTTTCTTGGCGTACAGTAAAGACTACTACCTGCCTGTATAGTCCGCACTTTGAGGTTGACTCGGCGATTAAGCAAATGAGTCTAACTACTCTAATGTCAAAATAAACGTCACAATCACATCTCTTACTGAACCCTCAAGTCAAAGGTCCACGTATACTATCCCAACCTTTCGATTCGTCATCGACTCTGCAAGAGTGAATACTGTGTGACTGAATCAAGTATGAGTCATGTTCAAGTATATTGGTCCCACCAATATACTTATAACTATGCTATGAAGACATGCACACGCCCTAGCATCAGTTATACAAGTCTTACTCAAAAGCTTAATGCCCAATTTAAGTTATCGACTTGCGAACGATTTACGTAATAAACTTTAAACACTTCCAGTGCATATTCTCTTATCCGATAACGAGAGTGGAATGTTCGCTCTTATTTACATGGACTTCACTTCAATGTTTACCAAATCAAGAATGTATTTGAAATACAATAAACAATGAATGAATTATATTCCCTTTTATTAATTATTCCATAATTACAAGTACAATGCCCTTTCTCTCTCATCCCCTGAGTGGCATTCGAAGGCATATTCCTAACAGTGGATTGAAAGACATCTGAGATAAAAATTAAAACATTCATCACATAGTGCGTAGCAAATATATTGAAAAACCTCAAAACACAATATATATGCTAGCAACCAACACCTCAAAAACCCCGCATATGCAAGCCACGATCGTGTGGATGTTTACACACATTTTTCAAGTATAGTTTAACGTTTTTAATTTTACTATCTAGTCAAATTACGTTTATGAACATGGCCATGTATTAATTAACATAGACTCCGATGGGGAGCTTATTAATTAATACACCTAAGTGAACACCATAATTTAACAATCTTAAAATATTAACTTTTAAATAACAGTCCTACAGATGTAGAGGTCTTATCATAAAAAATAATATTTTGTCTTTTGTTATCATTTGAAATATAAAACTAGTGAACCTATAATTAGAACATCCGATATGGAGGAAGACCCCAATGTCAACGCACCTGCTAATTACTTCACAATTTAAATTAATTAGGGATGCCAATTTGATTTTATTTTAAAATAAATCAATTTAATCACTTAGTTGTTTTAGCCTTAAGGTTTTTAATTTTCTCGTCCTAACATGCAAGAAACGTATCACGCATACATTCATACATGCTATACGTCAAAACAGTAAAAACCAAAATAAAGAATGGATAAATTATCCAATTATCATGGTCTTCTTCCTTGATTTCAATCCGAGAAAATCTTCGACTCGATTTCTCCCACTGGATCAAGCATCTCGTCACTCCTCCCTGGCCGCCTTGGATTTCCAAAATTAAAGTTTCACTTTTATGCAAAATTGATTACATAAAAAAATTTCAATTTTAAATCCCGACTCTCCAGCAGACGCAACGAACGGCGGTGAAACGGACTGGACCAAAAACTGGACGACCCGACTAACCAAATAACCGCCCGAGCAGTCGCCGCGACTCCTGGCGAAGAGCCCGGTCTTGCTGCAAGCACCGTGCTCGCCGGCACACGTCGCTATTACGTGCCGCTATTCGCCACGATCGCCCAAAGCTCCTGTCCTGCTCGCTTACTTGGTGACTTCGTCTTCTCCGAATTCGATTACAATTTTACACAAAATAATATACATCGAATTTACAGAAAGATGACACGAAAAAAAATAAGATCTTAGATCTACCCGGAGATTTTCTCACGGGAAAAACCATTACATGGCTCAAAACTGGGCCAAACCAAAAATAAATAAATCATTCACATAACCATGATAATTGGATCATATTTCCTGGAACAACACATCTAGCGAAATACTCCAGCATCAAGTTGCATGAATATTTAAATTGCTATCAATTAATCATCAAAATTAATTAAAATAGCAAAAGCCTAAAAATCTGGCTCCGATACTAATTGTTGGAAATAAAATGTAGCGGAAGCGAAGTAGGGAAAAGTTTGATTAAAGCCTTTTACGCATCAAAGAGCACAAAATCTATTTAAGCATGCTAATTAATTAACTACTAAGATTAATAAGCAATTTAAATATTATTTATTATTTATTAAATAAATATATTGGTAAATTAAATCTCGTAATCTAGATCAAAGATCATATGATATTTACCTTTGGAGCGTAGTGGTTGTTTGCTCCTCGATCTTCTTCTATTTCTAACTTTAGATCTTCTAGAGTATGATCTGCTTTAATCCGGACGTTGTGTTGGAAACGAAATACCGAATCTTGCTTGGATAACAAATTGGATTGGTCGAACCAAGTTCCTCACGACTCTCGATTTTCCTTTCTTCAAATAATTCCGATTTGCAACAAGAATTAAAGTGTTATCTCAATTGTGGAAGCAAACACACATGTCAAGATCCACAACTAAACACCAAAAAGAAAAAATCGAAACCCTTGTGTCGGATGTATTATCATGGACGAAATTCCCCTTGCAAGTCCTATTTATAGGCTTTTGACTACTCTAGAGATCTTCAGGAGGATTAGGGTAGGGACTCCTAGTGCAACCCAACTTTCGATATTAATCTCGTTCCTATTATGGTCGAGTTTACTAATATCAATTCAGTCTACTAGAGAATCAATATTGCACTTCAAACCCAGATCCCAATTTACGAAATCGAGCTTCTTATTTAAATATATTATTTCCCGTGTTTAAGATATTGAATGTCCATTAATTAATTTTAAGCTACTGACAGTTTTAATTAATTAATATCTTATCCAAGAGTACCACTCGAACTTTATTATTATATCGGAATTAAATCCACCTACAGGGTTTAATATAATAATCATTATCGAGCTCCTCAAGGGGACACCATCAACCCGCACGAGTCGGGACATGGTTTCTAGTTATAATAATAATTATTATATAAATAATTATTGACTCTCACCCATGGCAAATCAAGGTAATAAATATTATAAATACACAAAAATATTATATACTTAGAATTAAGAAATAATAATTATCCGAGATTTACGTTCTTCTTACAGTTAGTACGGAAGACACTATCTCACTTCGATCCAGTTCAACGTATGAAAATACGCTAATGCATGCTAATAGTCAAGACCAACTAATCTCAAGCATACACTACAACATTTCACATAATTTGTCTAATAATTATATAGGTTGTGAACTATTATATTATTTTATAAGGCACCGATAATGTGATCTTTTATGTGATACCAACACACCACATTATCTACAATATCTATAGTTAGACATTTCATTCACATAAACATAGCGTGAATAAATATGCAAAATATGTGATTAAATGTAATTATTCTCATAGATAGTTATAGGGAAATAAAGTAATACATGCATAAAGTATACTTTGCAGTATTCAACCCTAACATTCTGCTCTCCCAGCATAACACCGATACCCCACACAACCTTCCCTAATGAGTTTTGCCGCCTTGATGGCGCTGATTATAAGTTTCTGACCCATCCTCTTGTGTCCCGTAAATGAATGCTCAGTAGCGTCCTCAACCAACATTGATATAACCCTCGTGCAATAATTCATTATCGCTCCATGTCTATCAAACCAGTCATTACCGAGGATCAAATCCTCATCAAGGATATCCACAACGATCAAGTTCGAAGGCCACACTCTCTCTGTGATTATCACCAGATAGTCTCTAACTTCCCTATCCCTCACAATTCTATCCCCGCTAGACAATTTAACCACAAAAGGTTCACAAACAGATAAGCATTCGATACTCAATCGACGCACACAATCCAAAAAGATGAACGAATGAGAAGCACCAGAATTGAAAAGCACTCTAACTGAATGAGAGAGAACATAAACGGTACCTGCAACCATGATGGCCTCTGGATCATCACCACTCCTCATCTCGTAAACACGCGGTTGTGCTGAACCAGCACTAGAGGCTCCCTCTTTAACGGACTGACCGTGTCCTCTTCCCCGATCGAAACTCTGAGATGGCTGACATGCTGATGACTTCTGATTAACACTTGGTTCTCCAGGCGTAGGAACGGATGCCTGAACCCCAATGATCTTTTCTCCCTCGGTACAAAATGCAGCTTTGTGGCCCACCTGACTGCAACTATAACATTTCAAAGGAGGTAGGTTGCAATCACGACTGATATGGCCCTGCTGGCCGCAGTTAAAACACGTCACGACTCGATTGGTAACACTAGGGCCGGTTTTGAATTTTCGATTGCCTCCAGATGTACGAAAAGACTTTCCAGATGAGTAGTTCACCGACCGAGATTTCTGTTGGTTGTTACTCTTACTACCAGAAAAATTACCAGAGGTCTTCTGCTTCTTACCTTCACTAGCTGTCTCTGTAGCCGCGAAGGACATATCATAGGCCAGTGCCGTGCCCTGATACTCCTTCAGTATAGTACAAGCAAATCCCGCCATGAGTGTCGAATTTTTGGCTTCATCCGCATATCAAAGTGTCGGATTTTAGCTCTCTCCTCTCTCACTTGACCCTTAACGTGGTTGAGCTGCTGATTGTACTCGATTATTTCCTGTGATACGGGAATGTGCTGGGGTTTAGCCTCGAAAAAGGCTCGGATTTTGGCCTCTTGGACAGGCCACGGGCAATACTCGGCTTCCATAAATTCTTTAAATTCGTCCCAAGTAACCTCATAGTCTTGAAATTCGCCTGCCTACCACCAGCTAGCAGCCTCTCTCGTCAGAAAAATTGAGCAATCGGCACTTTACGTGCCTCTGGACAGTTCACCGCCACAAAAACCTTATTCATCTCGTTAATCCAGTTTTTCCAACCAACTGGATCTGTAGCACCAATGAACTGAGCAGGGCGCATTTGGATCACAGCTCGTAACCATTTCTCTGCCCTGATATCCGCCACAAGAGGTGGGTTGTTGAGTTGAACCGCCTGGGTCAAAAGAGCCATCTAATTAGCACTTTCTGCAATATAGCGGCCACACCTATACCCGCATTATTCCCTGCGGAATTTCCTTGACTGGCCAACTGGTCTTTCTGACCATCAGTACTAGGATGAACTAAACTCGACAATTAGGAGTAGTCGAACCAGCATCCGAATTGAGAGACATGGCCGCCCAACCGGCTGCGTCATGCCATCGACCGCGTCCGCGTCCTCTACCAGCTGACATTCTAAAGGATAGAAAAAGAGGAAAATACATAAGTGCAGTTCAGAATATAACTGTCATGGTGACCGGTTTCCTACATTACGAAGTCGAAAGACAAGACGGTAAAGACGATAAGAGGGATAAGAGAACTTACGAGTACCGGTCGTACTAAAATGATGGCAGTGCGATGATACTGTAGTTACAAACCCCGTGACTAGACCCAAAAGACCCACTACCTAGGTATCCATAAACCTAGTCTCCGATACCATAATCTGTAACACCCCAAAGTAGGCGGATATTACAGTGCCGTGGACCCCCGATTGGGACCCACTAGGCGAATGAAAACTGATGAATTAAATAATATAATTGTAGTACCGAACCACATTATATTACCAAATACTCCGATGAGGAGCTTAAGTACATTACACCAGGACAAAACAGAATACTAGTATATTTTATATGAAGATAAAATACACCACCCTGAATAAATAAACGTCTCAAACGGAATTTGCAGCGGAAATACAAATGAAGAGAAATAAGAATGATCAAATGATCAAATGATCAATTAAGCGGAATGACTGCCCCTACTAGTATCATCGACTCTCGCCGTCAACATGCTCTTCCCGTGCCTTTGCCTTGCCGTGACTAAGCAAAATCCCCAACGGGGTCATACACGTAACAACAATCCTCAAGGGTTGAAAATACACAATCATGATTTAACTAAAGTTATGAAATATCCTTAATTATGAATTACATCAAGAGGAGTATCATAGTACGCCCGTAGTGTTCTCGTGCAAGTGTACAAGACGAATGACCGACACCCCCGTCCTTGTACCTAATTAGTCTCACGGAGTTAAGCTTTACCGTGTGCACGGTCCAATGTATCGGTGAACCCAAGACATGACCATCATGTGCTCGACTAAAAATTCCACACATCCGCACCCGGCCACGCAATATGAACCCAGAAGGTCATATGAACGAGAATGACCACAATGAATATCAATGAATAATAATTCGACAAGTTCAAGAATGACTCACCGAAATGGAAATAACGGTAAGAAGTGATTGATAACTCAATGAAATGATTGGAACCGCTGCTCGTGAATGAAGTGATTATTCGGCAATTACAAATCTCAATATGGTTAATACAATGATGAATGAATTATGATTATGAATGAACAACAACAGAAGGAATGAATATCCTTTTAACCGAGTAAGAATTAACTTACACAACAACGATGAAGAATGTCCGTCCACGAACAACGTCCTAAATGAAATGTCGGTCGCTCGAACAACCTTGAATAACACAATTACCAATAATTCGATCATTACACGAATCAAATACGATCATAACCGACTCAAACGTCGATACAACAATATCCAAACTCGAATATATCGAAACCAACTCCAAGATGAGTATTTCAAACCATCGAGATACTTTCAATGATATCAATAATCTCATAGGAATCCACAATTCAAGATTACAACAACGTCAATCGGAAATCCCCAAATTACCCGAAGTCAACCCCAAGGGTTCTTGATATAAATCCCAAAAACAGCCATTAAATCCGTAGGAATACATTTATCCAAGGTAGATAATTCATATCTAATATATTCCAACAACAATCCAAGCTTATACGAAGAAATCGGAAGGAAAAACCTAAAAATCCGAAATTCTAGATCCAAGAGATTAATACCTTTGATTTGATGAGATGAAGATGATGAAATGATGATTAATCCAAATGATGAGCTTGAAGATGATGATAGATGAATACACCTCGAAGGAAACTCTCCAAATCGTCCGAAATCGCCCAAAACCGAAGAGAAAATGAGAAGGAATGATAAATGACGAAATATGGGCTACACGCCTACACTGTCCAATTTATAGTCACTCCAGGTTAGCGTGCGCTAGCCCTTGTGCGTAGCATGCGCTAACGGGTATTTTGGGTAGTCCAGTACCCACTGACCGAAAACGGTAGCGCGCGCTATGTACCTTTTTGTAGCGTGCGCTACGGCTATGCACTTAGCGTGCGCTAACCACAAAATATTAGCGTGCGTTAACGAATTATCTGATGCCCAGTACTGGAGTCCAGAACCTTCTGTCCTCTGGTCTGATCTCGGTAGCATGCGCTACAACCAACAATTAGCGTGCGCTACTACACCATTTGCGTACGCTAAAACCACTCATAACGTGCGCTATGAATTAATCCAATGCAGTCCAGTAGCCACTGGACTCAACCTGATCCGTCCTTAGCGCGCGCTACACCAAATATTAGCGTGCGCTACTACAACCCACTAGCGCGCGCTACTTACCATTCGTAGCGTGCACTACTTATAACTCACCTGCAGTCCAGTACCTTCTGGACTGCAGCCAGGGTAACTTTAGCGTGCGCTAATGCTGAGTGGTAGCGTGCGCTACCTGTACTCAATTAGCGCGCGCTAAAAGAGTACGTAGCGTGCGCTACTCCTCACGTACAACCCACAATGAAAATGACAATGATGATAAACACGGCACGAAACTCCAATTAGATTAGTGATGAATGACGATTGATACACGATACAATTACTCTGAACGATGAATACCATGATTGAATATGAGTGACAAATGATCATCAATGAGTGAAATTACTGAATGATAAATACTGAATGATAATTACTGAATTACAACCGGGTATTACATACACCCCCCTTAAAAGAGTTTCGTCCCCGAAACTAAGGGTCAAACAACTCGGGATAACTCTCCCGCATACTATCCTCGGCTGCCCAAGTAGCCTCTTCGACTCCATGTCTAGACCACTGAATTTTAACCAAAGTAATCGTCTTATTCCTCAACTGTTTGATTCGCCGCTCTAAAACTCGTATAGGACGCTCCTCATATGAATGATCATCGGCGATCTCGATTTCGTCGAACTGAAGTATGTGACTCGGGTCGGCAACATACCTATGCAACTGAGAGACGTGAAACACATTATGAATTCGGCTCAACGCCGGAGGTAAAGCCAATCGATAAGCTAACTCGCCTACTCGATCCAAAATCTCAAACGGTCCAATGAATCTCGGACTCAACTTTCCCCTCTTCCCAAAACGGAAGATACCACGACTCGGGGATACCTTGACCAACACGTGGTCACCTGTCTCAAACTCTAATGGTCGACGACGGTTATCTGCATATGATTTCTGTCGACTCTGAGCGGTCAACAAACGACTCCTGATTAAAGCTACCTTCTCACGGGCGGATATAAGCATATCGGGCTCGGTGCCGATTAATTCTGATAGGTCATCCCAACACAAAGGAGATCGACAACGACGACCATACAAGGCCTCGTAAGGTGCCATCTTAATCGAAGCATGCCAACTATTATTATACGTGAACTCGATCAATGGTAGTTGGGCTTCCCAATCGTCTTTCCAATCAAGGACGCATGCCCTCAACATGTCCTCTAATGTCTGAATAGTCCTCTCTGATTGCCCGTTGGACTGAGGATGAAAGGCGGTACTGAGATTAAGCTGGGTTCCTATAGCACGATGGACTGATTTCCAAAAATGCGACACAAACCGTCCGTTACGATCAGAAACGATACTTTTAGGAGTACCGTGCAGTCTCACTATCTCTTTGATGAATAACTGGGCAAGTCTCTCGGGACCCCAAGTATCCTTAATCTCAAGAAAATGAGCTGATTTAGTTAAGCGGTCCACAATTACCCAGATCGTATTCATGCCACGACGACTCGTCGGCAAACTCATGATGAAATCCATAGAAATGTCTTCCCACTTCCATTCTGGAATAGGGAGAGGTTTCAAAGATACCCACGGCCGCCGATGTTCAATCTTAACTTGTTGACAGTTAAGCATCTCGAAACAAATTCCGCGACTTCTCGCTTCATATTACTCCACCAGTAATTTTGTTTCAAGTCCTTGTACATCTTGTTAGACCCCGGATGAATGTAATAAGGGGTAGCATGAGCTTCTTTCAAAATCGAGTTTTTCAACTCGTCATTCGCCGGCACGCACAACCGATTCTTAAATCTCAAAAGTCCATCCTCGTGGACTACGAATCCAGGGCTTTCCTCGAGCCACATCCTCACGGATGCACAACAATGATGGGTCCGAACCCCGATTCTCTCTGATTACCTCCTCAAGTGACGATGAGATCTCCAACATACAAAGCCGTCCCGACTCAAGCTGCACCTCGATCTCGGGTCTAAGGAATTCCTCACAAGCTCCTTCGAATCAAGTAAACGGGCAAGCATCTGCTCCTGAACGGACTTACGACTCAAGGCGTCGGCGACAACGTTCACCTTGACCGGGTGGTAAAGGATCTCGATATCATAATCTTTGATTAGTTCCAACCACCGCCTCTGTCACATATTTAATTCCTTCTGAGTAAATATATACTTTAAACTCTTGTGATCGGTGAAAATTTGACAGGTGACGCCATAAAGTTAATGACGCCAGATTTTCAAAGCGAACACCACGGCTGCTAGCTCCAGATCGTGTGTCGGATAATTAACCTCGTAAGGTATCAATTGCCGTGAAGCATAGGCAATAACCTTTCCATTCTGCATGAGCACACATCTGAGACCCTGTCCGGACGCATCACTATAAACCTCAAATCCTTCCGTCCCCTGCGGCAAGGAAAGTACAGGTGCTGACATTAACCGGCTCTTGAGTTCCTCAAAACTCTGTTGACACGCGTCAGACCACGTGTATTTCTTATCCTTTCACAAAAGGTTCATCAAGGGTTGAGCGATTCTAGAAAATCCCTCCACAAATCGCCGATAATAACCCGCTAATCCGAGGAAACTTCGGATTTCCTTAACATTCTTCGAAGGTAGCCAATCTCGAATAGCCTCCGTCTTCTGAGGATCGACCCGAACTCCGTCTGATGAAATTATGTGTCCGAGAAACGTCACTTCGGACATCCAGAACTCACATTTGGAAAACTTCCCATAAAGTTGTTCTCGTCTCAACACGTCGAGCACTTGATGAAGGTGAAACTCGTGTTCCTCCCGGTCACGAGAATAAATCAAAATGTCATCGATGAAGACAACAACAAACTGATCCAAAAAGTCGATGAAAACCCGATTCATTAACTCCATGAATACCGCAGGTGCATTAGTTAATCCAAACGGCATAACCACAAACTCATAATGACCATAGCGTGTTCGAAACGCCGTCCTCGCGATATCCGACTCTCGAATCTGCAACTGATGATATCCAGATCTTAAGTCGATCTTGGAAAATACTGAAGCTCCCTGAGGTTGGTCTAAGAGATCATCAATACGGGCTAAGGGATACTTATTCTTAATTGTCACCCTATTCAACTCCCGATAATCGATACACAAGCGAAAAGAACCATCTTTCTTCTTGACAAATAACACTGGTTCTCCCCACGGGGACGCACTCGGTCGAATATAACCCTTCTCGAACAACTCCTCAAGTTGGTTCTTTAATTCCTGCATTTCGGTCGGGGCCATCCGGTACGGTGCCTTCGATATCGGGGACGTACCAGGCTCCAACTCAATCGTGAATTCCACATCCCTCTGTGAAGGCAAACCAGGTAACTCATCTGGAAAAACATCGGCATATTCCCTCACTACCGGAATATCCATCAACATTACTGATGACTTCTCGGTTTTGGTCATATAGCACCAATAACCGACACATCCCTGATTTAGTAATCTCACTGCTTTCATCAAATTAATGACCTTACCAGAACAACCGGGATTACCTCCCTGAAAAACAAATTCAACCCCATCGTCTGAAATGATAGTGATCATACGCTTACGGACACTAATGATGGCATCATGACGATCCATCCAATAAATACCCAAGATGACGTCGTCTCTCGGCAAATCTACTACGATTAGGTCTGCTGGCCATACACGACCATGAAACTGAATCGGACAATTCTGAATCTCACGATTACCGATAATTCGTCTACCATCAGGTAGACCAATGACATAAGGCTCACAACTAGTAGCACTACCCAGTGGTAGTCTACTCAAACATGACTCGGAAATGAATGAATGCGATGCACCAGTATCAAAAAGGGTACACACAGGTTGAGATAGAATATAGAGTGTACCTGAGATCATTTGGGCCTCTGGATCACCGGTCTTCTTCATCTCATAAATCTAGGGCTTGCTAGTCCCGGCACCGGACGCTCCCGTCTGCTGGCTATAGGCTCCACCTTTAGTCGCTCCTGTCGTTTTAAACGACGCTGATTGAGTGGCCTGATTCTGAACGGCTGACTGCTTAGGGGCCTGAGATGACGTCTGAGTAGGTTTGGAGTCCCTACGGCAAAAACGGGCCTTATGCCCAGCAATTCCACAATTATGACACGTGATAGTCTGCCTCGGGCATTTGGTGCTGACGTGACCCGGTTCTCCACAATTAAAATAGGTGATGGCCAAACTGGCCGCTCGTGACTGAGATTCCGCGGTTTTAGACGTCACAGGAGGTCGCTCAGAAAAAGCAGAGCCCGCACGAGGTTTCTTGAAGGTTGTCTGACCGCCTTCAAACTGGTTACGATTCTTCGATTTCTTGCTAGCAGACGAAGGTTGCTGCTTAGCAATTTCCTTAGCAGTAAGCTCATAAGTGAGAGCTTTCTCAATGAATTCGGCCAATGTGGTGCAATTATGATTAAGCAACTGTAGTCTCATACGGGGTTTCAGCCTCTTGCTGAAATACTTGATTTTATCCGCCTCTGAATGAATGATGGATGAGGCGAAAGGGAGAAGTTCCTGAAATTTCTCGGCAATGGTGAGAACATCCTCGTTTGCTGAGGGGTCGGGTGTGAGTAATTCTGACAGCTTGGCCTCTCTGAGTGGGTCCGGATAATACCTCTCCATCATGAGAGTCTTGAACTGCTCCCAAGTACATGATACTTCGGTGGGCTTCAACGACAACCACCAAGAATGAGCGCTCTTACCCAGATAGTAAGCCGCAACTGAAACTTTGTGTCCTTCGGGACACTCTACCATCGCAAATAGCTTCTCGAAGTGTTCGAGCCAATGAACAATATCCTCCGGCTCAGACGAGCCTTCAAAAGTAGGTGGCCTTTGGCGAGAAATGTCGCCGATGATACTGCTCACATTCCTCTCTTGCCTCTGAGGTGGCGGCGGAGGAGCCTGTTGATTTTGATTAACTGAGTTGTGCATCGTCTCCATAAGTTGTGCCATCTGCGTCATTTGGGCCATCATGCCCTGCATAAAAGCGAGTGGGTCAACCCGAACACCTTCTGACTGAGCTGTGTCCCGGGTACGACTCCCTGATAGTGAATGATCACGACCAGGTGAATGAGTGGCAGCATCGCTGCTCGATGAATTAGCATTATTCCTCGCGTTCGCACGTGTATTCACACGAGCTCTCGGGATTCGGCCCGCACCACAACCTCGTCCTCTTCGTCCTCTTCTTGCTCTCTCCATACTGAAGTAGGAAAGTCACATGATGATTATATTCCCCGCATGAATATCACGTTATGATTATGACATGAGATGATGGAAATGAGCATACACGCTCTAACACAGTGATTACATGAATGATTAACTGAGGTGACATGATTATCCGATGAAATTATTGAAATGATTATCTTGAACAAGTTAACAAGATTAATGATATGATCTTCCAGATCAACAACCGAGTAATGAAATAAATTGAGTGATTAATGAGTTAGCATGACCGTCCTGGTCAAAATGAAAATGATGATTGAGGATTGTTAACTGATGAATTATGAAGGAATGATTCTTGCCAGAAATTATACCATGGCGTTAGAAATCTTACAGTTCTTGGTCTGATTGGCTCGGCATTTGCACAGGTCACACGTGACGCGAAAGTCCAATGATACTAGTCCGATGACGATGATTTCAAATGAGACATGACTTGGAGGGTAGTATTCAAAACCACGCTCCGATACCAACTCTGTAACACCCCAAACTAGGCGGATATTACAGTGTCGTGGACCCCCGATTGGGACCCACCAGGCGAATGAAAACTGATGAATTAAATAATATAATTGTAGTACCGAACCACATTATATTACCAAATACTCCGATGAGGAGCTTAAGTACATTACACCAGGACAAAACAGAATACTAGTATATTTTATATGAAGATAAAATACACCACCCTGAATAAATAAACGTCTCAAACGGAATTTGCAGCGGAAATACAAATGAAGAGAAATAAGAATGACTAAAATGACTGAAATGACTGAATTAAGCGGAATGACTGGGGCCCCCTACTAGTATCACTGGGACTCCTCGCCGTCAATATGCTCTTCCCATGCCTTTGCCTTGCCGTGACCTGAAACAAAATCCCCCAACGGGGTCAGTTACACAGAACAACAATCCTCAAGGATTGAAAATACACAATCATGATTTAACTGAAGTTATGAAATATCCTTAATTATGAATTACGCTGAAGAGGAGTACCATAGTACGCACGTAGTGTTTTGTGCAAGTGTACAAGACGAATGACCGGACACACCCGTCCTTGTACCTAATTAGTCTCACGGAGTTAAGCTTTACCATGTGCACGGTCCAATGTATCGGTGAACCCAGTACATGACCATCGTGTGCTCGACTAAAAATTCCACACATCCGCACCCGGCCACGCAATATGAACCCAGAAGGTCATATGAACGAGAATGACCACAATGAATATCAATGAATAATAATTCGACGAGTTCAAGAATGACTCACCGAAATGGAAATAACAGTGAAGTGATTGATAACTCAATGAAATGATTGGAACCGTCGTTCCTCGTGAATGAAGTGATTATTTGGCAATTACAAATCTCAATATGGTTAATACAATGATGAATGAATTATGATTATGAATGAACAACAACAGAAGGAATGAATAACCTTTTAACCGAGTAAGAATTAACTTACACAACAACGATGAAGAATGTCCGTCCACGAACAACGTCCTAAATGAAATGTCGGTCGCTCGAACAACCTTGAATAACACAATTACCAATAATTCGATCATTACACGAATCAAATACGATCATAACCGACTCAAACGTCGATACAACAATATCCAAACTCGAATATATCGAAACCAACTCCAAGATGAGTATTTCAAACCATCGAGATACTTTCAATGATATCAATAATCCCATAGGAATCCACAATTCAAGATTACAACAACGTCAATCGGAAATCCCCAAATTATCCGAAGTCAACCCCAAGGGTTCTTGATATAAATCCCAAAAATAGCCATTAAATCTGTAGGAATACATTTATCCAAGGTAGATAATCCACATCTAATATATTCCAACAACAATTCAAGCTTATACGAAGAAATCGGAAGGAAAAACCCAAAAATCCGAAATTCTAGATCCAAGAGATTAATACCTTTGATTTGATGAGATGAAGATGATGAAATGATGATTAATCCAAATGATGAGATTGAATATGATGATAGATGAATACACCTCGAAGAAAACTCTCCAAATCTTCCGAAATCGCCCAAAACCGAAGAGAAAATGAGAAGGAATGATAAATGACAAAATCTGGGCTACACTGTCCAATTTATAGTCACTCCAGGTTAGCGTGCGCTAGCCCTTGTGCGTAGCGTGCGCTAACGGGTATTTTGGGTAGTCCAGTACCCACTGACCGAAAACGGTAGCGCGCGCTACGTACCTTTTTGTAGCGTGCGCTACGGCTATGGACTTAGCGTGCGCTAACCACAAAATATTAGCGTGCGCTAACGAATTATCTGATGCCCAGTACTGGAGTCCAGAACCTTCTGTTCTCTGATCTGATCTCGGTAGCGTGCGCTACAACCAACAATTAGCGTGCGCTACTACACCGTTTGCGTACGCTAAAACCACTCATAGCGTGCGCTATGAATTAATCCAATGCAGTCCAGTAGCCACTGGACTCAACCTGATCCGTCCTTAGCGCGCGCTACACCAAATATTAGCGTGCGCTACTACAACCCACTAGCGCGCGCTACTTACCATTCGTAGCGTGCGCTACTTTTAACTCACCTGCAGTCCAGTACTTTCTGGACTGCAGCCAGGGTAACATTAGCGTGCGCTAATGCTGAGTGGTAGCGTGCGCTACCTGTACTCAATTAGCGCGCGCTAAAAGAGTACGTAGCGTGCGATACTCCTCACGCACAGCCCACAATGAAAATGACAATGATGATAAACACGGCACGAAACTCCAATTAGATTAGTGATGAATGACGATTGATACACGATACAATTACTCTGAACGATGAATACCATGATTGAATATGAGTGACAAATGATCATTAATGAGTGAAATTACTGAATGATAAATACTGAATGATAATTACTGAATTACAACCGGGTATTACATAATCTGTAACACCCCCGAGATATTCAGGGTATGTCACAGCGCCGTGAATCCCATATGAAACTCACAAGGCTATATTTATACAAAATTCATAACAAAATAACATCAATAATTTTCTAACAACATCAAAAACCACCAAATATTTATCGGGTTAACCGATGAAACTCCAAAGACCATACTCAAATCCACAATGGACAACAAGTCCAACATAATTAACAAGAAGAAAACAACCTATATAGTACTCGAGTACCAACTAACAATTCATAACAAAACAAAATCCCAAAAGGCAAGACTCGAATAAAGACAACATGAATCTTCATAGTATCACGCCTAGCCGTCACCATCGTACTGCCCCGGTACTCGTCCAATCGCATTCTTCGTACCTGAAATATATGAAACGTATTCTCCCCAAATGGGGTTAGCTGTGGAATAGCTAGTATAAGTAATACAAACGAACTCTTACATATTACGATTTCAAAGTACATGCATCATTAGTTTTCCAAAGAAATTAAGATAATGATTTCCGGAAATGCAATGTCCTTAAATGTACCACAGTAATATAAATCCTCCCGATTAACCATGGACCTAGCCATGCACGGATCCCTCCAAGGCCCCGTCAGACCCTTCCAGAGTGGTTAACCCCAGTGTTCGTGGACCCAACCAAATGTGGATCTCTCCGAGGCCCAGCCGGACCCTTCCGGATTGAACGTATACGCTCTAACACTCATATACATCACTTTGCACATTTAAGCATGTAAGTTCGTAAGAATTACTTGCATTTGAGACATGTTGGGATGTTTCGAGATGGTAAACAACCACCGTTGAAAGAATTCAGAGATTACGAACCTGGACGATTCATAAAACGACTATCAACAACAATACGACTGGAATAAAAACTGAAACACGCCCGAAAACCCCACCTACGATTCATGTGATCCGGTAACACAACACATAGAGGGAGGGTTACAACCAAACCCTCTTGATTTCACAAAAACTCATAAATTAAACCATGATTTCGTAGGGGAAATATTAACCTGGGGTAGTTAAATAATACACATCATGATTCTACGAATAATTTGAAAAAACCCCAGGGGAAATAGCCAAAACCCCCAAAATCTCGAAAGTTAGGGTTCTACGAAGTATAACCTCGATTCGAGGGAGAAATAAGGTGGAACGATGATAAAAACACATTAGGAACCCAGAAATGATGTTGGATGATGATGTTCTAACAATATCTCATCAATGGTGTCGCCCAAATCGCCGCTCAGAGGAGAAGAAAGGAAAATAGAAGAAACCCGCAGAAAAAACACTGAACCAGGTATATAAATCGGTCCACTATAACGTACGTAAGTCATAGAAACTTAACGTATGTTATGAACTTAGTGTACGCTATGCACTAACTGTTACGTACGTAAGGGCATGACAGGAGTCTCTGTCTGATCCTCTGTAGGCTATAATGTAAGCACTTACGTACGTATGCCAGATGAGACTAACGTACGTTATATATCACCGATAACATACATAATCCTCAAGCAGTTCAGAACTGTTCAGAGCCGATTATTTTGGGATAGAATATCACTGAGTCTAAATGTGACGATTGACGAAACCTGAGGACACGCTTACGAAGGGTTCAAGTCGACGAACCTAAGCGCTACAAGAAAATACGATTCCGACTACCCGAAGGTTCGGCAAACAATAACGAAAGTAATTATCCTAAACTTTTAGGAAATTACAAAACAGCCCAAAATGCTCGAAAAACACGATACGAGGTCGAACAACCAAACCAAAGCTCACAACACGACGAAATTGAGTAAAATAAATGCGAAACGTGCTTGTATGTCAAAATATGCAGAATTAAACATTCTCAAAATATCAAGACGGTTACAAGCGAGTCGCTGAAAATGGAAAATACACCAAAATGGAAATCACTAAGAATAGAAAAAATGTGGATATTACAATAAGAACCAAGTCTTTAGTCCTCTTCAGGTTCTTAAGAATGTTCTTTACAGCAGTCCTGTAACACCCCAAAAGGCGGCTATTACAGTGCCGTGAATCCCACACTGGGACCCACCAGGCGATATTCAAAACAGATTAAACAAATATTATTTGTGATACCGAACCACAATGAATAGTTATTACTCCGATTAGGAGTTTATTAAAATATGGCCAACGGCCTTACAATACACAAGATCCGAAAAACAAGTATAAACCATATGGGGATGGAAAATACTTCAAATGTCAAATTCAACCAAATAGCAATTTAAATGAAGCAGGAAATAACATAACACGGTTTAACATAACCGGACAACAAAGATGTGGGGCCCCCGAACTAGTATCCTTCGAACCCTTCGCCGTCGACATGCTCTTCCCGTGCCTTGCCTTTGCCTCGACCTAAAATACAATACAAGTATTTCGCCCAACACAGGTCGATATACATGATAATCAATTCTTCCGACATTATACAATTCACATATATATAGATTTCAAAGAAATCATTCCGACTATCAATCATACCCCTGGTGTATGAAACGATCACCACAAGCATCCAATACTATGGACGATTTAACAAGATGGCTCAAGATGGACATCACAAGACGCCCGACCCGAAATGTGTCCGTATACATGTCCGCCCGTATACGGAATCCGTAATATACGTGGGACAATGTATCTAATTAGCCTCACGAAACTACGTCTCGTGTGCACGATCAATGCGGAATAATATCCACGCATGACTATATATGTGCCTGGCTAAAAATCCTACACAATGACCAATCGGAACGCAGATATGATTCCGGATATGTCACGATACAACATGACAACAAATTCAACAAATCACATATCCGATTAAGGATCAAGAAAACTCACCGAAGTGAAAATAAGACCAACGAGATCAACGATTCATAACGACGTACTTGGGAATGCAACCCCATGAAGAAAACGGAATAACGTCGAGGACAATGTCAAATCACGACAAACATTTCATGAACAATTCATACATATGAAAGATATAACCATCACAAGAATCTAATCATCATTATAACCAAGCAAGATAACTTGCCTCAAATCCGTAAGCGAAAGATAGTCCTTCTCCAAATGATCAAACGGACGGTATCCTCGGTTAAACACTCAATCGAACAAGCAACCTTGAATGAAACGTAATTCATTCAATAACATATTCACATAATATTAATATCAATTCGTAGGAAACGACGCCCGCAACCTACTCGAATAATTCATTCCACCCTAATGAATACCTTAACGATAAATGGAAGGTTTCAATACATCTAATTCATCTTCCAAAATCGGATTACCATACCAAAAGTGTCCTTTAATTCTCTTGTTATTCTATGAACAAAACATCTTCAATTTGCCAATAAAATGGGTTTAAATCAAATTCTCATGTTCGACAACATCTACTATTATAAAAGGATAGTCATAATGAATTTGATAGTCAATCTACCATGACAATATCGTTCATAAACAGCATCATCTTCTTAAGAACACTATCTATTTAGTATGATGATGAACCACATTCTAAGTTATCAACACATTAGATTAATGAAAAGTTATTGTTGTAGTTATCAAGATCCTTATCATTCTTCAAAGACTTGTGAAGCTGAACCATAATGATTTAAAGCTTCTAAGATTTCTGAATAAGATCATCTAATCCTATCTTTAACATTATCAAGTTCTTGTCAAGGTAATTAAATACCTAAAATGGTGTTTAAACACTCTATGATATCAAGTTCTTGATTAAATCCAGCTATGATGAAGCTAACCGATCCAACAATGTTCTACTGAGTTAAATTCGTCCAGGAAGATGAGTAATGCTAACTATAAACATGATTACCATCACTACAACATCAAGAACTCATCTAATCTAAACCCTCATTTATCATATTCATCAAAAGTGTTAAAAAGGTTGGATTAAAACTATGTTTTACTTGATTAATCTAACTCTAGGTGAAGTATAATTCGTCATTAACATCAACATAAGAAAATAATGCAGAGAGGAAAGTACACCTACCTCCAGAAATGAAGAACAACTTCAATGCTATGAGAAAATATACTCCAAACTCAAGAACAACTCCTAGTCTCCAAGGAAATGAACTCCACTCCAAGATTTAATGCTTAGAAACAAGTTGGTGAAGGTTGATATCGTTTTGGTAGTGCAGAGGTATGATATGTGAAGAGAGAAATTCGGTTTGGGGTTGTGAAGAAATGAAAAACAGGCTGGTCCTATAAATAGACTGTGCAGACTTAGCGCACGCTATCGGAACAGTTTAGCATACGCTAATGCACTTACGTACGCTATCCGGTCGATATTACGTACGTAAGCGGCTTACAGTGGCTACTGTCTTGAATTATCGCAGGCCGTTAGCGCACGCTAATGAGAAATGGGTTACGCACGCTAATAAAAGTAGATTCTCACCGACACGACAGCTCAGACCATGATCACATGCATGCTAACGGCTAAGGAGTTCACGTGCTGAAGTCAACTGATGCCAGATTCCTCTTAGCGTACGCAACAGAGGAAACCTTACGCACGCTAAGGCACAGGATTAGCGTACGTTAATCGTACTGTGTAGCGTACGCTACATCAACAGAAAAATTCGAAAATGCAACTCTCTAATTAACATCGAATCATCACATATGAAATGAAATAACAACGATATGATATTCAAATCTATAATACCTCAACATAATACTAAATGCAACGATTTATGATAATCAGATTATCCGAATAATACAACGACAGGTAAAAATGAAAAGTTACAGTCGGATATTACATACTCCCCCTTAAAAGGAGTTTCGTCCTCGAAACTAAGGGGTAAATAACTCAGGGTATCTCGCTTGCATACTATCCTCGGTCTCCCACGTAGCCTCCTCGACTCCGTGTCGTGACCACTGAACTTTCAGTAGGGGAATCGTCTTGTTCCGCAACTGCTTGATCCTCCTCTCGAGTATCCGTACAGGACGCTCCTCGTACGAATGATCCTCTGCTAATTCAATATCTTCGAATTGAAGTACATGGCTCGGATCAGCAACATATTTCCTCAACTGGGAGATATGAAACACGTTGTGAATCTTACTCAAAGTCGGTGGCAAAGCTAGTCGATAGGCCAGATCGCCTACACGCTCCAAAACCTCAAACGGCCCAATGTACCTTGGGCTCAGCTTGCCCCTCTTCCCGAAACGAAAAACACCTCGTGTAGGAGACACCTTCATTAACACATGGTCACCAACCTCGAACTCAAGCGGTCGTCGTCGGTGGTCAGCATAAGACTTCTGTCGACTTTGAGCCGTTAACAACTGACTCCTAATCAAAGTGATCTTCTCACGGGCTGCTAACAACATATCGGGTTCCGTACCCAGAGATTCTGACAGTTCGTCCCAACACAAAGGGGACCTACAGCGACGGCCATACAATGCCTCATACGGTGCCATCTGAATCGAAGCGTGCCAACTATTATTATAAGTGAATTCTACCAAAGGCAGCTGGGCTTCCCAATCGTTATTCCAATCAAGAGCACATGCTCTCAACATATCCTCTAGAGTCTGGATGGTTCTCTCCGACTGACCATCGGTCTGTGGATGAAAAGCCGCATCAAATTCAATCGCGTGCCCATCGCACGATGAACCGCCTTCCGTAAGTGTGACACAAATCGCCCGTCACGATGCGATACAATGCTCTTGGGGGTACCGTGTAGTCTCACAATTTCCTTAGTAAACAGCTGGGCCAATCTCTCGGGGCCCCTCGTGTCCTTAATCTCCAAGAAGTGGGCTGATTTGGTCAGACGGTCCACAATCACCCAAATCGTATTCATTCCTCGATGACTCGTCGGCAAGCTAGTGATAAAATCCATAGATATGTCCTCCCATTTCCACTCAGGAATCGGGAGCGGTTTGAGATTCTGCAGTCGCCGTGCTCAATCTTAACCTCGCCGATGTCAAACACCTCGAAACGAATTCGGCAACCTCACGTTTCATATTCCCCCACCAATAATTCTGCTTCAAATCCTTATACATCTTGCTAGAGCCCGGGTAAATAGAGTACGGGGTAGCATGGGCTTCCCTCATGATAGAGTTCCTCAATTCTTCGTCAGCGGGTACACAAACTCGATTTCTAAAACGTATCAATCCATCCTCGTGGATAACGAATCCAGGGGCTTTCCCTTGGGTTACTTCATCCCGAACTCGAGATAAGAATGGGTCCGTAACTTGTTTCGATTTGATCATATCATCAAGAGACGAAGAAATCTCAAGGGTGCAAAGTTGTCCCTGAACACGCTGTAACCAAACTTCAATTTCTGGCCTCATAAGGTCCAACTGCAACTCCTCTCAGTGTTGCCAAACGGCTCAAGATCTCGCTTCCCGCACTGCCTTACGGCTCAATGCGTCGGCAACCACATTTGCTTTACCCGATGATAAAGGATCTCGATATCATAGTCCTTGATTAATTCTAGCCACCTTCTCTCTCATGTTCAACTCTTTCTCGAGTAAAAATGTACTTTAGGCTCTTGTGGTCTCAGAAGATCCGGCAGTAACTCCATAAAGATAGTGACGCCGCATTTTCAAAGCAAACACCACTACCGCTAACTCCAAGTCATGGGTCGATAGTTAACTTCATAGGGTCGCAATTGTCTCGATGCACAAAGGACATTACTTTCCCTTCCGCATTAGTACACATCCTGCACTGCCTCGACGCGTCACTATACACCACAAATCCTTCCGTTCCTTTGGTAAGACCAAAACAGTGCCAAATCAATCGACTCTTGAGCTCTTCAAAACTTTGCCGACATGTTTCGACCACAAATACTTCTTGTCCTTTCGCAGAAGTTAGTCATTGGTTGCGCAATTTTAGAGAATCCTTCTACGAATCGCCGGTAGTAACCTCACAGCCGAGGAAACTACGAACTTCTTTCACGTTCTTCTGGTAGCCAATCTTGAATGGCTTCCGTCTTTTGTGGGTCCACTCTCACCCCTTCGGTGATATCTCATGCCCGAGAAAGACAACCTCGTGCATCCAATTCACACTTAGAAAATTTCCCATAAAGTTGTTCCCGCCTCAATGTATCGAGAACTTGGTGGAGGTGACGCTCGTGTTCCTCGTGGTCGTGAGAGTAAATCGTAATGTCGTCAATGAAAACGACTACAAAGCGATCCGTATAGTTAATAAAACTCGATTCATCAACTTCATGAATACCGCCGTGCATTAGTCACCCAAATGGCATCATCACGAACTCATAATGCCCATAGCGAGTACGAATGCCGTCTTCGAAATGTCGACTCTCGAATCCTCAATCGATGATAACCAGATCTCAAGTCGATCTTAGAAAACACGGCGGCTCCTCGAAGTTGGTCCAATAAATCATCAATACGAGGCAAGGGATACTTGTTCTTGATGGTTACCCTGCTCACTTCACGGTAATCAATACATAAGCGTAGAGATCCATCTTTCTTCCGCATTTAATAACACCGGTGCTCCCCAAGGGGACGCACTAGGTCGAATATAGCCTTTGTCACCAACTCCTCAAGCCGGGTTCTTCAATTCTTGCATCTCGCCGGAGCCATACGGTGCGGTACTTTGAGAGCGGGACGCACTGGTTCTAACTCAATAATAAACTCCACGTCACGATGAGGAGGTAAGCCTAGTAACTCGTCGGAAATACATCGGTAGTCTCTGACTACCTAATGTTGTCCAGCTTCAATCGTCGACCGCTTTTGGTCATGTAGCACCAATAACCAATACACCCTTAATTAAGCGCTTCTTTGCTTTCATAGCGCCGATGACTCTCCCGTAACGATCGGGATTATCACCTCGAAAATACACTCAAACCATCATCAAGTGACGGTTACCATCCGCCATGACACCGAGTATTGCATCATGACGGTCCATCCAATCGATACCCAAGATTATATCATCCTTAGGTAGATCGACTACAATCAGATTTGACAACCACTCACTATCGCTCAAACGAATCGAACAAATTCCCGACTTCACGATTTCCAATAATTCTTCTACCATCAGTAGACCAATCACGTAGGCTCACAATCGATAACATGGTCTAGAGGCAAACAACTTAAACAAGAAGAAGATATAAAGGAGTGTGAAGCACCGGTATCAAAAAGAACACATACAGCCGGGAGTGGATCTCGAGTATACCAAATCATGCCGGCCTCGGGATCATCGCCTTCTTCATCTCGTAAATCCCGGTTTCGCAGCTCCGCACTGTGTACCACTTTGATTCCCACGGCCCATTCCCCTATTCGCCTTGGTCTGATAGAAGCTGACGGAGGCGTCCGGCTCGGGACAGAGGATCGAATCGAGCATGAGACGCCATCGATCATGTCCGGCCCACTCAAAGAAAACGAGCACGGTGACCATTCTTCCCACAAGTATGGCATGTTATGGCGAGCTTTGGGCATTTGAAGTTGATATGCCCTCGGCCCCCACGCTATGGCACACCACGGAAGAGGGAACCGCCGAGAGTGCGATCCGCGGGCTTTGACGCCAAGGGTGGTTGATCGAAGGGTTTGGCAATGACCGGGGCTTCAATGTCCCCGATTACTCTCACTGTTCCTGTTCTTGGACCTTTGTTGTTGGACCGTGGTTGTTTCATAGAAATCTCCTTCGCGGTGAGTTCGTACTCTAGAGCCTTCTCGATGAACTCTGGTAAGGTAGTACAGTGGTGATTCAACAGCTGCATTCTCATTCGGGGTTTAAGCCTCTTGAGAAAGTATTTGATCTTATCGGCCTCTAATCGGATAATTGTCGTGGCAAAAGGAAGGAGTGCTCGAATTTCTCAAAGAATGTATAATACATCATCGTCTTCAGATGGGTCGGGGTTCAATAGTTCCGACAGTTTGGCCTCACGGAGTGGCCCTGGATAGGAACGGTCTAGCATGAGGTTTTTAAATTCATCCCAAGTGTAAACACCATTAGCTGGCCTTACTGAAAGCCACCAGGTGTGAGCATCTTTGCCAAGGTAATACGCGGCTACCGAAACGCGATTCTCTTCCGGGCAGTCCACCATCTGAAAAAGTTTCTCAAAATGCTCGATCCAATGCACAATGTCAGCAGGCTCAGAGGAGCCTTCAAAAGTCGGTGGTCGCTGGCGAGAAATGTCGCTGATAATCCGACTCATGGGTCCGCCAATCACAGGAGGAGGATGAGCCCTCGTTGCCGCCGCAGCCGCCTCTCGTATAGCTTCCATTAGTTGACCCATCTGGGTCATCTGTGTCATCATGCCCTGCATTACGACGTAAGGATCGACACGCGCATCCCCGCGCCCACTATGGTGCGATTGTTCCCTAGAAGGTGAACCACTGTCTGCGGAACTCTGATCCGCATTCGCGCGTCTGTTGGCTCGAGGTATCGGGATTCGGCCCCTACCACGGCCTCGTCCCCCTCTGCCACGACCTCTCAGGTTTCTTTCCATACTGAAAGAATCAATCATAGTGATAATCATAAGTACAATTCAAGATACTAAAATTCATGCTAAGTTAATAGCAACAAGAATCACATATTCAAGGAAAACGGTTATCGATACCACAAATGTCGCACCGAATATCATATCGGTGTCAAGTCAATCAATTTTCAAGTGTATAATCAATTCAGCATTTACCTCGGATTATCAATCGGTTAAATCCTGTCACAATTCCTCGAAATAACATGATCAACAAGGAGACCCATACTGATATCAATATCATGCCAGTAATTAAATCATGGCTCATAAAGTACATACCGTATTTGGCTCGTAGGGTCAGGCACTTGCACAGGTCACACGTGACACGAAGGTCTCTTGATACTAGTTCATTTCTCAATGACTCATAAAAAGGAAACAACTCTCTGATACCATCTTCTGTAACACCCCAAAAGGCGGCTATTACAGTGCCGTGAATCCCACACTGGGACCCACCAGGCGATATTCAAAACAGATTAAACAAATATTATTTGTGATACCGAACCACAATGAATAGTTATTACTCCGATTAGGAGTTTATTAAAATATGGCCAACGACCTTACAATACACAGGATCCGAAAAACAAGTATAAACCATATGGGGATGGAAAATACTTCAAATGTCAAATACAACCAAATAGCAATTTAAATGAAGCAGGAAATAACATAACACAGTTTAACATAACCGGACAACAAAGATGTGGGCCCCCCGAACTAGTATCCTTCGAACCCTTCGCCGTCGACATGCTCTTCTCGTGCCTTGCCTTTGCCTCGACCTAAAATACAATACAAGTATTTCGCCCAACACAGGGTCAGATATACATGATAATCAATTCTTCTGACATTATACAATTCACATATATATAGATTTCAAAGAAATCATTCCGACTATCAATCATACCCCTCGGGCGTATGAAATGATCAGTCACAAGCATCTAATACTATGGACGATTTAACAGTATGGATCAAGATGGACATCACAGTACGCCCGACCCGGAAATGTGTCCGTATACATGTCCGCCCCGTATACGGAATCCAGAATATACGTGGGACATTGTATCTAATTAGCCTCATGAAACTACGTCTCGTGTGCACAGTCCAATGCGGAATAATATCCACGCATGACTATATATGTGCCTGGCTAAAAATCCTACACAATGACCAATCGGAACGCAGATATGATTCCGGATATGTCACGATACAACATCACAACGAATTCAACAAATCACATATCCGATTAAGGATCAAGAAAACTCACCGAAGTGAAAATAAGACCAACGAGATCAATGATTCAAAACGACGTACTTGGGAATGCAACCCCATGAAGAAAACGGAATAACGTCGAGGACAATGTCAAATCACGACAAACATTTCATGAACAATTCATACATATGAAAGATATAACCATCACAAGAATCTAATCATCATTATAACCAAGCAAGATAACTTGCCTCAAATCCGTAAGCGAAAGATAGTCCTTCTCCAAATGATCAAACGGACGGTATCCTCGGTTAAACACTCAATCGAACAAGCAACCTTGAATGAAACGTAATTCATTCAATAACATATTCACATAATATTAATATCAATTCTTAGGAAACGACGCCCGCAACCTACTCGAATAATTCATTCCACCCTAATGAATACCTTAACGATAAATGAAAGGTTTCAATACATCTAATTCATCTTCCAAAATCGGATTACCATACCAAAAGTGTCCTTTAATTCTCTTGTTATTCTATGAACAAAACATCTTCAATTTGCCAATAAAATGGGTTTAAATCAAATTCTCATGTTCTACAACATCTACTATTATAAAAGGATAGTCATAATGAATTTGATACTCAATCTACCATGACAATATCGTTCATAAACAGCATCATCTTCTTAAGAACACTATCTATTTAGCATGATGATGAACCACATTTTAAGTTATCAACATATTAGATTAATGAAAAGTTATTGTTGTAGTTATCAAGATCCTTATCATTCTTCAAAGACTTGTGAAGCTGAACCATAATGATTTAAAGCTTCTAAGATTTCTGAACAAGATCATCTAATCCTATCTTTAACATTATCAAGTTCTTCCCAAGGTAATTAAATACCTAAAATGGTGTTTAAACACTCTATGATATCAAGTTCTTGATTAAATCCAGCTATGATGAAGCTAACCGATCCAACAATGTTCTACTGAGTTAAATTCGTCCAGTAAGATGAGTAATGCTAACTATAAACATGATTACCATCACTACAACATCAAGAACTCATCTAATCTAAACCCTCATTTATCATATTCATCAAAAGTGTTAAAAAGGTTGGATTAAAACTATGTTTTACTTGATTAATCTAACTCTAGGTGAAGTATAATTCGTCATTAACATCAACATAAGAAAATAATGCAGAGAGGAAAGTACACCTACCTCCAGAAATGAAGAACAACTTCAATGCTATGAGAAAATATACTCTAAGCTCAAGAACAACTCCTAGTCTCCAAGGAAATGAACTCCACTCCAAGATTTAAGGCTTAGAAACAAGTTGGTGAAGGTTGATATCGTTTTGGTAGTGCAGAGGTATGATATGTGAAGAGAGAAATTCGGTTTGGGGTTGTGAAGAAATGAAAAACAGGCTGGTCCTATAAATAGACTATGTAGACTTAGCGCACGCTATCGGAACAGTTTAGCGTACGCTAATGCACTTACGTACGCTATCCGGTCGATATTACGTACATAAGCGGCTTACAGTGGCTACTGTCTTGAATTATCGCAGGCCGTTAGCGCACGCTAATGAGAAATGGGTTACGCACGCTAATAAAAGTAGATTCTCACCGACACGACAGCTCAGACCTTGATCACATGCATGCTAACGGATAAGGAGTTCACGTGCTGAAGTCAACTGATGCCAGATTCCCTCTTAGCGTACGCAACAGAGGAAACCTTACGCACGCTAAGGCATAGGATTAGCGTACGTTAATCGTACTGTGTAGCGTACGCTACATCAACAGAAAAATTCGAAAATGCAACTCTCTAATTAACATCGAATCATCACATATGAAATGAAATAACAACGATATGATATTCAAATCTATAATACCTCAACATAATACTAAATGCAACGATTTATGATAATCAGATTATCCGAATAATACAACGACAGGTAAAAATGAAAAGTTACAGTCGGATATTACAAGTCCAATGTTCCTGCCCTAGATTTGATTGAAATCATTTTACTACGCTCACAGCATAGACTATGTCCGATCTAGTGCAAAGCATAGTGTACATGAGGCTACCCATTGCCGAAGCATAGGGTACCTTGCTCATTTCTTTTCTGTTTTCCTCACTTTGAGGACACATGTCTAAGGAAAGTTTTACGCCATATCGCATAGGTAGGAACCCTCTTTTAGAAATTTTCATCCTGAATTGCTTCAGGGTCTTTTCTATGTAGAGGACTTGGGAAAGACCTATCGTTCTCTTCGCTCTATCCCGGTAGAGACGAATACCTGGAATATAGGTGGCTTCTCCGAAGTCTTTCATTGAGATCTTGTTAGAAAGCCAATCTTTCACAAAAGTTAGAATTTCTATATCATTTTTTATAAGTAGAATGTCATCCACATATATTACTAAGAACGAAATTTTGCTTCCACTAACCATCTTGTAAATACATGGCTCCTCTTCGTTTTTGAAAACTCTTTGACTGTCTCATCAAGACCAAGATTCCAACTTCTTGAAGCCTGCTTCAGTCTGCAGATGGCATGTTGGAGCTTGCATGTTTTATGAATATTGGCCCCAGATATGGATCCTTTAGGCTGTTTTATATAAATCTCCTCCTCGAGGTATCCATTCAGGAATGTTGTTTTCCCATCCATTTTACATATCCCATAATCAAAATGGGTTGTTATGGCAAGAATCATGCGAATAGACTTTATCATGACTATAGGCGAAAAAGTCTCAAAGTATTCGATTCCCTCTCTTTGGGAATAACCCTTGGCCATAAGCATGTCCTTATAGGTATCGACCTTTCCATCTTCATCAGTCTTTCTTCTATAGATCCATTTATTCCCAATAGGCATTCTGACTTCAGGGCAATCCACTAGAGTCCAGACCTTATTAGCATGCATGGAGTCTATCTCAGCTTCCATAGCCTTGCCACTTCTTGGAGTCTACATCTACCATTGCCTGGTCATAAGTAGAAGGATCATTCTCTTGTCTACTTTCTGTCATCTCATGACAACCCAGTTCCTCTTGATGCACATAGCCATACCTCTCAGGTAAATGAGAAGCTCTACTAGACCTATGAGGTTATGTTTGTATTTCAGAAGGTTTTGTTCCACTATCTTGTGCAAGTGTCTGACTAGGTGTTTATTTTATTTCTTCTAAAGAAACATTTCTACTTGTGACTCCTTCCTGAATAAACTCATCTTCAAGGAAGTGTGCTTCTAAAGCTACAATGATCCTATGATCTTCAGGCATGTAGAATAAATATCCCATAGAATTCTTTGGATATCCTATGAAACGACCCTTCACAGACCTAACTTTCAATTTCTCTACTTTAGTCTTCTTGACATAAGAAGGACATCCCCAAATCCTAATATGATTAAGACTTGGTTTCCTATCTTTACACATCTCATGTGGAGTCTTAGGAACAAATTTGGAAGGACATCTATTTAAGATATGTGCAGCAGTAAGGAGTGCATAACCCCATACATAAATCGGTAGATCAGTATAGTTAAGCATGGAGCGAACCATGTCAAACAAGGTTGGGTTCCTTCTTTCTAACACACCATTTAATTGTGGAGTAGCTGAAGAAGTGAAATGTGGTACTATTCCCAGTTCTTTTAAGAACTCGTCAAACTAGGTACTCATATATTCGCCACATCGGTCCGATATAAGTGCTTTGATATGATGACCCGTTTGATTTTCAACTAGGGCCTTAAATTCCTTGATTTTTTCTAAGGTTTCGGATTTATGTTTCATTAAGTACACGAACCCATACAAAGTATGGTCATCAGTGAATGTAATGAAACCGTCTTGTGTCACTTCAAAAGGGCCACACACATCGGTATGGATTAATTCAAGTTTTTTAGTAGCTCTTTCAAAAGTCCCTATGAATGGTGACTTAGTCATACCTTGAAGGCAGGATTCACAAGTTGGATAGGGATCCCATCCCAATGGACCCATAAGCCTATCTTTCTCCATTTTATGAATCTTGGTCTGACCAACATGACCAAGTCTAAGATGCCACGTAAATGCTTGGTTTGTTTCGTCCCTACCACGCTTCATAGTAATAGTGTTCACAGTGGTTTTATTCTTTAGATCAAATGGTATAAACCATTTAGAAATGTAGTTGTACCAACCAATTTATTTCTAAAATAAATATGACATGATCTATATTCAATAAAGAAATGGTACCTGTTACACCCTTAACATGGGTGACTCGTTGGATTCAGCAGGTGGTTGAGTCATCGGGCGGAACAGTTCTGGTTCGGCACGGCATGGCTCTAAGGTACATGATTGTGGCGGGACTCGGATGTTACATGGCAAGTATTAGAGCATTGTTAAGAGTTAGAGTTGTACAATTCGTGTGTCGGGATGAAGTTTTGGCAGGACGGGAGTTGGAAGTGAGACAGCGGCTTTCTTAGTTTTTTTATGGTTACTGCCATCACAAGGCTATATTTCTCTAAGCCTGTTATTGGGGGAAGGTGTCTTGGAGGGCCTTCCTCGCAGGTGACCCAGGGGAGCTCAGGCATGACCTAGACCAAGTGTTGGGACTTAGTCACAGAGTTGGGTCACGGGTCGACCCAGGTGTCCAACCCGACCTGGGGTTGGGTCGATCCGGCTTGTTAACGATACGAGCGGTACGGACGAACCATATGCGGGCGCGGGCGATTCAGATGTCGGTATTGGTTAAGATTGGATGCATGTTGAGCTGCATATACGGACATATGTGGGCAATGTTGGACTCTTGTGGGAAGTTGTCTGATCATTGTGGGCAAGGATCGGTACTATGCAAGTTTTGGGGCACTTGCACGTCAATGTGCATATTTGATCAGTATTGATGGCACATAGGCGATTGGCTCGATGGAATGTGCAAGTGGTTGGGCACTTGTGCATAAATCTATCGGATGGCTCGGAATGTTGGATCAAGTGCGGGTCCTTTCGGCTCTTGTTGGCGAGATATGCGAGGGTCTTAGCTTGGCGCGAGACTTGGGCTTCGGAACACGCGGGAATTGGAATTACACGGGACAGACTGGATGATTGGTGCACGTCCGTGGGCCATTGCCTCAATGTGGAACGGGTGGTTCCAGGCAGTTATATGAGACGGTTACTTGGAGCGGTTGTGGGTAAACTGTTCTAAGCGGTTACAAGATGTGCGGGGCACACGTCATAATGCGGGCAATTACTTGGTGGACTGCATCTGCCAGGTGGAGTGGTGGGATCCATCAGGGCCGTTGCGGGACAGTTACTAGCAAGCAGTTGCGGACGGTTGCGGGATGGTTCCGAAGACCTTGTACATGGCAGTATAAGGCAGAGGCGAGCAAGTTGTGCGGAAACTGCTTGGGAAAAGTGGCATGGACACATGAAGGTCTTTTTCCATGTATAGACACATTGAGTGTCGAGCTTAACCTAGCGGTTGTGATTGCCAACCGATGTATTTCTTTGCTTGGGCTATAAAGAGGCGGGTTGTGCATTTTTGTGGGGAGAGTGATCGACAATCTCAGACTTAGAGAGCCAGGAGAGAGGATCAGAGCACAAGATGTGAGGGTCTTTGAGAGTTGTACAACGAGGCCTTTTCCTTGTATAGTAATGTTCAATAATATTCAAGGTTGGAGAATTGTCCCCGTAAATTGTATGTGTCTTACGTGCTTTCTTGACATTCCGCTGCATGCTTCTCCGAGCACGAAATGTGGCTTTGGGTTGTAACTCAAATCATACTAAACACAAGTGGTGTGAGGGAAAACATGAGTGTTTGGTGAGGATCGAAGGCTGACTGGTTGTCATGTGGACAATCAGTGTCGGTACGGGGTTGTATTTTGGCAAAAAATTATAGCCCGATTCAAACCCGTGATAGTATCCCTTATGGTCCATGACTGGAATTGACACAATGGTTTTGTGCCCCTTGGGCAAAATAAGTACATCATCTAAAATGATAATAAAACCAGATTCCAAATCTAATATAAGTGATCCGATGTTAGTAGCCTCGACACTATGCCCGTTGCCGATTGTCACTATCACTTTTTCAGCTCTAGGCTTTCTACTTCGTTCTAGATCCTGATTCATTGTACATATATGAGAACTTGCACCAGAATCAAGTATCCAAGAAGTAGAATAAACCGTTACAGAATAGTTCGTTTCCAAAACTAGTAGTTCTGTACCTGAAGGCGCATTGTGGTCAAGTTTTGGACAGTGCCTCCTCTAGTAGCCTAGCTCACCGCAGTTTAGGCAGGCGTCCATCTTCTTGGCCACTTACTCTTTGGAAATATTGGGGCCTTGCCCTTGTCTTTTTGTACCCCTCATTTGGGCTTGAACTACTTCTTGCCCTTCTTCTTATTTCTTGGACCTCCGAGGCCCAAAAGAAATAACAAGTGCATCCTTCTTTGGCCTAGTCCTCATTTGTGACTGTACTGTACTCAGTTTGTTCATTAGACCAGTTACAAGCAATCTCATTGCAGTTGAAGTTCATTACAAACTGAGAGAAAGAGGTAGGAAATGATTACAGGATAAGGTCGGTCTGGAGAGAATCATGCATCCTAAAATCAAGAGCCTTCAATCTCTCAGTCATAGATATCATTTTGAGGACATGATCCCAAACTTTCTCACCTTCCTTCATCCAAGCGCCAAACAACTGCTTCGATTTCTCATACCGAGCAGTTTGGTTGTGCTCCTCACAGATTTCAGTAATATGTGCCACAATCGCCCTTGCAAAGGGCATATTTTCTTGTGCTCTCTGAAGCTCATTGTTCATTGAGGCCATCATCAAACCTCGAACCCTAACATTATCTTTGACCTATATCTCATGGGCTTCAACATCTTCTTGACTAGCCCTGACAATACAGGAGCCAGTGGGATGTTGACACGTTCTTAGTGTAACTATCGCAAGTGCACGATATCGTATCAAGTAGTAAGTGGACTTTTTGAGTCCGGTTTATCGATCCCACGAGGATGTTTGGTTATAATTTGAATTATACACTATTAATCTATTTTTATAGATACTAAGATGAGTGAAACACACAATTAAAGAGTTTGGTTTAATAGTTGCAAAGTAAATGCAATAATAGTTCTAATATTTATAAGGAAATAAAAAGATAGCAATAATAATAGATTGATTAACGATAAAATGAAATAGTTGGGATTACAAACTTAGTTCATCATTAGTTATAAAAGACGTATAGGAGATCATAAGATGAATTTACTTATTATGTTGTGTAGATTCGATTTTCCTTAAAAAGACGGTTTCTCTTTCGAACTATAAAACGCCCCTTACATATTGAATCAATCCACTATATTTCTATGTTGATTGGCTTCAATACATAGCATTAGGATTTATGAAAATAACTCAAAGGATCATCTAAGGACTAGAGGTATATTTCTATCCACTAGAACAACTTAGAGTGAAGATCATTTGATCTAATCAAACATATTTTCTTTCGAAACATATGAAGACCATAAATATCGTCATTTATTGGCCAAATAAATAAAGATTGTTAAAACAATGAAAATCACACACAATAATAAGTAATTCACAATATATCTTTTATACAAACATAAATAACATGACTAACCTTGTTTATAATCCCAACTAAAGGTTACTTAGCCCATGAAGGGTTTATTATACATATTACAATCTTTGGTGGTCATTATTAGTTGAATCAAGAGAAAGAATTGATCCTCACTCCCTTAGTAGATAAAGGAGAAAGAAGTAATAAACTCTCTGAACAACATATGCTATACCACACTTACACTAATCACTCAAGAACACAAATGTGTTCTTCACACAAAAAGAAAAGTTTACAAAAAGTGAAAAATTATATGATGAATGATGAATGATGAAGGATCTAAGGGGTCTATTTATACACCTAAAGTCATCTAATAGCTCCAAAACTCCAGCATTATTACATTAGATCGGATCAATGCCAGCCATTCCCTCAATAATACACAAAAAGTATAAAAAATTAGACAAATCATAACAATCTGTCAAGAGTTACGGCCGTAACATTAAGGAGTTACGGCCGTAACTTGGATGACTTACGGCCGTAGCATTCTGTAGTTACGGCCGAATCGCTTCGTAAATTTGCTCACCGGATGCTTTGATAGTTACGTTTTACCTGCAATTTCTCGGACTTTGCGTTTTGCCCCAACTCTTCTTCGGATGATAACTTTTGATATATAACTCGATCTTGAATCCTAAAGACTGCCGAATTCGTCTCGGAAAGCCCTACAACATGAATATATCAAAATTCAACAAAGAGAATATTTAATAAACATGTTATTTCTTGAGTAAATCAGTTATTTAATCCGATCATCATCCGATAAAAATAAAATTATTAAAACTAATTAATTAAAAGCAAAAAACGAGTAGACTAGCTCAATTATGGGTGAATTTTATCGATACAAACCATGTATAAGTGTACAAAACTGACACTTATCACACCCCCAAACTTGAATCTTGCTAGTCCCGAGCAAGACTCTTTATTATTCATGCTCCAAAAATAAAAATAAGAAAAATTAATACACACATAAATTAAAATATAAAAAGAGAAAAGGGGATCAAAATACCATTAATACACAACAACCAGCTTTATAAAGTAGATAGAAATGAATCAATATTCAAAATAAATCTACTAATGTTTTTGAAGTTAAAACACGGTTTTTATTTTGTAATTCCAAATTCAAGGTTTTCCCCCCAAAAGGTTGATTATTTCTTTACCACTCGTGATACACACGACTCCCTTTAATGGTTGCTCTCGATCACTCGTTTATTTTTCGACTCAATATGAAGAAGAATTTCATTGGCGTCATCAAATATTGTGATTTTTCACGAAATTGAGTGTATTGAAATTCAGCCGCTAATTAATTCAAATATGCTCATAAACTACATCCCTTAGTGATAGCTTTCACACCTTTATTTGCTAACGTATAGCTCTTTTCACTAACACAATTTCTATCTCATTTTTTTAAAAAGGTGATAGCTTTCACACCGTTATTTGCTAACGTGTAGCTCTTTTCACCAATTTTTCTGAGACGGCAGCTACGCACCAACAATGGTTAGTCCTTTATTTTTCGCAAAATTTAAAACCCCTAAAATTATGCAGCTGTTGCTGCTCAACACTTCTCCTTTTCGTCATTTTTTTTTTGTTTTAGGTGATAGCTTTCACACCGTTATTTGCTAACGTGTAGCTCTTTTCACCAAATACTCCTTTTTTTTTTTTAGGGAATAGAATTTTTGTAGAAAATCATTTCTTAGTTTAAGCATGAAAAATCAAAAACTCCACAAATTAAGTAAATTTCAGTTCTATTTTTCATCAACCGATTGATTCTTCTTTTCTCAAGGTAACGAATGACTCGATTTTATATGATAACTACAAGGCTTGGAAATATAGATTAAGGCTCAAATTTTTTTTTTTTGGAATATACAATTTTTTTACCGGTTAAAACGATTTTAGAAGTTTGTATATAGCTAATTTATTGGTGTTATGGCCAGATCTAGAAATCTCATAAATCAAAATACTATATATATATATATATATAATAAAAAAAACTTAGGACAAATAACTAAATCAATCAAAACACACCAAAATTCCAACACACCAAAATAATTAAACAAACCACCCCCAAACTTGAAAATAAAACTGTCCTCAGTTTAAAAATAAAAAATAAAATAAAATAAAAATCAATGCAGAAAAGCAGAATACTCCCTGTTAACAAAGTTGATGTCTGAGCTAACGCCTTTTAGAATCTGCAAGAGAATAAATATACGAGGCCCACAACAAAAGAAAATAAAATATACTCGTAAGTATAACACAATTTTTAAGATGCGCATCAAGAAAGTCTGAAGAGTCGCCTTACGCTGCCATCAAAGTTTTTATAAAAGCAAAACACGCAATAAAAATTACAGCAATAAAATAACAATACATAAATCGCGAATAGATGCGCGTCAAGAGATCAAGAAGAAACTCCTTAAGCTGCCACCATTTAGCACGATTATTACACACGACAGAAAGTAAAAATACAAGAGGTCCGATATGGGTTATCAAAGGGAGAGGAATGAATCCACTTTTCGTTTTCTCACGGTAAAATCTTCCATCCAGACAATTTTAGCTAGAGCTGGATCTGGTTGAGGAATAAATTCATTGAGTTTTTTGATTAGTTCTTCTGGTGCTTGCAACGACTATGATTCGTTTAGCACGCTCTGAAATAAAACCCTTTTCAGCAGAGTAGTCGATGAAAGATAGTAAACCATCAAAGAAACCATTGACATTAAGCACACCTATTGGTTTTTGATGAACATTTAGCTGGGCTCTGGTAACCACATGAAAAAGTTCCTCAAGGGTGCCAAAACCACCGGGAAGGGTGATAAAGGTGCCATAATTATTTATCATGTGAGTTATGCGATCTTGCATATTTACAGATCTAAACTCATCTCAAATAGTTGACCCGGTGATTTTACTTTCAGCCAGAGGTTTTGGGATTATTCCCAACACTCTTACTCCCTCCATATAGTCAGAAGCAGCAGCTCGTCCTATTAATCCTAGACTTCCTCCTCCGTAAACTACTTGAATGTAACACCCCCAAATCCCATTGGGTCATTACAGTGCCGTGGACCCCACACCAGGAGATCCACCAGGCGAACATGACTAAAATACAACAAACTGACCAAAAGGGGAATCACAATTCCTACACTAACATCCAACATAATATTCCGATATGGAATTTCAATGACAACAGTGGGCCTACATGGCCTAAATAAAATACAGCGACATCCACGAGCCTAGCTCGGATGATACAAAATGACAACGACTGAACAAAACTGGAGTACTCCAATTGTCTGACTGACATGAACCCCAAAACATCTCGGACTAGTATCGCTCGAATGCCTCGTCTCCACCGTCATGCCCCTGTGTCTCAACTCTCTCCTCGCAAACACCTAAAACATGAAAACATGTTCCGCCCCCATGGGGTCAGTCATCCAGATAATGATTAGCAAATACATGTACAACATGATATGCATCCAAAGGGCAGAATGAATAGTATAGTAATGGTAATACGAGATGCTCACAAACCAAAGTAAGAATCGAGCATTCGTGGAATACTATGCCCATGGCACACGATCAATACCTACTCAACAGGTTAGAACACAAGTGCCCAACGGCAAATCATCAATACAGAACACAACATTACATCACCCGAAGGTAACCCAAACCAAACACTGAAATAGATACGAATCACAATGCCCGAAGGCTCCAACAGGAATACCGATACATCACAATGGCCTAACAGCCGAACATCCCGAAGCTATTTATCATCATAATACCCTGAATGTCACTCAGCTGAAGCTGTCAATCACCACAATGGCCCGAAGCCAAAATAGCCCGAAGCTGTATCAATGAGGGCCGAAGCCACGGCACGAAGCCGTATCACAATGAGGGCCGAAGCCACGGCACGAAGCCATATCACAATGAGATCATCCAATGACCGTGACCTGCTGAATTACTGGTGCTGGGAAACCAACCGCGAGGGTTCAAGCCCCAGACTTACCCATAATGAGATCACCCAGTGACCATGACCTACTGAACTGTAGGTGTTGGGAAACCAACAGTGAAGGTTCAAGCCCCAAGCTTACCCATAATGAGATCATTAACATGACCGTGACCTACTAACTGTAGGTGTTGGGAAACCAACCGCGAAGGTTCAAGCCCCAAGCTTACCCATAATGAGATCATTAACATGACCGTGACCTACTGAACTGTAGGTGTTGGGAAACCAACCGCGAAGGTTCAAGCCCCAAGCTTACCCATAATGAGATCATTAACGTGACCGTGACCTACTGAACTGTAGGTGTTGGGAAACCAACCTCGAAGGTTCAAGCCCCAAGCTTACCCATAATGAGATCATTAACATGACCGTGACCTCGTCTATTGTAGGATTTGGGAAACCAACCGCGAAGGTTCAAGCCCCAAGCTTACCCATCGAGCACTAGCCGAGACTAGCCTCCAAAACATAATTAATCACAACAGTAACAATCCCAAGATTACCAAATTCACAAGAATAATAGCGTGCTGCCTTGAGTCGGCCAACACGACAACAACAACTCATGGATCGGTACCGTCCACGGCGGTCCCAATTCAAATACCTCGACTTCCTTGGAATGGCCAATCGATCACAACAACTTAACGGATGGAAACTATCCTTGACAGTCCTAATTCAATACATCGATTACCTTAGAACGGTTAATCGATAACGATGACACAACGGATGGGAATTAACTTCGATAATCCCAATTAAATACATCGATTACCTTAGAACGGTTAATCGATAACCAATGATACAACGGATGGGAATTATCTTTGATAATTCCAATTAAATTCATCGATTACCTTAGAACGGTCAATCGATACACAATGATACAACGGATGGGAATTATCTTCGATAATCCAAATTAAATACATCGATTACCTTAGAACGATCAATCGATACACAATGATACAACGGATGGGAATTATCTTCAATAATCCCAATTAAATACATCGATTACCTTAGAACGGTCAATCGATACACAATGATACAATAGAGTGGATGTCCCGGCGTCTTAAACTGACCACCGAAACAGATATATAAACGAATATATCAAACGCCTTCAGTCGGCCAATGCAACATCATAGTGACAGTTCCAATTCATAAATAACGATTCAACGATGCCTCAGAACGACATTCACGTCAACAATAATAATCGATACATCGATGCCGCGAACCGGCTATCGACAACAAGAATCTCAATGCCTTAAACCGGCCGTTAACGAATAACAATCACATCTGGCATAATCACCTAAGGGTATTGCATCAAACAATTCCCGAATATCAACAAATCACGAAGAGACTAAGTCTCGAAATGCTACAATACATTCATACACATATATGATAACATTAATCTCATTGACCAGTACAAGTATAAAACTTGCCTCAAACCGAAGGCGAGAAAGTCCTTCCACGATCAACGTCCTGGCACGAAACGACGAACGGCGCCTCCTGACGATCACAACACTCGAACAACCTTGAATGAAAACGATTCATTCAAAAACACAAAATCAATAGAAAACAACGACAAGGACAAAGCCCGATTCAAACACGAATCGATCACACCGCACGAATGAATATCATAGTTCTCAACTATGAATTCCAACATCCTCCAACACCTCGATGATCAATTAACATGATCATTACGTTCTTAACACTTGTGAAATCCATTCAACAAGATTCACTTAAGAACAATTATCAAAACAAACATCTCAAAATGATAATATCACCAATTATCAAAACAAACATCTCAAAATGATAATATCACCAATATTATTAAAATGATCCTCCTACAATGATAATATTATCAATATTATCATTATCACCCCAAGAACATCATCAACTCAATAATCATGATGTCTGAAACAGAAATCCTTCATCAATACATCGTGAATTCGGATTAAACAACAAGATTAACTCAACCATTTTCAAATTATGATAATCACTGCTTAAATTATCATAAATCCTTACTAAAATGGTTAAAATCTTTCAAGAACACCACCAACAACAATAATCATCTCAAGGCTATGTTAATCATATAACGATCTTAACATAATCCTTCCTAGACATGATTAAAAACCTCCAAACAATCTAAAACATCAAGAACATAATCCAACTCAAGTGATACTATCATGTTCTTCATCAAAAGTTTATCAAAACCATGAAGAATCATGATATACTCCATTAATCAAACAATACCCGAAGAAAACAACAACAAGAACTTGAAAATCACTTGAAGAACAAGAGATTGAGGGAACTTACCGAAGAAGAACAAGAAGAAGCCTCCAAACACCAAAGGAGCACCAACAAGCTTCCAACTTCAAACTTAAATCCAAGCTAGGATGATCAAGATCGAGTTGGAAGGTGCTAAACATCAATAACAAGTCCAAACGGACGATTCTAGGGAGAGAAATTGTGTTTTGGTTCGTGAGGAAATGAAATACGAAGCTAACATAAATAGACTGACAAACTCATTACGTACGTTATACACTATGGTTAACGTACGTAAGAGACATTACGTACGCTATGCCATGACATTAACGCGGCGTAATGAAAATCCGTAACTAATCGACTAAAATACGGAGGCCTTAACGTACGTAAACAAGAACTTATTACGTACATTAACAAGACCTGCATTACGTACGTAGAGCTCACCTCTTAACGTACGTAAGGGCCCGTTGACTGCAATAGTGAGATCCGATCGGAAGATGCTCGGGACCCACCGGCCGAAAGTGACTACGAGGAAGGTTCCTGCCACCTACCAAGCATTACGTACGTAACCTTACAGGCATAACGTACGTAATAGCAACACGCTAGCGTACGTAATGCTACATCCGTAGCGTACGCTAAGGCTATGAACTTAGCCAAAAATCCAAACTCCCCAACCAACATTCAAACGACAAAACCAACCCGACGACAAGTATAATATTTCGATCCCAAAATATTCCAATACAATATACATTGTATCAGTCCAAAACAACAACACTTGTACAATTCCAAATGAATATGTACAACTCAACAGTAACACGAAAAAAAAAATTATCCCCGGATATTACAATGAATGCATTTTTCTCCTAAGGTACGACCCAAGTTGTGGGCTGCTTCAGTAAAGCATGCCTCTTTTCCATATCTAGCTCCACCAAAAATGCAGATTGTGCTAAATTTTTTTGTTGAAGATGATGACTCCATTTTTGAAAAGAAATTATTTAGAGAGAAACAGAGAAAAGTGCAAGTTTGAGGGATGAATGAAAGAAACAAGCACTAAGTTAATTTATAGAAGAAAAAGAAGGTAAACATTGTTTAACAAGTTTGTGATTGCGTTGATTGCGCTTCAACTACTCAATAGAATAATGAAAGCATTTATCGCGTATCACATTTTTTTATTTAGAAAATCTCACCACATGATAAAAATAAAAGATACTTACGCGTATGTACAGTAGTTGTGATTGTGGCTCACATCTTCCTCTGATTTTACGTTCAGAAACGGCCTAAATGCCTTCTATGAGTCGGGGAGAAGCTTCCCATCCAATTTTCTTACAAATTGGAAAATAGGGTTTTTTTGTAACACCCCAAACTAGGCGGATATTACAGTGCCGTGGACCCCCGACTGCGACCCACCAGGCGAATGAAAACGGATGAATTACACAGGGTAAATGTAGTACCGAACCACATTACAACATCAATTACACCGATTAGGAGTTTCATACAACACACCCAGGATAAAATAGAATACATGTGTATTTTATGTGACGATAAAATACACAACACTGAATGAAATGAGTATTCAAACGGAATGTCTGCAGCGGAATAAATAAAGGAAACATAAATGACTGAATAAATGATTGAACAGACTGGGCCCCCCTTCTAGTATCATTGGGACTCCTCGCCGTCAACGTGCTCTCCCTGTGCCTTTGCCTTGCCATGACCTGAGAAACAAATATCCCCAAACGGTCGCTTATACGTAACAACAATCCTCCGAGTTGAATAAACACAATCATATAAATATGTAGTATAAACCACAAGTTCGATTAAAACGGTTAGATTATAACCCAATCTTGTTGAAAACATACGCAATCAAACATGCCGTATGAATCAACTAACAAGACGGCTCAAAGGGTGGCGCCACACTACGCCCGGATGGAAATGTGTCCGTGCACAAGCCACCAACGAGTATCGATCGAATACACGCGTGGTCTTGTGCCTAATCGCCTCACGAAGCAATCGACTCGTGTGCACACCCAATGTGAGGCCAACAACCAACACACGACATAAATGTGCCCGACATGAAAATCCTACACATACCAACCGGCACGCCAAGATGACGAATGCCACGATATAACAAAAGTGACATCGAAAATGAATAATGACTCACCGAGATGGAATGATAGTGAAGTAAATGACAAATCAATGAAATGATTGGAACCGCTGCTCCTTATGATCAAGTGATTAATTGACAATAACAAGTTTTGATACAGTTAATACAATGATGAATGAGTTATGATTATGAATGAACAACAACAAAAGGGATGAATATCCTTTTAACCGAGTAAGAATTAACTTACTCAATACCGGTGACAATTATCCTTCCACGAACAACGTCCTAATTGAGATATCGGTCGCTCGAACAACCTTGAATTATACAACATCCAACAACTCGTTCAATATACGAATCAAACACGAATATAACGAACTCAAAACGTCGATACGATTAAACTAAGTTCATTGGGGCATTATATCGAATACGTTGTGGCCAAACTCCGGTTGTTTACAATCAAATCTCAATAAGCCACTATCAATTCCCCCAAGAAGTGTTTCAAACCAACAAACATCTTCCGAATGATCAATAATCCAAAATGAATATCCGAAAACGTGATTATAACGACAATTAATCGAAAACCCCCAATTTCAACTCGATAATCAAAGTGTTCTTGAATAATCCTTCGATAATCCAATGAATCCTTATACAAACTCATAATCATATACATATCCCTTCATATAACATGATTATAATGTCCAAAACATCATATCTCAACATAGAATCGAAATCCAAGGTGTCGAAGAAATTACCTCTTGAAGATCCAATCACTTCGATCCGAAGAACACGAGTTTAAACGAGTATCCAAGCTTCCCAAATGAATGAAGATGATGAAAATTACACACTCAAGTGATAGGTGAAGAGAATTTTCTCCCTCAAGCCTCTCTCTCTCGTATGAAGGTGGAAAAAATGGAAGGAATGGGCTGAAATGCTCAAAAAACGAATTTATAGGGGTTGACTGCCCTGCCGGACACGGCCCGTGCCGATCGGCACGGTCGTGGCGCGCAACTGGCCGGCAGGGACTCGACCGTGTCCTGCTTGACACGGTCGCGGCGCGGAGGGCCTTCCGATAGTGACCTGTCCGACAAATGACTAAGATGACTCGACCGTGTCCTGGAACACGGCCGCGCCCGCGGCGCTCGCTTATCCGGAAGAGTTCGACTCGGCCGTGCCAGACGACACGGTCGAGTCCTGTGGGCAGAGACTTAGGCATTTCCGGATGAGTACAGCACGGGCCGTGTCGGACGACACGACCGAGTTCGGTCTGCAGTGATCGGCCAAAAGCTGAAAAATGAGCGGGTGAGCTAAAACGAACATAACTCTCTCGTCCGGACTCCGATTGACTCACCGTTTGAACCATTGGAAAGCTAACTCGATGCGGAAAGTCGAACTCATATGCGGAAAGTTGAAACAATGGACAATAACGATACACAACTCGAAGTTTTTCCGAACGGTGAACACGGTGAATGAACATGATTGATGAATGATTATAAATGAGTGAAAATCCACTGAGTGACAATCACCGAATGAAATTACTGAATGATAATGACTGAATTACAACCGGGTATTACATACACCCCCACTTAAAAGAGTTTCGTCCCCGAAACTAAGGGTCAAACAACTCGGGATAACTCTCCCGCATACTATCCTCGGTTTCCCAAGTAGCCTCTTCGACTCCGTGTCTGGACCACTGAATCTTGACCAAAGGAATTGACTTATTTCTCAACTGTTTGATTCGCCGCTCTAAGACTCGTATAGGACGCTCCTCATATGAATGGTCGTCGGCGATCTCGATTTCGTCGAACTGAAGTATGTGACTCGGGTCGGCAACATACTTTCGTAACTGAGAGACATGAAACACATTATGAATTCGGCTCAAAGCCGGAGGTAAAGCCAATCGATAAGCTAACTCGCCTACTCGATCCAAAATTTCAAACGGTCCAATGAATCTCGGACTCAACTTCCCCGTTTTCAAACGGAAAATACCTCGACTGGGATACCTTGACCAAAACGTGGTCACCCGTCTCGAACTCTAGTGGTCGACGACGATTATCTCGCATATGATTTCGCCGACTGAGTCATCAACATACGACTCTTGATCAAAGCTACCTTCTCCCGCGGCTATAAGCATATCGGGCTCGGTGCCGATTGATTCGACAAGTCATCCCAACACAAAGGAGATCGACAACGACGACCGTACAAGGCCTCGTAAGGTGCCATCTTAATGGAAGCATGCCAACTATTATTATACGTGAACTCGATCAACGGTAGTTGGGCTTCCCAATCGTCCTTCCAATCGAGGACGCAAGCTCTCAACATGTCCTCTAATGTTTGAATAGTCCTCTCTGATTGTCCGTCGGACTGAGGATGAAAGGCGATCGAGATTAAGCTGAGTTCCCATAGCACGATGAACTGATTTCCAAAAATGTGACACAAACCGTCCGTCACGATCGGAAACGATACTTTTAGGAGTACCGTGCAGTCTCACTATCTCTTTGATGAATAACTGGGCAAGTCTCTCGGGACCCCAAGTATCCTTAATCTCAAGAAAATGAGCTGATTTAGTTAAGCGGTCCACAATCACCCATATCGTATTCATGCCACGACGACTCGTCGGCAAGCTCGTGATGAAATCCATAGAAATGTCTTCCCACTTCCATTCGGGAATAGGAAGAGGTTTTGAGCATACCCGCCGGTCGCTGATGTTCAATCTTAACTTGTTGACAGGTTAAGCATCTCGAAACAAATTCTGCGACTTCTCGCTTCATATTACTCCACCAGTAATTTTGTTTCAAGTCCTTGTACATCTTGCTGGACCCCGGATGAATAGAATAAGGGGTAGTATGAGCTTCTCTCAAAATAGAGTTTTTCAACTCGTCATTCGCCGGTACGCACAACCGATTCTTAAATCTCAAAAGTCCATCCTCGTGGACCACGAATCCAGGGGCTTTCCCCTGAGCCACATCCTCACGGATGCGCAACAATGAAGGGTCTGAACTCTGATTCTCTCTGATTACCTCCTCGAGTGACGCTGAAATCTCCAACATACAAAGCTGTCCCTGAACTCGCTGGAGCCAGACCTCGATCTCGGGTCTAAGGAATTCCTGCTGAAGCTCCTTCTGAACTGTTAAACGAGTAAGCATCTGCTCCTGCACGGACTTACGACTCAAGGCGTCGGCGACAACGTTTTCCTTGCCCGGGTGGTAAAGGATCTCGATATCATAATCTTTGATTAATTCCAACCACCGTCTCCGTCGCATATTTAACTCCTTCTGAGTAAATATATACTTTAAACCCTTATGATCGGTGAATATCTGACAGGTAACGCCATAAAGATAATGACGCCAAATTTTCAAAGCGAACACCACGGCTGCTAGCTCCAGATCATGGGTCGGATAATTAACCTCGTAAGGTCTCAATTGCCGTAAAGCATAGGCAATAACCTTTCCATTCTGCATGAGTACACACCCGAGACCCTGTCCGGACGCATCACTATAAACCACAAATCCCTCCGTCCCCTGTGGCAAGGAAAGTACAGGTGCTGACATTAACCGGCTCTTGAGTTCCTCGAAACTCCGTTGACACGCGTCGGACCACGTGTATTTCTTATCCTTTCGCAAAAGGCTCGTCAAGGGTTGAGCGATTTTAGAAAATCCTTCCACAAATCGCCGATAATAGCCCGCTAATCCGAGAAAACTTCGGATTTCCTTAACATTCTTCGGAGGTAACCAATCTCGGATAGCCTCCGTCTTCTGAGGGTCGACACGAACTCTGTCTGATGAAATTACATGTCCGATAAAAGTCACTTCGGACATCCAGAACTCACATTTGGAAAACTTTCCATAATGTTGCTCTCGTCTCAACACGTCGAGAACCTGATGAAGATGAACCTCGTGTTCCTCTTGGCTACGAGAATAAATCAAAATGTCATCGATGAAGACAACAACAAACTGATCTAAAAAGTCGATGAAAACCCAATTCATTAACTCCATGAATAACGCAGGTGCATTTGTTAGCCCGAACGGCATAACTACGAACTCATAATGACCATAGCGTGTTCGAAACGCCGTCCTCGCGATATCCGACTCTCGAATCCGCAACTGGTGATATCCAGATCTTAAGTCGATCTTGGAAAATACTGAAGCTCCCTGAAGTTGATCTAAAAGATCATCAATACTAGGTAAAGGATACTTATTCTTGATCGTCACCCGGTTCAATTCCCGGTAATCAATACACAAACGGAACGAACCATCCTTCTTATTGACAAATAGCACTGGTGCTCCCCACGGGGACGCACTCGGTCGGATATAACCTTTCTCGAACAATTCCTCAAGTTGATTCTTCAACTCCTGCATTTCGGTCGGGGCCATCCGGTACGGTGCCTTCGATATCGGAGACGTACCAGGCTCCAACTCGATCGTGAATTCCACATCTCTCTGTGGAGGCAAACCAGGTAACTCGTCTGGAAATACATAGGCATATTCTCTCACAACCTGAATATCCGTCAACATTATCGATGATTTCTGGTTTTGGTCATATAGCACCAATAACCAACACACCCCCGATCGAGTAATCTCACCGCTTTCATCAAATTAATGACTTTACTGCAATGTAATGGGATTACCTCCCCGAAAACACATTCAACCCCATCGTCTCGAAATGATAGTAACCATACGCTACGGACACTAATTATGGCATCATGACGATCCATCCGATTAATACCCAAGATGACGTCGTCCTCGGCAAATCTACTACGATTAGGTCCGGCCATACGACCATGGCCCGAATCGGACAATTACGAATCTCACGATTACCGATAATTCGTCTACCGTCGGGTAGACCAATGAAATAAGGCTCACAACTAGTAGCACTACCCAGGCGTAGTCTACGCAAACATGACTCGGAAATGAATGAATGCGATGCACCGGTGTCAAAAAGGGTACACACAGGTTGAGATAGAATATCGAGTGTACACGAGATCATCCGGCCTCTGGATCGTCGGTCTTCTTCATCTCATAAATTCGGGGCTTTCCGGCCCCAGAGCCGGACGCTCCCGTCGATAGCTCTTGGCTCCGCCTTTAGCTCCTGTCGTCTTGAGCAGCCCGAGTGGCCTTGATTACGCACCGAATGACACAGGGGCCTGAGATGACGCGGAGTAGGTTTAGAGTCCCTTCGGCAAAAGCGGGCCCTATGCCCGGCAATCCTGATTGTGGCACGTGACATCGCCGGACATTTGGTGCTGAAATGACCTGTTCCTCACGGTTAAACAGTGATGGCCGAACTGGCCGCTCGTGACTGAGATTCCACGGGTTTAGACGCCGTGGGAGGTCGCTCAGAAAAAGTAGAGCCCGCACGTGGTTTCTTGAAAGTGGCCTGACTCCCGTCAGACTGATTACGGTTCTTAGATTTCTTGCCCGCAGATGAAGGTTGTTGCTTAGCAATCTCTTTGGCAGTGAGCTCGTAAGTAAGAGCTTTCTCAATGAATTCGGCCAACGTGGTGCAATTATGATTAAGCAACTGTAGCCGCATACGAGGTTTCAGCCTCTTGCTGAAATACTTGATCTTATCTGCCTCAGAGTGAATGATAGATGAGGCGAATGGAAGAAGTTCCTGAAATTTCTCGGCAATGGCAAGAACATCCGCGTCTGATGAGGGGTCGGGAGTGAGTAACTCTGACAGGTTGGCCTCTCTGAGTGGGGCCGGATAGTACCTCTCCATCATGAGAGTTTTAAACTGATCCCAAGTACATGATCCGTCTGTGGGCTTCAACGATAACCACCATGAATGAGCGCTCTTACCCAGATAGTAAGCCGCAACTGAAACTTTATGCCCTTCTGGACAATCCACCATAGCAAATAACTTCTCGAAGTGTTCGAGCCAATGAACAATATCCGCCGGCTCAGATGAGCCTTCAAAGGTAGGTGGTCGCTGGCGAGAGATATCGCTAATGATATTGCTTACACCCCTCTCTTGCCTCTGAGGCGGCGGCGGAGGAGCCTGTTGATTTTGATTGACTGAATTGTGCATCATCTCCATAAGTTGTGCCATCTGCGTCATTTGGGCCATCATGCCCTGCATAAAAGCAAGTGGGTCCACCCGAACACCTTCTGACTGAGCCGTGTCCCGGGTACGACTCCCCGATAGTGAATGATCACGCCCAGGTGAATGAGTGGCAGCGTCGCTGCTCGATGAATTGGCATTGTTTCTCGCATTCGCACGTGTATTCACACGAGTTCTCGGGATTCGGCCCGCACCACGGCCTCGTCCTCCTCGTCCTCTGCCAGCTCTTTCCATACTGAAGTGGAAAGTTACATGATGATTATATCTCTCGCATGAATATCACATTATGACTATGACATGAGGTGATGAAAATGAGCATATGCTCTAACACAGTGATTACATGAACGATTAACCGATGTGACATGATTTCTGATGAAATTATTGAAATAATTATCTTGAACAAATTAACTAGATTAATTATATGATCTTCCAGATCAACAACCGAGTAATGAAATGAATTGAGCGATTAATGAGTTAAAATGACCGTCCTGGTCAAAATGAAAATGATGTTTGAGGATTGTTAACTGATAAATTATGAATGAATGATAATTGCCAGAAATTATACCATGGCGTTAGAAGTCTTACAGTTCTTTCGGTCTGATTGGCTCGGCATCTGCACAGGTCACACGTGACGCGAAAGTCCAATGATACTAGCCCGATGACGATGATTTCAAATGAGACATGACTCGGAAGGTAGTATTCAAAACCACTCTCCGATACCAACTCTGTAACACCCCAAACTAGGCGGATATTACAGTGCCGTGGACCCCCGACTGGGACCCACCAGGCGAATGAAAACGGATGAATTACACAGGGTAAATGTAGTACCGAACCACATTACAACATCAATTACTCCGATTAGGAGTTTCATACAACACACCCAGGATAAAATAGAATACATGTGTATTTTATGTGACGATAAAATACACAACACTGAATGAAATGAGTATTCAAACGGAATGTCTGCAACGGAATAAATAAAGGAAACATAAATGATCAATAAATGATCGAGCAGATCGGGCCCCCTTCTAGTATCATTGGGACTCCTCGCCGTCAACGTGCTCTCCCTGTGCCTTTGCCTTGCCATGACACGAGAAACAAATATCCCCAAACGGTCGCTTATCTGAGAACAACAATCCTCCAGAGTTGAATAAACACAATCATATAAATATATAGTATAAACCACAAGTTCGATTAAAACGAAGCGGTTAGATTATAACCCAATATTGTTGAAAACATACGCAATCAAACATGCTGTATGAATCAACTAACAGTACGGCTCAAAGGGTGGCGCCACACTACGCCCGGGATAGAAATGTGTCCGTGCACAAGCCACCAACGAGTATCGATCGAATACACGCGTGGTCTTGTGCCTAATCAGTCTCACGAAGCAATCGACTCGTGTGCACAGTCCAATGTGAGGCCAATAACCAACACACGACATAAATGTGCCCGACATGAAAATCCTACACATACCAACCGGCACGCCAGTATGACCCGGAATGCCACGATATAACAAAAGTGACATCGAAAATGAATAATGTGCCAACGTGATGGAATGATAGTGAAGTAAATGACAATTAATGAAATGATTGGAACCGCTGCTCCTTATGGTCAAGTGATTAATTGACAATAACAAGTTTTGATACGGTTAATACAATGATGAATGAGTTATGATTATGAATGAACAACAACAAAAGGGATGAATATCCTTTTAACCGAGTAAGAATTAACTTACTCAATACCGGTGACAATTATCCTTCCACGAACAACGTCCTAATTGAGATATCGGTCGCTCGAACAACCTTGAATTATACAACATCCAACAACTCGTTCAATATACGAATCAAACACGAATATAACGAACTCAAAACGTCGATACGATTAAGTTCATTGGGGCATTATATCGAATACGTTGTGGCCAAACTCCGGTTGTTTACAATCAAATCTCAATAAGCCACTATCAATTCCCCCAAGAAGTGTTTCAAACCAACAAACATCTTCCGAATGATCAATAATCCAAAATGAATATCCGAAAACATGATTATAACGACAATTAATCGAAAACCCCCAATTTCAACTCGATAATCAAATTGTTCTTGAATAATCCTTCGATAATCCAATGAATCCTTATACAAACTCATAATCATATACATATACCTTCATATAACATGATTATAATGTCCAAAACATCATATCTCAACATAGAATCGAAATCCAAGGTGTCGAAGAAATTACCTCTTGAAGATCCAATCACTTCGATCCGAAGAACACGAGTTTAAACGAGTATCCAAGCTTCCCAAATGAATGAAGATGATGAAAATTACACACTCAAGTGATAGGTGAAGAGAATTTTCTCCCTCAAGCCTCTCTCTCTCGTATGAAGGTGGAAAAAAATGGAAGGAATGGGCTGAAATGCTCAAAAAACGAATTTATAGGGGTTGGCGCCTGCCGGACACGGCCGTGCCGATCGGCACGGTCATGGCGCGCTGGCGGCCGGCGAGGACTCGGCCGTGTCTGCCCGCTTGACACGGTCGCGGCACGGAGGGCCTTCCGATAGTGACTGTCCGGCGACTTCGGCATGACTCGACCGTGTCTGGAACACGGTCGGCGTCTGGCGTCGGTTACGGCTTATCCGGATGAGTTCGACTCGGCCGTGCCTGGCTACACGGTCGTGTCCTGTGGGCAGAGACTTCGGCATTTCCGGACGAGTACCGCTCGGGCCGTGTCGGTCGACACGGCCGAGTTCGGTCGGCGTGATCGCCAAAAGTCGAAAAATGAGCGGGTGAGCTAAAACGACCATAACTCTCTCGTCCGGACTTCGATTGACTCACCGTTTGAACCATTGGAAAGCTAACTCGATGCTCTATAATACTGCAAAGATTCAGAATTTTTGGAGTTACCAAAAATTAATGGTGATCTAACAAAGTCGAACTCATATGCGGAAAGTTGAAACAATGGACAATAACGATACACAACTCGAAGTTTTTCCGAACGGTGAACACGGTGAATGAACATGATTGATGAATGATTATAAATGAGTGAAAATCCACTGAGTGACAATCACCGAATGAAATTACTGAATGATAATGACTGAATTACAACCGGGTATTACATTTTTAACGTCAGATTCCCAAGACGTTGTTCATATTCTGGTTTGAATTTATTCCACAAACATCGAATTCCGTAATGTACGAGTCCACTAGGATGCGTGTCAAGAGAAATTTCGATATCATCTAAATTCTCTTTATTCAGTTCATCCTTAATGAATTGAATTTTATCTTCTCTGTTTGTAGATGGAATTCCTAAAGATCGACATTTTAAATTACAGTTCCATCTAGCACATTTATAACAAACAGCTATCATCTTTGCTCGTCGTTTCTTCACATATGAACTTTTTCCAAGCCGTGGTAAAAATTTAGTCGGTGTTCCTGTGAATACACCCTCTATTCTTACTTTGGCTTCAATTATGAATCTTATGTCAAAAGGTATGCTTTTATTCATAAGCAACCTCATCCTTTCAAGCCTTGCCTTGTAAATTTTTAAAATTGCATTTTTGCTTAGCAAGGGAAATCTTTTTTCGATTTTATACAATGTTTCTTCCATTATAAAAAAAATAAAAATGAAAATAAATGGAGGAAATATTTACAAATATCAGTTGTTGTGGGAAACTGAAAAATCCGACTTTAATAGTCACGGAGTACCGTTATCCACCACTTGACCGGACAAACACAATTGAGTACTAAGTTACAATGTCGAGAAATTTGTACCTATAAAAATAGTTTACAATGTAAGATTTCAAATTTAACTTATACTTCCCCGGCAACGGCGCCAAAAACTTGACACGTTCTTAGTGTAACTATCGCAAGTGCACGATATCGTATCAAGTAGTAAGTGGACTTTTTGTGTAATATCCTAGAATTTCACTATGAATTTTTCGCATTATTTTATCTGGGATGTACTGTACAGAGTGGGACCGACACGATATGACTGGATAATTTTGGAAACCGTGACAGTCGTGCCAGTATGTCTATCGAGGGTATTTTGATTCTAGGATATTACATGCTTGTTGTGTTTTCGATGTCGGATATACCATGCGAGTATTTGTTGATTTCCGTACTTGGTCGACAGTTGTAATTGAGGATATCGTGCATCAGACGTACCGTATGAGAATACTTTCGGGACTTCGTATATGTGTTCAGTATGTCGTATGTTCATATTTGTTATGTCGAGACGTTGGACAGGAATTGCTGGAAACGGCTAAGTATGGATCTGTTAACGTACGTTAAGACTTTGAGATAACGTACGCTAAGTGGTACGTGTTACGTACGTTAAGCGTAAGGTATTACGTACGTAACAAGAGGAATCGAGCAGATTGGGCCGGTGTCGGCGGCTTTCGGCGCGGATGTGGACAGTGAGTCAAGCGGATGGAGTTACGTACGTTATACAGGTGTATTACGACGTAATACAAGTATAATCTTGTAGCAAGTCAACGTCGTGTACGTGCGCACGCGGAACAAGTGTTACGTGCGTTACGGGCGATCGCCGAGTCGTGGCCGAGATGACTGGATAGCCGAGCATGGCCGGACGTGACTCGTTGGGATGGCCGAGCATGGCGACGTGACTTCGTTGGGATGGCCGAGCATGGTCGCGGTGACTCGGGGCTAGGGCGGCCGATTACGTGCGTAGCGGTGGCGATTACGGCCGTAATGGCCGATTACGTGCGTAAGGGTGCCGATTACGTACGTAAGTGCCGAACAAAGCTGATGTAAGGTAGGCTGCCGGTTACGTCGTAAGCCACGGCCGATTACGTAATCGCCGGCAGTCTCGCTATATAAGGCCCGGACCGAGTCACCCTTATCATTTTCCATTTTTCTTCGTTCCTTCCGCGATTTCTTGAGAAATATGATGGTTTTGAGTAGAATGAAGTTATAACAACATGTTTTGGAAGTTGGAATCATGGATTAACATCATCCTCCACCGGATCGAAGGTAAGAACACATGAACTCTTGATTTTGGATGTTCTTGAGGTTTCTTGGTGTTTTGGCGATTTGCTCCATTTTGATTCGATTATTGGTAGAACTTGATTGTATACTCGTAATCATTCAATACTCTTGAAGTTTTGTGGAACAAATTCGAGTATTTCTTCGTTAAAATGATTAAATTGGATTATGCCTTCAAAGTGTTCGATGAAATGCCTCAATGAATAGAACTTGGGAAATTCTATACGTTTTCGCATGGATGGTGATTGAATTGATATTATTGTGATTTAGGAATGATCTTTTGAAGGAAGTTGAATCGGTACCCTTCCCCTTTGTCGATTTCTTCGCACCATGCTATTCAAAACAAGTGATTACTTGTGTATGTCACCTTCTAGAGGTATGTTGATAATCCTCTCCTTGAATTCGGATTTTGATGTTATCGTTGAAGAAGGATTCGTATGAAGATGATTATGGTCTTGTTGTTACGATTCTTGCGGTTATATGAACTATATGTTGAAGACATTGTTTGGATTATTGAACACCGAATTTCGACTTGTGCCCGTATTGTTAAGAGTTGATATGGGTTGGTTTCATATGATCGAGATATCATTGAACCATCGAGTTTGATTAGTTGGTCATTTCGGTTGTTGATTGTTCTTGAACGTATCGTTAATCGATTATTGCATTAGGTTGCGTCTAGTGATCGTTGAAGTTAACCGTTGTGCTGCGGAGCTTGTAGACGAAGACGGCGGGATTGATAGTGGCTTCGTCGAATTGGTATCAAGGCAAGTTATGCTTGCTCAGTTCATAATGTTAATAAATGATTTCGTTTTCATTTCATTTATGATTCATATAGCAATGGTATTATGGAATATATGAATTGTCGGAATGGTGGTATGTAAGATAAATCATAATGTATATGATTTTAAGGATGTCTAGTGGAAATGGGAACGTGAACTATAATTTGGTCTATTGCATGACAAGTTGGATATCAAGGTTAGTTATCGTGTCGATGTTGAACTCGGGATAGTGGTTTGGTATTAGTTATGGACTGTACATCATTTTGGATTGTCGGATAAACCGTGTATTCGTTCTGTAACACCCCCAAATCCCATTGGGTTATTACAGTGCCGTGGACCCCACCTCAGGTGATCCACCAGGCGAACACGACTAAAATACAACAAACTGACCAAAATAGGAAATCACAGACTCTACTATGACGTCCGACATACTATTCCGATATGGAATTTCAACGACAAGGATGGGCCTACATGGCCAAAATAAAAATACAACAACGTTCACGAGCCTTGCTCGGATAATACAAAACGACATCGACTGAACAAAAATGGAGTACTCCAACTGCCTGACCAACATGAACACCAAAATATCTCGGACTAGTATCGCTCGAATGCCTCTTCGCCATCGTCATGCCCCTGTGTCTCAACTCTCTCCTCGCAAGTACCTAAAACATGAAAACATGTTCCGCCCCCACGGTCACCATCCAAAGATAATGAATATCAAGTACATGCACAACATGATATGCATCCAAAGGCAGAATAAACAGTGCAACAATGGTAGTACGAGATGCTCACAAACCAAAGTAAGAATCGAGCATTCGTGGAATATTATGCCCATGGCATACGATCAATACCTGCTCAATAGGTTAGAACATATGTGCCCAACGGCGAATCATCAATATAGAACACAACAATACATTACCCGAAGGTAAATCAATCCAACGCTGAAATAAATAAGGATCACAATGCCCGAAGGCTCAAACGGAAATACCGATACATCACAATGGCCTGAAAGCCCTCAGCCGAAGCTGCCAAAATATCACGATGGCCTCGAAGCCGAATGTACCGAAGCTGTAAATCATCACAATACAGATCTCAAAGAAACAAACATGACTGCCGAACATACCCCTCAGGCGTATGAACTCTTAATCACAAAACGTCGAACACATCCACACATTTAAATGGACTATGAACGAACAAAATTGTATGGCTCAACGATGGACATCACAGTACGCCCGATCCGAATATGTGTCAGTGCACATGTCCACCCCGTATACGGAATCCAGGATATACGTGGGACAATGTACCTAATTAGCCTCAACGAACTACGTCTCGTGTGCACAGCCTTTCACGGAAAATATTCACGCATGACTATATATGTGCCCGGCTAAAAATCCTACACAATATCCAATCGGAACGTAGATATGACTAATGATATGTCACGATACAACATGACAACGAAACTCAAAGGATAACAAATCCAATAATGAACATACTACTCAACAAGTGAACGATGACACACGAATAATGAAAGATCGACACGACCAACGATATTCCAAACAACTATCACGGGATCAAAATCCTAAGGACCGATTAACACGAGCAACGATCACAACACAACGATTCGGGAAATCCTCAACCTTCAACGATCACAAAGTTACCGAGTTCACAAGAATAATAGTGTCTTTGCCTTGAATGGTCAACACGACAATAATAATTCAACGGATGGGAATTATCGTTGATAATCCCAATTCAATACTTCGATTTAAGTAGAATGGCCAATAGAAAACAAATATAAAATGGAAGGGAATTATCTTTTTGACAACGGGTGGAAATTATAATTGATAAACACAATTCAATATATCGATTACTGCTAGAGCGGACAATCGATAATAATTATACAACGGATGGGAATTATCTTTGATAATCCCAATTAAATATATCGATTACCTTGAGCGGTTAACCGATAACAATTGTACAACGGATGTCTCGCACCTTTAATCGGTTCGAATACGAAGATGAAAATCGAATACGTCGATGCCTTCAATCGGCCAAAACGACATCAATAGAAAAACACTGATATCAATAACGACGATTCACAAAAAAAAATATCTTGATGGAACATCAATCAATAACAACAATCGATACGTCGATGCCGCAAACCGGCTATCAACAACAATATCTCAAAGGAACGTCAATCAACAATAACAATCGATATGTCGATACCGCGAACCGGCTATCGACAACAATATTACCAACAAGTATCGTAATGCCTTAAATCGGCCATTTACGAACAACAATAATATTTGGCATAATTTGCCGAAGGGTATCGTATCAAACAATCCCCTGATATCAACAAAATCACAAAGAGACCAAGTCTCGAAATGATACACACATTCATACACATACATGATAACATTAATCTCATTGACCAGTACAAGTATAAAACTTGCCTCAAACCGAAGGCGAGAAAGTCCTTCCACGATCAACGTCCTACCACGAATCAATCAACGCGTCCTCCGTCAATCACAAGCACTCGAACAACCTTGAATGAAATACAATTCATTCGATAACACGATATCGACCGAAAACAACACAATAGATAATTCCGATTCCAACACGAACACATACTATACTCGTATTTATCCGTATACATACGTATATATATAATATATATATATTACATATATATATATTAATATATATACAATACAACTCACAATATTTATATATATATATATATATCTAAAAAAAATATATATATATATACTAACACTACACACACACTGTCACGCTATGCACAACTCACACACACACACATCTGCTCATATCACAACACACACACACTCGCTATATATATATATTATATATAACACATCTAAACACATAACACACACACATATAATCACTGCACAACACACATATATATATATATACATATATATATATATATAAAACTGAAAAACACATAAGACTAACCGGTAGAGTCGATCGGCCAGGTCCGAAAAATTCCCATGCCGGAAATCGGCCGCCGGAAAAATGACCCGCCGGACTTCGTCCAACTCCGGCCCGTTTCCGTCTATGGCCGGTTCCACCACCTCCGTTTGTAACTCTTCGCCGGAAGAATGTCAAACCTCCGTTCCGTCCGTCCGTTCCGGACAAAACCACTTCCGGTCGCCGGAATCAATGGAGAAGCCGGTGCCTGCCGTCTCGCCGGAAGAAGGAAAAATGCCGGAACACGTCGACCGGGTTTCGCAGCCTTCCGGTTCGGAAATTCCGACCAGGCCGCCGCCGAGCTCCGGTCGTGAGCTGCCTGCCCGCCGAACTCAAGCTCGCCGGAAAAAAATGGAGAAGAAGGGAGAGAGGGCTGGCGGATGGCACGGGAAGAAAAAGAAAGAAGAAAAAAAATGAGAGAGCTGCCGAGAGGGGGTGAGAAAGATGGTGAGGTGAGAAGATGATGATTGATGAGGGGTGATGATTAGTATATATATATAATATATAGCATGAACGTGAGGGGGATGGACAAGATGAATGAGGATGATGATGATGTTACATAATATATATATATATATGATATATAATGTAGCATGAGTGGAAGAAGAAAAAAAATCACGTGAGGGAGGTATAAGTGGGGGAGGGAATCAAAAGTTGGTGATGATATATATATATACATATATATATATATATAAATGATACTCTAAAGATACTGCCCGAAAGTTGGCGAGGAAGGTTACCACCTACTGCGCATTACGTACGTAACCTCAGGGCGTAACGTACGTAATCGCAACAAATTTGCGTACGTAATGCTACACAGGTAGCGTACGCTATGGCTATAAACTTAGCCAAAATTCCAATCTCGCCAAACAACAACCAAACGACGAAACCAAACCGACGTTGAATAAATATTTCGATCCCGAATATTTTAATACAATATACATTGTATTGGTCAAACAACAACACTTGCAATTCCAAATGAATACGTATAACTCAACAAGAATACGAAAAAAATTACCCCGGATATTACATACTCCCCTTAAAAAGAGTTTCGTCCCGAAACTCGGGGTGCACAAGTCGGGCACGGACTATCCATCGGGATAAGAAAACAACATCTCAGAATACTCCTCAATACGAGCAATTCCGCCTAAGCAATGGGCCGACCCACGGGTCCCCACGTCTCCTCCTGCCCGAACAAGGCGAAAAAACAAGTGATAAAGACACTCAATCAAATGTGAGATTAGCCGAATCATGACTCTCCCGCTAGAGACCCGGCCGAAGTCGCACCACCAAAAGAAAATAACAATACGGACATAGTCCTCTGACTATATCGAACGCGCACCCAAGTCCTCACGACTTGACGTCTCGAATCACAATGAACGATTACCCGTGATCATCACAAAAATCTCGCATGCAGGACCAAAAGGAAAGAAAATCACCACAAATGACTCAAGTGTCAAGATTCTCAGATACAATGATTACAAGATAGATCAATAATAAATGATTCACAACCGCAATATTAAAATACAGACCGAGTCAAACATCAATCCGAGAGACAAGAAAAATATCGATCAAGGCTACATCTCAAATGTACCCGGAATCCACATCCTCCAGATCATCGAGTTCCTCGATCTCATCGACTCGAGGAAAACACAAATCTGAACTCGCTACTCCCCCTCGGGTGTCCATACCTCGCTCCCGAAGCCCGATATGACCCCTTGGATGAAGTACGGACTGAAGTGACAAAATCTCTCGAGGCCCGTGAGCTCTCTCGAGACCTACTGGCACTAGAACTCATGCAGTATTCTGAAGGTGTCCCTACCTCTGACACAGGAAAATAAATAATAGCTGGCACCGTACATCGAGTACTAACATGCCCCGCTGAATCACAGTTAAAACAAACAACAGTCGAACTCGTCGCCTGGGAAGAAAATACTTTCCCAGTATGAAGCCGACTAGGAAATGACCTCTTGGACGTCGGAGCTCGATGTCCCTCTGAACGAATCGGCATTCTAGTCTTCTCACCAGAAGATACTGAAGGATCCTTCTGAGTAAGCTCCTCGATCGAAAGTTCTGCTCCAAGAGCCTTCTCGATGAATTCGCCAAGTGAGTTACAATTGTGATTGAACAACTGTATCCTCAACTGCGGGTTCAACCTCTTGTTAAAATACTTGATCTTATCCGCCTCAGTACGGATAACAGATGAAGTAAACTGAAGAAGTCCTTGAAACTTCTCAGCAGTAACAATAACACCCTCGTCCTCGACGGATTCGGGGTTCAAAACCTCCGACAACTTGGCTTCACGAAGTGGAGCCAGATAATACCTCTCTAACATGAGAGTCTTGAACCCGATCCAAACACAATCACGATCGGTGGGTTCTCGAGCACGACTCCGAAAATGATTCGTCAGCCACCAAATTATTGGTACGAGGTTTCGGGTGTCGGCCCACGCTGCAGCCTCTACCCCCTCTGTCACGTCCTCTTTCCAGACCGAAAGAATAACGTTCAATCATGATCACAACACAATTACGCCTCAACGGCCAGAATGCTAGGTCAACGCAAAACACGAGTATACATACTCAACAGATAAAGGATCACATCGATCGCGCTAATCATAGCCGATAGAGAGCCCACATGCTCCAAAGCAAATAATCATAAATCAATCGCACCCGATCGTCACATACAAGTGTCAACAAGACAGGTTTAATCAATGACATAATGCATGTATGCACATAAAAGAGAATAGAGTCCTTACACAGGTCATACGAAGCTTCGAGGTCTTGCGATACTAGTCTTCACTGACGACGACTCGATGAAAGAATGACTCATACAGTCGTCCAACTATCACGACTCACAAAACCCGATTGTCAGCATTGTCATAACTTTGTGACCCGCTACTACCGCCTTGGTAGAGCCACATAACACACAAGCCGGGGTATCTCACAACCCAATTCTCTGATACCATCTTCTGTAACACCCCAAATCCCATTGGGTTATTACAGTGCCGTGGACCCCACCTCGGGTGATCCACCAAACGAACACGACTAAAATACAACAAACCGACCAAAATAGGAAATCACAGACTCTACTATGACGTCCGACATACTATTCCGATATGGAATTTCAACGACAAGGATGGGCCTACATGGCCAAAATAAAAATACAACAACGTTCACGAGCCTTGCTCGGATAATACAAAACGACATCGATGAACAAAAATGGAGTACTCCACCGCCGACCAACATGAACACCAAAATATCTCGGACTAGTATCGCTCGAATGCCTCGTCGCCATCGTCATGCCCCGTGTCTCAACTCTCTCCTCGCAAGTACCTAAAACATGAAAACATGTTCCGCCCCAAGTCGGCCATCCAAGATAATGAATATCAAGTACATGCACAACATGATATGCATCAAAGCGAGAATAAACGGTCTGACAATGGTAGTACGAGATGCTCACAAACCAAAGTAAGAATCGAGCATTCGTGGAATATTATGCCCATGGCATACGATCAATACCGCTCAATAGGTTAGAACATATGTGCCCAACGGCGAATCATCAATATAGAACACAACAATACATTGCGAAGGTAAATCAATCCAACGCCGAAATAAATAAGGATCACAATGCCCGAAGGCTCAAACGGAAATACCGATACATCACAATGGCTCGAAAGCCCTCAAAGCCGCCAAAATATCACGATGGCACGAAAGCCGAATGGCCGAAAGTCAGTAAATCATCACAATCTGAGATCTCAAAGAAACAAACATGACTGCCGAACATACCCCTCAGGCGTATGAACTCTTAATCACAAAACGTCGAACACATCCACACATTTAAATGGACTATGAACGAACAAAATTGTATGGCTCAACGATGGACATCACAGTACGCCCGATCCGAATATGTGTCAGTGCACATGTCCACCCCGTATACGGAATCCAGGATATACGTGGGACAATGTACCTAATTAGCCTCAACGAACGACGTCTCGTGTGCACCTTTCACGGAAAATATTCACGCATGACTATATATGTGCCCGGCTAAAAATCCTACACAATATCCAATCGGAACGTAGATATGACTCCGGATATGTCACGATACAACATGACAACGAAACTCAAAGGATAACACATCCAATACGGATCATACGACTCACCAAGTGAACGATGACACACGAATAATGAAAGATCGACACGACCAACGATATTCCAAACAACTATCACGGGATCAAAATCCCTAGGACCGATTAACACGAGCAACGATCACAACACAAATTCGAAATCCTCAACCTTCAACGATCACAAAGTTACCGAGTTCACAAGAATAATAGTGTCTTTGCCTTGAATCGGTCAACACGACAATAATAATTCAACGGATGGGAATTATCGTTGATAATCCCAATTGATACTTCGATTAGTAGAATGGCCAATCGATAACAATTATACAATGGATGGGAATTATCTTTTTGACAACGGTGGAAATTATAATTGATAATCCCGATTGATATATCGATTACGTTAGAGCGGACAATCGATAATAATTATACAACGGATGGGAATTATCTTTGATAATCCCGATTAAATATATCGATTACCTTGAGCGGTTAACCGATAACAATTGTACAACGGATGTCTCGGCACCTTTAATCGGTTACCGATAACGAAGATGAAAATCGAATACGTCGATGCCTTCAATCGCCAAAACGACATCAATAGAAAAACACCGATATCAATAACGACGATTCACAAAAAAAAAAATATCTTGATGGAACATCAATCAATAACAACAATCGATACGTCGATGCATGGCCGCTATCAACAACAATATCTCAAAGGAACGTCAATCAACAATAACAATCGATATGTCGATCATGCGAACCAGCTATCGACAACAATATTACCAACAAGTATCGTAATGCCTTAAATCGCCATTTACGAACAACAATAATATTTGGCATAATTTGCGAAGGGTATCGTATCAAACAATCCCGATATCAACAAAATCACAAAGAGACCAAGTCTCGAAATGATACACACATTCATACACATACATGATAACATTAATCTCATTGGCCGATAAGTATAAAACTTGCCTCAAACCGAAGGCGAGAAAGTCCTTCCACGATCAACGTCCTACCACGAATCAATCAACGCGTCCTCCGTCAATCACAAGCACTCGAACAACCTTGAATGAAATACAATTCATTCGATAACACGATATCGACCGAAAACAACACAATAGATAATTCCGATTCCAACACGAACACATACTATACTCGTATTTATCCGTATACATACGTATATATATAATATATATATATTACATATATATATATTAATATATATACAATACAACTCACAATATTTATATATATATATATCTAAAAAAAATATATATATATATATATATATACTAACACTACACACACACTGTCACGCTATGCACAACTCACACACACACACATCTGCTCATATCACAACACACACACACACTCGCTATATATATATATATATTATATATAACACATCTAAACACATAACACACACACACATATAATCACTGCACAACACACATATATATATATATACATATATATATATAAAACTGAAAAACACATAAGACTAACCGGTAGAGTCGATCGGCCAGGTCCGAAAAATTCCCATGCCGGAAATCGGCCGCCGGAAAAATGACCCGCCGGACTTCGTCCAACTCCGGCCCGTTTCCGTCTATGGCCGGTTCCACCACCTCCGTTTGTAACTCTTCGCCGGAAGAATGTCAAACCTCCGTTCCGTCCGTCCGTTCCGGACAAAACCACTTCCGGTCGCCGGAATCGATGGAGAAGCCGGTGCCTGCCGTCTCGCCGGAAGAAGGAAAAATGCCGGAACACGTCGACCGGGTTTCGCAGCCTTCCGGTTCGGAAATTCCGACCAGGCCGCCGCCGAGCTCCGGTCGTGAGCTGCCTGCCCGCCGAACTCAAGCTCGCCGGAAAAAAATGGAGAAGAAGGGAGAGAGGGCTGGCGGATGGCACGGGAAGAAAAAGAAAGAAGAAAAAAAAATGAGAGAGCTGCCGAGAGGGGGTGAGAAAGATGGTGAGGTGAGAAGATGATGATTGATGAGGGGTGATGATTAGTATATATATATATAATATATAGCATGAACGTGAGGGGGATGGACAAGATGAATGAGGATGATGATGATGTTACATAATATATATATATATGATATATAATGTAGGATGAGTGGAAGAAGAAAAAAAAATCACGTGAGGGAGGTATAAGTGGGGGAGGGAATCAAAAGTTGGTGATGATATATATATATATATATACATATATATATATATATATATATAAATAATCTCTAAAGATCTCGCCTAGAAAGTTGGCCGAGGAAGGTTCGCACCTACCACGCATTACGTACGTAACCTCAGGGCGTAACGTACGTAATCGCAACAAATTAGCGTACGTAATGCTACACAGGTAGCGTACGCTATGGCTATAAACTTAGCCAAAATTCCAATCTCGCCAAACAACAACCAAACGACGAAACCAAACCGACGACCAGAATAAATATTTCGATCCCGAAATATTTTAATACAATATACATTGTATTGGTCCAAACAATAACACTTGTACAATTCCAAATGAATACGTACAACTCAACAGTAACACGAAAAAAAATTACCCCCGGATATTACACGTTCAGAGCGGTTGGTCGTGGAAAGGTTAGCGTCTCCAGCTTGAGGTAAATTAATATTGTTAGAATATGATAATCATCATGTTGCATTTTTGCATGTGTGTGTTGATATTTCATACGGTGAATGTGCACCATTGTTTGTTACGTTTTGTGAAGTGCTCTTTCTTGAGCCGTAATATGTGGGGCCGATGTGTTGGGGGTAAAAGCACTTGTATGGTACCGAATGGAAATGTGTTAGGGGATAAGACCTAAATGGCACCTATGTCAGGAGTATTCCCGAGTAGATGCTTAGTGACCCTCATTGTTGCCTTGGGAGTTTATGTGATATTGTCAGGAGTATTCTGAGTAGATGCTTAGTGACCCTTGGCTGCCTTGGGAGTTTATGTGCTATTATTATATGCATTGTTGAGCATCTTTGTGGTGTTGTCGACGGAATACGACATTGTGGTCGTGTCGGTCTTTCATGATCGAGTTATTGTTGCCCTCTTGGAAAATCTTCCGATCCTTGTTGGATATGCGTTTCTTGAGATCTGTTGTCATGTTGTATCGTGGCATATCCGGAGTCGGATACGTTATGATCGTTCATGTGTAGGATTTTGGACGGGCACGTGTAGCATGTGTTGGTTTCGACCTCATATTGAGCAACCGCACACGAGGCGTGCCGTGAGGCCGATTAGGTACGAGACCGGGCGTGTATTGATCAATACCCGTGGTTGGCTTGTACACGGACACATGTCGGATCGAGCGTATCGTGACGTCCATCTTGAGTCTTATTGATTGGTCGCTCACATCCATGTATAATTGGATCTGTTCGATATTCGGGTTGTCTTTGAAATCCCGTATATATGATTTGTATATGGTTGACGATTTTATTCTCTCGTGTATCCGTCACCATTGAACCTTTATTAATCTCGTTCGGAGTTACCATATCGATGGTCAACTCATTGATATCGATCCTTTGTAAATCTCGTTTGGAGTTCGCCCTGTCATTGGTAATCTCGTTCGTTATTGATCCTTATTGATTCCGTTTGGGAGTTGTCTCACCATTGGCATTCTTGGTTATTAGTCCTTGATTGATGTTATTGGAGTTTACCATGTCGTAAGTATTCTCGGTTGTCGATTCCTCATTACTCTTGTTGGAGTTTACCGTATCGTTGGTATTCCCGGTTGTTGGTCCTTACTGATCTTGCTAGAGTTTACCGTGTCATCGGTATTCTCGGTTATTGATTCTTCGTTGATCCTTACCATGTCGTCGGTACTCTCGGTCGTCGAACTTTTATTGATCTTGTTGGAGTTACCACATCATGGTATTCTCGTTCGTGGTTGATCCTTTGTCGATCTTGTGTGGAAATATCATGTCATTGATAATTCCGTTGTGATGCATTAATTGTTTATCATTATTGACTTTGTCAACATTCGTGTTTTGCATTGATATTCGGGACTTGCTATTGTCTCGGAACAGTTGGATTACAGGTGTGCCACGTGATATCGGTCTTATCAGGATTGGGATTCGATTGTGCGACCCAGCCGACAGAGTTATTCATGGCCAAATCATTGTATAATTGAGATTTGATCGGTTTGGGAATTTTGGTATCGTTTCGGATACGCATGTGGTTACTTTTGAAGTCATTCATCACTTAAGGACACGAGGCGTGGAATATGGTAAGATTTGATTGTTATGGTTGTGACAGGTTGGTAAGGTTACTTCGGTGAGATCATATTGGAATTATTCTTACCTTGTAATTACATTGATATGTATTGTTTTTGTGATGTGATCGTTATCATTGTTGAGTATTATGGTGACCAGTCGTGGATTTATCTTTTAGGTACTCGGAGTTCGAGCTAGTAGCGGTCGTGAAGGGATGAGCTTTCCGGTGATACTGGCTATGGCGTAGTTGTTGGGATTCGAGTGTTCTTTCTGGTTTTTATAATTCTGCTGTAAATGTAATTAATTGTGTTTTTATCCGCTGCGTGCGTATATTTAAAATGGCTTTCGGTATTCTTTGAACTGTGTTTTTATCCGCTGTGCGTGCGTGTGTACTTTCAAAGGGCTTTTGACATTTTTAAACGTTTGCGAAAATGATTTTAGCCTTGTGGGTTCCAATATGGGGCCCACGGCGCTGTAATATTCCCGGTCGGTTTTGGGGGTGTTACAGAAAATGGTATCAGAGCTTGGGTTTCGTAAAACCCGGGCGTGTGTGTTATGTGGCTCTACCGGTGCAGTAGTAGCGTGACTTTTGAAAATGATTTTCTGACTTTTGAGTCAAACCGATTTTGGAGGTTTCAAAATTTTTGAAATATTTTCAAATTGCTGTAATTGCGATGCCGGTGTGTTGTTAGTGTGTTGAGACTTTGTATGGGAGTCGTATGCTGGTATCACGGAAGATCATCGACTTCACGGACCTGTAAGTATGTTCTTTCAGTTATTTCAGTTTTGATGATGATTATTTGAGTACGGTGTCGTGATTTTGAGATATTTCGGGATTGATATACTGATTATGACAGGTGTTTAGTTTCGAGGACGAAACTTATTTAAGTGGGTGTATATGTAATATCCTAGAATTTCACTATGAATTTTTCGCATTATTTTATCTGGGATGTACTGTACAGAGTGGGACCGACACGATATGACTGGATAATTTTGGAAACCGTGACAGTCGTGCCAGTATGTCTATCGAAGGTATTTTGATTCTAGGATATTACATGCTTGTTGTGTTTTCGATGTCGGATATACCATGCGAGTATTTGTTGATTTCCGTACTTGGTCGACAGTTGTAATTGAGGATATCGTGCATCAGACGTACCGTATGAGAATACTTTCGGGACTTCGTATATGTGTTCAGTATGTCGTATGTTCATATTTGTTATGTCGAGACGTTGGACAGGAATTGCTGGAAACGGCTAAGTATGGATGCGTTAACGTGCGTTAAGACTTTGAGATAACGTCGCTAAGTGGTACGTGTTACGTGCGTTAAGCGTAGGTATTACGTGCGTAACAAGAGGAATCGAGCATTGGGCCGGTGTCGGCGGCTTTCGGCGCGGATGTGGGACAGTGAGTCAACGGATGGAGTTACGTGCGTTATACGGGGTGTATTACGTGCGTATACGTATAATCTTGTAGCAAGTCAACGTCGTATTACGTGCAACGGAACAAGTGTTACGTGCGTTGCGGGCGGCGCCGAGTCGTGGCGAGATGACACTGGATGGCCGAGCATGGCCGGACGTGACTCGTTGGGATGGCCGAGCATGGCGGACGTGACTCGTTGGGATGGCCGAGCATGGTCGGCGGTGACTCGGCCGGGGCTAGGCGGCCGATTACGTACGTAGGCGGTGGCGATTCTGGCCGTAATGGCCGATTACGTGCGTAAGGGGCCGATTACGTGCGTAAGTGCCGAACAAAGCCGGGCAGAAGGTAGGCGGCGCCGTCGGTTCGTCGTAAGCCACGGCGATTCGTGCGTAATCGGCGGCAGTCTCGGCTATATAAGGCCTCGACCGAGTCACCCTTATCATTTTCCATTTTTCTTCGTTCCTTAGCGATTTCTTCAAAGAAATATGATGGTTTTGAGTAGAATGAAGTTATAACAACATGTTTTGGAAGTTGGAATCATGGATTAACATCATCCTCCACCCGGATCGAAGGTAAGAACACATGAACTCTTGATTTTTGGATGTTCTTGAGGTTTCTTGGTGTTTTGGCCGATTTGCTCCATTTTGATTCAGATTATTGGTAGAACTTGATTGTATACTCGTAATCATTCAATACTCTTGAAGTTTTGTGGAACAAATTCGAGTATTTCTTCGTTAAAATGATTAAATTGGATTATGCCTTCAAAGTGTTCGATGAAATGCCTCAATGAATAGAACTTGGGAAATTCTATACGTTTTCGCATGGATGGTGATTGAATTGATATTATTGTGATTTAGGAATGATCTTTTGAAGGAAGTTGAATCGGTACCCTTCCCCTTTGTCGATTTCTTCGCACCATGCTATTCAAAACAAGTGATTACTTGTGTATGTCACCTTCTAGAGGTATGTTGATAATCCTCTCCTTGAATTCGGATTTTGATGTTATCGTTGAAGAAGGATTCGTATGAAGATGATTATGGTCTTGTTGTTACGATTCTTGCGGTTATATGAACTATATGTTGAAGACATTGTTTGGATTATTGAACACCGAATTTCGACTTGTGCCCGTATTGTTAAGAGTTGATATGGGTTGGTTTCATATGATCGAGATATCATTGAACCATCGAGTTTGATTAGTTGGTCATTTCGGTTGTTGATTGTTCTTGAACGTATCGTTAATCGATTATTGCATTAGGTTGCGTCTAGTGATCGTTGAAGTTAACCGTTGTGCTGCGGAGCTTGTAGACGAAGACGGCGGGATTGATAGTGGCTTCGTCGAATTGGTATCAAGGCAAGTTATGCTTGCTCAGTTCATAATGTTAATAAATGATTTCGTTTTCATTTCATTTATGATTCATATAGCAATGGTATTATGGAATATATGAATTGTCGGAATGGTGGTATGTAAGATAAATCATAATGTATATGATTTTAAGGATGTCTAGTGGAAATGGGAACGTGAACTATAATTTGGTCTATTGCATGACAAGTTGGATATCAAGGTTAGTTATCGTGTCGATGTTGAACTCGGGATGGTGGTTTGGTATTAGTTATGGACTGTACATCATTTTGGATTGTCGGATAAATCGTGTATTCGTTCAGAGCGGTTGGTCGTGGAAAGGTTAGCGTCTCGGCGAGGTAAATTAATATTGTTAGAATATGATAATCATCATGTTGCATTTTTGCATGTGTGTGTTGATATTTCATACGGTGAATGTGCACCATTGTTTGTTACGTTTTGTGAAGTGCTCTTTCTTGAGCCGTAATATGTGGGGCCGATGTGTTGGGGGTAAAACCTGTATGGTACCCGAATGGAAATGTGTTAGGGGATAAGACCTAAATGGCACCTATGTCCGAGTATTCTGAGTAGATGCTTAGTGACCCTCATTGCCTTGGGAGTTTATGTGATATTGTCCGAGTATTCTGAGTAGATGCTTCCGTGACCCTTCTTGCCTTGGGAGTTTATGTGCTATTATTATATGCATTGTTGAGCATGCTGTGGATCGTTGTCGACGGAATACGACATTGTGGTCGTGTCGGTCTTTCATGATCGAGTTATTGTTGCCCTCTTGGAAAATCTTCTGATCCTTGTTGGATATGCGTTTCTTCGAGATCTGTTGTCATGTTGTATCGTGGCATATCTGGAGTCAGATACGTTATGATCGTTCATGTGTAGGATTTTCGGGACGGGCACGTGTAGCATGTGTTGGTTTCGACCTCATATTGAACCGTGCACACGAGGCGTGCCGTGAGGCTGATTAGGTACGAGACCAGGCGTGTATTGATCAATACCCGTGGTTGGCTTGTACACGGACACATGTCCGGATCGAGCGTATCGTGACGTCCATCTTGAGTCTTATTGATTGGTCGTTCACAGTCCATGTATAATTGGATCTGTTCGATATTCGGGTTGTCTTTGAAATCCCGTATATATGATTTGTATATGGTTGACGATTTTATTCTCTCGTGTATCCGTCACCATTGAACCTTTATTAATCTCGTTCGGAGTTACCATATCGATGGTCAACTCATTGATATCGATCCTTTGTAAATCTCGTTTGGAGTTCGCCCTGTCATTGGTAATCTCGTTCGTTATTGATCCTTATTGATTCCGTTTGGGAGTTGTCTCACCATTGGCATTCTTGGTTATTAGTCCTTGATTGATGTTATTGGAGTTTACCATGTCGTAAGTATTCCCGGTTGTCGATTCCTCATTACTCTTGTTGGAGTTTACCGTATCGTTGGTATTCCCGGTTGTTGGTCCTTACTGATCTTGCTAGAGTTTACCGTGTCATCGGTATTCTCGGTTATTGATTCTTCGTTGATCCTTACCATGTCGTCGGTACTCTCGGTCGTCGAACTTTTATTGATCTTGTTGGAGTTACCACATCATGGTATTCTCGTTCGTGGTTGATCCTTTGTCGATCTTGTGTGGAAATATCATGTCATTGATAATTCCGTTGTGATGCATTAATTGTTTATCATTATTGACTTTGTCAACATTCGTGTTTTGCATTGATATTCAGGACTTGCTATTGTCTCGGAACAGTTGGATTACAGGTGTGCCACGTGATATCGGTCTTATCAGGATTGGGATTCGATTGTGCGACCCAGCCGACAGAGTTATTCATGGCCAAATCATTGTATAATTGAGATTTGATCAGTTTGGGAATTTTGGTATCGTTTCGGATACAGTACAGGTGGTTACTTTTGAATTCATTCATCACTTAAGGACACGAGGCGTGGAATATGGTAAGATTTGATTGTTATGGTTGTGACAGGTTGGTAAGGTTACTTCGGTGAGATCATATTGGAATTATTCTTACCTTGTAATTACATTGATATGTATTGTTTTTGTGATGTGATCGTTATCATTGTTGAGTATTATGGCTGACCCCGTCGTGGGATTTATCTTTTAGGTACTCGGAGTTCGAGCTAGTAGCGGTCGTGAAGGGATGAGCTTTCCGGTGATACTGGCTATGGCGTAGTTGTTGGGATTCGAGTGTTCTTTCTGGTTTTTATAATTCTGCTGTAAATGTAATTAATTGTGTTTTTATCCGCTGCGTGCGTATATTTAAAATGGCTTTCGGTATTCTTTGAACTGTGTTTTTATCCGCTGTGCGTGTGTGTGTACTTTCAAAGGGCTTTTGACATTTTTAAACGTTTGCGAAAATGATTTTAGCCTTGTGGGTTCCAATATGGGGCCCACGGCGCTGTAATATTCCCGGTCGGTTTTGGGGGTGTTACATTTTGAGTCCGGTTTATCGATCCCACGAGGAAGTTTGGTTATAATTTGAATTATACACTATTAGTCTATTTTTATAGATACTAAGATGAGTGAAACACACAATTAAAGAGTTTGGTTTAATAGTTGCAAAGTAAATGCAATAATAGTTCTAATATTTATAAGGAAATAAAAAGATAGCAATAATAATAGATTGATTAACGATAAAATGAAATAGTTGGGATTACAAACTTAGTTCGTCATTAGTAATAAAAGACGTATAGGAGATCATAAGATGAATTTACTTATTATGTTATGTAGATTCGATTTTCCTTAAAAAGACGGTTTCTCTTTCGAACTATAAAACGCCCCTTACATATTGAATCAATCCACTATAATTCTATGTTGATTGGCTTCAATACATAGCATTAGGATTTATGAAAATAACTCAAAGAATCATCTAAGGACTAGAGGTATATTTCTATCCACTAGAACAACTTAGAGTGAAGATCATTTGATCTAATCAAATATATGTTCTTTCGAAACATATGAAGACCATAAATATCGTCATTTATTGGCCAAATAAATAAAGATTGTTAAAATAATGAAAATCACACACAATAATAAGTAATTCACAATAGATCTTTTATACAAACATAAATAACATGACTAACCGTGTTTATAATCCCAACTAAAGGTTACTTAGCCCATGAAGGGTTTACTATACATATTACAATCTTTGGTGGTCATTATTAGTTGAATCAAGAGAAAGAATTGATCCTCACTCCCTTAGTAGATAAAGGAGAAAGAAGCAATAAACTCTCTGAACAACATATGCTATACCACACATACACTAATCACTCAAGAATACAAGTGTGTTCTTCACACAAAAAGAAAAGTTTACAAAAAGTGAAATTATATGATGAATGATGAATGATGAAGGATCTAAGGGGTCTATTTATACACCCAAAGTCATCTAATAGCTCCAAAACTCCAGCATTATTACATTAGATCCGATCAATGCCAGCCATCCCCTCAATAATACACAAAAAGTATAAAAGATTAGACAATTCATAACAATCTGTCAAGAGTTACGGCCGTAACATTAAGGAGTTACGGCCGTAACTTGGATGACTTACGGCCGTAGCATTCTGTAGTTACGGCCGTAACTTGGCTTCGTAAATTTTCTCACTGGATGCTTTGATTGTTACGTTTTCAGCCCAGAATTTCTCAGACTTTGCGTTTTTGCCCCAACTCTTCTTCGGATGATAACTTTTGATATATAACTCTGATTTTGTATCCGGAAAGACTGCCGAATTCGTCTCGGAAAGCCCTACAACATGAATATATCAAAATTCAACAAATAGAATATTTAATAAACATGTTATTTCTTGAGTAAATCAGTTATTTAATCCGATCATCATTCGATAAAAATAAAATTATTAAAACTAATTAATTAAAAGCAAAAAACGAGTAGACTAGCTCAATTATGGGTGAATTTTATCGATACAAACCATGGATAAGTGTACAAAACTGACACTTATCAGATGTCCGCCTCCAAGACGTCCCAGCGTCTCCATACTGAGAACTATCCCCAGATTGCGGAACCAGTCTATAAAGTTGGGTCCAGTGAGAGTGTTCTTTTCAAGTAGAATCGTGAGTGAGTTCATTGTCATTTAAGAGAGATTTTTCGATGTTAACCGCATAGAATAATTTTTAGATTCGTTAGTGATTGTTTAATTATGATCCGAGTAAAGAATTTAAGGACTTTCTTTATTTAAACTCGGTTCCCACTATTTTTATCGACATTACACACTCCCTTGTGAAATTCGGAAGTCATGGATGACTTCATTGTTGTGATCCATTTCTTTACAAAGTTTAGTAGAGGGCAACCCATACGGTTTTTATTATATAATTTTCTATAAAGTGGTGTCTAATACCAACCCATATAATGGATGATTCGATCTTATTTTACCCCTAGTTCACTTTCCCTCAACCCATATAATTTCTAGGGCTCGTGAACTATCTAAGTTTAAACTGTCAACTCCTATCAGTCTGACAATTAAATATGACCCGGTAACCCATACATATTTTAGGGGTTTTATTTGTCACAACCGAAGACATCTAATGCACTCTAGGAATTTATCAACCTTCCCCAATAATAGTACCCCGACATACTGAGAATAATAATATTTCGGTTTGGATTTCAATTTCCACGAGTTTGACGGAGGGTAGGAAACCTCGTAACCTTTTAAACTTAGTGTTTATAAGTGGGAGAATTAAGAGATTATATGTTACACTTTGCACATTAATCATTTTATAATCGCGGTTTGTCAGTTTGTTTGTTTGTTTGTCATATAATATAAAAAACATACACAACCTAAATATACCAATATGTAGTTCATGGACCGTTCCTAAGTACCGATTCATCATCGACTCGATAAAAAGAAAATTACAAGGAATCAAATTTCAAGTCTTGAATCTTCGACTTCATGGCGGCTTATCTTCGGCTCTTCGTCATAGCTAATTTATTACATTTATAAAATTTGCATCCTATTCAAATTTACTAAAAACAAATTGGCTCAAAACGGCCATTACAACCCCATCAAACTGAGGGGCCGGTTGTTTATCTTTGAATGCCTCCATTCAGAGGTTATCTCTCAGTCGGTAAGAGGCAAAACATGTTTGATAATTTTTTTACTTCCTCTTAACGGTTACAACTGTTGGAAATAAAACGCAGGAAGCGAAGTTGGGGAAAGTTTGATTAAAGCATTTTACGCACCCACGAGCACAAAACCTATTTAGGCATGCTAATTAATTAACTACTAAGATTAATAAGTAATTTAAATATTATTTATTTATTAAATAAATATGTTGATAAATACAATATCCTAATCTAGATCAAAGATCATAGGATATTACCTTTTGAAGCGTAGTGGTTAATCGCTCATTGGTCTTCTTGTATTTCTACCTTTAAATCTTCGAGAGTACGATCATCCTTAATCCGGACGTTGTGTGGGCAATGAGCTACCGAATATTTCTTGAACAAAAATGGATCAGCCAAAATCTTCCTCTCACAACTCTCAATTTTCTTTTCTTCAAGTAATTTCGATTTATAACAAGAATTAAAGTGTTATCTCAATTGTGGAATCAAAGACACAAGTCAAGATCTACAATTAAACACTTAAGAAGAAAAATAGAAATTTCTTGTGTATCAAGAAGTGATTTCGGCCGAGCCCCCATATGTCCCTATTTATAGACCTTTGGACTACTCTAGGGATCTTAAGGAGAATTAGGGTTAAGACTCCTAGGGCAACCCAACTTTCCATATTAATCCCTTTCCTAGTATGGTTGAGTTCACTAATATCCACTAGTCCACTAAAGAGTTAATATTGCACTTCCAACCCAAATCTCAATTTACGAAATCAGGCTCCTTATTTAAATATATTATTTCACTTGTTTAAGATTCGAATGTCCATTATTTAATTTTAAGCTACCGACAACTTTAATTAATTAATATCTTATCCAAGAGTAGTACCACTTGAATCTTATTATTATATTGGAATTAAATCCACATGAAGGGTTTAACATAATAATCACTATCGAGCTCATCAAAGGGACATCATCAACCCGTAGAATTCAGGACACGACTTCTAGTTATAATAATAATTGTTATATAAATAATATTATTGCCCAAGATACGAAGCTTATTGAGTCAATCATTTTGACTCTCACCCATGGTAAATCAAAGCAATAAGTATTATAAATACACAATTAAATATTATATACTTAGAATTAAGAAAAAATAATTATCCAAGATTTACGTTCTTCTTACAGTCAGTACAGAAGACACTATCTTACTTCGATCCAGTTCAACGTATGCAAATACGCTAATGCATGTTAATAGTCAAGACCAACCGATCTCAAGCATACACTACAGCCTTTTACATAATTTGTCCAATATTTATATAGGTTGTGAACTATTATATTATTTTATAAGGCACCGATATTGTGATCTTCCGTGTGACCACAACACACCACATTATCTACAATATAAAATAATTATATATTCCATTTGCATAATCATAACGTGAATAAATATGCAAAACATGTGATTAAATGTAATTAATATTCTCATAGATAGTTATAGGGAAATAAGGTAATACAAGCATAAAGTATGATTTGCTGTATATTGTTAAGGTTGTATACTGCAAAGCATACTTTATGCTTGCATTACCTTATTTCCATGTAACTAAGTATGAGAATATTAATTACATTTCATCACATGTTTTGCATATTTATTCACGTTATGGTTATGCAAATGAAATGTCTAATTATTTTATATTGTAGATAATGTGGTGTGTTGGTTTCATACGGAAGATCATATTATCAGTGCCTTAAGAACGTAAATCTCGAATAATTATTATTTCTTAATTCAGATTATATAATATTTAATTGTGTATTTATAATATTTATTTGATTTACCATTGGTGAGAGTCAAAATGATTGACTCAATAAGCTTCGTATCTTGGGCAATAATATAAGGGTTCTATCTTTTATAATACCAAACCATAAAAGTAACAAGTTATATACCCTCATTCATAAGAGTATAAGTTTTTGATACCAAAAGACATTAATACCCTTAAATCTATCACTAAAAAGTAAAAAAAGGAAAGTCAACATCAACACCTTTTTGGAGAACATTTTAGTCTTTTTAAGCAAAATGGTATCAATAACTTACACTCTTATCAATGAGGATATATAACTTATCAATTTTATAGTTTGGTATTAAAAAATTGATTCGCACATAATATTATATGACAATTATTATTATGACTAGAAATTGTGTCCCGACTCATGTGGGTTGATGATGTCCCCTTGATGAGCTACATAATGATTATTATATTAAACCCTGCATGTGGATTTAATTCCGATATAATAATAAGGTTCGAGTGGTACTACTCTTGGATAAGATATTAATTAATTAAAGCTGTCAGTAGCCTAAATTAATTAATGGACATTCGATATCTTAAACACAGAGAATAATCTATTTAAATAAGGAGGCCGATTTCGTAAATTGGGATTTGGGTTGGAAGTGTAATATTAATTCTTTAGTGGACTGAATTGATATTAATGAACTCAACCATATTAGGAAAGAGATTAATATGGAAAGTTGGATTGCACTACTAGAGTAGTCCAAGAGCCTATAAATAGGACATAAGGGTGGTTCGGTCATGCATCATTTTGTGAGAGGAAGATTCGAATTTTCTTATTGTGTTTAATTTTAGATATTGACTTGTGTATTTGATTCTACAATTTAGATAACACATCAATTTTCTAAGAGTGTTTACATAATACTAGAAGAACAAGAAAAATCGAGTGACTCATAAGAACTTGGTTCGACCGATCCACTTTTGTCCAAGCAAGATTCGGTAGCTCGTTGCCACAAAACGTCCAGATTAAGGCGGATCATACTCTAGAAGATCTAAAGGTAGAAATACAAGGAGATCAAAAAGAAAAGAAACCATTACATTTCAAAGGTAATATCCTATGATCTTTGATTTAGATTAGAATATTCGATTTACCAACATATTTGCTTAATAAATAATAAATAATAATTAATAATAAATTGTTTATTAATATTAGTAGTTAATTAATTAGCAATGCCTAGATATATTTTGTGCTTGTGGATGTGTAAAACGCTTTTTGTTAAACTTTTTCCAACTTTGCTTCCGCTGCATTTATTTCCAATAATTGGTATCGGGGACAGGTTTTAACCTTTTGCTATTTTAATTAATTTTGGTGATTAATTGATAGCAATTTAAATATTCATGTAATTTGATGTTGGAGTATTTTGCTAAATGTGTTCTTTCAGGAAATATGATCCAATTATCATGGTTATGTGAATGGTTTATTTATCTATTTTTATTATTGTTGCTTTGGCCATGTTTTGAGGCATTTAATGATTTTCCTGTGAGAAAATCCGCGGGTAGATCTAGGATCTTATTCTTTCATGTAATCTTGCTGTAAATTCAATGTATTTTCTTTTGTATAAAATTGTAATCGAATTCGGAGAAGACGAAGTCACGAAGAATTAGAGCAGAACCGGGACACCGGGACTGCTGGACAGCCGTGACCGAACAACAGCACACGGGCCCTACCGGGCAGCACACGACTGCCTGCCGAGTAGCACTGCTTGTGAGGGCATGAGCGGCTGCTCGGGCGATTTGCGATTGGTCGGGTGCCGTCCAATTTTAGTCAGTCCATTTAACCGCCGTTCATTGCGTCCGCTGGAGAGTCGGGATTTAAAATTGAATTTTTTATGTCATTAATTTTGCATTAAAGTGAAACTTTAATTTTGGAAATCGACAGCCCGAATGGGGAGGAGTGACGAGATGCTTGATCCAGTGGGAGAAATCGAGTCGAAGATTTTCTCGGATTCAAATCAAGGAAGAAGACCATGATAATTGGATAATTTAATTATCCATGCTTTATTTTGGTTTTCACTGTTTTGATGTATGGCATGTATGAATGTATGCGTGATATGTTTCTTGCAAGTTAGGACGAGAAAATTAAAAACCTTAAGGCTAAAATAACTAAGTGATTAAATTGATTTATTTTTAAATAAAATCAAATTGTCCTCCAAAATTAATTTAAATTGTGAAGTAATTAGCATGCGCGTTAACATTAGGGTCTTCCTCCATACCAGATGTTCTAATCATAGGTTCACTAGTTTTAAATTTCAAATGATAACAAAAGGTAAATATTATTTTTTATGATAGGACCTCTCCATTTGTAGGACTATTATTTAAAAGATAAAATTTAAGATTGTTAAATTATGCTGTTCACGTAGGTGTATTAATTAATAAGCTCCACATCGAAATTTATGTTAATTAATGCATGGCTAAAAGGAACCAACTATCAATTTTACTTTTCATAGTATAAATTGACTAGAATAGTAAAATTAAAGACGTGAAACTCTATTGAAAAAATGTGTGTGTAAACGTCCACACGGTCGTGGCTTGCATATGCGGGTTTTTCGAGGTGTTGGTTGCTAGCATATATATTGTGTTTTTTAGGTTTTTCAATATATTTTTCTATGCATTATGTGATAAATATATATCAGATGTCTTTCAATCCACTTGCTGTAATTCTAAAAGAAAACAAACTAGATAGCACTAACTTTGCTGATTGGAAATGTAATCCTAATATTGTCCTGACTGCTGAAGAACACAAGTTTGTTCTAACTGAGGAATTTTCATTGGAACCAGATGTGGATTCGACACCCGACGAGGTGAAAGAATTCCGCAGATGGAAGAAAGCTGATGAGATGGCTCGCTGTTACATCTTGGCTTCTTTAGCAAATGTATTGCAGCATCAGCATCAGAGTATGGGCACAACCATGGAAATGATGAAAAATCTCGGCGAAATGTTTGGTCATCAAAACCGGGCGGCTCGGCAAAATGCTATGAGGGTCTTGATGACGACCCAAATGCCTGAAGGAACCCTGGTAAGGGATCATGTTCTAAAGATAATTTCTCATATAAACGAACTTGATATCTTAGGGGCTACTATCGGTGCGGAAATGCGGAGATGAAGAAAATCACACAATCAAGTGATAGATGAAGGAAAATCTCCCTCTCAAGCCTCTCTGTCTCGTATGGTGGGTGAAATGAGAAAAATGAGTGAATCTCGCAGAAAAAATGCAGTTATAGAGTTGACTACCCTGTGTGCCGCGACGCAGCCGAAGTGTGCCGCGGCACAGAGCCAAAACTGCACCCAGTGATCGGCAGTGTGCCGCGGCCCCGTCCGCATGTGCCGCGGCACACGGTACAGAAGTTTTGGCCGATAAGTGCAACACGAGTGTGCCGCGGCCCGAACGCGTGTGCCGCGGCAGTGACTCGGCAGTGTGCCGCGGCCCTGCCGGCATGTGCCTGTAGGTCACAAGTCGTCCAGGAACAAGTCTAGGGGGGGTGAATAGACTTGTTGAAACTCTTGAACTCTTTTTCACGAAGAGTGAGTTTCTTCAGCTGATAGTCAAACAAATGACTTGGAGTCGTTTGTTCTTGGATATGTGCGGAAGTCAGCTGATGACGAATATAAATTAACTTAATGAAACACTTAACAATGTATGCAGCAGTTAAAGTATGATGCAGTAAAACAGTAAATGACACAGGCAATTATAGTGGTCTCAGAGGTGGGGTAATCCTCTACTAATCCACTTTTCTCCAAGCCAGTTGGAGATGAATTCACTATAATTTTCAACCAGTGATCAATATTACAGTGATTCAAACCACACTACAACAGCTTCCAACCAGTGGAAATCCGTGCCGTTGTACACACACTTGACTGCCTTGCACCTCTTGATCCTCGATCCTCGGATGCCTTTACAGTCTCTTACTTCAACCAGTGAAGTACCCCGTACTCAAGATTATAGACAAGAGTGTTTGTCTTCTCCAACTTAAGAGCTTCCTTAAGTATGAACTTTTAGATCTGCTCTTTTCACGATGCTATTTGATTGCTTGAGTTTGCTTGTTTGCTTTGATCGCTAGAATGTATGTTCGCACCGGTAGTTGCTCAGTTTCAAATCTTCGGATATATATAGATCACGATCTCTGAGCTTCTTCCTTGTAGCCGTTGCAAATCTTTTGAACAAATCCGTCCGTTGGAGGGAGACTTCATTGTTTAATTTTTCTGAACGTTGCAAGGCTGGATTCCCATTATTTTATTTTATCTTCCGACCGTTGTGAAGACTTCTGCATGTGAGCGCCGAATCTTTTGAATATAAAAGGATTAAAGTCTTCAAGGTGGGTCAGGATGATTTATTTAAATCATATCTCTTGCGGGAATCACTCCAATTTGTCTCTTCACGTTGCATGTGAGCTTTCCGTAATACTTGACTTTTCAACGCATGCTGACGTGGATTTGGAGTACTAGGCTGTAGTCGAGTAGGCTGCTATGCAGCTAACTTATCTGCAGATAGGTCCTCTCTACTTCCTTTGTTTGTGACTTATCAGTCGGAGTGACTTCCACGAGGTACCTCGGTGCATGCAGTCAAACTTCTCCGATAAAATTCGTTGACCAGAGCTACTCTTTGGACTCGGCCGATCTTCTCTGATGAACTAAGTCAGTACTTAGTACTTAGCCGTTTTTCAGCCTAACTAATTTTGGCCTACAGAAGATACTCATTTGGTTCTTCTTTACATATTGCCAAGTTTTATACTTAACATATTTTGGCCTATGGAAGATACTCATTTGGTTCTTCCTTACATTTTGCCAAGTTATACTTAACATATTTGGCCTATGGAAGATACTCATTTGGTTCTTCCTTACATTTTGCCAAGTTATACTTAACATATTTGGCCTATGGAAGATACTCATTTGGTTCTTCCTTACATTTTGCCAAGTAATAAACATTTGATTTTATATTAATGACATCATCAAAATCTCACAAGTATTCCTAACAAATTCCCCCTATTTTGATGATGGCAAAACTTTAAGTAAGAAATCAAATGACCAAGTCTGCACTTAAGTGCGAGACACAAACTAAAATCAGTCTAATATTGAGACAACTGGAAATTGTCATTCAACAGACTGTTATAAAATTTTCTGACTTATTATTGAAATTTTACAAGAATGTTCTTAGTACAGAAAATAAAATTACAAGTAAGAGAAATAACTAAAAGTCATCTGCCTCTTCCTCTGCCTCTTCGAATAGGCTGCTTGGCAGGCTTGAATGGTTTGGCTCCGATTGGTCTTACCTTGACTGGAGCAAGACCATATTTTCTCTTCACAACAAGTGCTGCGAAGTCTTGTTCTTGCTGGGATCTGAATCTGTTCTCAAGGCACAATAGCTTGATCTCCCTTTGAAGTGCTAACTCATCAAGTTCACCGTCCATACGGATTGGTGCTTCTTCAGCTCTGAATAAGGGAATCATGGGATAAGCATTTTGTTCTTTAGCGTGCTTCTTCAGAACAGCCCAAAGCTTCGGATGGATTTCTTCCATGAAGTTTATGAAGATTTCTTGTTGGGAGAGTTTGTCATCATGGAGTAGTTCCCAGATGTAATAGTCTCTGATGAACCTCTTCTTTGCAGCTCCCCACATCTCAAGAGCTTCAAATGGAATGAAATCCTCAACAAACCATAGCTCCTTCCCTTCCCATTCAAGAGTGGGTTCAAAGCCGCCTCTAGTCCTTCTTCTTTTTCCTTCAGGCTGGTCAGCCTGATCATCTCGATCTACAGCTTCCTTTCTCTTTAGACTGGAGGGTCCTTCAATCTGAGGGACATCCTGCTTTTTCTTGCTTCTGATTTCTCTTTCTTCCCCCTGAATCCTTTCTTCCCCCTTTTTGCCAGCATCAACCAGGGTAGTTAACTGCTGTTCCATCCTGCTCATCCAATCAGACATGCCAAATGGCATTCTGTTGTTGGTAGGGGGAGGAGGCTGAGGGATCTCTCTCTGTAGAAGGGTGTCTATCTTGGCATTTATTGACTGAAGGTCAGGAGTGACCTGAGTTGATAGCAGCTCTCCAATAGTGTCTCTGACGATTTGCTTGATCAGCTCAGTCATGGTAGGGGATAACTGAGCTGATGGAGAGTGCTCTCCTGATCCTTCTGCAAGGGAACCACTAGACTGCAGGCTCAGTCTGCGGTGGTAGGTCGAGTGTGTTTTCTCCGGTCCCCGACTGGAGTCTTCAGCCAGCTCTGCGTCTAGGCTGGTGTACCTGGCAGGTACCACAATCCTATCTGCAGCTTCGTGAGTAGGCTCTGGCTCCGGCTCTTGTTCTGGCTCCTTGTCTCCTTCTCTCTCTTCCTCTTTCCCTTCTTCCTCCTTTTCTCCAGAGTTTTCTTTTTCTTCTTCTTCATCTTTTTCTTTTTCATTTTCCTTTTACGCTCATACCTTTGCTTCTCCTCCATCATCATTATCATCATCATCATCATCATTATCATCATTCTGATCATCATCCTTCTCTCTCTTTTCTCCTTCATCATCCGCATCCTCCTTTTCTTCATCATCTTTTTCTTGATCGACTTCTTCTCCTTCTTCTTCATCTCCTTCATCAGCCACTTCTTCTGTCTTCTCAATATCCTCTGGCTGTTTTTCAACTGGTGTATTTTATTCTGATTTTCTCTCTTCTTCATCTTCTTCAGCCACCAAATCAATAATTTCATTGTCTCCATCTACTTCTTCAATCCTTATCTCCTTTTCAACTTCTTCCTCCTCTTCTTCTCCAAAAACACCATCAAAAATACTGAGCATGATAGAATGGATAAAGTGGTCCATGTTTGTTTTAAAATGTAACATGAACCATTTATCCTGGAGGATTAAAGCCAAATCTGATTCTTTGCAAAATTCAATCAGAACCTCCTCAGTGGCTTGGGGATACTCCCAACCACTAGTTGCAATAAAGGTTTGAAGATTTGTAAAAGACATGGTTTTGAGAGATTTCCACTCTTCAAAAATGTGTATAAAAGAGTGTTTTTCTGCTTGTGGTTTAACAAGCTGAAGTTGTTCAATAGAAAGATTGAAGGTATTATTTTCTAACAAGTTAAAAGTATAGTCTTCTTCAGGAATAGAGATTATTAGACCTGCTTCCTCTTCTTCTGATATGTAGACTAGGGGGGTGAGAAGAGGTACAATCCGAGTTTCAACGGTGTCTGGTGCAGGCAGGTCTTCAGGATGAACTGGTGACTGAACTGATGGACTTGTATGGTGCTCAGACTGCTCTCCCTCGCTGAACTGCAGCTTCCTAGGCCTCTTAGGAGAGGGTTCCGGTGATGACTGCAGGTTAGAGGGTCCTTTTGGGGCTGGTCCCCATCTCTTGAATCTGATAGCAATTGGTGTATCGTCGGACTCTTTGTCGGACTCGACTGCAGTTCCGATCTCAGTTGCAGGTCTGTCCGACTCCTCTGATAAATCGTATCTTGGATATGACCTTGAGTCCGGCAGATCCTTCAACAACTGAGCTGCCTTCCCAGTGCCTCCGACTTTCTTCTTGTCATGGTCTATATGACCTAGCCTCTTATTTGGGTGGAAAGGGTCAATGTTTCCCTTAGCTACTCCGGTTTTCTCCAAAAACCAACTAAGATGCGTTCCGTACGCCAACTTAGTTTTGAACTTCTTCTCATCGTCAAGCCACTCGACCTTGTTCACCTCGCGCACGAGTTGCCTGAAAATATAGTCCGCCCAATCGACTTCCTCTTCCTGAATCAACGCACCCAACACCATGAATTTCGATGATGACAGTTGGTCATAGCTGCCTGCCATCCCCATGACTATCTTGTTGGTGATGTCCAACGCAACACGGTAAATCTTTTTCAATTCATTCCTCTTGGCTGTAAACTTCAATTTCTCTGGGATATTTTCGATTTTAATCGTTTTCCGTGTTTGGAGTGATTGTTTAAGAGCTTCGACCGCGAACCACGATGCTTCATCCCGAATACGTAACGAATCTTCTCTCGATCTATGCCGACAGAACTCCGCCGATTTGTCTTTGTTAATACCGTGTTGAATCAGATAAGCGTTGCGATAGAACTCAACAACATCTTCCTTGAATAAATGTTGCGGGTTGATGTCGAGAAATGGGTAGATCCCATTCAGCTTCATTGCCCGGATCAAATTGAGCATGTCGAAGTCTTCCAAATTTGCTTCGAGTAAACCTTCAAAGTCGACAACCATGGAGAAAATGACCTGGTCCTTCATCGCCTTCAGATTCACTCCTTCGAAAGATGCCATTTCTGCAAATAGAGGATTTTTTTAGTGTATATTTTTGCTCTGTAAATTCTAGGGTTTCTGTAAGCGTAAAGAGTAAAGTGAAAGGTCTTCTTTCCTTATAAAGAATATGAAAAGACGTTTGTATTAGTTTATGATATATTTGAATGGTGGTACGCCTTTTGATATTCTTTTTGAATTTCAAATTTGAATCGGTGGCTCAATTTAAAATTTGATAGTTGATTCTGATTGGCCACCGTAGAGGTTAATTAAATAGGCGTTTGACGCGTATATTAAAATTGCCACTTGGCTTATAAAAATGTATATTTAAATGCCATTACGTTAGTCAAAATAATATTATAAATGTGGCAGATTAAAAAAATGGAGGTCAGTTTAGAAGACTTAGCTGGTCTGATTTGTTGACTGTTGACCACTCTGCAACAGGTGAGTTGCCTTCTCGCCTGGTATTCTGAACAGCTTAGTTGCTTCGTCTGGCCTTCGTCTTTTCGCCTGCATCAGCTAGGCTGATTCTGAAGGTCCGTCCTTCCTTTAACTTGCTTCAGAACTAGATTCCCAATCTAGTAATCCAAGGTCTCTGCTCATCTCTAGGAACTTTTCTTCTGGCAAGGGTTTAGTGAAGATGTCAGCTATTTGGTAGTCTGTGCTGACTCTTTCAACTCTAACCCTTTTGTTAAGCACATGGTCTCTAATGAAATGATGCTTAACGTCAATGTGCTTCGTCCTTGAATGCAAAACCGGATTGTTGGTTATTGCAATAGCACTATTGTTGTCACACCAAATAGGAACTTCGTTGGCAATTATATTATAGTCCCTTAACTGTTGTCTGATCCAAAGAATCATGCTGGCACAATACTGCAATAGGTATTCGACTCTGTAGTGGAGGTAGAGTTAGAAACTGCTTCTTCTTTGAACCAGGATATCAGTCTGGTTCCCAGGAATTGACACGTTCCACTAGTGCTCTTCCTGTTGATTTTGCATCCGGCGAAATCCGCATCTGAGTATCCTGATAGCTCGAAGTTGTCATCCTTGGGATACCATAGTCCAACATTAATTGTAGACTTTAGGTACTTAATTATTCTCTTGGCTGCATCTAGGTGTGATTGCTTCGGCTTGGACTGGAATCTTGCGCAAACTCCAACGGCATATGATATGTCTGGCCTGCTTGCAGTGAGGTACAGAAGAGATCCGATGAGTCCTCTGTAGTGGGTTGAGTCCACTGATATGCCTGCCTCGTCTACATCCAGGTGAGTACTTGTGCTCATTGGAGTTCTTTCGGGTTTGGCTGATTCCATTCCATATCTCTTGATAAGATCTCTGGTATACTTTGCTTGGTTGATGAAAATTCCTTTTTCAATCTGCTTAACTTGTAATCCGAGAAAGAAGTTAAGCTTTTCCATCATACTCATCTCAAATTCTCCTTGCATGAGGTTGGAGAATTTCTCGCATAGCTCTGGATTGGTTGACCCGAATATGATGTCATCCACATAAATCTGGACTATTAATATGTGGCCTCCGTGCTCCACTCTGAATAGGGTTTTGTCCACTTTGCCTTTGCAAAAACCATTTTTCTCAAGAAACACAGACAGTGTTTCATACCACGCACTTGGTGCTTGCTTGAGTCCATACAGAGCCTTCAACAACTTATAGACTTTGTCTCCTTTGACAAAACCTGGGGGTTGCTCTACATAGACTTCTTCTTCTAGGATTCCGTTCAGAAACGCACTTTTTACATCCATCTGATAAACTTCAAAGTTCTTGAATGCAGCATATGCGAGGAATAGTCTGATGGCTTCTAATCTTGCAACAGGTGCATAAGTTTCATCAAAATCTATTCCCTCACACTGTGCATAACCTTTTGCTACGAGTCTGGCTTTATTCCTAACAACAGCTCCGTCTTCATCACTCTTGTTTTTATACACCCATTTGGTGCCAATAACTTTCTTGTGATCAGGTCTGTCTGTTAGTTCCCAAAGTTTGTTTCTCTCCATCTGCTCCAATTCCTCTTGCATGGCATTAATCCATGAATAATCTTCCAAGGCTTGTTCTGTAGTCTTCGGTTCAATTTGCGACATGAAACATGAGAACATCGCCATTCTATTTGGTAGGGTTATCGTCTCGTCTTAACTCCATCACCAACTTTCCAATAATTTGCTGAATTGGGTGATCCTTGAGCCATTTGGGGATATCGTCCTCTTAGGTTTGTTCCCCTGTTGGATTGCTCGTGGTTATCTCGCATCGTGGGTTCGGTCCCAGAATCGATCAGCTACCGCCTTGTCATCTGCAGACTTGGTTACGATCTGCAGATGAGTCTTTGTCGACTCACTGGTTCTTCTTGACAAGAATCGGATCGAGATAGGTTTGGTGATCCTGTCGATCTGCATTGGTCTTCATCACCGCAATGGGTCATCATCGATGCGGTGAGTCCACCATTCCAGTTGTCATGTATAATGACTTCTTCAAGGGTTGCCGACTTGAGCTTGTTCTCAATTAGCTCAAGTTGTTTCTGTACTCAACGGTAGATTCATCAAAAACAACATGGGGTGTTTCCTCCACAACTAAGGTTCTTTTATTAAAAACTCTATATGCCTTGCTTCTTTGGGAATATCCCATAAAGAGTCCGTCATCGATTATAGCATCAAAGGCATTTAGTTGTGTTTTACCGTTGTGGATGAAACACTTACAACCAAAAACATGAAAGTAAGCAACGTAGGAGTTCTATTATTCCAAACCTCATAGGAGTTTTGCCATGTCTCCCTACTATCATACTCTGCTGCAGGTGTGACAGGTGTGTTACGGCTTCACCCAGAACCTTTTGGGTAGGTCCGCCGCAATCATGGACCTTCTTTGCTTCCTTCGTTGTTCTGTTCCTTCTTTCAAGAACACCATTCTCGCCGGGCATCCTGGCCGCAGAGAGCTCATCTTGGATCCCATTCGATCATGTCGATTATCGCCTTGTTGAGAAACTCTCCTCCTATATCTGATCGATCTTGATTATGGAGAGGGATTTCTCATTACGTATCCTTCTCAAGGCTCGAGTAACTTGGTCGTGGTTTCACTTTTCTTGTATAGAAAAATGATCCAAGTGTACCTTGAATAATCATCTACTATTACAAGAGCATGTTTTCGGCGGCTCAAAGTCCTTGGTTTGATAGGACCAAATAGATCCATGTGGAGTAGATCTAAGATCCTTGTTGTGAGCGTTGTAGGCTGTACTGGCTTGAACGATGCCTTGGTCTGCTTTCCCTTCGACATGCATCACGAGTGCTTCCTTCTTGAATGCTTCATTTGGAAGTCCTCTCACCGACTTCCGAGAACTAATCTTGTTGATGGCTTTGAAGTTTAGGTGACATAGTCTTTTGTGCCACACCATCCATTCTCATTTCTGATCTTGGATAGAAAACAGGAGTTAGGTGTTCCTGTGTTCCAATCAATCATGTAGACATCTCTTCTTCTGAATCCTTGTAGCTTTATTTCTCCAGATAAGATGTCTATCACCATACACTTCAAGATGGTGAAGACTACTAGATTCTTCTCGTCACAGAACTGGCTTATGCTCAGGAGGTTGTACTTGAGCCCTTTGACATAATGAACTTTGGATATGAAAATGTTTCCTCGGTGCAGCTATCCAAAGCCTTTTGTCTGTCCTCTAGAGCTATCTCCAAAGGTTACATCGGGACCTCTTTCTTTAATATATTTGGTCAGCATTTTCTTGTTCCCGGTCATATGCCTCGAGCATCCAGAGTCTACAAACCATTCTTCACCTCCAAAATTTGAGCTTGAGGAGATGTGGTTGTAGTCCTTCCACCTTTTCTGCAATTAAATAAGCAAAGATTTAGGTACCCAAATTTGTGTGGGTCCTTTGGGGTTAGTTGGTTTCCTGGAGAATTGATTTCTCCTTTGATTATGGAAATTGTTATTATTATTATTATTATTATTATTATTATTATAACCCTTATAATGTGTCTGTGGTCGAGGTCTAAAGCTTCTGGTTGGATTGTATACCGGATATTCCTCAAAATTTTGATAGTGTGGGCCATTTCTAAATCTAGGCTGAGACCATTTATTAAATCTTTGTGGTCTCCACACTTGTTCATTTTGGTAATTAGGATAACCTTGAGGTTTCCATCTGCCCCTCCCATTATGAAATCTATTTTTGGGGAGTTGTTGGTAATAGTGGGCATGTTGTCTGGGCTGCTGCTTTTGCCTGGGCCACTGCCTAGTCGCCTGTCTAGGTGGCTGTCCTGACTGCAGCCTAGACGTTTGACTTGGCTGTTGTCTGTTTTTGAAAATCGGTTTATACACAGGCTCAGCAGTCGAGACTATTGTTTCTCCCTTGATAAACTTGGTTTCAGAACTAGAGGGAGTGTGAGAATCATATCCAAGGCCTGATTTGGTATATAGTGACCTTTTATAAGTACACAATTCGCCCAGAGTTGAAGACGCCTTCAGGGAGGTTATTTCCTGCGCCTGAGTTTTATTTATCTGTGCCAGCTTAGTAAACTCAGCTTTGGCATGAGCAAGTGCAGCTGATTTTTCTTTAAGTAAAATGTTTAGCCGGTCTATCTCAAATTGTATTGACACTTGCACAGTTTTTAAAGTCACCGTAGTTGTCTCAACCTTATTTAAATCTAGCCGAGTTTTTCGAAATCATTTTTCACCGCCTATTCTCATCTTGCAACTGAGTCTTCTCATTGACATACTTGGTGTGCGATTTGAGTGTTTCAAAATCTTTAAATAACCGATTTACCGATTCATGTAGATCCATATCTTGTGACATGGCCGAGCTATTATTTGAACCGGTGGGTTTAGAAGTTACCTCTTCATCACTAGGTTTGCCATCGTGCAATCATACTCCTCGTCTTCATCGAAAAGAAACCACCGCTTGATTCGACATGCTCCTGGTCTTCTCCGATGAGAGCTTTTCTTCTGTCTTCCTTTCCGCCCACCTCCTTCTTGGTTTCGTCCTCTTCTGAGCTCGGACAATCCATTTGGATGTGTCCTATTTTGTGACAAATTGTAGCATTCAACTTTCCAGCCTTCCAAATTTTCCGGTTCCTTCTCGATTCTCCTTGTAGTTTTTCTTATACTTGGAGTAGTTCTTTCTGAAATTGCTGAACCTTTGCATTATGAAAGCCATTTCTTCCTCAAAATCTAGTGGATTTGGAGGTTTCACATCAGATAGGCTCTTAGCAGGGGACTCGGCTGCAAATGCGATTCCCTTCTCTGCAGGCTCAGTTGAGGATGAACTTGGAAGTTCGAACTCGTAAGCCTTCAGATCAGAGAACAGCTCCTGAATCTTTATTTTATTCAGGTCCTTGGACTCTCTCATGGCTACGGCCTTCATGCTCCATTCGGGGTTGAGAGATCTGAGGACCTTAAGTGCCATTTCCCTGTTGCCATAGGTTATGCCCAGGGAGTTGATCTCATTGATAATTTCAGTGAACCTTGTGTCCACTTGGTCTATAGATTCACCATTCTTCATTTTAAAGTTGTCAACTTTTTGGATAGCAATTGACAACTTGTTTTCATTGATCAGCTCCGTTCCTTCACACATTAGAGCTAATGTGTCCCAAATTTCTTTGGCATTCTTACAGTTTTTGATCTTGTCCATGGTGGATTTGTCAAGAGTTTGATATAACACATCTCTTGCCCGGTTGTAAAGATTGGCCAGCTTTCTCTCTTCGGGGGTCAGCTCCGTTCTCTTCTTAGGAATCTTTTCTGGCCTCCCAGCTGCGATCTCCTCGGCTGTGTTGTCCTTCTCAAAAATGAATGGACCGTCTTCAATGATGCACCACATGTCGTCATGAATTGAAGATAAATGTGCCTGCATTCTTATCTTCCATAGATCATACTCGTCAACTGAAAAGACAGGGAGTCTGGAGTGCATGTGTTCCATTATAGAGTGAGAGTTAAGATATATATATCTAATATAGATCTGGTTCGTGAAAAAAAAATGAACCAACCTCTCCGATACCACTTGTAGGTCACAAGTCGTCCAGGAACAAGTCTAGAGGGGGGGTGAATAGACTTGTTGAAACTCTTGAACTCTTTTTCACGAAGAGTGAGTTTCTTCAGCTGATAGTCAAACAAATGACTTGGAGTCGTTTGTTCTTGGATATGTGCGGAAGTCAGCTGATGACGAATATAAATTAACTTAATGAAACACTTAATAATGTATGCAGCAGTTAAAGTATGATTCAAGAAACAAGAATGACACAGCAATTATAGTGGTCTCAGAGGTGGGGTAATCCTCTACTAATCCACTTTTCTCCAAGCCAGTTGGAGATGAATTCACTATAATTTTCAACCAGTGATCAATATTACAGTGATTCAAACCACACTACAACAGCTTCCAACCAGTGGAAATCCGTGCCGTTGTACACACACACTGATCGCCTTGCACCTCTTGATCCTCGATCCTCGGATGCCTTTACAGTCTCTTACTTCAACCAGTGAAGTACCCCGTACTCAAGATTATAGACAAGAGTGTTTGTCTTCTCCAACTTAAGAGCTTCCTTAAGTATGAACTTTTAGATCTGCTCTTTTCACGATGCTATTTGATTGCTTGAGTTTGCTTGTTTGATTTGATCGCTAGAATGTATGTTCGCACCGGTAGTTGCTCAGTTTCAAATCTTCGGATATATATAGATCACGATCTCTGAGCTTCTTCCTTGTAGCCGTTGCAAATCTTTTGAACAAATCCGTCCGTTGGAGGGAGACTTCATTGTTTAATTTTTCTGAACGTTGCAAGGCTGGATTCCCATTATTTTATTTTATCTTCCGACCGTTGTGAATACTTCTACATGTGATCGCCGAATCTTTTGAATATAAAAGGATTAAAGTCTTCAAGGTGGGTCAGGATGATTTATTTAAATCATATCTCTTGCGGGAATCACTCCAATTTGTCTCTTCACGTTGCATGTGAGCTTTCCGTAATACTTGACTTTTCAACGCATGCTGACGTGGATTTGGAGTACTAGGCTGTAGTCGAGTAGGCTGCTATGCAGCTAACTTCTCTGCAGATAGGTCATCTTGGCTGTTCACTGTTTGTGACTTATCTGGTCAGGTGACTTCCCTGAGGTACCTCGGCTGCAGTCTGGTCAAACTTCTCTGATAAAATTCGTTGACCAGAGCTACTCGGCTGGACTCGGCCGATCTTCTCTGATGAACTAAGCTGTACTTAGTACTTAGCCGTTTTTCAGCCTAACTAATTTTGGCCTACAGAAGATACTCATTTGGTTCTTCTTTACATATTGCCAAGTTTTATACTTAACATATTTTGGCCTATGGAAGATACTCATTTGGTTCTTCCTTACATTTTGCCAAGTTATACTTAACATATTTGGCCTATGGAAGATACTCATTTGGTTCTTCCTTACATTTTGCCAAGTTATACTTAACATATTTGGCCTATGGAAGATACTCATTTGGTTCTTCCTTACATTTTGCCAAGTAATAAACATTTGATTTTATATTAATGACATCATCAAATTCTAACAAGTATTCCTAACAGTGCCGCGGCTCACGGTACAGACTGCTCGGCCAAAACTGGAAAATGAGTGTCTGAGCTATTTCGACCATAACTCTCTCGTCCGGACTCCAATTGACTCACCATTTGAACCATTGGAAAGCCAACTTGATGCTCTATAATACTGAAAAGATTCAAAATCTTTGGAGTTTCCAAAAATTAATGGTGATTTTACAAAATCGAACTCAAGTGCAGAAAAGTCGCCAAAAAGCACGGAACTCAACAAAACGACACCGAAACGAACTCGGATGACAAAAAGTGCAGAATTAATCATTCTCAGAAAAACGAAACGGTCATGAACGAGTCGTCAAAATGGACTTCCGCCGAAAAAAGAATTTATCGGAAATCGAAATTACGGGTATTACATTCTACCCTCCTTAAAAGAAGTTTCGTCCCGAAACTTAAAACAAGTAGGGAGAAGAAATATCCCGTCAGGAAAAACTCAACGAGATACACAAGAAGTGCGTAACTTACGCCCATTGGCGAAACGTTACCAGCAACGCAAAAGGACATACGGCGTGAAAACCCGCTCCATGACGACCAACACAATGCCACCAGTAGAAACATAATAAAACCGACAAGTGACAAGCGTCATCAAACAGATAGTACAATCAAGTCGATTATCCGAACAGTCACAAAACACACGAATGAAAATCAATACGATTGACCAACCCAATGGTTCATCAATCAAAACGCGAGCCAATCGCTGAACAAATACGGGATTCCACCGCCCAAGGGTTGGAAGATCGAAAACGAGACTAATTTCCCGAACTTAAGGGAATTACGAAGGAGTCTGAACGTTCAACAATCACGAAACGAGATCAACAAAAACTGAACAATCAATGATCGAACCACAACGATCGAGTCAACAAAAATCGAATAATCATGTTCGGATCACGAAGAACAATAAGGTTCAACCGACAACTCCGAGGTTCACATCTCGACTCGAGACAAAACATGATCCGGTGAAAACAACAAGATGCGCACTCACATAAGATCCACAGGAAAGGGAATAGCAATTGAAAAGTCACAACGACAAACGAGTAATTCCGAAACAATACCACCCTCGTTCGATTAACAAAAGTAAGGGACATGGCAAGCTCAGAAAATGTTAACGAACCTAAACGAGTCGACAGAGTTGAAAATACATATGTTCAAAATCCGATCCACTTCGAATAAAAGAACTAGTAGAACCGAAAAAAAATGTTACTTCCGAACAAGGTTCACAAGAATTGAACCGAACTCGGAAAGTCACAGCGATAACCAGATCGACCCAAAACAAGATCACAGCTCGTTCGAACAATGAAACCGGAATACAGAACAAGTTCAGAAAGTATCAACGAACACGAGCGAGCCGATAGAATTGAGAAAGAGAAAATGCAGGAGCCAAAAATAATACGGGTATTATTTTCGACCTCTTCTAAAAGAAGTGTCGTTCCCGAAACTCACAACACGAAATCAAGGTGACAACACAACAAGCAACCGACAGAAACATCCTTCAAAGGCCTCCCAAAGCCGATTCTGATGACTGTGCTAAGCGCGAACTCTGGAAGTCTCGGTAACCAATTCGCAAAACTGAATTATGTGTCCCTCGAGTCCACACTTGAAATGTGTTACCGACGAGAAGGATAATTTACACGTGCATGCCCCGGCACATCACGGTTGAAACGCCTCGGCTCGGCATACCGAAAATACAATGGGGCATAACGCGCAAAACAACATAGCGGAGATGCCAACTCAGCACAGCAAAGAATCATAACACATATCATATACAACGATTACCATCGTAAAGTATTACACACACAAACACTACAACAATGACGGTATCGTTCGGCGACCTTAACGGCCCGAACAATAACCAGCACACAATTACAAACATCATGAAACAATCACACATGTACACAAATGTACAAACCCAAGCTTTAACAGCTCACACAGGTGCGATAACACGCAAGCCGACACGAAATGACAACATTAAGGATCGTCATCACACCTCCCACAAAGGGCTAACAAAACATATGCGTGGCGAACGACTCCACGTTCACACCACCAATTCAAATACAATTCGGAGGGCTAACACCCTAACAACAATACCAACATCATACACACCTTCTCCGACCACAAGCAGGAAATGATGGGTTTTAAAAACGAAAACCACCTTTTGGAAATTTTTTTAGAAAAACACCGGTTGATCTTGAGTATCACCTTTCAAAAAGTACAAACGTGAAACATCGTTATCGAGACTTTGGAAAACCATTTCGCATTTGTTAAAAATGAGGACACTATCTTTTAGTGAAAAACTTTCAGAGTATTCGACCCTCGGGTCTCAGTAAAAGTGTTTATAAAACATTGAAAATATCTCAAAACATTTTGGTCCTCGAGGTAGAAGAATTTTGAAACATATTGTGGCACCTTAGAAGTACCACGAGAAAACAATTCATTTTAAACGTACGTATCGAAATTTATTTTCTAAGATACTTAAGGTTTTCGAAAATAATTCAATGGGCTAGAATGCCAAAAAATTTCAGGTAAATACACGGAACAATATAGCGTCGTGGGTCCCGCACCGGAACCCACCAGGATAAAAACCATTTACAAAAATGCCAAAAAGGCCGATGACGGTAATATTTCAAAAACTTACAGAAGCCATTTAGAAAATACTAAATACCGTCATAAGAATTTCGCCAAAACGATCAAGGCCATAATGCCAAAAACTCGGTTAAGGGAATCGGTTTTCGAAATAAAACTCAGTCGGTAAAATACCGAAAGCCATTACAAAAGAACTCACGCAGCGGATAAAAGAAATACAGTCCAACATGCACAATCCAGCAACACTACTTCTCACATGAACAAAATATGAGAGTCAAATAATCACGTATCAAGAAATCAAAATCCATAAGAGGATTCCTTCACTTAACAAATAATCATAAAAATAGCTCGTGTCACACGAGGCACAACACAAAGAAGGGAGACTTACATCCACAGGTCGCACGAAGATGATGATCGCCCCACGATACTAATTGCGACCAACAAACTCAGACGACGCGTCGCGACACGACTCAGTCAGACAAAATCTGACAATACAAGACTCAACAACTCATAACTCGACCCGACAGCCTAGGTTTCCTCAACCTAAGCTCCGATACTATAAATGTAACACCCCCAGATCAAACCGGGAATATTACACACTGCAGACCCTCTCCGTGAGGATCCACCAGGCTAGACATCCAAAACAACACATTACATTACATACCGACGAATCAAAATAACGAACCAATAGACCGATTTGGTCTTTCGTCACTGACTTACAAATAAAAATACATAAACTCATCCAGACTCATACCCACGCAAGGGTAAAATACTTGCAACAACGAACAATAAGACAACGGAAAAGACAATACAATGGACTCCGACTAACTGAACCTAAAACTGGCCTTCGTGTGATTAGTATCATTCGTCTTTCATCATCCCTCCTACCGATCCTGTGTCTTGCTCCCGAAAACCTGCATGTACCTGGACACAATACAGATATCCACCCCCCGATTACTCGGGGGTTAACAAAACTCCACTGTTTCGCTAGTGCAAGTATAAAGTGCAAAAACGAGCCATACACAACGCATTCCGAGAATACAACGAAAGACTTCCCGAGATATATTTAGTTAAAAATAGTTCAAGTCTTGAAAATAGAAACGAAGAAAGTAAGCACTTTGAAAACATTTCCAAATCTCAGGAGTTTTGAAAACATTTGAAATTGAAAAGTTCTTAATTTCTCGAAAGTCATTTAGGGTCACAACCCCAAAGTTCATTTTCCAAAATGCAAATCTGTTAACAAAACACGGGGTCCACGATCCAACCATTTCGGTCACAAAACACAGGGCCTACGACCCGATCATCCACTGCAATTCACTTACAAGGACACATTATTCATAACACATTATTCTTATGCCATTCTAGCCAAGTACCAAGACTCAATATATAATGTCTCTCGACCCCAAGCACAAAGCATTGTGATACTCCGGACAATATCACAATTAACGAAAACATCAACATCATCCTCAAGATGAAAACTTCACCTGGTAACCCGCGACCCTACCCCTTAGTATCGGCCCCAAGACGCCCCGTCGAACGCTCCGGGTGGGAAACCACTTCCGCGGCCGTACCCCTTAGTATCGAACCCCAGACATCCCGTCGGACACTCCGGGTGGAAGTTCAACCACACACACACCCAAGTCCACTTCCGTAGCCGTACCCCTTAGTATCGACCCCGAGACATCCCGTCGAACACTCCGGGTGGAAGGAACAACACACACACGTTCCAAAATCACAGTTGCAAACCACAAGCCTCGAAGGTCAATCACAGTATATATAGTCGAGGTAACTTACTAGAATGGCCAGTTCCTCCAACATATACTCACGACCAAGTAACGATACGATTCATGCTAGAATTTCGATGATGCAGCTAGTACCAATAACATAGCAACGAGGGAAAATACCTATCCAACCACGCCGAACGACACAATGACACAGGATCATCAATAGGCATATGTTCCATATATATCTCAAGGAAAGGTTAAGCTATAAATCTACAACGTCATAATCACACAAAACGATACCCCACACATACTTAGACAAGCATATTTAACAACGAAATCATACGAGTCATCTTTTAAGGAAGTATTGAAAAGCATATCAATTCCTTTGAAAGTTAATTATAGACATTCATAAATCACGTATCATAAATTACCAACTAATATATCCATAAAACACGTAATTTATGGGCAAGATACTTGCCTCGAATAACCACAACGTGGAGAATCGGTCGAAGTAGGTTGGCACGAACCAACTACAAACTCGCCGACTCCACCGAACGACAATCCGCAACAATGAACTACGAACGAAAACAATAACAACGAAAATGAATTCCAAAGTACGACCCAAAGTCGCTGAATTCGAAGAACAAATGACAAAAGTTCAAGGATTTCCCCCAAAACGGCCAAGAACACGATTCGTCCCGTCAAAACACGAAGACGAAATTACAAGTTGAAATATGGATATACAATCCATAGAATATGTTTAACAACATCATTTAACCACAATCGATCCATCAAAAACGGATGGAAAACGAGATCGAGAACAAATCCCCTAAAAAGTCGATTCGAAGGAAGTCAAGAAATATACTTCGATTCGACGAAGAACAATGGATTAAATGATGTTAAACACAAGAATACTAACAAGATTAATCATGTCCATCATGAATTAATCAACAATACGGAACGAATCGGACAAAAACGCAAAAACCCCCAAATTCAAGAATTTAGGGTTCTAAGAAAAGATTACCTTTTGAAGATCCAAGCACTTTGATCCGAAGAACACGCGTTAGATCGATTATCCAGGCTTCACGATCGAAAGGAGATGAAGAAAATCACACAATCAAGTGATAGATGAAGGAAAATCTCCCTCTCAAGCCTCTCTCTCTCGTATGGTGGGTGAAATGAGAAAAATGAGTGAATCTCGCAGAAAAAACGCAGTTATAGAGTTGACTACCCTGTGTGCCGCGGCGCAGCCAAAGTGTGCCACGCCACAGGGCCAAAACTGCGCCCAGTGATCGGCAGTGTGCCGCGGCCCCGTCGGCATGTGCCGCAGCACACGGTACATAAGGTTTGGCCGATAAGTGCAACACGAGTGTGCCGCGGCCCGGACGAGTGTGCCGCGGCAGTGACTCGGCAGTGTGCCGCGGCCCTGCCGGCATGTGCCGTGGCTCACGGTACAGGCTGCTCGGCCAAAACTGGAAAATGAGTGTCTGAGCTATTTCGACCATAACTCTCTCGTCCGGACTCCGATTGACTCACCATTTGAACCATTGGAAAGCTAACTTGATGCTCTATAGTACTGAAAAGATTCAAAATCTTTGGAGTTTCCAAAAATTAATGGTGATTTTACAAAGTCGAACTCAAGTGCGGAAAAGTCGCCAAAAAGCACGGAACTCAACAAAACGACACCGAAACGAACTCGGATGACAAAAAGTGCAGAATTAATCATTCTCAGAATAACGAAACGGTCATGAACGAGTTGTCAAAACGGACTTACGCCGAAAAAGAAATTACCAGAAATCGAAATTACGGGTATTACAGTCACCATCCCCAAATCTACACTTACAAAGAAATCATTCAGAAATCGCTATGGTATAAATCGAGCTACTACCATACCAATGGAATTACATAGCACATATGCCCCGATTTCGCAAAATCCAAACTTCCAAAATTACATCCCGTGCAAGAATCTACAACACGCAGCATATTGCTCTTATCCGGTCAATCAACCGATCATCTCTGGATAACCAAGCTATCATACTAGAGTTCGGATCCCTTTCCATAGTTCCATACTAATGTCTCATCCAGTTTGTGAGTTACACTCATAACTTCATCATGATATGCACTATGCACTAAATGCGTATGTATATCAGTCACATTTTCAAAACTAGTTTGAAATCATATAGTCTCGTAAAGAAGACAAATTTTCGAAAGTTCTTACAAAAATTTCAAAACTCAAAACAAAATTTTCGTAAGACCACAAAATAAATTTTTTTGAAAAGTTAAACTGGCTCGCTAATGCCAAGTATTCGGTAACAGTTTCCTTCGAATCCTCACGATTTCGAATTCTTAAAATAAAAACTATGCAAATGATTGATCACACCCATACTCATATATACCAATTCGGCTCGCTATTCCATCGGAAAACCACACGATAAAGTTCCGAAATTTCAATATATAAATTCCGACTAAAAACTCCTTTTTCCACATATGACTCGCCATGTCAATCATTAATCCATCCTGGATCACCTCAAATATGCCATGACAAAATATTGAAACAAATCAACACAATGAAAGACTTCCCGAGAGGTTTCATTTGAACAAGTAAGCCAAAACCCCGAAAGGCAGGAACGAAATAGATAAACGATTAATAAAGTGTTTTACAATTCTCGGGAGTTTTAAGAAAACAGAAAGGCCTTTTGAAACATTAGGGTCTCAGCCCGTATCTCGTTACGCATTACAAGAAGTTTAAAAAGTAGAAAACTCTTTTTCGGACCCCAAAGTCCTGAGTTATAAAACAATTTCAAAAATCTATTGGGCCTTGGCCCAAAAATCATTTACGGTAAAACATCCGTAAAACATTCATTTTGAAAATTACCATTTTCAAATGCTCAAAAACAGTTCATATATCATAAAATGAATTAACATGACTGCATGTTCTCCTGAACAATCCACAATATTTCTTCCAAATGCATAACTCCGTTCCAAAGCTTAACCGACATATTGATTTCCAAAATCATAACTTCTCAAGATCATCAATCCTGTCCCAACTGTGTCACCTTATACTGTAACGCATAATATTTGCTGAATCTCAAAGCATATCAACTTAGAACGGCAATAAATCTCAATATAATTCAAGAATCCAAATACTTACAGATTGTGAAGCCGACGATTCCCCGTGATACTGGCACATGTCTCGACTCAAGAAAATACTCGACACAGATATTTTCAAAACAAACATTTTGCAAACTCAGTTGAACTCGAGAACACAACACAACTCTATCTGAAGAAACACGTTAACACCATTTGGAAAAGTTACAACAATCCCAGTACCACATGTAATACCCGAGATCTTTATTCCGGATTCGTTGGGTTTTCTGGGTTTTATCGGATTGTCATTGTCCTCATCGTAGGAATTTCGTGCCATGTTTGGTTGTGACTTGTTGGGACATGTTTTTGGAGGCATTTCGGATCACTTTGTGAGTTTTTGAGTTTTTGTGGTGTAGCGCACGCTAATGCTTGAAGCATAGCGCACGCTACTGCGTGGTGTTTAGCGCACGCTATTGAAATTATAGCGCATGCTAACTGGCAGTCCAGAGACAGTCCAGTAGCTACTGGACTGGGACTGGAGCTTTGTTAGCGCATGCTAAGGCTGATAGCTAGCGCACGCTATCGACTGCTTAGCGCACGCTCTCTCTTCTTTCGAGCGCACGCTACCCGGTAGGTGCAGTTCTGTCCAGGGGCTACTGGACTGGTTTTCTGACCCGTTAGTGCACGCTACGGCTTTTAGCTAGCGCAAGCTAACGTTGTTATAGGCAGTTTCTCTGGAGCGTTGACCCCGTTAGCGCATGCTAATGCAGGGTGTTTAGCGCGCGCTAATAACAGCAGCATTAAGTCGTCATTTTGCCACTTTTATTCATCCCTTCCGACGGGAGTGAGATCCATAGGCGAGTAGGACCGATCTTTTTCTTATAGCTTCATCTTTGAGCGGATTTGTAGATGTTTAACAACATCTAATCGTCTTCTTGGTCCAAATCAAGGTAATCTCTTGTTAGAACCCTATTTTCTTAAATTTGGGGTTTTTGCTTGGATTTGTGATTCTTAACCGATCTCATCCGATCGGTTATTTGTTCTTGTTTGTCTTGACCGTAATCTTCAGATTTTGTTAACCGTTCATCGATTTTTATAGCCCGGATCAACGATTCTTGATTTCTTTGAGAACACTTAGATCCTTGTCGTTTTTAGGATCGTTTCGGTTTTCGATTAGTGTTATTGATTCGTGGTGATGCTATTTTCGTAGTATTCGTGGGTCGAAGTCTTGATCGCTTATGGAAGTTCAAGGTTTCCGATCGTGCCCGTTCGTCGTTTCGTCGCTCGTGATATCTAGGCAAGTATCTTGTCCATACGTTTCATGTTTCGTAGGCGTAATTAATGGTAAAGGATTTCGTGCGAAACCCAATGTTTAATGAATGTAAAAAGGGATCGGTATATTCTCGATAAATGTTGCCTTTCAACGATAATTTATGTACTTCGTGAATATATGTGTTCTCGGAATATGTGTGTTGGTTTTGTATGTGAAAAGATGATATGATCACTTTGAATGAGTTTATTAGACCGTAATCCTTTACCGGGGATTACGTAATGTTATGTGTACTTGTTCGTTAAGAATGTATTACGTGGGATATTAGTTGTTACTCCTTTGAAAGGAGGTTGTGATGTTTAAGTGTTGCTTGGCTTGATGTTCTGCTCATTGTTATGTGATTGCTGAAAGCGATGTGCCTCCGGGTAGGATTGTTGAATCTCCGGGATCCATACTTGCTAGTATGGGTCGGGCGTGACCGTAGGGTTATCCAATCCGGGTATGTCTTGTGGGGACTCCGAGGTTCGGGGCTTGCTAGCCCGATGCTGAGATAACTTGTGGGGGTTATCATCGGGTATGTCTTGCGGGGACTCCGAGGTTCGTGGCTTGTTAGCCCGATGCCGGGATAACTTATGGTTGTGGTTTGGAATGGTTCTGTGACTGTTGTCACGAGGACATGTGATTTGGTATGGTTTCCTATTGGATTATTCACTCGGGTATGTTCTACGGGAGCATCTGAGGTTCGTGGCTTGTTAGCACGGGACACGAATAATCCTTAGGAACATGTGTTATGTTATTCGGGTCGTGGACCTGTGGCTTATGATTTGGGTCTTGGACCCCGTGTGTTGTGAAACCGCATTTTATTATTAGAATCGTATTTTGGAAAGATGATTTTGGGCCGTGTCCCCAAGTGTTTTCGAAAGTCTTGAGAATTCCTTAATTCCAAATGTTTTCAAACTCCCGAGACCGTAAAATATTTTTTATGAGATACATGGTTCTATTCCTACCTTTTATAAATCAAACTGTTTTGATTAAGTGATTTATCTCGGGAAATATATTCAAGATTTTATATTCTTGAAGCACGTTGTGTATGGCTTGTACTTTTGTTTTATACTTGCACTAGCAAAACAATGGAGTTTTGTTAACCCCCGAGTATTCGGGGGGTGGATGTCAGACAAGGCGTCCAGTACTTGCAGTAGCCGGGAGCGACTCACAGGATCGATACGAAGGATGATGGGAGACGAAGATACTAATCACGTGAAGACCAATTATAGAGTATTTGGTTGAGTCGTGTTGGTTATTCCTCCGATGTGTTATTTTCTCGAATTATGGAAGTGTTATTGTATTCTAGCCCCTGCGTGGGTATGTGTTCTGGGCAAGGATCTTGTATGTATTGTTGTGTGTGTTGTGATATAAGACCAAATCGGTCTAGTGGTCCTTTATGTAGCCATGTCGGCATGTGAAGTGATGCATTGTTTTGTATTTAGCCTGGTAGATCCTCGCGGAGAGGGTCTGCGGCGCTGTAATATTCCCGAGTGGTTTGGGGGTGTTACAGAATATGGTATCAGAGCTTAGGTTGAGGAAACCTAGGCTGTCGGGTTGAGTTGTGTGTTGTCGGGTCTTGTCTTGTCAGATTTGGTCTGACTGAGTGGTGTCGCGACGCGTCGTCTGAGTTGTCGGTCGTGATTAGTATCGAGGTGCAACCATCATCTTCGTGCGATCTGTGGATGTAAGTCTCCCTATTTTGTTGTGTCTCGTGTTATACGAGTTTATGTGATTCTGTATTATTATGTGGAATTTAATTATGCCTCGTGAATACTTACTCCATACTTGTTTGATTCTCGTATTGTGTTGGAACAAAGAGTAGTACCGGTATGCATGTATATATGTATACATCTTTGTGTGAAATCATTTTTTTTTACAGGGGTGATGTTTTGGATTGGTTACTCAATAAAAGTTTATCAATGTGGTATTTTAAATTTCAAATGTTTTGGGGAAGTCACGTAAATTTTATTTAAAAACATCCTTCGAGGAGGAAAAATGATTTGATTTTCGTATGATGACCTCGAGACCAAAGATTTTGAGAATTCAAACTACATATATTATATTTTCATCTTGCATTGAAAATTTTCAAAATTTGATTTTTAAATGCTTAAACGAGGTCTATCAATAGATTACTTGAGACATGACTTTCGCCTTCAACTTTTCGACTAAACGATATGTAGTGAGAATATAAATTGTTGGTGTTGGGATTCGTATGTTGTTGTTTATTTGTAACCTTCGGCTTTTGGCATTATTTGGTATATGTTTATGAATGTGTTGCTGGATGAGAATAGCTAGCGCGCGCTAACGTGGCATGGCTAGCGCACGCTAAGTCTCTGTTAAATCATACCCTAATCGGTCTGAGCAGAAGCTCGGAAACTACATTCTGGCCGTAAGTCTAACTTTTGCGATTGTTAGGCTGACCATTTGTGACCGTACTCTATGTGTTGTTCAGGAATAGCAATTGTTGTGTGGTTATGTGTAATTTGAACTGTGTTTTTGTCCACTGCGTGTGTAAAGTCCAAAATGACTTTTTGGGTACTTTTACCAAATAGTGTGTGTTTCAAAATGACCTTTCGGGTTTGTAAATTTGAATTATTTCGTTGACCCTTTTTCCTAACTCTTTTGTCGGGTGACTTAACATATATTTTGAAACTATTGAGTTTCCGCGTCTACGCCTTGTAATTTCAAATGGTCTTTGATGATGGTATTTGGTATTTGAAAAAATGACTTTTGGGGAGTATTTGGAAAGTATTACCGTCATCGGCCTTTTTGGCATTTTGGAACGTTTTTGAAAATGGTTTTCAACTTGGTAAGTTCCGGCGCGGAAACCGTACAGAAAATGATTTTGATATAATGGATGATTTCAATTTCATTGCATTTATAAATCGCATAACAACGACATTATAAATGAAGATTTTTGGTATAATAGTTTGTATATTGTGCTCTAGCTGGAATTAAATGGTAATATGTATATGATTTAATGATGTTGGATTAAAGACAGAGATGTGAATATCTTGCTATGTGTTATGATCTTTCTTTACCATAGGTTGTTGTTTGTTAGTATGCCGAGGGGCAGAGGTCGTGGTCGTAACCGTGGTGCTGATGGCCATGGGGATCAGATGCGGAATCGAGAGAATGTCGTTGAGAATGATTTTAGTTTGGGTGTTGCTACTATATTGCAACAAGTAGCGACTCAGATGACTCAGTTGACCCAGGTGGTTCAACGTAGCATTGACGCGAGTCAGAACGTCGGTGTGAATCAATGGCTTCGCGAGGTAGTTCGTATGAATCCCCCTCGATTCGCCGGTGCTGCGGATGTGTTGGGCTGGGATGGTTGGATTTTCCAGTTGGGAAAGATTTTCGAGGCTGTCGGATGTCCTGAAGAGCGGAAGGTACCTATCGCTCAGTACCTTCTCGACAAAGATGCCGCTAATTGGTGGGAAGCTGTTAAACCTCGTGATCATGATGTCACGTGGGCGGAGTTCCAAGCACTTATGGAAGCTGAGTTCGTCGAAACCGATTAGAGAGCAGAGGATTCGCGAATTCTACTTGGCAGAACCGCAAGATATATCGGTGTCGCAGGCTATCATCGATTATAGCAAACAACTCAGTTATGTGCGAGATCGGGTGAGAACCAAGGAAGAGAGGATCCTTCACTTTGACAGACGGATGAAGCCGGATATTCGTGTGTATATGTCGGGATTCAATTGCGCTTCATTGAGAGACTATCAAGATCGAGCCTTAGCTCGTGAACTAGCTTCATTATCGTCGGAGCGTGTGCCCGAGTCGAAGAAGCAGAGGGAGTTCGATGATCGTGTGGACAGTGCAGGAGTCGGTGTTTCCAATTTGCAACGTAGTAGTCTCTCCGCTGTAAAGCTCCATCGCTCGATGCGTGGAACTGGGAGTTCCAAGTCTTCTGTTCTGACTCCTGGTAAAGCCAGGAGATGTTTTAACTGTAATATGGCGGGACATGTTCGTGCACATTGTCCTTCCCCACCAGTAACGTGTTACAAGTGCGGACTCGAGGGACACCGGGTTCAGTTTTGCGAGGTGGTTACCGAGAATTCCGAGGCAGGGACTTGAGCTTTGATATCAGGATCGACTCCGAGTAGTCCCGGAGGGGCGTGGTCTATCAGTTGCATGTTGAATTATTTCCCTTGCTTTGTTGTTTGGAAATTCAGAGATTGACTTCTTTTATTTGAAGTGGATCGGATTTTGAACTCCGTACTCTCAACTCTGTCGAATCGTTTATATTCGTTGATATTTTCTGATCTTCTCCTGTCTTGTGCTTTTATTGATCGAACGAGTTGTGGTATTGTTTCAGAATAACCCGTTTGTCGTTATGACTCTCCAAATTGCTATTCCCTTTCCTGTGGATCTTATGTGAATGCACATCTTGTTGTCTTCACCGGATCGTATATTGTCTCGAGTCGAGATGTGAACTTTGGGGTTGTTGTTTTGAGTATTATCGTTCGTCATGAATCGAACATGACTGATCGACTTTTGTGCCTCGATCATTGTAATTCAATTGTTTGATTGTTCGGTTTTTGCTGATCTTGTTTCGTGATTGTTGAGCGTTAGGACTCCTTCGTAATTTCCCTAAGTTCAGGAGATTTGTTTTGTGTTCGATCTTCCAATCCTTGGGCTGTGGAATCTCGTATTGGTTCAGCGTATAGCTCGTGTTTTGGTTGATGTACTGTTGAATTGTTCAACCGTATTGATTTTTGTTCGTCGTGTTTTGTTATTTCGGTAACGGACATCGTGTGTTATCTGAGTTTGTTTTGCGTTGTTCGTTCCATGTTTCAAGTTTCGAGGACGAAACTTCTTTTAAGAGGGGTAGAATGTAATACCCGAGATCTTTATTCCGGATTCGTTGGGTTTTCTGGGTTTTATCGGATTGTCATTGTCCTCATCGTAGGAATTTCGTGCCATGTTTGGTTGTGACTTGTTGGGACATGTTTTTGGAGGCATTTCGGATCACTTTGTGAGTTTTTGAGTTTTTGTGGTGTAGCGCACGCTAATGCTTGAAGCATAGCGCACGCTACTGCGTGGTGTTTAGCGCACGCTACTGAAATTGTAGCGCACGCTAACTGGCAGTCCGGAGACAGTCCAGTAGCTACTGGACTGGGACTGGAGCTTTGTTAGCGCACGCTAAGGTCGATAGCTAGCGCACACTATCGACTGCTTAGCGCACGCTCTCTCTTCTTTCTAGCGCACGCTACCCGGTAGGTGCAGTTCTGTCCAGGGGCTACTGGACTGGTTTTGTGACCCGTTAGCGCACGCTACGGCTTTTAGCTAGCGCACGCTAACGTTGTTATAGGCAGTTTCTCTGGAGCGTTGACCCCGTTAGCGCACGCTAATGCAGGGTGTTTAGCGCGCGCTAATAACTGTCCAGTATAAATACTGGACAGCAGCATTAAGTCGTCATTTTCCCACTTTTCTTCATCCCTTCCGACGGGAGTGAGATCCAGAGGCGAGTAGGACCGATCTTTTTCTTCTAGCTTCATCTTTGAGCGGATTTGTAGATGTTTAACAACATCTAATCGTCTTCTTGGTCCAAATCAAGGTAATCTCTTGTTAGAACCCTATTTTCTTAAATTTGGGGTTTTTGCTTGGATTTGTGATTCTTAACCGATCTCATCCGATCGGTTATTTGTTCTTGTTTGTCTTGACCGTAATCTTCAGATTTTGTTAACCGTTCATCGATTTTTTTAGCCCGGATCAACGATTCTTGATTTCTTTGAGAACACTTAGATCCTTGTCGTTTTTAGGATCGTTTCGGTTTTCGATTAGTGTTATTGATTCATGGTGATGCTATTTTCGTAGTATTCGTGGGCTGTCGAAGTCTTGATCGTTTTTGGAAGTTCGAAGGTTTCCCGATCATGCCCGTTCGTCGTTTCGTCGCTCGTGATATCGAGGCAAGTATCTTGTCCATACGTTTCATGTTTCGTAGGCGTAATTAATGGTAAAGGATTTCGTGCGAAACCCAATGTTTAATAAACATAAAAAGGGATCGGTATATTCTTGATAAATGTTGCCTTTCAACGATAATTTATGTACTTCGTGAATATATGTGTTCTCGGAATATGTGTGTTGGTTTTGTATGTGAAAAGATGATATGATCACTTTGAATGAGTTTATTAGACCGTAATCCTTTACCAGGGATTACGTAATGTTATGTGTACTTGTTCGTTAAGAATGTATTACGTGGGATATTAGTTGTTACTCCTTTGAAAGGAGGTTGTGATGTTTAAGTGTTGCTTGGCTTGATGTTCTGCTCATTGTTATGTGATTGCTGAAAGTGATGTGCCTCTGGGTAGGATTGTTGAATCTCCGGGATCCATACTTGCTAGTATGGGTCGGGCGTGACCGTAGGGTTATCCAATCCGGGTATGTCTTGCGGGGACTCCGAGGTTCGGGGCTTGCTAGCCCGATGCCGAGATAACTTGTGGGGGTTATCATCGGGTATGTCTTGCGGGGACTCCGAGGTTCGTGGCTTGTTAGCCCGATGTCGGGATAACTTATGGTTGTGGTTTGGAATGGTTCTGTGACTGTTGTCACGAGGACATGTGATTTGGTATGGTTTCCTATTGGATTATTCACTCGGGTATGTTCTACGGGAGCATCTGAGGTTCGTGGCTTGTTAGCACGGGACACGAATAATCCTTAAGAACATGTGTTATGTTATTCAGGTCGTGGACCTGTGGCTTATGATTTGGGTCTTGGACCCCGTGTGTTGTGAATTGGGTTGTGAAACCGCGTTTTATTATTGGAATCGTGTTTTGGAAAGATGATTTTGGGCCGTGTCCCCAAGTGTTTTCGAAACACTTGAGAATTCCTTATTTCCAAATGTTTTCAAACTCCCGAGACCGTAAAATATTTTGTATGAGATACATGGTTCTATTCCTACCTTTTATAAATCAAACTGTTTTGATTAAGTGATTTATCTCGGGAAATATATTCAAGATTTTATATTCTTGAAGCACGTTGTGTATGGCTTGTACTTTTGTTTTATACTTGCACTAGCAAAACAGTGGAGTTTTGCTAACCCCCGAGTATTCGGGGGGTGGATGTCTGTATTGCGTCCAGGTACTTGCAGGTAGCTGGGGAGCGAATCACAGGATCGATACGAAGGATGATGGGAGACGAAGATACTAATCACGTGAAGACCAATTGTAGAGTATTTGGTAGAGTCGTGTTGGTTATTTTTCTGATGTGTTATTTTCTCGAATTATGGAAGTGTTATTGTATTCTAGCCCCTGCGTGGGTATGTGTTCTGGGCAAGGATCTTGTATGTATTGTTGTGTGTGTTGTGATATAAGACCAAATCGGTCTAATGGTCCTTTATGTAGCCATGTCGGCATGTGAAGTGATGCATTGTTTTGTATTTAGCCTGGTAGATCCTCGCGGAGAGGGTCTGCGGCGCTGTAATATTCCCGAGTGGTTTGGGGGTGTTACACCACACTGGTAAATCACATAACGCACAAGCCCGAGTGAACAACAAAAACCCAGAGTTCAAACACTTGTCAACCGACACTTCGAATGACACGACAAAAGCATGACCCAACTCGACCCGACTGCCTAGATTTTCACAACCTAAGCTCCGATACCATATTCTGTAACACCCCCAGATCCGACTGGGAATATTACAGCGTCGTGGGCCCCGAGATGGAACCCAAAAGGCTGAAGGAAATTTTCGCAAATATTTACAAACGTCCAAGAGGCTAACGACAGTATTATATATTTAAAACATTCGAAGACTTTATAAAACTCGTTTATCAAAACCGTCGTAAAATCTCATTTGAAACCACAAGGCCAATGCTAAAACTCAACAGTTTAAAAACATACGTTAAGCTATCGCTTACACGTATCGACAGAATAGATTTAGAAAATGATTGCCAAAGTAACCTAAGTTACCAGATACCAAAATGCCATTTAAAAATACTCACGCAGCGGATAAAGACAAACAATTAAAATACGCTAACAGCGGAATACAACAACAGATCAGAAGCTCAATACACAAATACATGTCCTAGCCAGTATCCTCCGGGAAGCTCATCTTTTTACGACCGCTACAAGCTTGATAATTCAAGAACCTAAAAAGAAAGCCCACGACGGGGTCAACCATAATATCCAACAATGATAACCATCACATCACGTCAATAATTACATATCAATGGAAATACTAAGTAAGAATACGACCAATGTAATCTTACCGTCGTAACTTTACGAAAAATCCACGATTCGTATCCTTAACAACACAATAAGATAATACCGAAATATCTGTACGGTATCTCAACAGTACTCAAGGTTCTCAAAACATTATCATAATTCGCGATACGGAAATTATACCAACTCTGGCCAATTCAATCCATCGGATAACGTCGACAATTCCAATACGATAATCGATTGTCCATCAAAGACAAGTATCAAGGAAATACAGAACATACCTCAAGATACGAAATACCATGACGAAATCACGTCAGTCTAATCCAAGATCAGATCAACACAACATACGAACATGGTCCTAACGCAAGACCTACAAATGCATACTCATGTGACAACGTCAATATGTTCACAACAATAACAACAATGTATACTTATGGCAAACCCATAATATACATATGCACAATAACAACAACACATATGGTAATCCAACGATCCAGCGCACACAACTATAGATTCCCATGATGATCCCGTCGGACCAACGCATGGTGGCATTACCTGTCCAGCGATCCAGCGCACACAACTATAGATTCCCATGTTGATCCCGTCGGACCAACGCATGGTGGACATACGACAACAATGCACGACTGCACAATACAATAGTACACAATGCACGACAACAACCGTGCACAAATGCATGACAACAACGATACACGAATGTATCACAACATGATCGACACAAAATGACAAAAATGATTAGAGTACTTGTCCCGAGTCCTTCGAGAGCAATCTCGATGTCCAAACCATCACGGACAATTATCCTCAATACTCGATGGTACAAATTACCACGGACGGTAAATAATTCACGTCTTTGTCTATACCACAATGTATCCTCGATACCAAGTATACCAACAATAAATGTAAATCATATACCTTATGATTTAATTCCCAAAACTCGAATACAACCTATAATCCCAAATCCCCTGTGATTACGATTATAAACATTGCTATACGAATTATAAACGAATGAAACTGAAACCATTCATTAACTATTATAAACTGAGCAAGTAATAACTTGCCTTAATACCGATGAAGCAGTTACCAATTCCATTGCCATCATCTACAAGTCCCTCGGTCCCGACCAAAGTAATTCACGAACATACTCGAACATGACCGCATCATATGGTTATAACCATCGATCAATATTCTCAACCTAGTAATTCGATAAACAACAAGTTCGATAACAATCAACAATCGATAAAAATCAATTCACAAACCCAACGGATCAACAATATCTCGGTTAACCACAATTCTGATCAAACCAACTTAAACGATCACGAATTCATAACCGAAACAGAATATACTACCCTGCCTGATGACTTAGCGCACGTTAATCACTTAATGTAGCATGCGCTAAGTTGTTCCCGTTAGCGTGCGCTAGACAATAAGCTTAGCGTGCGCTAATGCTGTACAGTTTGCATGCTTTTCAGGTACCGATCAACAAATGACGATTATCAAGAACACTAAGTGATCCAAAACCATGTTTATAGTCATCAAAACAACAAAATCCGATATCCTTTAACATACAAACAATCATTCAACTTATAATCCAAGTCCTATATCCATATGTCATCTTCCTCAATATCAACATCATGAAACATTAAGAACGTAACAACACTTTCATAATCTATCATTACAGGGAGTAATCATCAATAATAACATCAACATCCGCAAAGGAGAATGAGGATTAACCAACTTATCTCAAGAAAACGAACTACACAATACAAATCACTCAAATCATATTAATATCATCATACTCCGGTAATCCATCTCATAATCATGCTTATCAACTTGTTTATGTAATAATCATCAACTCAAGAACATCAACATTCAATCCAAAACGAAATCCAAAGATGAAGAGGGATTACTTTTTTGAAGAAATGGATTGAATCCCAAGTTTGAATCCATTTCCAAGAATCACAAATGATTTAAAGAACAAAGCTCTAATCCATGATTTTTATCTTTAATCTTGATAAAGATCATCATCTCGGAGTGTTTCTGGACCTCAGGTACCTCCCAAGGTTCTCTCTATCGGTTGCAAGAAGAGAATGGACGAAATGCTTCATAATACCCGTCTGTCCCTTTTTATAAAGTATATTACTAGCGTGCGCTAAACCTTATGTTTAGCGTGCGCTACGGCCTTAGCGTGCGCTATCGCAGTCCAGAGGCTACATTGTGGCTTCGTACATGTGCTTACGTACGTAACGCCCATGCATTAGCGTACGTAACTTACACTCTCTAGCGTACGCAAGTCCTTGCGTTTAGCGTGCTCTAATATCAGTTGACTCGTTTGTCTGTATGCTCCGAAGACTGGTCCACATGCCGAAAGTGCTGACGAGGATAAGATTCCTTTTTGTCCAATATACCATTAGCGCACGCTAACCTTTAGGGTTTAGCGTGCACTAGTGCTACATTACAAACATCCGTTGACTTATCAGAACGTGCGCCGAAAGTGGCCTGGTCCACATGCAGATTCCTTCCGATCTTACTGCATTAGCGTGCACTATGATTTTACCTTTAGCATGCGCTAACCCTGCATGGTAGCATGCGCTAAGCTTAACTATTAACGTGCGCTAATAAGGCTATACTTAGCCATTTTCAGCTATTCTTGTCCAACATCTCGACATATCGGATACGTATACATGACGCACAATATCCTCTAATACAATTGTCGACCAAGTATGACAATTATACCGATACTGACATCTCAGTCCTTCATTTATTTTATCTATACTGTACAGATTCCACGCTGTACAATATAACTCGGATAAAATAATATTAAACAACGGTAGTAGAAATTCCGTATATTACACCCAACCACTGGTTTCAACATAGGTTTGAAGTTTAGCAAACGACAGTGATTTAAAAAATCTCCACTCTTCAAAAATATGAACAAAAGAATGTTTTAGAGCTTGTGGTTTAACTAACTGTAATTACTCTAGGGACAAGTTGAAAAGATTTTTGTCCAGCAGGTGAAAGGTGTAGTTTGCTTCAGGGATGGAGATAATTAAACCTGCTTCCTCCTCTTCTGTAATGAATGCTGGAGTGAGGAGGGGAACAATCTGAGTCTCCAGGCTGCCCGGAGCAGGCTGGTCCTCCAGGTGGATAGGCGACCTGGCTGCAGGAGTTGAAAAATGTTCTGGCTGCTCCTCCTGGCTGAACTGCAGTCACCTGGGCCTCTTAGGCGAGGGTTCTTGTGATTACTGCATGATGGATGGCTCACCAGGGGCTGATCCTCGTCTTTTGAATCGAACAACAATAGGCGTGTTGTCTGACTCATAGTCTAACTTGGTTGCAGTTGGGTTGTCGTCTGCAGGTTGGTCCGACTCGTCTGGTGAGGGTCTGTAGTAAGTCCTTGTATCAGACAACTCCTTTATCATTTGGGCTGCTCTTCTGTTGCCTCCCAACTTCCTCAACGTCTCTTGGTCTAGGTGACCAAGTCTCTTGTTGATGTGAAAGGGGTCAGTATTACCCTTAACCACACCCATCTTCTCCAAGATCCAACTCAGCTGCGTTCTAAACGCCAGCTTGGATCTGAATTTCTTCTCATCAACAAGCCATTCGGCATTGTTGACCTCGCGAACTAATTGTCTGAAGATGTAGTCAGACCAATCAATCGGGTCGTCCTGAATCAGTGCTCCCAGCACCATGAATTTTGCTGACGACAGTTGGTCGTAACTGCCGGCCATAACCCATAATAATTTTGTTAGTGATATCCAACACGTATCGATACACCCTTTTGATTTTGCTCCTTTTGGCGGTGAGCTTCAACTTCGCCGGCTGGTCGTCCGCCTTAATCTTCATCCAGGTGTTGGTTGCCTTCTGCTTGAGGGCTTCGACTGCTATGCCATGATGTTTCATACCAAAAATTTTCCGAATCGATTCCGGCGATATGTCAACTTGAATTCCGCCGACAGTGCTCCTAATTCCTGCCTCAATTACATGAGCTTCACGGTAGAATGCGATGACATCCTCCTTGTACAGGTGTTTGGGACTGATATCCAGAAATGGCTAGATCCCTATTAATCTTCATCGAACGAATGAGGTCAAGGACGTCGTAGTTTTCCAAATTTGATTCCAATAGACCTTCAAAATCAACGACCAGAGAAAAGATGATCTGGTCTTTGACCGCCTTCATGTTTACTCCTTCAAAATAAGCTTCCATTCCTGCAAATAAGAGATTTCTTAGTGTATTTGAAGTTCAAAGGATTTTTGCTCTGTGAATTTAAGGTTTTGAAAGACTGGTAAAAGTAAAGTGAAGGGTTTTTCCGTCCTTAAAAAAGAAGGTGAAACGACGTTGGGATTAAATAATCTTTTATTTTAAATCAGTGGACCGTCTTTTGAGATCCTTTTAAATTTCAAATTTTAATTGGTGGTCCAGGTTTTGATTTTAAAATTGGACGGTTGGATTTTAATTGGTCACAGTGGGGGTCGATTTATCATGTGATTGCCACGTGTCTAGTATTACGCCACTTGTGAACCAAAATTAATATAATATTTTCATATATATGGCAGATAATAATAAAATATTCAGAAGTCGGTTAAGATTAGAAAACTTAGCTGGTTGACCGTTGACTGGTCTACATCAGGTGAGTTGACTCCTCTAACTTCTCCCCTGAGTTTTTATCAGCTAGGTTTCTTCGTCTGTCCTTCGTCTTCTTGTCTGCATTAGGTAGGTTCTGATTCCTTCGATCAGCTAAGTCCGTCCTTCGTCTGATCTGCTTCAGCTGGATTTTTTTCTGTACTAGATTCCCAATCTAGTAGACCAAGTTCTCTGCTCAGCTCCAAAAACCTTTCTTCGGGCAAAGGTTTGGTAAAGATATCAGCAATTTGATAGTTTGTGCCGACTCTTTCAACTATGACTCTCTTGTTAAGCACGTGATCTCTAATGAAGTGGTGCTTAACATCAATGTGCTTTGTCCTCGAATGTAAAACCGGATTGTTGGTCATTGCAATAGCACTATGTTAGGCGTATTTTTATGCGCTTATTTATCATTATTTTATATCCATCTTCAGCCTAAATATGCATAAATGAGCTTTTAATGCACTATTCTTATATGTTTTGCAGGAAATTGGAGTCCGGAAGCTCGAACGACGAAAAACGGGCGAAAACGGCAGTTTTTGGCCTGGGGCCGCGGCACAAGGGAAGCGGGCCGCGGCACACGTAGGTGACCAGCAAGCGCCGAACCCACTGTATCGTGAGCCGCGGCACAGCTAAAGTGCCCAGGAGGAAAATGCACAGGTATGCGCTGAAGACACGGTGAGCCGCGGCCCACCGGGCGGTTTTGCTGAATATTCCGCATTCCTGGGCCGTTTTGGAGCCTGTTCTCGACCTAATCACACGGACGCGTTTTGGAGGTTGAGGACGGCTATAAATAAGCATTGAAGGGCTGAAGACAAGGGAGAAGAATCTGGGAGATCGATAGACAGAGAGAAGAACACAAGGAGGAGATTTGTGGGCGACGACAAGACCACGGATCCCCTACGGTTTTTCTTAGTTTTTCTGCATCTTAGTTCCTAGATCTATTCGAGTAGGATTTTGATTGTATACGATTACATGACGGTTTGATTTATTTATTATTATTTCAATTTATTCGTTATTCTATTGAATTGGATTCTTCTTACAGTTCTTAATGCTTTTTAATTGTCTGGCCAACAGTTGAATTGTTTTGAATGTCTTTATGGATTCGGGAGATGAAATTTAGGCATAGTTCTTGTGAGACGAATCATAATTTTCGTGAGATAGGAATATACTCATGGGAATTGTGAAGCCTATTTATTGTAGGGATTCTTGAACTGTTTCAGCTACTAATTATCTAATTCGAATAGGGATATATCGAGTTAATAATTCGTAGTATTTTCTATCGACCTTGGGAAAGGCTTAGAATAATTTAGAAATTCCTGGCTTACAATCAATTGAATAAAAGTGAATTGAATTGAATAAAAATCATTCCTGATTGTTTGAGGTGAAAATCATAATCCTACACCCTTATTATTATTAGTATTACTATTATTATTTAATTTTCTGCAATTAGTTTAGATATAAATTCTATTTGATGGTTCTTCAAATAAAATTATGAGTCGACTATATTTTGGTACTTAGTGAAATCAGTCTTCGAGGGAACGATATCTTATTCATCACTTTATTACTTGTTGACACCGTGCACTTGCGGCATAGTGTGAGGGATTTCCTCAGAACAAATTTTTGGCGCCGTTTCCGGGGACTAATTTTTCGCTAATATCAATACCAAGCGACTCTAATTTTAATTTTAAGTTTTTTTTTCTTTAGTCGCTATATTTTTATTTTTTGTATTATGTTTTCCTTTGATTATCGTGACCCTTGGCATTTCATAAATTTCGATGATCTCAATAAATTGCCTAATAGGGTTAGTCCGCCCCCTCCCCCAAAACAAAAGACCATGCTTGAACAATGTGTAGACGCTCTCAAAAATCCAGATAGTACCCCTCTTGAACGAGAATGTGCATGTCGTGGTCTTGCGATTCACTATGGTTATTTTCCAGCACATATATTTAGTAGTGAAGTTGAGGGGGAGGTTGAAAAGAAAAACATGTTGAGTTTTAGGGTCGATCCCCCAGCACCTGATAATTACATAAAGTGTAATGAGCCTGTAGAAGAAGTTACCATTGATGATGTTTCCAAAGAAATTTCATTAATTTGTCATCAAACTTCGAACAATAAGGTGAACACTTTTGTGCCTAAAATTTTATTAACGGTGTCGCGCATAATTTTTCCTAAATCCATAACGGGAGAGATTGACCCCATTACTCTTGATTTTGTTGAGGCTGATTCTTTGAGTTCTAATGAGGTTGTTCATGATAAGTTTTTATTATTTACCCATTCGAACTCTGTTTATTTTTTCGTGCCTTACAATTATTATATTCTTCCATCATTTTTTGGTTGTCCGCATAATCATTCTTACTCATTATTTTTGGCAACCGGGCATGAACCAAAGCCTCCCTTGTGGAATAAGAGGCTTATAGATTGCAAGAAGGGGGCATTTGGCAATCTCACTAGAAAGAAGCCACGTTAGATTTTTTTTGCCACGTCGTGCTCAAGACGTAAAATAGAGCGCTTGATGGGAGGCAACCCATTATTTTTACTTGCTTTCTAGTTAGTTGTTTTTATTTGATTTTTAGTTAATAGTTTTTTTCCTTTGTTTTGTTTATTTTGTTTGGATTCGTGTATTCTTGTTGGCCCTTATTTCTCTAATATTTTTTCAACCCCAATGAGCATTATCCTTCGTATTCTAGTCTTTCTTGATTTAATGTCTATTGTTATTTCATGACTAGAGACTAAGTTTGGGGGTCCCTCGTGATGTTGAGCATTATTTGAAGTATGGATTGACAGACGATTCCACTCGGACATGTGCTGGCTCTCAAGAAGACATTTGGAATAAGTTTCACTTTTCATTATCTCTTTTATTTTCACATGAGTTCTATTATTGATGATTTTATGTGTAGTGGAATAAATTGAAGCATGCGATGTTCTTAAATTTTCTTGGTTATGAATTGCGATTTCATCATTGCTTTATTTTTCTCACATGCTGTTGATGGTTTTTGCAAACATGAATTCTTTTCGTGAATTTTTCGTGCTTCCGTGTGTAAAACTGATGTTACGATACTGATTTCTCTTGGAAGAACGGTTGAGTTTTAGTCGAGTTGCAGTCAGCGATTTTTGTTTCTGTTGAGTATTCAATTAGGTCCGAAATTTTATCATTTTTGTAGAAATCTTAGCAGATAAGAAAGGAGACATACGTGTTTTCAAATCGCCGCCTATACATTTGATTATACTTTTCGGTTAGCTAGTCGTCCAGTAACATGAGTCGTGTTGGCACTTAATTTGAGTTTAGAGTCGGACAGTTTTTCCCAAGAATAAGTCGAGATATTATTTGTTCTATGATGGGAAGTCTAGTAACTGGGGGTATTCACGTGACCCGTTGTTTAATCTCGCGTAAAACGACAACCCTGATTAGACTAGTGGTTTAGACATATCGCATTACCGATGATGGGAAGCCTAGTAACCGGGGGTATTCACGTGACCCGTTGTTTACTCTCGCATAAAACAGCAACCTTGACATGCGGGAATTGCTATTCGAGTTTTTTCTCCACTGTAGAGGGGGGCTTAGTAACTAGAAGCATCCATGTGCCCCATGAGTGTCTTTTACGTCAAACGGTTCCCCGATACATGATAATGGAAATCCACCCTAGGATCATCCCGATGAAATATCCCGAGAGCCGAAACCTAGTGGTTAACTCGAATCATATTATTGATCATACATAAGGGAATGCTGTCCTAGGAGTAATTTTGATAATGAAACTCTTGAATTTTGCCACTAGACTGTGGATCAAGCGATTGGCTTGTTTAATCTAACCCTTCATATTGACGGTCGGTTAAATTCACGCTTGTTAATCTTTGAGCTTGATTTTCTTCATGAACGATTGATTAGGACTGAAATTGGTTACTTAGTGGAATCAGTGTCCTGGATGTGACTCGCTATTACGATACTTGTACTATTCTTTGAGATTTTCAGGGTAATATTGATTAAGTTGAGCACTATGGACTTGCATGATTATTCACAATACATTTTGTTTAAAATTGATAATTTTTGCTTGAAGACAAGCAAAGGCTCAAGTTTGGGGGTATTTGTTAGGAGTATTTTTATGCGCTTATTTATCATTATTTTATATCCATCTTGAGCCTAAATCTGCATAAATGAGCTTTTAATACACTATTCTTATATGTTTTGTAGGAAATTGGAGTCCGGAAGCACGAACGACGAAAAACGGGCGAAAACGGCAGTTTTTGTCCTGGGGCCGCGGCACAAGGGAAACGGGCCGCGGCACACGCAGGTGACCAGCAAGCGCCGAACCCACTGTACCGTGAGCCGTGGCACAGCCAAAGTGAGCCGCGGCCCAGGAGGAAAATGCAGCGCCCAGGTATGCGCTGAAGACAGGGTGAGCCGCGGCACAGATTAAGTGAGCCGCGGCACAGATTAAGTGAGCCGCGGCCCACCGGGCGGTTTTGCTGAATATTCCGTGTTCCTGGGCCGTTTTGGAGCCTATTCTCGACCTAATCACATGGACGCGTTTTGTAGGCTGAGGACGACTATAAATAAGCATTGAAGGGCTCAAGACAAGGGAGAAGAATCTGGGAGATCGATAGACAGAGAGAAGAACACAAGGAGGAGATTTGTGGGCGACGACAAGACCACGGATCTCCTACGGTTTTTCTTAGTTTTTCCGCATCTTAGTTCCTAGATCTATTCGAGTAGGATTTTGATTGTAGCCGATTACATGACGGTTTGATTTATTTATTATTATTTCAATTTATTCGTTATTCTATTGAATTGGATTCTTCTTACTGTTCTTAATGCTTTTTAATTGTCTGGCCAACAGTTGAATTGTTTTGAATGTCTTTATGGATTCGGGAGATGAAATTTAGGCATAGTTCTTGTGAGACGAATCATAATTTTCGTGAGATAGGAATATACTCATGGAAATTGTGAAGCCTATTTATTGTAGGGATTCTTGAACTGTTTCAGCTACTAATTATCTAATTCGAATAGGGATATATCGAGTTAATAATTCGTAGTATTTTCTATCGACCTTGGGAAAGGCTTTAGAATAATTTAGGAATTCCTGGCTTACAATCAATTGAATAAAAGTGAATTGAATTGAATAAAAATCATTCCTGGTTGTTTGAGGTGAAAATCATAATCCTACACCCTTATTATTATTAGTATTACTATTATTATTTAATTTTTTGCAATTAGTTTAGATATAAATTCTATTTAATTGTTCTTCAAATAAAATTACAAGTCAACTATATTTTGGTACTTAGTGAAATCAGTCCTCGCGGGAACGATATCTTATTCATCACTTTATTACTTGTTGACACCGTGCACTTGCGGCATAGTGTGAGGGATTTCTTCACAACACACTATTGTTGTCACACCAGATCGGGACTTCATTGGCAATGATATTGTAGTCCCTTAGCTGCTGTCTGATCCAGAAGATCTGGGCACAACAACTACCTGCAACTAGGTATTCTGACTCTATGGTAGAGATAGAGTTAGAAACATGCTTCTTGCTAAACCAAGATATCAGTCTGGTTCCTAGGAATTGGCATGTTCCACTAGTGCTTTTCCTATTAATTTTGCATCCTGCGAAATCTGCATCTGAATATCCCGACAGCTCGAAGTTATCGTCCTTAGGATACCATAGTCCAACATTGACCATAGAGTTAAGGTATTTAATTATCCTCTTTGCTGCATCTAGGTGCGACTGCTTAGGCTTAGATTGAAATCGCGCACAAACTCCTACGACATAAGATATGTTTGGCCTGCTTGCAGTGAGGTATAACAATGATCCAATGAGTCCTCTATAGTGGGTTGAATCCACTGATATGCCTCCCTCATATGCATCTAGGTGAGTACTTGTGCTCATAAGAATTCTTGCTGGTTTGGCTGATTCTATTCCAAATCTCTTGATTAGATCTCTGGTATATTTGGCTTGGTTGATGAAAATTCCATTTTCCATCTGCTTAACTTGTAATCCAAGAAAGAAGTTAAGCTTTCCCATCATACTCATCTCAAACTCTCATTGCACGAGGTTAGAGAATTTCTCACATAGCTCTGGGTTGGTTGAGCCAAATATAATATCATCCACATATATCTGAACTATCAATATGTGGCCTTCGTGCTCCACTATGAATAAGGTCTTGTCTACCTTTCCTTTGCAGAAACCGTTCTTCTCAAGAAATATGGATAGGGTTTCATACCAAGCTCTTGTTGCTTACTTAAGTCCATATAGATCTTTCAACAGCTTGTAGACTTTGTCTCCTTTGACAAATCCTGGGGGCTGCTCCACATAGACTTCTTCTTCTAGGATGCCATTTAGAAATGCACTCTTTACATCCATCTGGTAGACTTCAAAATCTTTGAATGCATCATATGCGAGGAATAGTCTGATGGCTTCTAGTCTTGCAACTGGTGCATAAGTTTCATCAAAATCTATTCCTTCACACTGTGCATAACCTTTAGCAACAAGTCTGGCTTTATTCCTAACAACAGCTCCGTCTTCGTCACTCTTGTTTTTGTACACCCATTTGGTGCCAATAACCTTCTTGTGATCTGGTCTGTTTGTTGGTACCCAAACATTGTTCCTTTCCATCTGCTCAAGTTCTTCTTGCATGGCATTTATCCAAGAATAATCCTCCAAGGCTTGTTCTGTTGTCTTGGGTTCTATATGTGACATGAAGCAAGAGAACATTGCCATCCCTGCGGGTAGGGTAGATTGTCTTGTCTTAACTCCGTCGGTCAGCTTCCCAATAATTTGCTGGATTGGATGGTCTTTCAGCCACTTGGGAATATCATCTTCTTCAGGGTCTGTTCCCCCTGTAGAATTGCTCTGGTGAATCTCCTCTCTGTCTGCTTCAGCCTGGATCTGTTTCTTGGTCTCGCAATCGGCCGCCTACCGTCTTGTCATCTGCAGGTTGGGATCTGTTCTGATCTGTAGATGAGTCTTTATCAGCTACAACTGGGTCTTCATCAGCGACAACTGGATCAGGTAGGTTTGGTGTTCCTATCTGATCTGTAGTTGGGTCTTCAGCAGCTACAGTTGGGTCATCAGGCTGATCTGCAGCTGAGTCTACCATTCCAGTGTCATGTACAATGACTTCTTCAAGGGTTGCTGATTTGAGCTTATTCTCAATTAGCTCAACTTGATTCTTGTACTCAACAGTAGATTCATCAAATACAACATGGGGTGTTTCCTCCATAACTAAGGTTCTTTTATTAAAAACTCTATATGCCTTGCTTCTTTGTGAGTATCCCATAAAGAGACCATCATCAGTTTTAGCATAAAATGCATTTAGTTGTGTTTTACCGTTGTTGTGGATGAAACACTTACAACCAAAAACATGAAAGTAAGCAACAGTAGGAGTTCTATTATTCCAAACCTCATAGGGAGTTTTGCCATGTATCCCTACTATCATACTCCTGTTCTGAGTATGGCAAGCTGTGTTGACAGCTTCAGCCTAGAACCTCTTGGGCAGGTCCACTTCTGCAATCATGGACCTGGCTGCTTCCTTCAGGGTTCTGTTTCTTCTTTCAGCAACGCCATTCTGCTGGGGGGTCCTGGCTGCAGAGAGCTCATGCTGGATCCCATTCTGATCGCTGTAATCAGTGATCGCCTTGTTGAGAAATTCTCCTCCTCTATCTGATCTGATCTTGATGATGGAGAGGGATTTCTCATTCTGGATCCTTCTCAGCAGCTCAGGTAGCTTGGTCAAGGTTTCACTCTTCTTATACAGGAAGATAATCCAAGTGTACCTTGAATAATCATCTAATACAACAAGTGCATGCTTTCGGCCGCTTAGAGTCCTTGGCTTGATAGGACCAAATAGATCCATGTGGAGTAGATCTAAGATCATTGTTGTGAGGGTTATAGGCTGGACTGGCTTGAATGATGCTCTGGTCTGTTTCCTTTTCTGACATGCATCACAAATAGCTTCCTTCCTGAATGCTTCCTCTGGGAGTCCTCTGACCAGCTTCTGAGAACTAATCTTGTTGATGGCTTTGAAGTTCAGATGACATAATCTTTTGTGCCACAGCCATCCGTTCTCAGCTACTGTCTTAGTTAGAAAACAGGAGTTAGGTGTTCCTGTGTTCCAATCTATCATGTAGACATCTCTCCTTCTGAATCCTTGTAGCTTCACCTCTCCAGATAGGATATCTATCACCATACATTTCCAAATGGTGAACACTACTAGATTCTTCTCATCGCAAAACTGGATTATGCTCAAGAGATTATACTTGAGCCCTTTGACATAGTGAACTTTGGATATCACAATATTTCCTCGGTGCAGCTCTCTAAAGCCCTTTGTTTGTCCTCTAGAGCTATCTCCAAAGATTACATCAGGACCTCTTTCTTTGGTGTATTTAGACAGCATCTTCTTGTTCTCGGTCATGTGCCTCGAGCATCTAGAATCTTCAAACCATTCTTCACCTCCAAAGTTTGAATTTGTGGAGATGTGGTTGTAGTCCTTCCACCTTTTCTGCAATTAAACAAGCAGAGATTTAGGTACCCAAGTCCGTGTGGGTCCTCTAGGGTTAGCTGGTTTCCTGAAGAATTGATTTCTCCTTGGATTGTGAAAATTGTTATTATTATTACCCTTATAAGGTGTGTAAGGTCTAGGTCTGTATCTCCTGTTGGGATTGTATACTGGATATTCCTCAAAATATTGATAGTGTGGGCCATTTGTAAACCTTGGCTGAGACCATTTATTAAATCTTTGAGGTCTCCACACTTGTTCATTTTGGAAATTAGGATAACCTTGAGGTTTCCATCTGCCCCTCCCATTTTGAAATCTGTTTTTGGGGAGTTGTTGATAATAGTGGGCATGTTGTCTGGGCTGCTGCTTTTGCCTAGGCCATTGCCTAGTCGCTTGTCTAGGTGGCTGCCTTGTGAACCCTGGCTGCAGCCTAGACTTGTGACTTGGCTGTTGCCTATTTTTAAATATCGGTTTGTATGTAGGCTCAGCAGTCGAGATAATTGTTTCTCCCTTGACGAAAGTGGTTTTGGAACTAGAGGGAGTGTGAGGATCATATCCAAGGCCTGATCTGGAATATAGTGGCCTTTTATTAGTACACAATTCATCCAGAGTTGAAGACGCATTCAGGGAGGTTATTTCCTGTGCCTGAGTCTTATTTACCTGAGTCAGCTTAGTAAATTCGGCTTTGACATGAGCAAGTGCAGCTGATTTTTCTCTAATTAAAATAGTTAGTCAATTTATCTCAGCTGTAGTGACATGAGCCTGGTTTTTCAAGTCAGCTGCAACCTTGTTTTCAAAATCAGTTTTGGCTTTATTTAATTCTAGGTTGAGTTTTTTAAAATCATTTTTCAGCTGCCTATTCTCATCTTGCAGCTGAGTCTTCTTGGCTTATACAGATAGGTGTGCAGATTTAAGTGTCTCAAAATCATTAAGTAGCTGATTTACAGATTCATGCAGATCCATATCTTGTGACATGGCTGAACTATTATTTGAACCAGGGGGTTTTGATGTTACCTCTTCATCAGCTAGGTTGGCCATCAGACAATCATACTCTTCATCATCATCTGAGAAGAATCCTCTACTTGATTCTACACACTCCTGATCTTCTCCGATGAGGGCCTTCCTTCTGTCTTCTTTTCTGCTCACCTCCTTCTTGCTCTCGTCCTTCTTAAGATCAGGGCAGTCGATTTGAATGTGTCCGGTCTTATGACAGTTGCAGTACTCCACCTTCCAGCTTCCGGCTTTCTGGTTCCTTCTGGGATTCTCCTTATAATTCTTTTTGTATTTGGAGTAGTTTTTCCGGAAGTTACTGAACCTCTGCATTATGAACGCCATCTCTTCCTCAAAATCTAATAGATTTGGAGGCTTTACATCAGATAAGCTCTTGGCGGGGGATTCAGCTGCAAAGGCTATTCCCTTCTCTGCAGGCTCGGTTGAGGATGAACTTGGGAGTTTGAACTCATAAGCCTTTAGGTCAGAAAACAGCTCTTGGATCTTTATCTTATTAAGATCATTGGATTCTCTCATGGCCAGTGCCTTCATGCTCCATTCAGGATTGAGAGATCTTAGAACCTTCAGCGCCATCTCCCTGTTGTCATAATATTTTCCGAGGGAGTTGATCTCATTGATAATCTCAGTGAACCTTGTGTCCACTTGGTCTATAGATTCGCCATTCTTCATTTTGAAGTTGTCAAATTTTTTAATAGCAATTGCAATTCTTGATCTTGACCATGGTGGATTTGTCAAGAGTTTGATACAACACGTCTCTGGCTCAGTTATCAAGGTTGGCCAGTTTTCTTTCTTCGGGAGTCATCTCTATCCTCTTCTTTGGGATCTTCTCTAGCTTCCCTGCTACGATCTCCTTGGGAGTGTTGTCTTTCTCGAAGGTGTTAGGACCGTCCTCTATAATGCACCACATGTCATCATGGATCGAAGATAAGTGTGCCTGCATCCTTATCTTCCGAAGATCATACTCATCAACTGAAAACACAGGTAATCTAGAATGCATGTGTTCCATTTTATAATGAGAGTAAAATTATATCTCTGATATAGATCTGGTTCGTGAACTAAATGAACCAACCTCTCTGATACCACTTGTAGGTCACAAGTCGTCCAGGAATAAGTCTAGGGGGGGTGAATAGACTTATTGAAACTCTTAAACTCTTTTTACGAAGAGTAAGTTTCTTCAGCTGATAGATATACAAATGACTTAGGGTCGTTTGTTCTCAATACGTGCGTAAGTCGGCTGATGATGAATATAAAACAACTAATGAAACACTTAACAATGAATGCAGCAGTTAAAGTATGATGCAATAAAACAGTAAAATACGTAGGCAGTTATAGTGGTCTCAGAGGTGGAGTAATCCTCTACTAATCCACTTTTCTCCAAACCAGTTGGAGATGAATTCACTATAATTGTCAACCAGTGATAAAGATTACAACGATTCAACCAAATTACAACAGCTTCCAACCAGTGGAAATCCTTGCCGTTGCAACACACTTGACTGCCTTGCATCTCTTGATCCACGATCCTTGGATGCCTTTACAGTCTCGGTCTTCAACCAGTGAAGTACCCTGAACTCAGGATTTAAGACACGAGTTTTTGTCTTCTCCAACTAAGAGCTTCTTCAAGTATGAACCTTTGAGAACCGCTCTTTTCACGATGTTATATTTCACTTTTAGATTGCTTGAATGCTTTGATTGCTTGAGAGTATGTTCACACCGTTTGTAATTGTAGTACTTGCTCAGCTTCAAATCTTCGGATATATAGGTCACGATCTCTGAGCAATTCCTTCATAGCCGTTGCAAATCTTTTCAACAAATCCGTCCATTGGAGAGGTAGACTTCATTGTTTTCTTTCTGAACGTTGCAAGGCTGGATTCCCATAATTTAATCCATCTTTCGACGGTTGTGAAGACTTTTTGCATGTGAGGCGCCGAATATTTTGAATATAATAAGATTAAAGTCTTCAATGGTAGGCCTGGATGAATTATTCAATTCATATCCTTGCGGGAATCTCTCCAATTTGTCTATTCACGTTGCATGTGACTTTCCGTAATATTTGACTTTTCAGCGCATGCTGACGTGGACTTGGAGTACTTGGCTGATCTCGAGTAGGCTGATGTGAAGTTAACTTCTCTGCAGTCTGGGCTTCTCAGATGTTCACTGTTTGGGACTCGCTGATCAGATGACTTGTCTGAGGTTACTTGACTGCAGTCTGGTCAAACATCCCTGATGATTTTTGTTGACCAGAACTTCTCTGATTTTACTCGGGTGTACCTCTCTGATGAACTCAGCTGATCTTTAGTACTTAGCCAATTTTAGCCTAACTTATTTTGGCCTATAGAAGATACTCATTTGGTTCTTCTTTACATTTTGCTAAGTATTAAACTTAACATAATTTGGCCTATGGAAGATACTCATTTGGTTCTTCCTTACATTTTTGCCAAGTAATAAATATTTGAATTATATTAATGACATCATCAAAATCTAACAAGTATTCCTAACACAACTCCTACAGAATTATTTCGCTCATGGGCTTGTGACTAATCATATAATCCTTTTCCATGAATCGGGCGTTGGTGCTAACAATGACCTTCTGATCCTAGGGACTATAGAACAAGCCACCATTTGTTCCCTTAGGATATCCTACAAACACTCGTACTTCTGTACGAGATGCGAGCTTATCAGCTTCCTTATTCAGCACATGTGCTCGAGTACCCCAAATTCGAACGTGTCCTAGACTGAACTTTCACCCATATCACAGTTCTGTGGGTGTTTTTGGAACTGATTTCGAAAGCACCAGGTTTAGAATGTACGTCGCTGTTTTCAAGGCATACCCCCAGAACGAAATAGATAAATCTGAATAACTCATCATTGACCTAACCATTTCTAAATGAGTTCTGTTCCTTCTCCATTTCAGCCTTGAAGTCTATGAACTTGTTAAAGGCTTCAGACTTACGTCGTATCAAATAGATGTATACATATTGCGAATAATCATCTATAAACGTGATGAAGTATTCTAAACCACCCCTAGCCTGGATATTAATTGGACCATATACATCCGTATGAACCAATTCTAGCACATTATGAGCACGGTTTCCCTTGGTCTTAAAAACCCTTTTGGTCATCTTACCTTCCAGACAAAATTCACAAATTGGAAATGACTCAACTTCGAGGTCATCCAATAGGCCATCATCTACCAATCTTTGAATCCTCCAAAGGTTTACATGACCTAACCGTAAATGCCACAGATATATTTGGTTTATGCTCAAAGTTTCTTTCTCTTTTTAGGTTTAGACAAAGAGTTAAGAGATTTATGCTTATAAATGAGAGTTTGTTCAGTATTGATGACATGCAGTCCATCATTAAAAATACATTTGCAAATATATTCACCATTTTTTCTTCTAATAATAGCATCATTATCAAAAGAAACTGAATAACCATCACATTTTAATTTAGAAACTGAAATTAAATTTATACTAAAATCTGGTACTAATAATACATTATTGAGGACTAATATTTTATCATTAATCTTCAACAGCATGACTCCCACTGCAACAGCCATAAGCCTAGAATAATCGCCCCAGTTGATGGTGATATCGCCCGCACTAAGCTGCTTGGTTACCTGAAAACCATGTGAGTCAAAGCAAACATGATCAGTGGAGCCTGAATCAACTATCCACGAATTGGAAGAACAAGCTGTCAAACATATTTTGACTACTAGTGCACGAGACATACCTTTCCTAAGAGCAGGGTAGTCCGCTTTAAAATATCCTTTCTGACTGCACTTGTACCACTTTACCTTTGGCTTTTTGTTCGCCTCAGGCTGAGGAGCCTTCCTTTTTACATTGCGAGTTACCACTTGCTTTTGGCCCACTTATTTCTTCTTCTTCTTCACCCACTTGGGTTTAAAAGTCGAAACACTAGTAGCCGCAAGAACTTGATACCCTTGCCTGAAGAGACCTTCTGCAGCTTGAAGCTCTATCAGCAATTCCGCCAAGGTATATTCTCTATGATTCATATTGTAGTTTAGCGGAACTGCTCAAAACTCCTAGGTAAGCTACATAGGATGATATAGACCTACGTTTCCGCATCAATAGTAGCCCCTAAGATATCAAGTTCGTTTAGATGAGAAATCATATTTAGAACATGATCCCTAACTGGGATTCCTTCAGTCATTTGGGTCGTCATCAAGATCCTCATAGCATTTTGCCTAGCCACCTCGTTTTGATGACCAAACATCATTTCCGCGGCCGTGCCCATACTCTAATGCTGATGCTGCAATACATTTGCTAAAGAAGCCAAGATGTAACAGCGAGCCATCTCATCAAATTTCTTCCATCTGCGGAATTCTTTCACCTCGTCGGGTGTCGAATCCGCATTTGGTTCCAATGGGCATTTCCCAGTTAGAACAAACTTGTGTTCTTCATCTGTCAGGACAATATTAAGATTACGTTTCCAATTAGCAAAGTTAGTGCCATCTATTTTGTTTTCTTTGAGAATTACAGCAACTGGATTGAAAAACATTTAAGATAAAAATTAAAACATTAATCACATAATGCATAGCAAAATATATTGAAAAAACCTCAAAAACACAATACATATGCTAGCAACCAAAACCTCAAAAAACTCGCATATGCAAGCCACGATCGTGCGGACGTTTACATACATACATTTTTCAAGTAGAGTTTTACGTCTTTAATTTTACTATCTAGTCCATTTATGTTTATAACAAGTAAATTTAATAGTTGGTTCCTCTTGGACATGAATTAATTAACACAGATTCCGATGGGGAGCTTATTAATTAATACACCTAAGTGAACACAATAATTTAACAACCTTAAAATATTATTTTTTAAATAATAGTCCTACAGATGGAGAGGTCATATCTTAAAAAATAATATTTACCTTTTGTTATCATTTAGAAATTTGAAACTGGTGAACCTATAATTACCACATCCGATATGGAGGAAGATCGTAATGTCAACGCACATGCTAACTAGTTCACAATTTAAATTAATTATGGAGGCCAATTTGATTTTATTTTAAAAATAAATAAATTTAACCACTTAGTTATTTTAGCCTTAAGTTTTTTAATTTTCTCGTTCTAACATGCAAGAAATATATCACGCATACATTCATACATACCATACATCCAAAACAGTAAAATTCAAAATAAAGCATGGATAATTAAATCATCCAATTATCATGGTCTTCTTCCTAGAATTGAATCCGATAAAATCTTCGACTCGATTTCTCCCACTGGATCAAGCATCTCGTCACTCTTCCCTGGCCGGGCCGTGTATTTCCAAATTAAAGTTTCACTTTTATGCAAAATTAATTACATAAAAAATTCAATTTTAAATCCCGACTCTCCAGCGGATGCAACGAACGGCGGTGAAACGAACTGGACCAAAAACTGGACGACCCGACCCGAACCGGCGAACCAGCCCGGAACAGGATGCACACGGTGTAACACTCCAAACTAGGCGGATATTACAGTGCCGTGGACCCCCGACTGGGACCCACCAGGCGAATGAAAACTAATGAATTAAATAATATAATTGTAGTACCGAACCACATTATATTACCAAATACTCTGATGAGGAGCTTAAGTACAATACACCAGGACAATACAGAATACTAGTGTATTTTATATGAAGATAAAATACACCACCCTGAATAAATAAACATCCCAAACGGAATTTTGCAGCGGAAATACAATGAAAAAAACAAGAATGACTGAAAGGACTGGGGCCCCCCTACTAGTATCACTGGGACTCCTCGCCATCAACGTGCTCTTCCCGTGCTTTTGCCTTGCCATGACCTGAAAACAATATCCCCCAACGGGCCGATTTACGTAACAACAATCCTCAAGGGTTGGATATACACAATCATGATATATCTCAATTATGAAATGTCCTTAGTTATGAATTTAAGCTGAAGAGGAGCATCATAGTACGCCCGTAATGTTCTGTGCAAGCGTACAAGACGAGTGCCCGGACACACCCGTCCTTGTACCTAATTAGTCTCACGGAGGTAAACGTTATCGTGTGCACAGTCCAATGTATCGGTGAACCCAACACATGACTATCGTGTGCTCGACTAAAAATTCCACACATCCGCACCCGGCCACACAATATGAACCCAGAAGGTCACACGATCAAAAGTGACCATGATGATTATCAATGAATAACAATTCGACAAAGTCAAGAATGACTCACCGAGATGAAATAATAATGAAGTGAATGATAGCTCAATGAAATGATTGGAACCGTCGTTCCTCGTGAATGAAGTGATTATTTGACAATTACAAGTCTCAATACGGTTAATACATTATGAATGAGTTATGATTATGAATGAACAACAACGAAAGGAATGAATATCCTTTTAACCGAGTAAGAATTAACTTACACAGCACCGATGAAGAATGTCCTTCCACGAACAAACGTCCTAAATGAGATGTCGGTCGCTCGAACAACCTTGAATAACACAATTACCAACAATCCGTTCAACATACGAATCAAACACGAGTATAACTAACTCAAAAGGTCGATAAGACTAAGCCAAACTCATTGGGGCATTATATCAAACATGTTGTGGCCAATCTTCGATTGTTTACAACCAAACCTTAACTATATCAATATCAAATCCCCAAGAAGTGTTCCAAACCAACAAAACATCTTCAATACAATCAATAATCCAATATGAATGTCCAAATTCGTGATTACAACAACAACTAATCGAAAACCCCCAAATCCAACTCAATATTCAAGGTGTTCTTGAATAATCTTTCAATAATCCAATGAATATTCATACACACTCGTAATCATACGTACATCTCTTCATACAACATGATTATAACGTCCAAAACATCATATCTCAACACAAAATCACCTTGAGCTAATGAATGCATGTTACGGCCGTAATGTCTGAATAGTTACGGCCGTAACTCGCTGCTGGAAGTGACAAAAATCCAACAACTCCGTCTACTCGTTACAAACGGTGAATGATCCGACGTACAATACTTGTATGATTGTGAATAGGTCCAATAACACGTGATAGATGATACTTCCAACACAAGACTATATTCACGATGATTATGATAATACTATCGTCTTGACTCTCAATTGGAGATGAATGACGATCGGTAACTGATACACGGTTACAAATTGCCAACGATGAAAACAAATGAATGAATCATGAATGATGAGTGATTATTAATGAGTGAAAAATTACTGAGTGACCAATACTGATTGATAAATACTGAATGAATTACAATCGGGTATTACATACTCTCCCCTTAAAAAGAGTTTCGTCCTCGAAACTAAGGGTCAAACAACTTGGGATAACTCTCCCGCATAATATCCTCGGTTTTCCAAGTAGCCTCTTCGACTTCGTGTCTAGACCACTGAATCTTGACCAAAGGAATCGTATTGTTCCTCAACTGTTTGATTCGCCGCTCTAAAACTCATATAGGACGTTCCTCATACGAATGATCATCCACGATCTCGATTTCGTCGAATTGAAGTATGTGACCCGGGTCGGCAACATACTTCCGCAACTGAGAGACGTGAAACACATTATGAATTCGGCTCAATGTCGGAGGTAAAGCCAATCGATAAGCCAGACTGCCTACTCGATCCAAAATCTCAAACGGTCCGATGAATCTCGGACTCAACTTCCCCCGTTTTCCGAATCGGAAAATACCTCGACTCGGGGATACCTTGACCAACACGTGGTCACCTGTCTCAAACTCTAGTGGTCGACGACGATTATCTGCATATGATTTCTGTCGACTCTGAGCGGTCAACAAACTACTCCTGATCAAGGCTACCTTCTCACGGGCGGCTATAAGCATATCGGGCTCGGTGACGATTGATTCTGATAAGTCATCCAAACACAAAGGAGATCGACAATGACGACCGTACAAGGCCTCGTAAGGTGCCATCTTAGTCGAAGCATGCCAACTATTATTGTACGTGAACTCAATCAACGGTAGTTGGGCTTCCCAATCATCTTTCCAATCGAGAACACATGCCCTCAACGTGTCTTTCAAAGTCTGAATAGTCCTCTCTGATTGTCCGTCGGACTGAGGATGAAAAGATGTGCTGAGATTAAGTTGAGTTCCCATAGCACGATGAACTGATTTCCAAAAATGAGACACGAACCGTCCGTCACGAACGGAAACGATACTTTTAGAAGTACCGTGCAGTCTCACTATCTCTTTGATGAACAACTGGGCAAGTCTTTCGGGACCCCACGTATCCTTAATCTCAAGGAAATGAGCTGACTTAGTTAAGCGGTCCACAATCACACAGATTGTATTCATGCCACGACGACTCGTCGGAAAACTCGTGATGAAGTCCATAGAAATATCTTCCCACTTCCACTCTGGAATAGGGAGCGGTTTCAGCATACCCACCGGCCGCTGATGTTTTATCTTGACTTTCTGACAGGTCAAACATCTCGAAACAAATTCCGCGACTTCTCACTTCATATTACTCCACCAGTAATTTTGTTTCAAGTCTTTGTACATCTTGATAGACCCCGGATGAATGGAGTAAGGGGTAGCATGAGCTTCTCTCAAAATCGAGTTTTTCAACTCGTCATTCGCCGGTACGCATAACCGATTCTTGAATCGCAATAGTCCATCCTCGTGGACCAAAAATCCAGGGGCTTTCCCCCGAGCCACATCCTCACGGATGCGCAACAATGATGGGTCTGAACCCTGATTCGCTCTGATTGCCTCCTCAAGTGGCGATGAAATCTCTAACATGCAAAGTTGCCCTTGCACTCGCTAAAGCCAGACCTCAATCTCGGGTCTAAGAAATTCCTACTGAAGCTCCTTCTGAACTGTCAAACGAGCAAGCATTTGCTCCTGAACTGACTTACGACTCAAGGCATCGGCAACCACGTTTGCCTTACCCGGGTGGTACAGGATCTCGATATCATAATCTTTGATTAGTTTCAACCACCGCCTCTGTCGCATATTTAACTCCTTCTGAGTAAATATATACTTCAAACTCTTATGATCGGAACTCCAATCGCTCTGATCCCGAGGGCGATTTGCTCCACACACACACGCCGCCACTTCAACCTCCAACCGCATCCCCGTCCGTCCATCTTCTCCGGCCAACTCACCCACCATCTGACTCGTCTCATCCCCCCGAACACTCGCCTACAACTTCCAGCCATATCCGACGCCGGCAGCCTGCTCCGAGAGTCCAGCGACTTTCACACACTTAAGGTGTAAATCACCTCTCGGTCGCCTGCACTTTTCGGCCGTCTCCGTCATCGCCGCTCAATTTTTCTGTCAGATTTGATATCACGACAGCAAGCCGAACACACCAGCTATACAACTTCATGTTCGCCGGCACTGCCTCCGGTGACTAAGAAGCCGCATCCATGACAAAGAAAAAACGGGCGTCGCAGACGCCCGACAAGTCACCTACCGTGACCAACGCCCAGCACGAAATTTTGCAACACAGGCCGGGTCCGTCGCCGGAAAAAGAAAAAAGAAAGTCGGAAGAAGCAAAAAGAAAGTCGGAAGAAAATATGAAAGATAAAACGATGTCGCCGTCCTCATCTGTTTTGACTTCGCCGTCTGCTTCGCGTTCGCCGTCGCCACAGAAATCTTCCCGTCATCTTCTAGTTTCGCCTGCTCGCTCCGTCGCATCTCCCTGTAGCAAAGGTTTCCCTAATACTAGTTCTCATGGAGATGTCGCTCCGATCACCATCCAAGTCCCAGCACCCGCGCCGTCGCCTTCTTAAAAAATCCAAACTGGAAATTCCGCGCCGCACGTAACCCTAATGGCGGAAGAACTAAACCTTATAAAGGTTTCGTCAATTGAAAGGGAGTCGTCGATCCTAGGGCCATTTCCCTCCAGCGGCTCATATCTACCGGGCCATACAAAGGAGTCCATCGGAGCAGCCCAAGAAACTAAGGTACGGCCCACTATCCCTAACCATACTGGGCCAGCCAGTATTTGGCCCACCTCCTATATGCAAGCCAGCCCAACCCATGCACCAAATATAAGCCCAGATATAATTGTCGGCCTATTCGATTTTAACCCTTCCTAATTAATCCCGGCCCAGCTTTCGGACCACCCACCTTACCTACCCAGTTTTAACACCCAACCCAACATTATTTATCCCAATCCCAGACAATCTACTAAGCCCAATTCTATACTTAATTATTTTCTACCCATTTTTAAAAAACATACAGCCCAACCCAAATACAACCCTCAAAGCCCAAACAAAACAATCAGCCCATCTACACCAAACACAACCCAGCCCATCCTAACTAATCACCCCAGCCCACCCGCTATGCCCCAACCCCTGCATCCCAGCTCAACCCCACCAAACACCACCTGGCCCAAAATCAAACTCAGTCACTAGAGCCGAGACCAACCCCTCCAGCCAACTAATTCCAAGCAGCACCGATTCAGGCAGCTCCGGTTCCAGCCGAACCAAACGGCCGACCCAATAACAACACTCAGGATCCGACACGTCCTCCCGCCGACCAAGTTCGACCGAAATTATATGCCCAGATGGTAAATAATTCATCCGGCTCGGCACAGCAGCCCGGTTTAGTCCAGAATACCGGGTCGACAGTTAAAAGTTTTAATTTCGACGGAGCGAAGGTATGTCCTTTTGGTACTCTTTCCTCCGTAAATGAGAAGATGCGTGTTACCTTTTCTTCTTCTGATATGATTACTCTTGCCGTGTCATAGGAACGCACTTTGATTCTTAAATTTTCACATGCTATTCCCACCCCTCGAGATGTGTCTTCGGGATTGATTGACATGAAACTGAGGGGTAAATTTAGTTGGAGTTGGTTGAACTATTGTCATGTAGCAGTTAGGTTTGATAATGATGAGGACTTTAGACGTATTTAGTTAGGTTCTACCTAGAATTTTTCTGGATGTCCTGCACGAGTATTTAAGTGGTCACCTAGTTTCTCGGTTAGGACAGAGACGTCTATTTGTCCGGTCTGGATTAGACTTTCGGGTCTACCTTTACATTTATTTCATCCACGTGCATTATACACGATTGCCAAGGCTGTTGGCAATCCCATTTTAGTTGATGCTCCGACGGCCATACATTCACGACTATCAGTCGCCCGTGTGTGCGTCGAGATTGACCTTCTGGCACCCAGAGTGTCTGTGATCGAGGTTGAGTTTGGCGACCAGGTTATTACGCAGCGCATTATTTATGAGAGAGTGCCACTATATTGGTCTCTTTGTTCTCATGTGGGGAACGAGCCGTCCAGTTGCTACATAGTTGGCAACAAAGAACGGCCTCCACCGCCCCAGCGTAAGAAACCTCAGGCTGCCCCTTCTCGTCAGCAGAAGACGCAACCAGCCCCTCCTAAAGCCACTAAGGGTAGTACTTCCCAGGCAGCCCCTAAAGGCAAGGAGCCTGTCGTTTGGCAAGTAGTTGCCAAAAACGGGCACAAGGAGACGGGATTGATTCCCAAGGGCACAACTGCTAATGGCCAACACTCTTAATTTGCATCTTTGGACTCCTCTACTAGAGAGGAGGAGGATTTAGTTAGCACTGACGATATCATTATTGTGGGTAATAAAAATAGTGTGTCGGGTAGCGAATGCAGTGGTCACGAGATTCATGACGATCATGTTTTAGAGGATGACACAGAGTCCTCCACCGTCCCTCACTCTTCTAGACTCTTTGAGTCTACCTCCCCCCGCCATGACGGTCACGGTGGCATCGACGGCTAGTTCGTCATTCAGCCCGAGTCCTTGGCCTTGGTGGTTTACGAGCCTCTCCCTCCTCCCCCTTCTTCTTTTCCCTCTCTCTCTCAGACTGAGTGCGGTCTTAACGCACTCAATTTGAGATCTCTGAGTCCAGTCTCTCTTCCTCGGCGATGGTGCCTCTCCTGTCGGAACCAAAGCCCCCGGTTAAGAGACGTTTGATGTCTATTGCTACCCCTGGTGTCACGACTAGGGGCAAAGCTGCTTCTAATTCCACGATTTCCTCACGAGGAAGAGCAGCTTATCGCGGACCCTATTCCTCCTCTAAGGGGCGATCTTCATCGCCCCTGAAATGGGGAACATCTGCCCGGCAGGATACTACTCAGAGACAGGGCCGCTCCAGTCAGCGTCCTAGGTATTCGTCTGAGTTGGTTGTTTAGTTTATGTCGATACCCATTCTTACATGGAACGCTCGTGGTCTGGCTAACACCGGAGCACATAAGCGCATTCGAAATTTCAACCGTGTTAATAGGTTTTCTTTTATTGGCATTTTAGAACCCATGGGTTCCAATGCTAATTTTGATTTTTATATTCGTTCTTTAGGTTTTGCATCAGGACTTCATAATCGGTCTAACAAAATTTGGTTCTTTTCTTCCCCTCACTTTCAGCACCAAGTTTTGTTGAATACCGATCAAGTCCTTCATCTTTATATTTCTTCTTCCCTTCTTCCTCAGTTGATTTACGTCACTTATGTCTATGCCAGCACTAACCATGTTGGTCGTTACGCCCTTTGGGACACTCTCCGTGAGATTGCTTTGGAAGTAGAGGGGTTGCCGTGGCTAGTCAGTGGTAACTTCAACATCTTCTTGCATTCACATGAGCGCGAGGGTAGTACCACTGACCGTTCTCCAGAGATTCTGGACTTCTCATAGGCTATTGCTGACTGTGAGTTGATTGACGCGGGCTGCGAGGGCGATATTTTCACTTGGGAGTGCAGTGGTTTGAGGGAAAGGCTAGATCGTGCTTTATTTAATGAAGCATGGTCGAACGTGTTTGCGGTCTCTACCGTCACTCACCTGCCTTGACTTCGGTCTGACCATGTGCCTCTTCTTATCCAGTGTCGCTTCTCCGCGACTCGTCACAAGTCGTCATTCCGTTTCCAGAGTATGTGGGTCCAGCATCACACATTCCTGGACACTGTTAGGGAGGTCTGGCTTACTCCGACTGGATTATCTGGCATGTGTAGCTTACAGGCCAAACTCCTTAGGGTTAAGCGTAGACTAAAATAGTGGAACTGGTCTGTTTTTGGTAATCTTCATACGAAGTTGGATGAGGCCTTGAGGGCTGCTGACGAGGCCGAGCGGCGATATGATTCGGATCCTACTCCGGAGAATAGAACCGCTATGCACCGTTTTCGTGCTGAGTACCATATTCGTCTCTCTATGGAGGAAGATTTCTGGAAACAGAAGGCCGCTATTTGTTGGGTTACTGAGGGCGAGCGCAACACCCGTTTTTTTCAGGGTTTTGCGAAGTAGAAGCGTTGTCATTCGCATATTCACAACATTGAGGATGGTGGTACGACGATTGCTGTAGAGTCGGACATCCGATCATCTGCTGTGAATTTCTTTAGGACTCTGCTTACATTCGATGGTGATGTTCTCGTCCCACCGAATGACACTTGTTTTCCCTCGATCCCCTCTTCTTTTGATTCTGATAGTTTGTGTGTCCCACCCTCTCCCCAGGAGATTCGTGCTGCGGTATTTGATATTGATCCTCACGGTAGCCACGGGCACACGGGTTCTCGTCTTTGTTTTTTCAGCATTGTTGGGAGATTGTATCTTCTGACGTGGAGGGGGCTGTGCTCGAGTTTTTTGAGGGTCATCCTATGCCTCCGGCTTTCACGGCGAATACGGTCGTCTTGATCCCGAATAAGCCTGTTCCGAGCGGTTGGTCAGGTTACCGGCCTATTAGTCTGTGTAATGTGACCAATAAGATTATCACGAAAATCCTTAACGCTCGGCTTGCTCCTCTCCTCCCTCTTATTATCTCTCCGAACCAGAGTGGATTTGTTCACGGGTAGGTTATTACTGATAATATCCTTTTGGCCCAAGAATTTATTCACGACCTCCACGTCGCGGACATTCATCGTGTCCCGAACCTTGCGCTGAAGCTTGATATGGCTAAGGCGTATGATAGGGTTCACTGGAATTTTTTACGTGAGGTCCTGGTGAAGATGGGTTTCCCGGCTAGATGGATTTTGTTCATCCGTCATTGCATCGAGAGTTGCACGTTCTCCATTTTGGTGAATGGCAGTCCGGCTGGCTATTTTGCCTCTAGCCGGGGTTTGCATCAGGGCGACCCTATTTCTCCGTCGCTCTTCGTGCTTGCCGCTGATTATTTATCGCGCTGCTTGGATCGATTCATTCGAGATCATCCTTTGATGAGGTATAGGACGGTTGGACGGCCTTTCCCCGTCTCTCACTTATCCTACGCCGATGACATCATTATATTCACGGGCTATGGATGATGGTCTTGTTGATCTTATGTGTCTCCTGGATCACTACTCTATGGCTTCGGGCCAGATGGTTAGTATCGAGAAGAGTGCTTTTATTCTCGCTCCCAAACATGCGCCTCGTTGGCATCAGAGAGTTCACGATCTTACTGGTTTTTGCCAGGGCGATCTCCCCATCACCTATCTAGGTGTGACCCTTTACAAAGGCTTTAAGAGACGAGAGCTCTTTGCTGGGGTGAAGCAACGGATGTTGGATAGGATCTCTGGTTGGTCCCATCGCCACCTTGCTTTTGAGGGACGCTTGGCTCTTATTAAGAGCACTCTCTGCACGATTCCTCTTCACCTGCTTCAGGTTTTAGATCCCCCACAGTACATTATCCAGGAACTCGAGTAGATCATTGCGAGATACTTCTGGGGTGATGTTGGTCCTAAGAGGAAGACGCACTGTATCCATTGTCGGCAGATTTGTCATCCGGTCTCCGAGGGAGGCCTTGTGATTCGGAGCCTTTCGGATATGGCGAGAGCTTTTAGTTATAAGCTCTGGTGGCGCCTTCGCGCGGGCACGTCTCTGTGGGCGCAGTTTATGCTCCGCAGAAATTGCTTTGCTGGCCTTTATACGCCTATGCGTACTGCTCTTAAAGCTCGTGCCAGCCACCCTTGGCGCCGTCTCCTCCGCGTGGGTATTGAGGCTCAGGAGTTCACTCGCTGGACTCTTGGTCGTGGCTGTGGGGAGGTTAGCTTTTGGGATGATACTTGGATTGGGGATAGGCCGATTTCTTCTTATTGTCAGGTTTCTGGTAGACCCCATCTTAGGATTAATGAGTTATGGGTTGATGGGTCTTGGGACATGGGTAGGTTGGAGACTATTGTTGGAGAGGATCTAGGATTTACCCCTCAGTTCATCCAGGAGATCTCCGCGATTTCCATCGCCGAGGAGGATTCGGATAGTATGTGCTGGACTCTTACCTCTTCGGGTCCGTTCTCATTATCGTCGGCTTGGTCTCACATCAGGGTGAGGGGTCAGGCTAATATTATTTACGGGGCTATCTGGACAGCCTTACTCACACTGACCATTTCGGTGTTTATTTGGCGACTTCTCATGCGACGGATCCCGACTGATGACATCCTACAGAGGAGGGGCGTTTCATTGGCTTCTAGATGTTTGTGCTGCTCGCATACCCTTACCCAGACCTACCATACCGAGACCATTGCCCACCTTTTCTTGGAGAGTGATGTGGATCGTGACGTGTGGGAGTATTTTGGCGCATGGACACATTTATCCCTATCCCATACTCAGCATATTTTTGAGCTCCTGAGTTTTTTCACACACGGCACACACTTTAGGCACGCGACTTTCATTATTCCTTGTTTGATCCTTTGGTTCATATGGACATAAAGGAATAGTGCAAAGCATAGGTCAGTTACTTTTGTTTCCTCTCATGTTATTGTGCAGGTGGAGCGCCATGTTGCTTTATTGTCTGCTGCGTGGCTTATTTGCTCTGAGTTCTGGGCGGGTTGCTCGCCGCCTGATCGCTTCCAGCGAACTACATCTTCCCCCGCTCAGACTCGTCGCCCCGTCCCGGTGGTTTGGCTTCGACCCGAGACCCCTTGGATCAAGCTGAACACGGATGGTTCATTCGATAGAGACACACAGATTGCGGGTGGGGGAGGTCTGATTAGAGATCATCACGGAGAGCTCCTTCTTGCTTTCCATTCCTCTTTTCAGGCCTCTTCGAGTTTTGATGCAGAGGTCTAGGCGTTGGCGATTGGATTGATTCTAGTTTCCCAGAGATCGAGACATGTTTGGATTGAGCTTGATGCTGCTGCTGTGGTGACCCTGTTATCATCTGACCATCGAGGCTCTTGGCAGGTTCGTCACACTCTTATGCGTATCCGACACATTCTCAGAGATATTCAGTTCAGAGTCACTCATATTTTCCGGGAGGGCAACAGGCCGGCCGACTATCTTTCTGAGCTCGACATGTCATCCCTCGGCATTCAGACTCATACTTACGATACTGCTCCTCCGTTTCTCCTCTCCCTTATACGGATGGATCAGCTTGGTTATCCGTTATTTAGATTTAGATAGGTTTTATTTTTTTATCGATTGCTTGGTTGCCTATTGGTTCACACATTAGCCCACGGTTTTAGTAGTGCACCTTGTACTGATCTAGCGGGCCGTAGGTACTTTAGATTTTAGGTTCCGGATTATGGCCTATTTTTTGTCATAATTCGGATTTGAGTTATTTTGGTCTACGGGTCCGCACATTATCCCACGATTTGTGGTGCACTTTGTATTTCTTTAGCGGGCCGTAGATTTCTCCGATGTTTGGACCCGAATTATGGCCCATTTTTGGTCATAATTCAGGGCTGATACTGTGTATTTCTTGATTTTTCTTATCTATAGGTTGGTCGGTCCCGTCTCAACCCCCGACCACACTGGACGTTTTTTAAAAAAAAAGAAAAAAAACTCTTATGATCGGTGAATATATGACAGGTGACGTGATAAGTGTCAGTTTTGTACACTTATCCATGGTTTGTATCGATAAAATTCACCCATAATTGAGCTAGTTTACTCATTTTTTGCTTTTAATTTATTAGTTTTAATAATTTTATTTTTATCGGATGATGATCGGATTAAATAACTGAATTACTCAAGAAACAACATGTTTAATAAATATTCTCTTTATTGAATTTTGATATATTCATGTTGTAGGGCTTTCCGAGACGAATTCGGCAGTCTTTCCGGATTTAAAATCAGAGTTATATATCAAAAGTTATCATCAGAAGAAGATGCAGGGCAAAACGCAAAGTCGAGGAATTCAGGCTGAAAACGTAACTATCAAAGCTACAAATGACCTAATTAACGAAGCAACGTTACGGCCGTAACCTTCAGTAGTTACGGCCGTAAGTCACCTTAGTTACGGCCGTAACTCCTGAATGTTACGGCCGTAACTCTTGACAGATTACTATGATTTGTCTAATTTTTTATACTTTTTGTGTATTATTGAGGGGATGGCTGGCATTGATCCGATCTAATGTAATAATGCTGTAGTTTTGGAGCTATTAGATGACTTTAGGTGTATAAATAGACCCCTTAGATCCTTCATCATTCACCATTCATCTTATAATTTTCCATTTTTTTTGTAAACTTTTCATTTTGTGTGAAGAACACACTTGTGTTCTTGAGTGATCTTTGTAAGTTTGGTATAGTATATGTTTTTCAGAGAGTTTATTGCTTCTATCTCCTTTATCTACTAAGGGAGTTAGGATCAATTCTTTCTCTTGATTCAACTAAACATGACCACCAAAGCTTGTAATATGTGTAATAAACCCTTCATGGGCTAAGTAATCTTTAGTTGGGATTATAAACAAGGTTAGTCACGTTATTTATGTTTGTATAAAAGATCTATTGTGAATTACTTATTATTGTGTGTGATTTTCATTGTTTAACAATCTTTATTTATTTGGCCAATTAATGAAGATATTTATGGTCTTCATATGTTTCTAAAGAAAATATGTTTGATTAGATCAAATGATCTTCACTCTAAGTTGTTCTAGGGGATAGAAATATACCCTAGTCCTTAGATGATTCATTGAGTTATTTTCACAAATCCTAATGCTATGTATTGAAGCCAATCAACATAGAAATATAGTGGATTGATTCAATATGTAAGGGGCGTTTTATAGTTCGAAAGAGAAACCGTCTTTTTAAGGAAAATCGAATCTACACAACATAATAAGTAAATTCATCTTATGATCTCCAATACATCTTTTATAACTAATGACGAACTAAGTTTGTAATCCCAACTATTTCATTTTATCATTAATCAATCTATTAATATTGCAATCTTTTTATTTCCTTATAATATTAGAACTATTATTGCAATTTCTTTGCAATTATTAAACCAAACTTTTTAATTGTGTGTTTCACTCATCTTAAGTATCTATAAAAATAGACTAATAGTGTATAATTCAAATTATAACAAAACTTCCTTGTGGGATCGATAAACCGGACTCAAAAAGTCCACTTTACTACTTGATACGATATCGTGCACTTGCGATAGTTACACTAAAAGCATGTCAAGTTTTTGGCGCCGTTGCCGGGGAAGTATAAGTTATATTTGAAATCTTACATTATAAACTATTTTTGTAGGTACAAATTTCTCAACGTTGCAACTTAGTACTAAATTGTGTTTGTCCGGTCAAGTGGCGGATAACGGTACTCCGTGACTATTAAAGTCGGATTTTTCAGTTTCCCACAACAACTGATATTTGTATATATTTTTTTAATTATTTTCATTGTCTTTTTATTTTTGTTTTTTTTATCATGGATGAAACATTGTTTAAAATTGAAAAAAGATTTCCCTTTCTAAGCAAAAATGCAATTTTAAAAATTTACAAGACAAGGCTTGAAAGGATGAGGTTGCTTACGAATAAAAGCATACCTTTTGACATAAGATTCATTATCGAAGCCAAAGTAAGAATAGAAGGTGAATTCACGAAACACCAACTAGATTTTTACGGGGCTTGGAAAAGTTCATATGCCAAGCGACGAGCAAAGATTCTAGCCGTTTGCTATAAATGTGCTAGATGGAACCGTAATGCAAAATGTCGATCTTTAGGAATTCCATCTACAAACAGAGAAGATAAAATTCGGTTCATTAATGATGGTCCGAATAAGGAGAATTTAGATAATATCGAAATTTCTCTTGACACGCATCCTAGTGGACTTGTGTATTACGAATTCAATGTTTGTGGAATAAATTCAAACCAGAATATGAAGAACGTCTTGGGAATCGACGTTAAAAGACCTGTTTGCCAATTTGTAAGAAAATTGGATGGGAAGCTTCTCCCGACTCATAGAAGGCGTTTAGGCCGTTTACGAACGTAAAATCGGAGGAAGATGTGAGCCACAATCACAACTCTGTACATACGCGTAAGTATCTTTTATTTTTGTCGTGTGGTGAGATTTTACGAATAAAAATGTGATACGCGATAAAAGATTTCATTATTCTATTGAGTAGTTGAAGCACAATCAAACGCAATCACAAACTTGTTAAACAATTTTTACCTTCTTTTTCTTCTATAAATAAACTTTCTCTTGGTTTCTTTCATTCATCCCTCAAACTTGCACTTTTCTCTGTTTCTCTCTAATTTTTTTCTTTTCAAAAATGGAGTCATCATCTTCAACAAAAAAATTTTACAGTCTGCATTTTTGGTGGATCTAGTTACGGAAAAGAGGCATGCTTCATGAGCGACCCACAACTTGGGTCGTACCTTAGGAGAAAAATGCATTCATGTAGTTTACGGAGGAGGAAGTCTAGGATTAATGGGACGAGTCATACGCCTATATGGAAGGAGTAAGAGTGTTGGGAGTAATCCCAAAACCTCCGTGAAAGTAAAATCACCGGTCAACTATTGGAGATGAGTTTAGATCTGTGAATATGCAAGATCGCATAACTCACATGATAAATAATTCGCGCCTTTATCGCCCTTCCGGTGGTTTTGGCACCCTTGAGGAACTTTTTCATGTGGTTACCAGAGCCGGCTAAATGTTCATCAAAACCAATAGGAGTGCTTAATGTCAATGGTTTCTTTGATGGTTTCTGTCTTTCATCGACTACTCTGCCGAAAAGGGCTTTATTTCCGCGTGCAAAAGCGAATCATAGTCGTTGCAACAACACCGGAAGAACTAATCAAAAAACTCAATGAATTATTTCCTAAACCAGATCCAGCTCTAGCTAAAATTGTCTGGGTAGAAGATTTTACAGTGAGAAAATTAAAAGTGGATTCATTCCTCTCCCTTTGATAACCCATGACGGACCTATTGTATTTTTACTTTCTGTCGTGTGTAATAATCGTGCTAAATGATGGCAGCTTAAGGAGTTTCTTCTTGATCTCTTGACGCGCATCTATTCGCGATTTATGTATTGCTGTAATTTTTATTTCGTGTTTTGCTTTTATAAAAACTTTGATGGCAGCGTAAGGCGACTCTTCGGACTTTCTTGATGCGCTTCTAAAAAATTATGTTATACTTACGAGTATATTTTATTTTCTTTTGTGTGTGCCTCGTATATTTATTCTCTTGCAGATTCTAAAAGGCGTTAGGCTCAGACATCAACTTTCTTAACAGGAGTATTACCTTTTACGCATTGTTTTTTTTTTTTTAAGCGGGAGACGGTTTATTTTCAAGTTTGGGGGTGGTTTGTTTTAGTATTTTGGTGTGTTGTAATTTTGGTGTGGTTTGTTTTAGTATTTTGGTGTGTAATAATTTTTGTGTGTTTTGATTGATTTGGTTATTTGCCTTAATTTTTTTTTATTATATATATATATATATTTATAGTATTTTGATTTTTGAGATTTTTAGATCTGGCCATAACACCAATAAATTAGCTATATACAAACTTCTAAAATCATTTTAACCGGTAAAAAAAAAATTGTATATTCCAAAATTTTTTGAGCCTTAATCTCTCTTTCAAGCCTTGTAATTATCATATAAAATCGAGTCATTCGTTACCTTGAGAAAAGAAGAATCAATTGGTTGATGAAAAATAAAACTGAAATTTACTTAATTTGTGGAGTTTTTGATTTTTCATGATTAACTAAAAAATGATTTTCTGCAAAAATTCTATTCCCTAAAAAAAGGAGTCATTGGTGAAAAGAGCTACACGTTAGCAAATAACGGTGTGAAAGCTATCACCTAAAAAAATAAATGACGAAAAGGAGAAGTGTTGACTAAGACAATTTGCCTAATTTTGGAAGTCTTAAATTTTGCGAAAAATAAAGGACTAACCATTGTTGGTGCGTAAATTAGTCTCAGAAAAATTGGTGAAAAGAGCTACACGTTAGCAAATAACGGTGTGAAAGCTATCACCTTTTTACGAAAAAAAAATGAGATAGAAATTGTGTTAGTGAAAAGAGCTACACGTTAGCAAATAACGGTGTGAAAGCTATCACTAAAAGGGATGTAGTTTATGAGCAGATTTGAATTAATTAGCAGCTGAACTTCAATACACTCAATTTTGTAAAAATCACAATATTTGATGACGCCAATGAAATTCTTCTTCATATTGAGTCGAAAAATAAACGAGTGATCGAGAGCAACCATTAAAGGGAGTCGTGTGTATCACGAGTGGGAAAGAAATAATCAACCTTTTGTGGGGAAAACCTTACATTTTGGAATTACAATACTAAAACCGTGTTTTAACTTCAAAATCATTTGTAGATTTATTTTGAATCTTGATTCATTTATATCTACTGTATAAGCTGGTTGTTGTGTATTAATGGCATTTTGATCTCCTTTTCTCTTTTTATATTTTAATTTATGTGTGTATTAATTTTTTTATTTTTTTATTTATTTTTATTTTTATTTTTGGAGTGTGAATAATAAAGAGTCTTGCTCGGGACTAGCAAGAATTCAAGTTTGGGGGTGTGATAAGTGTCAGTTTTGTACACTTATCCATGGTTTGTATCGATAAAATTCACCCATAATTGAGCTAGTTTACACGTTTTTTGCTTTTAATTTATTAGTTTTAATAATTTTATTTTTATCGGATGATGATCGGATTAAATAACTGAATTACTCAAGAAACAACATGTTTAATAAATATTCTCTTTATTGAATTTTGATCTATTCATGTTTTAGGGCTTTAGAGGCAATTCGGCAGTCTTTCCGGATTCAAAATCGAGTTATATATCAAAAGTTATCATCAGAAGAAGATCTGGGCAAAAACGCAAAGTCGAGGTGCAGGCTGAAACGTAACTATCAAAGCTTCAAATGAGCAAATTTACGAAGACGTTACGGCCGTAACATTCAGGAGTTACGGCCGTAATTCACCTTTGTTTAGGCCGTAACTCCTGAATGTTACGGCCGTAACTCTTGTAAGATTAATATGTTTTTTCTAATTTTTATACTTTTTGTGTATTATTGAGGGGATGGCTGGCATTGATCCGATCTAATGTAATAATGCTGTAGTTTTGGAGCTATTAGATGACTTTAGGTGTATAAATAGACCCCTTAGATCCTTCATCATTCACCATTCATCTTATAATTTTCCATTTTTTTGTAAACTTTTCATTTTGTGTGAAGAACACACTTGTGTTCTTGAGTAATCTTTGTAAGTGTGGTATAGTATATGTTGTTCAGAGAGTTTATTGCTTCTATCTCCTTTATCTACTAAGGGAGTTAGGATCAATTCTTTCTCTTGATTCAACTAAACATGACCACCAAAGCTTGTAATATGTGTAATAAACCCTTCATGGGCTAAGTAATCTTTAGTTGGGATTATAAACAAGGTTAGTCATGTTATTTATGTTTGTATAAAAGATCTATTGTGAATTACTTATTATTGTGTGTGATTTTCATTGTTTAACAATATTTATTTGGCCAATTAATGAAGATATTTATGGTCTTCATATGTTTCGAAAGAAAATATGTTTGATTAGATCAAATGATCTTCACTCTAAGTTGTTCTAGGGGATAGAAATATACCCCTAGTCCTTAGATGATTCATTGAGTTATTTTCACAAATCCTAATGCTATGTATTGAAGCCAATCAACATAGAAATATAGTGGATTGATTCAATATGTAGGGGCGTTTTATAGTTCGAAAGAGAAACCGTCTTTTTAAGGAAAAACGAATCTACACAACATAATAAGTAAATTCATCTTATGATCTCCAATACATCTTTTATAACTAATGACGAACTAAGTTTGTAATCCCAACTATTTCATTTTATCATTAATCAATCTATTAATATTGCAATCTTTTTATTTCCTTATAATATTAGAACTATTATTGCAATTTCTTTGCAATTATTAAACCAAACTTTTTAATTGTGTGTTTCACTCATCTTAAGTATCTATAAAAATAGACTAATAGTGTATAATTCAAATTATAACAAAACTTCCTTGTGGGATCGATAAACCGGACTCAAAAAGTCCACTTTACTACTTGATACGATATCGTGCACTTGCGATAGTTACACTAAAAGCGTGTCATGACGCCATAAAGGTAATGACGCCAAATCTTCAACGCGAAAACCACGGCTGCTAGCTCCAGGTCGTGGGTCGGATAACTAACCTCATAAGGTCTCAATTGTCGTGAAGCATAGGCAATAACCTTCCCATTTTGCATTAATACACATCCGAGACCGTATCCGGACGCGTCACTATAAACCACGAATCCCTCCGTCCCTTGTGGCAAGGAAAGGACAGGTGCTGAAATTAACCAGCTCTTGAGTTCCTCAAAACTCCGCTGACATGCGTCGGACCACGTGTATTTCTTATCCTTTCGCAAAAGGTTCGTCATTGGTTGAGCGATTTTAGAAAATCCTTCCACAAATTGCCGATAATAACCGGCTACTCCGAGAAAGCTTCGAATTTCCTTGACGTTCTTTGGAGGTAACCAATCCCAGATAGCCTCCATCTTCTGAGGATCAACACGTACACCATCTGATGAAATTACATGCTCGAGAAACGACAGTTCGGACATCTAGAACTCACACGTGGAAAACTTTCCATAAAGCTGCTCTCGTCTCAACACGTCGAGCATCTGATGAAGGTGAAACTCGTGCTCCTCTCGGTCACGAGAATAACTTAAAATGTTATCGATGAAGACAACCACAAACTGATCCTAAAAGTCGATGAAAACCCAATTCATTAACTCCATGAATACCGCAGGTGCAATAGTTAACCCAAACAGCATTACCACGAACTCATATTGACCATAGCGTGTTTGAAACGCCATCCTCGCGATATCCGACTCTCGAATTCGCAACTGATGATATCCAGATCTTAAGTCGATCTTGGAAAATACTGAAGCTCCCTGAAGTTGATCTAAGAGATCATCAATACGGGGTAGAGGATACTTATTCTTGATCGTCACCCTGTTCAACTCCCGATAATTAATACACACACGAAACGAACCATCCTTCTTCTTGACAAATAACATTGGTGCTCCCCACGGGGACGCACTCGATCGGATATAACCTTTCTCGAACAATTTCTCAAGTTGATTCTTCAACTCCTGCATTTCGGTCGGGTCTATCCGATATGGTGCCTTCGATAATGGGGACGTACCAGACTCCAACTCTATCGTGAATTCCACATCCCTCGGTGGAGGTAAACCAGGTAGCTCGTCTGGGAGTACATCGTCAATCGATAATAATGATACCACGAATGGTTGAACACCTCGATTGCCTTAGAACGGCCAATTGATGACAATGATACAATGAATGATTGAACACCTCGATTACCTTAGTACGGCCAATCGATAACAATGATACAATGAATGATTGAACACCTCGATTACCTTAGAACAGCCAATCAATGACAATGATACAATGAATGATTGAACACCTCGATTGGCTTAGAACGGCCAATCGATGACAATGATATCATGAATGATTGAACACTCGATTGCCTTAGAACGGCCAATCGATGACAATGATACAATGAATGATTGAACACATCTGATTGAGTAATTTCACTGCTTTCATCATATTAATGATTCTTTTGGAACAACGGGGATTACCTCCCCGAAATACACACTCGCCTTCAACGACTGAAATGATAGTGACCATACGCTTACGAACACTGAGGATGGCATCATGACGATCCATCCAACTAATACCCAATATTACATCGTCCTAAGGTAAATCCACCACGATTAGGTCCACCGACCAATCGCGGTCATTAAGCTTAATTCGGTCAGTTCTTAACCTCATGATTTCCGAGAATTCTTCTACCGACAGGTAGACCAATGATATAAGGTCCACAATAAAAAGGACTATCCAAGTGAAGTCTATACAAATATGATTCGGAAATGAATGAATGCGATGTACCAGCATCAAAAAGGGTTCACACACGTTGAGATAGAATTACGAGTATACCTGAGATCATTCGGGCCTCCGGATCGCCGGTCCTCTTCATCGCGTGAATCCGGGACTTGCCGGCCCCCGAACCGGACGCTCCCATCTGATAAATATGAGCTCCGCCTTTATACGCTTTCGTCGTCTTAAACGACACTGACAGAGCAGTCTGATTCTGAATCGCTGATTGATTTGGGGCCTGAGATGCCACCGGAGTCGACTTGGAGTCCCTTCGGCAAAAATGGGCCTTATGCCCAACAATCCCACAATTATTGCACGTGATAGACGGTTTCAGACACTTAGTGCTGTAATGACCCGGCACTACACAGTTGAAACAGGTGATGGCTGGTCTGGCCGCTCGGGACTGAGATCCCGCAGGATTTGGAGCCATAGGAGATCGCTCAGAAACGTTAGGACTCGCACGAGGCTTCTTGAAGGTTGACTTACCGCCTTCGGACTGATTACGCTTCGTTGATTTCTTGCTGATATATGAAGGTTGTTGCTCAGCAATTTCCTTAGCAGCAGGCTCATACGGGAGAGTTCTCTCGATTAATTCGGCCAGAGTGGCGCAATGATGATTAAGCAATTTCATATGGGTCATCATGACCTGCATAAAAGTGAGTGGATCAACCCGAACATCTTCCGATCGAGCTGAGTCCTGGGTACGATTTCCCAACAGTGAGTGATTATTTCCTGGGTTTCGGCCCACACCACAGCCTCTCCTCGTGCGTCCCCTGACATCTCTCTCCATACTAAAGTAGGAAGGTCGCATGATAATCATAGATCTCGTATGAGTACCGCATTATGATTTACGTCATGAAATGATGAAAATGAGCATACGCGCTCTAACACAGTGATTACATGAATGATTAACTGAGGTGACATGGTTATCTGATGATATTCTTGAAATGATTATCTTGAACAAGTTAACAAGATTAATGATATGATCTTCAAGATCAACAACTGAGTAATGAAATGAACTGAGTGATTAATGAGTTAACATAATCAACACGATCAAAATGAAAATGATGTTTGAGGATTGTTAACTGATGAATTATGAATGCATGATTATTGCCAGAAATTATACCATGGCGTTAGAAGTCTTACAGTTCTTTGGGTCTGATGGGCTCAGCATTTGCATAGGTCACACGTGACGCCAAAGTCCAATGATACTAGTCTGATGATGATGATTCCAAATTAGACATGACTGAGAAGGTAGTATTCAAAACCACTCTCTGATACCAACTCTGTAGCACCCCAAACTAGGTGGATATTACAGTGCCGTTGACCCCCGACTGGGACCCACCAAGCGAATGAAAACTAATGAATTAAATAATATAATTGTAGTACCGAACCACATTATATTACCAAATACTCTGATGAGGAGCTTAAGTACAATACACCAGGACAATACAGAATACTAGTATATTTTATATGAAGATAAAATACACCACCCTGAATAAATAAACATCCCAAACGGAATTTTGCAGCAGAAATACAATGAAGAAAAACAAGAATGATTGAAAGGACTGGGCCCCCCTACTAGTATCACTGGGACTCCTCGCCATTAATGTGCTCTTCCTGTGTTTTTGCCTTGCCATGACCTGAAAACAATATCCCCCAACGGGGTCAGTTACACAGAACAACAATCCTCAAGGGTTGAATATACACAATCATGATATATCTCAATTATGAAATGTCCTTAGTTATGAATTTAAGCTGAAGAGGAGCATCATAGTACGCCCGTAATGTTCTGTGCAAGCGTACAAGATGATTGCCCGCACACACACGTCTTTGTACCTAATTAGTCTCACGGAGGTAAACGTTACCGTGTGCACAGTCCAATATATCGGTGAACCCAACACATGACTATCGTGTGCTCGACTAAAAATTCCACACAACCGCACCCGGCCACGCAATATGAACCTAGAAGGTCACACGATCAAAAGTGACCATAATGATTATCAATGAATAACAATTCGACAAAGTCAAGAATGACTCACCGAGATGAAATAATAATGAAGTGAATGATAGCTCAATGAAATAATTGGAACCGTCGTTCCTCGTGAATGAAGTGATTATTCGACAATTAAAAGTCTCAATACGGTTAATACATTATGAATGAGTTATGATTATGAATGAACAACAACAAAATGAATGAATATCCTTTTAATCGAGTAAGAATTAACTTACACAACACCGATGAAGAATGTCATTCCATGAACAAACGTCCTAAATGAGATGTCGGTCGCTCGAACAACCTTGAATAACACAATTACCAACAATCCATTCAACATACGAATCAAACACGAGTATAACTAACTCAAAACGTCGATACGACTAAACCAAACTCATTGGGGCATTATATCAAACATGTTGTGGCCAATCTTCGATTATTTACAACCAAACCTTAACTATATCAATATCAAATCCCCAAGAAGTGTTCCAAACCAACAAAACATCTTCAATACAATCAATAATCCAATATGAATGTCCAAATTCGTGATTACAACAACAACTAATCGAAAACCCCCAAATCCAGCTCAATATTCAAAGTGTTCTTGAATAATCTTTCAATAATCCAATGAATATTCATACACACTCGTAATCATACGTACATCTCTTCATACAACATGATTATAACGTCCAAAACATCATATCTCAACACAAAATCGAAATTCATGATGTTTGAAGAATATTACCTTTGAAGATCCAAATACTTTGATCCGATGAACACCTGTTAGATCGACTATCCAAGCTTCACAACCGAATGAAGATGATGAAAACCGAGTACTCAAGTGATTGACGAAGAAAAATCTCTTCCTCAAGCTCTCTCTCTCTCGGACAAAGTGAAGAAAATGAGAGAAATGACCTAAAAAACCCGTCCAAGTCCTTATAAACTGCCGAACGTTACGGCCGTAACTCGGCCTACTTACGGCCGTAACATTCCAGGTCAACGGCCTTACGGCCGTAACCATCCATCTCGTACGGCCGTAACTCGGCTTCATCCAGAATCTGCCGACAGTCATACGACCGTACCCGCACCTGTCTTACGGGCGTAACTCGCCCTCGTCCAAAACACCTGCCGACAGCCATATAGCCATACCCGCACGACTTACGGGCGTAACTCGCCCGATACAGCCGTACCCGGCCAAACTTACGGGCGTATGAAGCCTTCGTCAAAACTGCCTGGGCACCCTGCCTACATCGTACAGCCGTAACCGGCCAAGCCTTACGGCCGTACCAGCCTCATCTCACGGCCGTATGCCGCAACCCTTACGGCCGTAAGTCCCATTCGTCCGAACTGGCCTGAAATCAACGAATGCCTGTTACGGCCGTATCCGACAATCCTTACGGCCGTAAATCACCTTCATCCAAAATCACCTTGACCAACGAATGCATGTTACGGCCGTAATGTATGAATAGTTACGGCCGTAACTTGCTGCTGGAAGTGACAAAAATCCGACAACTCCGTCTACTCGTTACAAACGGTGAATGATCCGACGTACAATACTTGTATGATTGTGAATAGGTCCAATAACACGTGATAGATGATACTTCCAACACAAGACTATATTCACGATGATTATGATAATACTCTCGTCTCGACTCTCAAACGGAGATGAATGACGATTGGTAACTGATACACGGTTACAAATTGCCAACGATGAAAACAAATGAATGAATCATGAATGATGAGTGATTATTAATGAGTGAAAAATTACTGAGTGACCAATACTGATTGATAAATACTGAATGATAATGAATGAATTACAATCAGGTATTACACACGGTCCTCGGAAAGCGAGCCGTCGGCGTCGGCGGCGGCCGTGTGAAGCCGCGGCGCCAGCGTCTTTCTTTGTTGATCGCGATCCAGCGATCCGGTGTCGATTACGCTCTATTTCTTCGTGACTTTGTCTTCTACGAATCCAGTTACAATTTTATATAAAATAAAATACATCGAATTTACAGCAAGATTACACGAAAAAATAATATCATAGATCTACCTGCGGATTTTCTCACGGGAAAAACCATTACATGCCTCAAAATCGGGCCAAACCAACAATTTCATAAATAATAAAAATAAATAAATAAACCATTCACATAACCATGATAATTGGATTATATTCTCTGCAAGAACACATCTAGCAAAATACTCCAACATCAAATTATCTGAATATTTAAAATGCTATCAATTAATCACCAAAATTAATTAAAATAGCAAGAGCCTAAAAATCTGGCTTATATACCAATTGTTGGAAATAAAATGCAGCGGAAGCGAAGTTGGGAAAAGTTTGATTAAAGCGTTTTATGCATCCACGAGCACAAAACCTATTTAGGCATGCTAATTAATTAACTACTAAGATTAATAAGCAATTTAAATCTTATTTATTATTTATTACATAAATATGTTGGTAAATACAATATCCTAATCTAGATCAAACATCATAGGATCTACCTTTTGAAGCGTAGTGGTTGATTGCTCCTTGATCTTCTTGTATTTCTACCTTTAGATCTTCTAGAGCATGATCCGCCTTAATCCGGACATTGTGTGGGCAACGAGCTACCGAATCTTGCTTGGACAAAAATAGATCGGCCGAAATAGTCCTCTCACAACTCTCAATTTTATTTTCTTCAAGTAATTCCGAGTTATAACAAGAATTAAAGTGTTATCTCAATTGTGGAATCAAAGACAGAAGTCAAGATCCACAATTAAACACTTAAGAAGAAAAATCAAAATTTCTTATGTATCGAGAAGTGATTTTTGTAATACCCGTTATTTTTATCCCCGGAAATTTTCTATTTTTGGCGGAAGTCTATTTTGACGACTTGCTTGGGACCGTTTCGTCATCCTGAGAATGATTAATTCTACACTTTTTGTCATCCGAGTTCGTTTCGGTATCGTTCTGTTGAATTCCGTGTCCTTAATCGACTTTTTCACGTGGGAGTTCGACTTTGTTAGATCACCATTAATTTTTGGTAACTCCAAAAATTCTGAATCTTTGCAATATTATAGAGCATCGAGTTAGCTTTCCAATGGTTCAAACGGTGAGTCAATCGGAGTCCGGACGAGAGAGTTATGGTCGTTTTAACTCACCCGCTCGTTATTGGCCGATCACTGCCGGCCGAACTCGGCCGTGTCGTCCGACACGGCCCGTACTCGTCCGGAAATGCCGGAGTTTCTGTCGACCAGACTCGGCCGTGTCGTCCGACACGGCCGTGCCGCACTCTTCCGGATAAGCTGGAGCATCGCTGACACGCCGGCCGTGTCCCGGGACACGGCCGAGTCATGCCCGATCGGCCGTCGGGCGGGTCGGCTGTCGGAAGGCCCTCGGCGCCGCGACCGTGTCAAGCGGGACACGGTCTAGTCCTGTCGGCCAATCGTGCAACACGACCGTGCCGGCCGCACGGGCCGTGTCCGTGACGATCGGCCCTATAAAAGGCCTATGACGCTTTTCTTGCCATTTTTCACCTTCTTCTTCTCCTCTTCCATAGCTGGGCGTGTTCTAAGCTTGAAGCCATGTTGTTTAGCAACATATCCATGGAGTTCCTTGGGTTATATCATCAATCATTCGTCCGATAACATCCTTTGATCGAGCGAATCAGGTAAGATTTTCTAGAAATCTAATTTTGGGGATTTTGGGTATTTTGTTCGATTTCGTCCGTTTAATCCGATTTAACTTAGGATTGTGAAGGATTGATGATTATTTAGATGTATTGTATCATTTCCCTTGTTATCCCATGGTTGGATCGTATCGATTCGTTGTTTTGGTCGAGTTCTTGACCGACGCCTTGAAGGTGTCCGGTAAAATGTCATAGAGGGGTTTTCGGGCGTTCTACGATTATTCTTCCTCGTATGATAGATGATTTATTGAATTTATGTTGTTAGGGTCGAATTCTTGTGAAGAACTCGAGTTGAAACCCTTCCGTTCGTTGTCTTCCTCGTGGTTCAAACTTCCCGGTCGAACCGTGTTCTTCGGATCTTGATGCGTTTATTAAGGCAAGTATACATTTATGATTGCGTTCTCGACTTTGAAAGTAAGAGGAATTGATGGTATGATATGAACGAACCGCTTTTACGGCATTCATAGAAATATTGATGGCATATCATGAACGAACCGCTTTTACGGCATTCATAGATATAATGATTGGCATGTAATGAACGAAGCTGTTTGTGGCATTCCTACATGTATCGGCGTATGAGGTGAACGAACCGTTTGACGGCATTCACATACGTAACGGCGTATGAGGTGAACGAACCGTTTCTACGGCATTCACATACGTCTTATGAGATTTTAGTTATTCCTGAATACTAGTCTTGAATTGATGAATTGACGGATATTGATGAATTGACGTATATTGATGAATTGACGGATTACATTTACTTTATTGTCGAGAAGTATTATGTTTCATATTGTTATACTTGCACTAGCTATTCGACGGCTAACCCCTTTATGGGGGAAATACGTTTCATGTATTTCGAGTTCGGGAGAGCGGACAGCGGGTACAGTCGGCATGAAGATGATGGGCAAGTGTGATACTGTGTCTTGTCTCCGGTTATCTCTTTTGGTTTCCTCCATTCAGTGTTGTTGTACTGGAATGGATTTTTAAATACTCGAGTATTGTATTTCAGTTTCCTTGATGTTCCGGCCTGTGTTGCCGAGGTATTGATTTGTGCAGTGATGTATATGGTTGTTAGGAATATGCCCTCGAATGCCACTCAGGGGATGAGAGAGTAAGGGCATTATACTTGTAATTATGGAATAATTAATAAAAAGGCAATACGATTCATTCACTGTTTATTGTATTTCAATTGCATTCTTGACTTGGTAAACATTGAAGTGAAGTCCATGTAAATAAATCGAACATTCCATTCTCGTTATGGGATAAGAGAAAATGTACTGGAAGTGTTTAAAGTTTATTTACGTAAATTGTTCGCAAGTCAATAAACTTAAAATGGGCATTAAGTTTTAATATGACTTGTATAACTGATGCTAGGACGTGTGCACGTCTTGATAGCATAGTTATAAGTATATTGGTGGGGCAGTATACTCGAACACGACTCATACTCGATTCATCACACGGTATTCACTCTCGGAGAGTCGATGACGAATCGAAAGGTTGTGATAGTATACGTGGACCTTTGACTTGAGGGTTCGGTAGAAGATGTGCTGTGACGTTTAGTTTGTCATTAGAGTAGTTAGACTCATTTGCTTAATTCTTGAGTCGACCTCGAAGTGCGGACTATACGGGCGGGTAGCGATCTTTCTTGTACGCCAAGAAAGGATTCTATCTCTGTTAGTGAGCGGGCGAATGTCCTATACGGTTAATGGCAAATAAGATCATAAGTCTTTGGCCAAAGCATTACGATATAGTCGTATTAGATACACTATTAATCGATCGGTCTTGATTTGCATTAACACATGTATAGAGTTTAGTCAACGATAGGGTTTGACTTTACCGTGACCGAAGACTTGACCGGGACATCGATGAAGGGTCTATACGTATATAGTATTCACGACATAATGGTTACGGAATGATCCCTTCATTCGTTCTCGGTCGGGGTTTACTGATGCGGCCCTAATTTGGCTAAGTGCTGCCCGCACTCATTGGTTCCTCCCAATGCCGGCTGAGACGGACCTACGGAGTCGCGCATCAGGAGCGTTGACGGATAAATGTGAATTTATTATCTCTCTATTAATATTAGATATTGGATATTTAATTATGATTTATTGGATAAATCAAATATCGGTCTTATGAATTTAAATTAAGTTACTGGGTAATTAATTTAATTCATAAATTATATTTCTTAGAGAAATATATATTTGTATTTGATATAATTAATTAATTAATTAGATTAATTAATTAATATAAATACATTGATGATTAAAAGGAGTGTATTTAACGGAGTCGTTTGACGAACGTCCAGTACACGAGCCGAGTGGCTCGGCTCGTTTTCTAGGAAACTTCCTTGTGGCCACCCACTCCTCTCACATGGCATGATCACCATGCATGTGTTTTGTGTTGTCTTGTCATGAATAATTGTTAAGTTGAGATTCTTTCTCAATTTATAATTACATAAATGAGTTGTTTTATATCTTTATAAAAACCAACTCATATGGTGTATGATGAGTCTTGAAAAAAAACACACACATACACATACTCATTCATTGGAGCTGCTGGACGTGAGCTTTGAGTGAGGGAGGAGAAAATTTTTCTTTTCTATAATTTTCATCTTAGAGGTGTTATAAAAGTTAAGAAAAATTGAGAGAAAAATTCCTACGAGTTCCCTAGCCGTGTTCTTGGAGAACGGAGTCTCGTTGAAATTTTTCCGGCAACTTCCGACGCGTGTGAAGTAGAGGCTTCAACTTTCGGTGCTTGGAACGAAGGGATTTCGTGTTCGGGACGGGATCGTGATCATCGGCTACACTTTACGAAGATTTATTTCAAAGGCTTCAAGGGTATGAATCTTTATCTTCGTATTTATTTTTCGTATATCGTTACTTGATCGATCCTGTTTGGGATTCGTTTTTATTTCCATTGCGTATTTCGTTTTATTTTGAATCCCAACGGTGGTATCGGGCGAGGTCAATGATATCGTATATACGATTATTTGTGCATTTTGAATGCTTTTGGATGATGATTATGATTTAGAATCATATTTGGAATAATTTTAGATTTTAAATTGTTCGTTGTAGCATCACGTTTTTGGAAACGGGCGAAAAACGAAGAAACGGGGCTGCTGGCAGTGGTGCGGCAGCACTGCCTGGGCTGCCTGCCCAGGCTGCCGATCGTGCTCGGCCATGACTCGGCCAGGAGCTGAGAGTGCTCGGCCAGGGGCCGAGCATGATCGGCCAGTCTGCCGAGCAGTGGCTCGGCCAGGCAGCCCTCGGGTTTTTGGCCCGATTTTGAATCGGGCCGCGGGCTGGGCCTAAATCGGATTGTCCGGGACTCCGTTTTAAGTTTATATTTCGTTTTTAATTATTTCCCAAAATTTAAATTGGATTTTATTTTGACTAAATTAATATTTGGAATATTTTGAGTTAAGGAAATAAATTAAACGAGAATATTATTTTGGCGGATTACTTGAGCAATTAAAATGATGATTATTAGTATTAATTTGATTAATATCATTAAAATTGAATAGATTAATTTTATATTGATTGGATTAATATATTAATTGATTATTTAATTTTAATGCCACTTTATATTAATTGGATTAATATAGTAGAAATTGAATAGATTAATTTATATTAAAATTAATTGTTTAATTTCATTGCCATTACATGTTGTATGGAATCCTTATGTGATGGTGATATAGCTCGTGGACTTAGTTTTTGATTTGTTCGATTCGATTGGGTTGTAAAGGCCGTTTTGAGCCTATTTATTTTTACTAGAAAATTTGTATAGGATGCATTTTTTCAATGATGTAAGTATTATTTTGGGTATGACGAAGACCGAAGACAACCGACCGAGAAGACGAAGAATCAAGGCGTATTTTTATTTATTGGGTCATTCGCTTGGCCCAAGATTTCAGAATTAGGTCCATGAGCTATATGTTGGTAGTAACAAGGTTACTATTTTACATTTTCATTTTGAATGATTGACAAACATACAAACGCGTATAATTGAATTAATGTGCAAAGTGTAACATTAATCGCGAAATTCTCCCGACTACAAACAGACTAAGTTTGAAAAAGGTTACGAGTTTTCCTACCCTCCATCAAACTCGTAGAAAATTGATACCCGAGCTGGTGTGCTATGCTTCCGAGTTATCGGGGTAGTACATTTGGTAGAGGTTGAAAAATTCTTGAGTGCATTAGATGCCTTCGGTTGGTGATAAATTTCGCCCCTAGAAACCCGATAGGTTGCCGGTGAGATTGATAGTCAAACCGATAGACGTTGATGGTCAACAACTTAGATAGTCTGGATTGCCAAGAAACCCGATAGGTTGAGGGCATGAAGACTAGGGGTAAAAGAAGATCAAATCATCCGTCAGACGAGTTGGTGTTAGACACCACTTTACGTAAATTAATTGGCAAGAAACCCGATAGGTTGCGTCATTAAAATTTGTAAAGAACTTGATCACCACTAAGAAGTCGATCTAACCATGATTTCCGGATTATAACATGGGAGTGTATAATTCCGATAAAATTAGTGGGAGCCGAGACAAGAATTATACAAGCCCTTAAGTTCTATACTCGGTCATAATTAAACACGTCACTAATTTAATCTTGTCTAAATCTTTGCGAAAACGAAATTGAATCTCTCTAAAATGGCTAAAACCCACTTGCAATACTACTTGAAAAGAATCTCCTAATCGGCCCTAACTTTGTTGGTGGTTGCGGAATCGATGATTGTACTCGGTATGCGGTCTGGGATACGTCTTGGAGGCGGACATTCCACCGACTCCAATCCGGACTAGGGTAATCAGAAGACATTGACGTCCATGAAAAATGGGTCAAGGATGATGTGCTAGTTCGTGGTTTTATGATGGGCTCAATGACTAATGAGGCTGCAGAGCGCACGAGAAAATGACTTCGCTGGCGATTCTCGCACACTTGACCGAACTTTATGGAGAGCACGGTGGGATCGCTAGATATGAGATATCAAAGCAGTTGTTCAGTGCTAGGATGAAAGAAGGGGAGAAAGTGGGAGACCATGTCCTTAAGATGATCTCTATGATTGAGAGGCTCGAGGTGCTCAACTTTAATATGGATTTATCCCTTCAAATTGATCTCATCCTTCAATCTCTACCTGACTCTTTCACGCAGTTTGTAATGAATTTCAACTGTAATGAAATTACATGCACATTAGCTGGGCTAATGAATAAACTGGTGACGGCACAGTCTAACATGAAGACTAAACCGAGAGAAATTTGCTCTTGTGATTTCTTCGGGCCTAAGAGGTCCAAGAACAAGAAGAAAAAGACCTACGAGCAGACAAACCCAAGAAAGGGGTGCAAAAGGAAAGGGCAAGGCCGAAAGGTTCAAAAGGTAGGCGGTCCAAAACCTACGGACAAATGCCTTGAATGCGGTGAGTGGGCCCCTTTGGCGAAGGACTTGTCCCAAGATTAATTGCGCATCAGTGCGGAACTTTTTGTTTTTGAAACTAATTGTTCCGCTACAGTATATTCTGCTTCATGGATTCTGGATTCAGTGCCACTTCTCACATTTGTACTATGAATCGGGATGCAGGCAGTAGAAAACTTGAAGTCGGGAAATAATGATCACCGTTGGAAGCGGACAAAGTGTCGAGGCAACCGATATTGGATCAATCCTTCCGGTTTAGAATCGTTTTATTTTGACATTAGATGAAGTACTTGTTTTGCCCAAGGGGCATAAAAACATTGTATCCATTCCAGTCTTGGACCGGAAAGGATTTTGTTTCTTCATTGGCAATGGCAGTTGTAAAATTTATTTTCGAAATAAATTGGTTGGAACAGCTACATTGTTGAATGGTTTATATCATATGAACATGCAAAATAAAACAGCAGTGAACACTATAACTAGGAAACGTGGTAGGCAAGATACTAATCAAGCTCTTAAATGGCACCTTAGACTTGGTCATGTTGGTCAGACCAAGGTTCAGAAAATGGAGAAAGATGGACTTTTAAGTCCATTGGGTGTAGAACCCTATCCAACTTGTGAATCTTGCCTTAGAGGCAAAATGACTAAATTCCCCTTCACAGGGACTTTTGAAAGGGCTGCCGATAAACTTGGATTGGTGCATACCGATGTTTGTGGTGCTTTAGAAGTAGCCCGAGACGGATATCAATATTTCATAACGTTCACAGATGATCATACTAGGTATGGGATTGTGTACTTAATGAAACATAAATCAAGCCTTTGCTAAATTCAAAGAATTTAAGGCCCTAGTTGAAAAACAAACTGGATGTCATATCAAAGCACTTCGGTCGGACCGAGGTGGCGAATATATGAACACTGAGTTTGATGAGTTCCTTAAGGAACATGGAATAGTTTCACAATTCACGCCTCCATGAACCCCACAGTTAAATGGTGTTTCGTAAAGGAGAAATCGGACTTTGTTGGACATGGTTCGCTCCATGTTAAATTACACCGATTTACCTATTTACCGTGGGGTATGCCTTACTAACCGCCTATATCCTAAATAGATGTCCTTCCAAATCTGTTCCTATCACTCCGCATGAGATGTGGAAGGGTAAGAAACCAAGCCTTAATCACATAAGGATGCAGGGATGTCCAACCTATGTCAAAAAGGCTAAGGTGGACAACCGAAGCGAGGTCCATAAAAGGACGTTTCATAGGATACCCAGAGGACTCGATGGGTTATCTATTCTACATGCCGAAGACCATAGTCGTTGTGGCATTACAAGCGCACTTCCTTGAGGATGAATTCATTCAAGAAGGTGGCTCGGGTAGAAATATCTCTTTGGAAGAGCATAATGAAACTCCTAAGGAGACATCGATCGGGGATCAAGAACCGAACCTATTGTAACACAACCTCCACTTCAAGGTCGATAGGGTATCTCACTTACGAGAGGTATGGCTATACACATGTCGAGGAACCGGGTCTCCACGACACACGATAGCAGATGAAAACGACCCTGTCACCTATGACCAAGCGATAGTGGATGTAGACTCGATAAATGGCAAGAAGCAATGGAAGCCGAGATAGACTCGATGCATACCAATCGTGTCTGGACTCTAGTAGATCTTCCAACTGGCATGAGGACTATTGGAAATAAATGGATCTATAAGAGAAAGACTGATGGGGATGGCAAGGTTGATGCCTATAAGGCCAGGCTTGTGGCAAAGGGTTATACCCAAAGGGAAGGAATCGATTATCATGATACCTTCTCGCCCGTAGCTATGATAAAGTAGATTCGCATGATGCTTGCCATTGCTGCCTATTATGATTATGAAATATGGCAAATGGATGTCAAAACGGCTTTTCTAAATGGATACCTCGAGGAGGAAATCTATATGGAACAGCCTAAAGGTTTTGTGTCCAAAGCTAATATTCATAAAGTGTGTAAGCCGCAACGAGCCATTTATGGTCCAAGCAAGCTTCTCGGAGTTGGAACCTTCGATTTGTGAGCGATTAAGGACTTTGACTTCGAACGAAATGAGGAGGAACCATGTGTTTACAAAAAGATCAGTGGGAGCAACATTGCGTTTTTAGTACTATATGTAGATGATATTCTACTTATAGGAAATAACATAGCAATGCTCAGCACTGTGAAAGCTTGGATTTCTAAAACGTTCTCCATGAAAGACTTGGGAGAAGCTTCCTATATTCTAGGGATCTGTCTTTACAGAGATAGACCGCGAAGAATGATAGAACTTTCCCAAGCCCTTTATATCGATAAAATCCTGAGAAGATTCAAGATGGATGAATCTAAAAGAGGGTTCCTTCCCATGCGACATGGAATTCATCTCACCACGAAAATGTGTCCTCAAAGTGAGGAAGACAAGAGAGAGATGAGTAAGGTACCCTATGCCTCGGCAGTGGGTAGCCTCATGTACGCTATGTTGTGTACGAGACCAGACTTAGCCTACGCTGTGAGTATGGTAAGTCGATTTCAAGCAAACCCGGGAAGGGAACATTGGACTGCCGTAAAGAACATTCTTAAGTACTTAAGAAGAACTAGAGATTTAGTTCTTACTTATGGTGGTGGAGAACCAAGGTGATTGGTTTCACCGATTCTTATTTTCATGGAGTAAATGACGACTCTAATTCGACATCCGGGTATTTATTTACTCTCAATGGAGGAGCGGTATCTTGGAGAAGCTCCAAGCAAACCGCCATACCGCAGATTCCACACCAAGCGAGTATCAAGCCGCCTCGCAGGCTAGCAAAGAAGCATTTTGGATGCGAAGTTTATACAAGAACTTCAAGTGGTGCCTAACGCGGAGTTGCCTATATCACTATCCTGTGATAATGATGGAGTGTCGCCCAAGCCAAGGAGCCGAGGGCTCACCACAACACCAAGCATATAGAGAGAAAGTACCACATCGTTCGAGAGATGGTGGAAAAAGGATATGTTTCATTGGAAAGAGTAGACTCGAAGACAATGTCTCGACCATTGACTAAGCCATTATCTCAGCCGTCTTAGAAAGACATCTCAAGAGCATGGGTATTGGATACCATGATGTGTGGCATTGAGTGCAAGTGGGAGATTGTTAGGAATATGCCCTCGAATGCCACTCGGGGATGAGAGAGTAAGGGCATTATACTTGTAATTATGGAATAATTAATAAAAGGCAATACGATTCATTCACTGCTTATTGTATTTCAATTGCATTCTTGACTTGGTAAACATTGAAGTGAAGTCCATGTAAATAAATCGAACATTCCATTCTCGTTATGGGATAAGAGAAAATGTCTTGGAAGTGTTTAAAGTTTATTTACGTAAATTGTTCGCAAGTCAATAAACTTAAAATGGGCATTAAGTTTTAATATGACTTGTATAATCGATGCTGGGACGTGTGCACGTCTTGATAGCATAGTTATAAGTATATTGGTGGGGCAGATACTCGAACACGACTCATACTCGATTCATCACACGGTATTCACTCTCGGAGAGTCGATGACGAATCGAAAGGTTGTGATAGTATACGTGGACCTTTGACTTGAGGGTTCGGTAGAAGATGTGCTGTGACGTTTAGTTTGTCATTAGAGTAGTTAGACTCATTTGCTTAATTCTTGAGTCGACCTCGAAGTGCGGACTATACGGGCGGGTAGCGATCTTTCTTGTACGCCAAGAAAGGATTCTATCTCTGTTAGTGAGCAGCGAATGTCCTATACGGTTAATGGCAAATAAGATCATAAGTCTTTGGCCAAAGCATTACGATATAGTCGTATTAGATACACTATTAATCGGTCGGTCTTGATTTGCATTAACACATGTATAGAGTTTAGTCAACAGTAGGGTTTGACTTTACCGTGACCGAAGACTTGACCGGGACATCGATGAAGGGTCTATACGTATATAGTATTCACGACATAATGGTTACGGAATGATCCCTTCATTCGTTCTCGATCGGGGTTTACAGTGCGGCCGCTAGTGGCTAAGTCTTGCCCGCACTCATTAGTTCCTCCCAATGCCGGTGAGACGGACCTACGAGTCGCGCATCGGGAGCGTTGACGGATAAATGTGAATTTATTATCTCTCTATTAATATTAGATATTGGATATTTAATTATGATTTATTGGATAAATCAAATATCGGTCTTATGAATTTAAATTAAGTTAGGGTAATTAATTTAATTCATAAATTATATTTCTTAGAGAAATATATATTTGTATTTGATATAATTAATTAATTAGATTAATTAATTAATATAAATACATTGATGATTAAAAGGAGTGTATTTAACGGAGTCGTTTGTGAACGTCAGATTACGAGCCGAGTGGCTCGGCTCGTTTTCTAGAAACTTCCTTGTGGCCACCCACTCCTCTCACATGGCATGATCACCATGCATGTGTTTTGTGTTGTCTTGTCATGAATAATTGTTAAGTTGAGATTCTTTCTCAATTTATAATTACATAAATGAGTTGTTTTATATCTTTATAAAAACCAACTCATATGGTGTATGATGAGTCTTAAAAAAACACACACATACACATACTCATTCATTGGAGCCTGGACGTGAGCTTTGAGTGAGGGAGGAGAAAAATTTTTCTTTTCTATAATTTTCATCTTAGAGGTGTTATAAAAGTTAAGAAAAATTGAGAGAAAAATTCCTACGAGTTCCCTAGCCGTGTTCTTGGAGAACGGAGTCTCGTTGAAATTTTTCCGGGCAACTTCCGACGCGTGTGAAGTAGAGGCTTCGAACTTTCGGTGCTTGGAACGAAGGGATTTCGTGTTCGGGACGGGATCGTGATCATCGGCTACACTTTACGAAGATTTATTTCAAAGGCTTCAAGGGTATGAATCTTTATCTTCGTATTTATTTTTCGTATATACGTTACTTGATCGATCCTGTTTGGGATTCGTTTTTATTTCCGCTGCGTATTTCGTTTTATTTTCGGAATCCCAACAATGGTTTCATTGTTTATGGTTTCGAATACCATTTGTATCGTCTTTCTTTCTATTGTATGTAGATCTTATCGGTCAAGTTTATAGTTCCGCGTATGTTTTAGCCTTGTGGGTCCCACGGCGGGGCTCACGGCGCTGTAATATACCCTGAATAACTTGGGGGTGTTACAGAATATGGTATCGGAGCTTAGGTTTATGGATACCTAGGCTGTCGGTCTTTTGGGTCGATTGAGTCGGCATTTGCCTGATATCACTACTCGCCATCATCACAAGGTGCGACCGGTACTTGTAAGTCCTCTCACTCTTCTTGTATTTTTCTTAATCGCTTCGTTTATAGCTTGGTATTCTTGGGAATTGGTCACTTCGGGAATGTGCGATTTGGATTATACTTACGCACGTATGTGCCTTTCCGAATGTTGGTGAAAGTAGGAAGAATCGTGGCCGTGGTCACGGACGTGAACTCGTACTTGAGATTTTGCTTAATTGCTAATAGTGATATTTGTGTGTTACAGTATTATGTTGAGACTTTGTTTAGGAGTCGAATGCTAGTATCACGGAGATCTTCACTTCCCGACTGTAAGTATGTTGTTCGGATTATTCGATAATTCAGGTTATCTTGGTGATTTTGGATTTTCCGTTGAAATGTTTGTGCGAGTGATTGCAAGTTTCGAGGACGAAACTTATTTTTAAGGGGGTAGAGTGTAATACCCCGATTTTTCGGATATTTTTTTCGTTTATATATTGGATATCGTGGATGGTTAATTATGCTCGAGGACGTTGTGAACGTTGAAAATGTTATTGAATTGAGTATATGTATTGATTTTGCCGTATGCTCGTATTTGGTATGTCATGACTTTGGACAGAATTGTTGAAATTGGCTAAGTATGGAATTATTACGTGCGTTAATGAGGTGAGATTACGACGTAAGATTGGCATGGTTACGTGCGTCAAGGCTAAGGTATTACGTGCGTAACGAAGGCATCGGACGTAACCGAGTCATGTGAGGCGGGTGGGACCCTGTTTCGGCAACTTTCGGCGGAGAATGTTGACAGTGAGTCAACGTATGTGTTACGACGTTATACGAACGTGTTACGCACGTAACACAACCATTATCTTGTAGCAAGTCAACCGGTATATTACGACGTTATATGGTATGGGTTACGTACGTAATAGACTGCACGGAATGAGACAGTGAGATGGTTACGTACGTTATGGATTTTGGATTACGCACATTAAAGTTGTTACGTACGTTAAGAAAGGACACCTACGTACGTAATGAGAGTGCAATTTATAGATTGAAGTGTTGCCTTTCATTTCTCTCACGATCCTTTGAGATATTTCTCTCCAAAACTCGTCCCTCTTCACTTTTAAGAGTGTTCTAAACACTTTTAACATGATTGTGAGCTTGGAATCATGGAATTAGAGCTTGGTTATGGAACTATTGTTGATTCTTGAAGTGATTTCTTGTGTTATCCATATTCTATGAGGTTTATGCCGAAGGAAGATAATGATATGCTTTGAATATGTTGATTATGATTATGGAATCATAGAGATCTTGATGTTCTTGAGGCCATATGATGACTATGATGATTTAATGATTCTTGGAATGGAGTTCAATTATTCTTTCTTCGTGGTTCGTCCATGCAAGGTAATCCTCATATCCTTTTTGATAGTGGCTTATTTTTTCTTTTGGATTACTACTTGGGAGGGAGTATGTTGGGAATCGTGTATTTTGATGTTCGTCTTATTTCAATGAAAATGCATAAATTGGATTGTACTTTTATCCATTGCGTGAGTATTTTTGAAATGGATTTTGGTATTTTGCCAACTAAAATTTTATTTTGTAAAACCGATTCCCTAAGCGAGTTTTGGCATTTTAACCTTGATCGCTTTGACGGTATTTGGAAAATGATTTTTTTAGTATTTGAAAAATATTACCGTCATCGGTCTTTTTAGCATTTTGGAACGACGTGGAAATTGTGCTTAGCACAGTAAATCCTTGTGAGAAGGGTTTACGGCGTGTAATATTCTGGAGGATGCAGGGTGTTACAATTATGGTATCATGTGATAAAGTTAAACGAGATTTATTGGAATTGTAATAAGAAATTGCGGATGATGATATGATCATTGAGATCTTCTTCATATGGTGATAAGGGTGTTGTTGCGATTCGTGAGATTGTATGAATGACATGATGAAGAAAATGGTAACATGGAGATATATACCTCGGAGATGTTGTTCTGAACGTGATTTCGGATATTTCATGTTCTTGAAGAACTCTTGAATTATACGAGGTGATGAAATTTTTTTTGAAGTGTTGATGTTTTGAAAATGAATATGGAATATTCATATCTAGAGCTAAACTATGTGTTGGAAATAATGTTCGTATAGGAATACGAATGTGATTATGAGTTTGATGAGACTATTATTCATCTCCGAATTTGGAAGCCCATACGTAGGGAGCAAAAATTCAAATCGAATGATTGGATTGTTTGATAACCTTTTAATATGATTATCTATTATTTTGAACCAATCGGATGATTCGAATTGATGACGGTTATAAGTAAATTTTAACGATGGATTTACGAGAAGGGAACCTTCTAAATTCGAATTTAAGAATTCACATATGAACAATTAGACCCTTATTATTGGTCCGAATTGGTTCTTGATATGATCATCATTTTTCACTCGTATTGTGGACGAGGATTTGTAAGTGTCGAGTTGGATTGTTGGTGTGATTAGTCGAGATATGGTAAAGCGATTGAGTTCGAGGTTTGGTGGTATTGATATTGGTCGTCATCGAACCGGTTGATTATCAATCCTTCGTTTTACAATAAGGTATGATGTTTGATCGTGAATTATGGTGTTGTGTTGCGGTTAAGGTTGAAGGGTTCGTAGATTAACTTGGTCGAGGCGAGGGAATTCGTAAGACGAAATCAATCAATTGGTAACGATGCGTTGTATTGATATCGAGGCAAGTTTTATACTCGTACTAATCATGAGATTAATGTTATCGTGTATGTGTACGAATGTGTGTATCATTTCAAGACTTGGCCTCCTTATGATTTTATTGATAACGAGGATTGTTTGATACGACACCGTCGACAAATTATGCCAAATGTTCTTGTTGTTTGTAAATGGCGGTTCAAGGCATTACGATACTTGTTGGTAAAGTTGCTATCGATAGCGGTTCGCGGTATCGATGTATCGATTATTATTATTCGCGATTAATGTCGTTACGAGACATCGTTGAATTTTGTCATCGAATTGGATGCATTGCTATGATGATTTCGTTAACCGATTGGGGCGTTTGATATATCCTTTTGTCATCTCCGTTTCGGTGGTCGGTTTAAGACAAGGACATCTATTCTATCGTATCATTGATTATCGATTGACCGTTCTAAGGTAATCGAGGTATTGAATTGGGATTATCGAAGATAATTCCCATCAGTTATCAAAGATAATTTCCATCCGTTGTATAATTGTTATCGATTGGCCATCCTACGGTAATCGAAGTATTGAATTGGGATTATCAATGATAGTTCCCATCCGGTAAATTATTATTGTCGTGTTGACCGATTCAAGGCAGCACACTATTTTCTTGTGAACTCGGTAATTTTGTGATCTTTGAAGGTTGAGGATTTTCCAGAACTGTTGTGTTGTGATCGTTGCTCGTGATAATCGGTCCTTAGGGAAATTCTGATCCCATGATGGTTGTTTTGAATATCGTTGGTCGTGTCGATCTTTCATTATTCGTGTGTCATCGTTCACTTGGTGAGTCGTATGATCCGTATTGGATGTTTTATCCCTTGAGTTTCGTTGTCATGTTGTATCGTGGCATATCTGGAATCATGTCTGCGTGCCGATTGGTTATGTGTAAGATTTTTAGCCAGGCACCCGTTGGTCATGCGTGGATATTTCCGCATTGGACCGTGCACACGAGACGTAGTTCTTGAGGCTAATTAGGTACATTGTCACACGTATATTCTGGATTCCGTATACGGGGTGGACATGTGCACGGACACATTTCCGGATCGGGCGTACTGTGATATCCCTCTTGAGCTTTATTGATTGATCGCTCGTAGTCCATGTTGTATTGGATATGTCCGACGATTTGCGATCGTTGTTCATACGCCGAGGGTATGTCCGATATCGAGTTTGCTCCTTTGAGATCTCAGTATTGTGATGATTTGACTTTGGGGTCATTCGGCTTTCGAGCCATTGTGATATATCGGTATTTCCGTTGGAGCCTTCGGGCATTGTGAATTCGTATCTTTTCGGCATTGGTTTGGTTTGCCTTCGGGTAATGTATTGTGGTGTTCTATATTGATGATTCGCCGTTTGGGCGTAAGTTTGATTCTTGTGCATCTCGTTGAGTTTTCTGGCGAAATATTTCTTCTCCTACTGTTTTAAGTTTCGGGACGAAACTTCTTTTAAGGGTAGAATGTAATACCGTTATTTTTATCCCGGAAATTTTCTATTTTTGGCGGAAGTCTATTTTGACGACTTGCTTGGGACCGTTTCGTCATCCGAGAATGATTAATTCTACACTTTTTGTCATCCGAGTTCGTTTGGTATCGTTACTGTTGAATTCCGTGTCCTTAATCGACTTTTCACGTGGGAGTTCGACTTTGTTAGATCACCATTAATTTTTGGTAACTCCAAAAATTCTGAATCTTGCAATATTATAGAGCATCGAGTTAGCTTTCCAATGGTTCAAACGGTGAGTCAATCGAGTCCGGACGAGAGAGTTATGGTCGTTTAACTCACCCGCTCGTTATTGGCGATCATGCCCGGCCGAACTCGGCCGTGTCGTCCGACACGGCCCGTGCCGTACTCGTCCGGAAATGCCGGAGTTTCGCCGACCAGACTTCGGCCGTGTCGTCCGACACGGCCCGTGCCGTACTCTTCGGATAAGCTCGGAGCAGCTGACACGCCGACCGTGTCCCGGGACACGGTCGAGTCATGCCCGATCATTGTCGGGCGGGTCGCTGTCGGAAGGCCCTCGGCGCCGCGGCCGTGTCAAGCGGGACACGGTCGAGTCCTGTCGGCCAATCAGGCAACACGACCGTGCCGACCGGCACGGGCCGTGTCCGGCAGGCAGTCAACCCCTATAAAAGGCCCTGCAGACGTTTTTCTTGCCATTTTTCACCTTCTTCTTCTCCTCTTCCATAGCTGGGCGTGTTCTAAGCTTGAAGCCATGTTGTTTAGCAACATATCCATGGAGTTCCTTGGGTTATATCATCAATCATTCGTCCGATAACATCCTTTGATCGAGCGAATCAGGTAAGATTTTCTAGAAATCTAATTTTGGGGATTTTGGGTATTTTGTTCGATTTCGTCCGTTTAATCCGATTTAACTTAGGATTGTGAAGGATTGATGATTATTTAGATGTATTGTATCATTTCCCTTGTTATCCCATGGTTGGATCGTATCGATTCGTTGTTTTGGTCGAGTTCTTGACCGACGCCTTGAAGGTGTCCGGTAAAATGTCATAGAGGGGTTTTCGGGCGTTCTACGATTATTCTTCCTCGTATGATAGATGATTTATTGAATTTATGTTGTTAGGGTCGAATTCTTGTGAAGAACTCGAGTTGAAACCCTTCCGTTCGTTGTCTTCCTCGTGGTTCAAACTTCCGAATCGTGTTCTTGGGATCTTGATGCGTTTATTAAGGCAAGTATACATTTATGATTATGCGTTCTCGACTTTGAAAGTAAGAGGAATTGATGGTATGATATGAACGAACCGTTTTACGGCATTCATAGAAATATTGATGGCATATCATGAACGAACCGTTTTACGGCATTCATAGATATATTGATTGGCATGTAATGAACGAACCGTTTTGGCATTCCTACATGTATCGGCGTATGAGGTGAACGAACCGCTTTGACGGCATTCACATACGTAACGGCGTATGAGGTGAACGAACCGTTTCTACGGCATTCACATACGTCTTATGAGATTTTAGTTATTCCTAATACTAGTCTTGAATTGATGAATTGACGGATATTGATGAATTGACGGATATTGATGAATTGACGGATTACATTTACTTTATTGTCGAAGTATTATGTTTCATATTGTTATACTTGCACTAGCTATTCGACGGCTAACCCCTTTATGGGGAAATACGTTTCATGTATTTCGTGTTCCAGAGAGCGGACGGCGGTAGTGCAGTCGGCATGAAGATGATGGGCAAGTGTGATCGTGTCTTGTCTCTGTTATCTCTTTTGGTTTCCTCCATTCGGTGTTGTTGTCTTGGAATGGATTTTTAAATACTCGAGTATTGTATTTCGAGTTTCCTTGATGTTCCTACTGTGTTGCCGAGGTATTGATTTGTGCAGTGATGTATATGGTTTCATTGTTTATGGTTTCGAATACCATTTGTATCGTCTTTCTTTCTATTGTATGTAGACCTTATCGGTCAAGTTTATAGTTCCGCGTATGTTTTAGCCTTGTGGGTCCCACGGCGGGGCTCACGGCGCTGTAATATACCCTGAATAACTTGGGGGTGTTACAATTTTGGCCGAACCCCATATGTCCCTATTTGTAGTTTTTTGGACTACTCTAGGAATCTTAAGGAGGATTAGGGTTAAGACTCCTAGTGCAACCCAACTTTCCATATTAATCCCTTTCCTAATATGGTTGAGTTCACTAAAGTTCACTAATATCCACTCAGTCCACTAAAGAGTTAATATTGCACTTCCAACTCAAATCTTAATTTACGAAATTGGGCTCCTTATTTAAATATATTATTTACCGTGTTTAAGATATCGAATGTCCATTAATTAATTTTAAGCTACTGACACCTTTAATTAATTAATATCCTATCCAAGAGTAGTACCACTCGAACCTTATTATTATATCAAAACTAAATCCACCTGAAGGGTTTAATATACTAATCATTATCAAGCTCCTCAAGGGGACATCATAAGCCCACACGTGTCTGGACACTATTTCTATTTATAATAATAATTGTTATATAAATAATATTATTGCCCAAGATACGAAGCTTATTGAGTCAATCATTTTGACTCTCACCCATGGTAAATCAAAGCAATAAATATTATAAATACACGATTAAATATTATATACTTATAATTAAGAAATAATAATTATCCGAGATTTACGTTCTTCTGACAGTCAGTACAGAGACACTATCTCACTTCTGTAACATCCCCGTGATTTACAGGAATATTACAGCGCCGTATATCCCTTTTGGAGAACCTACCAGGCTTAGACCCAAATAAAACACATTAAATACGACAAACATAAATGTTCATACATTCAAAACCAACTTCAATTTCAACATAACATACATCACAATACCAAACAACATATCATCCCGAGGAATCATAACCAATATGACCGTTCACCACGGGAATACAACAACATCATTAACCATTAATAATGACATGACATACAACACTAGACAGTACCCGCACGAGTACAAAACCAAAACACGACTTTGACCATGACCATACGACCACCAACTCAAAATGATGTACGATATCAATGCTGCCCACCAAGCTCGTGTCCGTCCTGTGCTAGTCCTCCCACTGGACCTGTACCTGAATACACAAAAGTATATCCACCCCATAAGGGGTCAGCAAGAAGCCGGTGCAAGTACAAGATTCTAGAATATGTACAACAAGTGAATAATCAACAAAAACCACAGAAAATCATAGTGCCATCACAGATACTCCGGAATACCACATCACAATCATCATCACAAAACAACCTCCCGAGCTATACTGGCCCTGTACCTCTCAAGCAAGATACACACCCCAGAGACACCTCGTCAGGCCCTCCCGGTGTATAGCCCAACCGAGTGATCCGTAGGATACGCGACTCTAGGACCCTGGGGACCCTCACTGGTTTTACTCGGCTCACACACACTCGATCAACAATTGGCACAAATTCCATTTTTACATATTCACACGAAGTACATTAAACACAATCAAAGTACTTGCCTCAATTTGAACGACACAAGAAGCGGCGAACGGATGAATGTACGGTCCGAACTTCCTTCAACGACTCGATCCTAACACATCGAAATATGGAATCAAAACACAACACCACGGAAATGGAAGGATTCCCTTCCAATTCTACTCTTAGGGACAAACTATCAAACACTACTAAGGCGGAATTGTTCATACTCAAATCAATAGGTGGGAACTCAAACAAAATCCGTAGACTTCAAGAAAAACAACGGATTATGGTCTCACAGTCATAATCTGACCCAATTCAAGGTTTAAAACGGACTAGAATGAAGAGATCTAAACAAAACCCTCAAAATTCCGAAAAACTAGGGATTGAACAATCTCACCTTGATTTGGACGATACACTAGATGAAATCCTGTTAGATTGAGTCTAGGAACATGAAAATGTTGTTGGATGGTGAAAACTAGTCGAAAACCACGTCTAACTACGCTCCAAGTCGCCCAGCCGCCGAAGGGAAGAGGAAGAGGTGAAAAATGACGTTTCTGGAACCTGCCCCCCTATATATACTGGGAGGCATTAGCGCACGCTACGGCTACTGGCTTAGCGTGCGCTAACGACTTGAGGGCGGTGCACAGCTGAAGAAAAAGCAGTCCAGAACTTCCTGCCAGACTCCGGTAGCGTACGCTGAACTATCTGTTAGGGTGCGCTATCGATTGCTACTAGCGCGCGCTAACTCCATACAGATGGCGTCGCTACGCAAGTACTGCAGGTCGAAACGTTTCTGTCCTCACTGACCTGACATCCTAGCGCACGCTATCATACAAGTAACGTGCGCTAGTACATCGAAATAGCGTACGTTAGTCCGTCCATAGCGTACGCTAATGCCTCATTCCAGAGTCCAGAAAGCTTACTGTCCAGTGGGCTTAACGCACGCTATTCTACAAGAGTAGCGTGCGCTACTCGAACTTGGCTAGCGTGCGCTAGACATACAGTCTTAGCGTGCGCTAACTGCTATTTTCCAAATTTAAATTCGCAAGAAGCCCGGCTAAAACGAGCACAATCCGAGAATCACAGAACCCAACAATTATCAGCCATAAATATGCCAAGGTCAATCATCAATATATACGGTCCAAATAACCACAATACCACAAAATACATCCAAAATAACACTCATAAAATACACGGGTATTACACCCTTACCCCCTAAAAAGAAGTTTCGTCCCGAAACTTAAGATACAAAAAGTTCGGGGTATCGGGCACGCATACTATCCTCGGTCTCCCACGTGGCCTCCTCAATTCCATGCTTAGACCATTGGACCTTTACTAACAGAATCACTTTCCGTCGGAATTGTTTCACTCGTCGCTCTAGTATGGTTACCGGTTGTTCTTCATACGTAATATCGCCACTAACCTCAATCTCTTGATAATCAATAACATGGCTGGGATCGGGAACATACTTACGCAGTTGTGAAACATGAAACACATTATGAACATGACTAATATATCGGAGGTAATGCTAGTCGATAAGCTACATCGCCTACCTTGTCCAGGATCTCGAAGGGGCCAATATATCGAGGACTAAGCTTCCCCTTCTTACCAAACCGAAGAACTCCACGAGTCGGCGATACTTTTAACAACACATGGTCTCCCACCTGTAACTCTAACGGTCGACGACGAACGTCGGCATATGACTTTTGTCGACTCTGAGAAGTCAACAACCTTTGCCGAATGATTGCGACTTTTTCCCGAGTTTGAACCACCAAGTCCGGTTCTACTCCAAGTAACTCGTACGGCTCGTCCCAACAGATTGGCGATCTACACCGTCTCCCATATAATGCTTCAAAAGGAGCCATCCCAATCGAACTATGCCAACTGTTATTGTACGCAAATTCAATCAATGGTAAATGAGTCTCCCAATCTTCTTTCCAGTCTAACGCACAGGCCCTCAACATATCTTCCAGTGTTTGGATCGTCCTCTCCGACTGTCCATCTGTCTGGGGATGATAAGCGGTGCTGAAATTCAGTTTGGTACCGAGTGTTTGATGTACTGCTTGCCAGAAATGCGACATAAAACGCCCATCACGATCAGACACTATACTTTTTGGGGTACCATGGAGTCTTACAATCTCCGCAATAAATAACCGAGCCAACCTCTCCGGTCCCCAAGTATCTCTAATGCCCAGAAAGTGTGCGGATTTGGTTAGCCGATCAACGATTACCCAAATCATATTCACTCCAGTTCGCGTCTTTGGCATTCCCACAATAAAATCCATCGCTATATCTTCCCACTTCCATTCCGGAATTAGTAGCGGTTGCAATTTACCCGCAGGTCTCTGATGCTCCGCTTTAATCCGCTGAGAAGTCAAGCATTTTGACACGAATTCCGTTACATCTTTCTTCATGTTCGGCCACCAAAAATTTTTCTTCAAGTCCTTATACATTTTACTCATACCCGGATGAATCGAGTACGGAGTAGAATGTGCTTCATTCAAAATTACCTGTTTGAGATCATCCCGATTAGGTACACAAGTTCTACCTCGGAATTGAAGAACTCCGTCTTCATCGATTAAGAATCCAGGAGCTTTTCGTCTAGCACTGTCTTCCCGAAGCTGCACAATTGAGAGATCATCTAATTGTTTGGACTTAATATCTTCCATCACGGAGGACATAATCTCAAGGAAATGCAACTGTCCTTGAGTTCTGTGAGGCCAAACTTCAATTTCCATATCAATCAACTCTCGTCTAAGCTTCGGTTGAATGGTAAGTAGTTCCAACTTCTGCAGCACGACTGACTTGCGCCTTAACGCATCGGCAACGACGTTCGCTTTACCTGGATGGTAAAGAATGTCAAGATCATAATCTTTAAGCAGTTCCAACCATCGCCGCTGACGCATATTTAGCTCCTTCTGCATAAATATGTACTTCAAGCTCTTATGATCCGTATACACTCGACAAGAAGAACCATACAAGTAATGTCTCCAAATTTTCAACGCAAACACCACAGCGGCTAACTCAAGATCATGAGTAGGATAATTCATCTCGTATGACTTTAATTGTCGAGACGCATAAGCTATTACTCTCTCATTTTGCATCAATACACATCCCAATCCTTGTTTAGAAGCATCACTATAAATAACGAAACCTTCCATTCCTTGTGGTAAGGCTAGGATCGGAGACGTAGTCAAACGCTTTTTCAACTCGTCAAAACTCTTCTGACACTCATCACTCCACTCAAATTTCTGTGTCTTCTGCAATAATAAGGTGAGCGGTCGAGCAATTTTCGAGAATCCTTCAACAAATCGACGATAATAGGCCGCTAATCCTAGAAAACTCTGAACTTCCTTAACATTCCGTGGGGGCTCCCAAGCTAAGACTGCTTCAACCTTTTGAGGGTCTACTCGAATACCATCGGCTGAGATGATGTGTCCCCTTAAAAGAAACTTCTCTAAGCGTAACTCGCACTTAGAAAATTTAGCATAAAGCTTATCAGCCCTCAAAATACTCAACGCGATTCTCAAGTGTTCGGCATGCTCCGTCTCACTTTTGGAATAGATTAATATATCGTCGATAAACACCACTACAAATTTATCGAGATATTCGATAAAAGTTTTGTTCATAAGCTGCATGAAGGCCGCCGGAGCATTTGTTAAACCGAATGGCATAACTACGAATTCGTAATGCCCATACCTCGTTCGAAATGCTGACCTGGGAATATCCGAATCTCGAATTCGTAGTTGGTAATATCCTGACCTCAAATCAATCTTGGAGAAAACCGTAGCCCCTTGTAATTGGTCAAATAGATCATCGATTCTTGGCAACGGATACTTGCTCTTAATAGTGATTTTATTCAACTCACGATAGTCAATACATAGCCGTAAGGACCCATCTTTCTTTCGTACAAACAATACAGGTGCACCCCATGGAGACACACTAGGCCGAATATAACCTTTGTCCAACAATTCACCCAATTGTTTCTTCAATTCTAACATTTCCGATGGGGCCATTCTGTACGGTGCCTTGGATATTGGCGCCGCATTGGGCTCTAGTTCGATGAAGAACTCTATTTCACGATGTGGTGGCAATCCCGGCAAATCATCCGGAAATACGTCTGGAAATTCATTCACAACTGGAACAGAGGATAACTGTACCCCGCCAACTTCCAACTTCAACGCGTAACACCAATAACTGGTACAACCTTGTCGCAATAATTTCATCGCTTTCATGGCTCGAATAATCTTCCCAGAAGTACCAGGTTTTTGCCCTTCAAAAACGTGTTCAGTACCATCCGGCGCGACTATCGAAATTATCTTCCGACGATAATCTACTATCGCTCCATGCCGATTTAACCAATCATCACCGAGGATTAAATCCTCTCCCATCATATCGATCACAATCAAATCGGATGACCAATCTTTGCTGCCAATGGTTACAGGACAATTGGCGATCTCTTGATCCCCAACTATCCTTTCCCCACTTGGCAACCCAACAATAAAAGGCTCACATGTAGAGAGACCGTCTAGGCCCAAACGATTCACACAAGACAATGACATAAAAGAATGAGTAGCTCCAGAATCAAACAATACATCTACCGGGTGCATCGAAATATAAACAATACCTGACGTAGTGGCAGTCCCTACGTCATCAGTCCGCTTCATCTCATACAATCGAGGTGGGGCTGATCCAATGCTAGGTGCATCCTTATGCTCGGTTTTACCTCTGCCACTGCCGCGTCCGACACTCGGAGTTAGCTGACCGTATCGTGCCGGTAGGGTAGGAGACCATTTAGAAAATATTACGCCTTGTGACTCACAATATAATGCGCGAAGACCCCGCTTCCCACACTTAAAACAATCAATGGGGCGAGAAGTGCAACGAGAACCGACATGTCCCGGATTTCCACAATTAAAAAAACTCTCGGCACTCCTCCACTAGGTTGAGGAACCAACAAGATTGCACGAAGATTGAGGCTGCGCGATCCACCGCCTCGGAAACTACCGAGAAAATTTTGGTTTCTTCGAGCTCAAAGCTGCAGGAACCGAATCGACACCATCTCATAAGCAAGTGCTCTATCCTGATATTCTCTCAAAGTAGTACACCCAAGGCCCGCCATATACTTTCGGACCTCCGGTTTCATCCTTGCATCGAAATGAAGTATTTTGTCTATCTCATCCTTAACTCGATCTTGGACATACACTAACTGCTTGTTGTATGTCTTGATTGCTTCAAAAATAGGAACATCTTCGGGTTGGGCTCTGAAGAACTCACTGACTCTTGCTAACTGTACTGGCGCTGGACAATATTGAGCTTCCATCGATTCTTTAAATTCTTCCCAAGTGACATCACGGTCCTTGGGCTTAACAGCTCGCCACCAGTCCGAAGCGTCATCAACTGTCAGATATTGAGCAATCGGGACTCTCTTGGCTTCAGGACAACCAATACCGTCAAAGATCTTCTCCAGCTCAACTAACCAATGATCCCAATTGTTCGCATCACCGGAACCATCGAATCTGGGAGGGTTCATTTTCATAACTTCTTGAATCCATCGATCCTCAGCCGTCCTGCCAGTATTAATATTCTGCACCACTTGTGCCAGTTGGTGCACTTGTGTTACAACTTGTTGAAGAACGTTAGGCACCTCGGCCTCCGAGCCTCCATTTGAACCTCCCGAAGGGATCGGGTCCGACCTAGTCGCAGAACGAGATGCTGATTCTGAAACGGACCTCTCGGACTCAGACACTACCACTCTGCCACGGCCTCTACCACGACCACGTTGACGGATAGCTCTACCTCTCGGCATACTGAAGAGTAAGAATGATTCAACAAGGAAATGATTACAATAATAGATTGCACAATATTAAGGTAATTATTTCCGAAGGGAAGAAATAACCAACATCCGAAGAGTCTTCCAGCACAGGCAACACGGGGTGGTAGCATGCTAATGATATCGTAGACAACAACTGACTCAATTTAACAGACCCAAAACACCGACAGCCTAGGTATCCATAAACCTAGGCTCGATACCATATTCGTAACATCCCCGTGATTTACGGGAATATTACAAACGTAGATCCTTTTTGGAGAACCTACCAGGCTTAGACCCAAATAAAACACATTAAATACGACAAACATAAATGTTCATACATTCAAAACCAACTTCAATTTCAACATAACATACATCACAATACCAAACAACATATCATCCCGAGGAATCATAACCAATATGACCGTTCACCACGGGAATACAACAACATCATTAACCATTAATAATGACATGACATACAACACTAGACAGTACCCGCGCGAGTACAAAACCAAAACACGACTTTGACCATGACCATACGACCACCAACTCAAAATGATGTACGATATCAATGCTGCCCACCAAGCTCGTGTCCGTCCTGTGCTAGTCCTCCCACTGGACCTGTACCTGAATACACAAAAGTATATCTACCCCAGAAGGGGTCAGCAAGAAGCCGTTGCAAGTACAATGATTCTAGAATATGTACAACAAGTGAATAATCAACAAAAACCACAGAAAATCATAGTGCCATCACAGATATTCCGGAATACCACATCACAATCATCATCACAAAACAACCTACCGAGCTATACTGGCCCTGTACCTCTCAAGCAAGATACACACCCCAGAGACACCTCGTCAGGCCCTCCCTGGTGTATAGCCCAACCGAGTGATCCGTAGGGATACGCGGCCTACCGGACCCCAGGGGACCCTCACTGGTTTTACTCGGCTCACACACACTCGATCAACAATTGGCACAAATTCCATTTTTACATATTCACACGAAGTACATTAAACACAATCAAAGTACTTGCCTCAATTTGAACGACACAAGAAGCGGCGAACGGATGAATGTACGGTCCGAACTTCCTTCAACGACTCGATCCTAACACATCGAAATATGGAATCAAAACACAACACCACGGAAATGGAAGGATTCCCTTCCAATTCTACTCTTAGGGACAAACTATAAAACACTACTAAGGCGGAATTGTTCATACTCAAACCAATAGGTGGGAACTCAAAAAAAATCCGTAGACTTCAAGAAAAACAAGGGATTATGGTCTCACAGTCATAATCTGACCCAATTCAAGGTTTAAAATGGACTAGAATGACGAGATCTAAACAAAACCCTCAAAATTCCGAAAAACTAGGGTTTGAACAATCTCACCTTGATTTGGACGATACACTAGATGAAATCCTGTTAGATTGAGTCTAGGAACATGAAAATGTTGTTGGATGGTGAAAACTGGTCGAAAACCACGTCTAACTACGCTCCAAGTCGCCCAACCGTCGAAGGGAAGAGGAAGAGGTGAAAAATGACGTTTCTGGAACCTGCCCCCCCTATATATACTGGGAGGCATTAGCGCACGCTACGGCTACTGGCTTAGCGTGCGCTAACGACTTGAGGGCGGTGCACTGCTGAAGAAAAAGCAGTCCAGAACTTCCTGCCAGACTCCGGTAGCGTACGCTGAACTATCTGTTAGCGTGCGCTATCGATTGCTACTAGCGCGCGCTAACTCCATACAGTAGCGTGCGCTACCTGCAAGTACCTGCAGTCCAGAAACGTTTCTGTCCTCACTGACCTGACATCCTAGCGCACGCTATCATACAAGTAACGTGCGCTAGTACATCGAAATAGCGTACGTTAGTCCATCCATAGCGTACGCTAACGCCTCATTCCAGAGTCCAGAAAGCTTACTGTCCAGTGGGCTTAACGCACGCTATTCTACAAGAGTAGCGTGCGCTACTCGAACTTGGCTAGCGTGCGCTAGACATACAGTCTTAGCGTGCGCTAACTGCTATTTTCCAAATTTAAATTCGCAAGAAGCCCGGCTAAAACGAGCACAATCCGAGAATCACAGAACCCAACAATTATCAGCCATAAATATGCCAAGGTCAATCATCAATATATACGGTCCAAATAACCACAATACCACAAAATACATCCAAAATAACACTCATAAAATACACGGGTATTACAACTTCGATCCAGTTCAACATATGTAAATACGCTAATGCATGATAATAGTCAAGACCAACTAATCTCAAGCATACACTACAACCTGTCACATAATTTGTCTAATAATTATATAAGTTGTGAATTATTTTATTATTTTATAAGACCCCGATAATGTGATCTTTCACATGACACCAACACACCACATTATCTACAATATAAAATAATTAGACATTTTATTTGCATAACCATAACGTGAATAAATATGCAAAACATGTGAGTAAATGTAATTAATATTCTCATAGGTAGTCACAGAGAAATAAGGTAATATAAGAAGGTAATATTCTTGTAACACCCCCAAGATATTCGAGGTGTATTACAGCGCCGTGGACCCCTACATGGAATCCACCAGGCTAACACAAGAGAACACCTCTCGACTAACCGTCTCGGTTAGCAAGGAGACAATATCATTAACAACAAGAATATAAAACAACACGCCCGGTACAATCGGCATAATAAACATCAACCGACAAATATGGTAACTCCAACGAAGTCCAAACACAACCAGAAAGGAAAAGCCTAAGTACTCGCGAGTACAATCTATAAGTTTAGAAATATAGGAAACAACCATATCGAATTAGACAAAGGAAATAAGACGACCCAAATGCACATGTCAACGGCCTTGGCCAACATCCTCGTACTGTCCTGGTGCTCGCTCGTCCGGATAATTATGACCTGAAATCCATAACAAGAATTTCCCCAAAACGGGTCCCCAAAGGGGTTAGCAATTATGCTAGTACAAGTAGTCAAGGCAAACCAATCGCTTACACATTTCATAGTACATGCACCAATATCATTTTCTAAAAGTCAAAACCAGACATGTCCTTTCCGGAAATAAACAGTCAAACAATTTGCCGTGGGAACAGGGCTATACCATTGATCCCGCTCCGGGATCCTTAAGGACCCTCCCGAGCTGGCCATATTATAAAACAAATCACGCACACGCATCGCCTTGGGAACAGGGCTATACCGTTGATCCCGCTCTGTGATCCCTAAGGACCCTCCCGAGCTGGCTAGCGAAACAAACTCGTGAATCCAGGGCTATACCATTGGATTCCCTCCGTGATCCCGTCGGACCCTCCCGAGGTGAGCAATCACACACAAAATACATTACCATTTCATGTTAAGCATAAAGGTTTCCAAAAGAATACTTGCCTTGAATTAATGACGACGCGAAGAACGAAAGGAAAGTCACCGACGAATGCTAGGAACCAATGAAACCGAACCTAACGATTCGAAGAATACAATCACAACCATATCTAAACGAATACGGAATTGGAATACACCCGAAAACCCGCCTACGATTCATGTATATTCGTATATAAACAACAACGAGGGCGGACCAGAACCAAACCCTCTCGATTCCGTAAAAATCACGAAATATACCATGAATCCGTAGGGAAACTTAGGATACCAACAAGATTAATCATATTCATCATGAATCCATCGACAAAAGCGAACGGATCGAAAGAAAATCCTAAAACCCCAAATTATCCAAAAGTAGGGTTCTAAGAGATTACCTTGGATTTAGGATGAGAAACACAAGTGGATGATGTTAATCTACACCAAGAATTCAAGCAAAAGAATCTCAAGTGATTGGAAGAAGAAAATCGCCTCAAATCGCCTCGGAGTCGCTCGGCCGCGGAAGAAGGAGAGAAATGAGAATTTGTGACTATCTCGGCCAACTCCTGGTTTATATAGCCGGGAGTGTTAGCGTGCGCTAATCATTAAGGTTAGCGTGCGCTAACGGGAAAAATTACGAGCAAACTAGTTAGCGTCGATCCGGTAGCGGACTTTTGGCCGTTAGCGTGCGCTTACTCGAACGTGGCGTGCGCTAATAACCTCTCGGTAGCGCGCTATCGACCAATAGCGTGCGCTACGGACATCGGCCGAGTCCGGTGGCACCGCCGTAACCCACCTGATACGTTAGCGTGCGCTACCATACAAGCGTAGCGTGCGCTAACTGATCCGTTAGCATGCGCTACCATACAAGCGTAGCGTGCGCTAACTGGCACCTGACCGGGTTCAGTAGTAAACTGTCTAGTACTGGACACTCACGCTAGCGCACGCTACCGGGCATCATCAGCGTGCGCTAGCTTCTCGACATTAGCGTGCGTTAGCATATGTAGCGTACGCTAATACGCTGGTCCAGAAGGCTGGAAAAACAACACTGCCACTCCCAGGGCTACTCGCTAGCGCGCGCTACGGAACAAACGTAGCGTGCGCTACTAAGGGAACCCTAGCGTGCGCTATGCAGAAAGAGTAGCGTGCGCTAGGTACGAAATATGAACGGTCCAAAAACACCGGAATGTGAACGAAACATCAAACGGAACATCTCAACAGGCATCCTAACGCAGAATGGATCCACGACAACCCCGAAACGGCGGTTCCGCAAGACAATAATGGGAATACAATCCATAGATAATAGGGAAGATACACTGAAAGATACACAAGGGTCACTACTATCGGGAAATACGCCGAAAAAGAAAAATACAAGGGAAAGAAAAATGCGGATATTACATTCTACCCCTCTAAAAACAAGTTTCGTCCCGAAACTTAAGAAACAAACAACTCAGGGTACCTAGCACGCATGCTATCCTCGGTCTCCCACGTTGCCTCCTCGACACCGTGTCTCGACCACTGCACCTTGACCAAGGAGATGGTCTTGTGCCTCAGTCGTTTCTCCCAATGTTCCAAAATCTTCAAAGGGCGCTCCTCAAAAGTAATATCCTCGGCGACGTCAATCTCATCATAATCGATGATGTGACTAGGGTCCGGGACGTATTTCCTCAGCTGGGAAACATGAAAAACGCTATGAACATGACTCAGGGCCGGGGGCAACGCCAAACGGTATGCCAACCCACCGACTCGCTCGAGAATCTCGAAGGGTCCAATAAATCTCGGACTCAACTTCCCCTTTTTCCCGAAACGGAAAATTCCCCTCGTCGGCGACACCTTCAGCAAAACGTGGTCCCCAACCTCGAATTCCAAAGGTCGACGACGAACATCAGCATATGACTTCTGTCGACTCTGGGCAGTCAACATCCGTTCTCGAATTAATTCTATCTTCCGTCTCGTCTCTAAAACGACATCCGGTTCGGTCCCGACCAAATCGGACGCCTCATTCCAACAAATCGGCGATCAACATCGCCGCCCATAAAGTGCCTCATACGGTGCCATCCGAATCGACGCGTGCCAACTATTGTTGTACGTGAATTCGATCAATGGCAAATGCTCCTCCCAGTCGCTACTCCAATCGAGGGCACAGGTGCGCAACATGTCCTCGAATGTCTGGATGGTGCGTTCCGACTGTCCATCTGACTGGGGATGAAAAGAGGTACTCAAATGCAAACGGGTACCTAACGCCTTATGCACCGCCTGCCAAAAATGCGATACGAAACGGCCATCACGATCCGAAACAATAGACTTCGGAGTACCGTGAAGTCTCACAATCTGCGCGATAAACACACGAGCTAACTTCTCCGGGCCCCAAGTGTCCTTGATGCCCAGAAAATGTGCCGACTTGGTCAGACGATCAACAATCACCCATACCATGTTCATGCCCGACCTCGATCTCGGCAAACTCGTAACGAAATCCATCGATAAGTCTTCCCATTTCCATTCCGGAACGGAAAGTGACTGCAATAACCCAGCCGGTCGCTGATGCTCGATTTTGACCTGCTGGCAAGTCAAACATCTCGCTACAAACTGTGCGACCTCCTCCTTCATATCATTCCACCAGAAGTTCCTCCTCAGGTCCTTGTACATCTTACTCGAACCAGGATGAACGGAATAAGGTGTGGAATGGGCCTCGCGCAAAATACTCTGTCGCAAATCTGGGTCGTTCGGCACACAAAGCCGACTCTGGAACCTCAAAACACCATCCTCGTGAATCACAAATCCAGGAGACTTTCCTTTAAGGACGTTCTCTCGGATTTGAGTAATCATCGGGTCCTCTGATTGTTTCAGCTTAATTTCATCGATCAAGGACGACGAAATCTCTAAAGCGCAAAGTTGCCCGACAGCTCCAGGCAACAAAACCTCAACATTTAACCCGATCAAAGCCCGCCGAAGCTCAGACTGAGGCGTAAAGACGTCAAGCGTTCGCAACGCAATCGGTTTCCGACTCAAGGCGTCGGCCACGACGTTCGCCTTGCCCGGATGATAAAGGATTTCAAGGTCATAATCCTTAATCAGCTCTAACCACCTCCTCTGCATCATATTCAACTCCCGCTGAGTAAATATGTATTTCAGACTTTTATGATCGGTAAAAATCTGACATATAGAGCCGAAAAGATAGTGACGCCAAATCTTGAGTGCAAAGACTACCGCTGCTAACTCCAAATCGTGAGTAGGGTAATTAAGTTCATATGGCCTTAACTATCTCGACGCATAGGCAATGGTCTTGCCGTGCTGCATCAATACGCACCCAAGACCCTGACCCGAAGCATCGCTATAAACGGCTAATCCCTCGTTGCCACATGGCAACGCCAAGACCGGGGCTGAAGTCAAACGCTTCTTCAGCTCCTCGAAACTCGACTGCCTCTCATCGGTCCGCAGACTTCTGGATTTATGGAGCAATCGAGTAAGTGGCCGAGCTAGTTTTGAGAAACCCTCGGCGAACCTACGGTAGTAGCCACCAAACCCAAGAAACTACGGACCTCCTTCACATTTGTGGGCGATGCCCAATCAATCTTGCCTCAATTTTCTCGGATCCACACGAACCCCTTGGTGAAATCACGTGACCCAAAAACATCACTTCCTTCACCGGAATTCACATTTCGAGAACTTCGCATAGAGTTGCTCGGTCCTCAAAATGTCTAACACTATCCGCAAATGATGGGCATGCTCTTCCTCATTCCTCTAATAGATAAGAATATCGTCAATGAAGACGACACACTTATCCAAATACTCGATAAAGACTTTGTTCATCAACGCATGAACACCGCCGGCGCATTAGTTAACCCGAAAGGCATAACTACGAATTCATAATGTCCGTATCTCGTCCGAAAAGGCTGTTTCGGCACGTCGGACTCTCTCACCCGAAGGCGATAGTACCCGATTTCAAATCAATCTTCGAGAATACCGCAGACTCCTCAGAATCGATCGAACAAGTCATCAATCCTCGACAAAGGATACTTGTTCTTGATGGTTACCTTGTTTAGTTCGCGATAGTCGATACACAAACGTAGTGAACCATCCTTCTTCCGCACAAACAGGACCGGTGCGCCCCAAGGCGAGGCACTCGGTCGAACATACCCCAACTCAAGAAGCTCACTCAACTGGTTCTTCAACTCTGCCATCTCTGAAGGTGCCATGCGATATGGCGCCTTCGAAATCGGAGCCGCACCCGGCTCTAACTCTATAGCAAACTCAACCTCACGATCCGGTGGCAATCCCGGTAACTCGTCAGGAAAAACATCAGGAAACTCATTAACGATAGGATTGTGAAAGCTCGACTCCACCATCCTCCGTCTTCAAGGCATAGCACCAATAACCCGACACCCCTTTCGCAGAGACTCATCGCCTTCAAGGCATTAATAACGAACTTGGTTTCCCCTCTTTCGCCCGCGAAAGAGTGCTCAATCCGTCCTCGGCTAACATAGTGATGATTCTCGTGCGGTAGTTCATGATTGCGCCATGCCGCTCGAGCCAATCATCCCCGAGAATTAAATCCTCACCCTCAATATTAACGACAATAAGGTTAGAGAGCCACGCTCTCTCACAAATAAACACAGAGCAGTCTCGGACCTCTCGATCACCGACAATTCTATCACCGCTAGGAAGTTTAACGATGAAAGGCTCACAAGGTGACAAACAGTCGAGACTCAAACGGCGTACACACTCTAGAGAAATGAAGGAATGCGTAGCACCCGAATCAAAAAGCACACTGATAGGATGGAAATGAATATGAACGGTACCTGTCGCCACAGTAGCTGCTGGATCATCAGCTCTCCTCATCTCATAGATACGCGGCTGAGCAGAGCCGACACTGGAAGCTCCACCCCTAGCGGGCTGACCCCGACCCCTACCTCGGCCGGCACTCGGTGGAGGCGGCGGAGCAAATGAGCCCTGGTTCACACTCGGCTCCATAGGTGCTGGGTGTGAAGAACGGGCACCGCGGCTATCTGAGCCGATCACAAAGAAGCCTTGTGGCCGACCGACCACAAGTATGACAAGTTAAAGGCGGGCGAGGCAGTCCGGTTCTTATGACCCGATAAGCCGCAATTAAAGCATGTGGGCTCACGGCGGGGTTCGGCGGCACCCGAAAGCTCCAGAGAAACGAGCCGAACCGCCCGTAGAAATATTCGCAGCTCGAGATTTCGGCTGGCCTCCACTCTTGGGACCAGAAAAGTTTCCGACCGACTTCTGCTTCTTGCTCTCACGAGCCAAATCACTCGCCGTCACTGACATATCATAAGCGAGGGCCCTACTCTGATAATCCTTCAAGGTAGTGCAGACGAGCCCAGACATATAGTCCCGAATGGGCAGCTTCATCCTCCTGGAAAAATGGAAAATTTTGTCGCTCTCAGCGACAACTTGGGTCTTCACATAACCCAACTCCTTGTTAAAATCAGCAATAGCTTGGGATACGGGAATATCCCGAGGTTGAGCATCGTAGAAAGCATGCACTCGAGCCTGTCTGACCGGCCACGGACAATACTCGGTTTCCATCAACTCCTGAAACTCGGCCCACGAAGCAACATGATCTTTGGGACTAACGGCCTCCCACCAATCTGTAGCATCTCCCGTGAGAAAGTATTGAGCAATAGGGACCTTACGGTCCTCGGGACAGTTGGTAGCAGTGAAGACCTTGGATATCTCCTTGATCTACCCTTCCCAGCCGATCGGGTCCGAAGCTCCCGAGAACTGAGGAGGATGCATCTTGATGACATCCTGAAGCCAGCGATCCGCTCCGCCCCGATTAGCGTGGGCCTGATCGGGGTTCTGGACCACTTGAGCTATAGCCGCCATCTGGTTAACCATTTGCCGCATAACGGCCGCAATACCAAGATCGGCGCGCTCCTGAGAAGAAGCATGACCGTGACGGTCACCGATCTTGCCCGGCTCCCGAAGAATGCGGCGTGGCCGCCCCACGGCCGCCCCACGTCCTCGGCGCGCGCCACGGCCACGACCACGACCACGACCACGGTTTCCTCGGCATCCATCGAGGTTGAGAGATAACAGAAGTAAATCGATGATGAGTAAGGGAGGAAAAGCAACTACGATTCAGAAGTAGAAATACAATGCAAGAAACAAAAGAGCCGAATAGGAAAACTTACGAGCACCTTTGGAAGTACCGGATCTTTGGCAGCGGCGTGACAATGTGCAAAACAAAACACGACTAGACCCAAATGACCAACAAGCCTAGGTATCCATAAACCTAGAGCTCCGATACCATTTCTGTAACACCCCCAAGATATTCGAGGTGTATTACAGCGCCGTGGACCCCTACATGGAATCCACCAGGCTAACATAAGAGAACACCTCTCGACTAACCGTCTCGGTTAGCAAGGAGACAATATCATTAACAACAAGAACATAAAACAACACGCCCGGTACAACCGGCATAATAAACATCAACCGAAAAATATGGTAACTCCAACGAAGTCCAAACACAACCAGAAAGGAAAAGCCTAAGTACTCGCGAGTACAATCTATAAGTTTAGAAATATAGGAAACAACCATATCGAATTAGACAAAGGAAATAAGACGACCCAAATGCACATGTCAACGGCCTTGGCCAACATCCTCGTCGTCTGGTGCTCGCTCGTCCGGATAATTATGACACGAAATCCATAACAAGAATTTCCCCAAAGCGGGTCCCCAAAGGGGTTAGCAATTATGCTAGTACAAGTAGTCAAGGCAAACCAATCGCTTACACATTTCATAGTACATGCACCAATATCATTTTCTAAAAGTCAAAACCGGACATGTCCTTTAGGAAATAAGCGATCAAACAATTTGCCGTAGGAACAGGCTATACCATTGATCCGCTCCGGATCCTTAAGGACCCTCCCGAGCTGGCCATATTATAAAACAAATCACGCACACGCATCGCCTTGGGAACAGGGCTATACCGTTGATCCCGCTCTGTGATCCCTAAGGACCCTCCCGAGCTGGCTAGCGAAACAAACTCGTGAATCCAGGGCTATACCATTGGATTCCCTCCGTGATCCCGTCGGACCCTCCCGAGGTGAGCAATCACACACAAAATACATTACCATTTCATGTTAAGCATAAAGGTTTCCAAAAGAATACTTGCCTTGAATTAATGACGACGCGAAGAACGAAAGGAAAGTCACCGACGAATGCTAGGAACCAATGAAACCGAACCTAACGATTCGAAGAATACAATCACAACCATTTCTAAACGAATACGGAATTGGAATACACCCGAAAACCCGCCTACGATTCATGTATATTCGTATATAAACAACAACGAGGGCGGACCACAACCAAACCCTCTCGATTCCGTAAAAATCACGAAATATACCATGAATCCGTAGGGAAACTTAGGATACCAACAAGATTAATCATATTCATCATGAATCCATCGACAAAACGAAACGGATCGAAAGAAAATCCCAAAACCCCCAAATTATCCAAAAGTAGGGTTCTAAGAGATTACCTTGGATTTAGGATGAGAAACACAAGTGGATGATGTTAATCTACACCAAGAATTCAAGCAAAAGAATCTCTGAAGTGATTGGAAGAAGAAAATCGCCTCAAATCGCCTCTGGGGTCGCTCGGCCGCGGAAGAAGGAGAGAAATGAGAATTTGTGACTATCTCGGTCAACTCCCTGGTTTATATAGCCAGGGAGTGTTAGCGTGCGCTAATCATTAAGGTTAGCGTGCGCTAACGGGGAAAAATTACAGGCCAAACTAGTTAGCGTCCAGTCCAGTAGCCAGACTTTTGGCCGTTAGCGTGCGCTACTCGAAACGTAGCGTGCGCTAATGACCTCTCGGTAGCGCGCTATCGACCCGATAGCGTGCGCTACGGACATCGGCCGAGTCCAGGTGGCAAGCGCCGAGAACCCACGATACGTTAGCGTGCGCTACCATACAAGCGTAGCGTGCGCTAATCGATCCGTTAGCGTGCGCTACCATACAAGCGTAGCGTGCGCTAACGGCACTGGCCGGGTTCGGTAGTAAAGCATCGATCTTGGACACTCACGCTAGCGCACGCTAGGGCATCATCGGCGTGCGCTAGCCTCTCGACATTAGCGTGCGTTAGCATATGTAGCGTACGCTAATACGTCCGTCGAGAATCTTTGGAAAAACAACACTGCCACTCCCAGGGCTACTCGCTAGCGCGCGCTACGGAACAAACGTAGCGTGCGCTACTAAGGGAACCCTAGCGTGCGCTATGCAGAAAGAGTAGCGTGCGCTAGGTACGAAATATGAACGGTCCAAAAACACCAGAATGTGAACGAAACATCAAACGGAACATCTCAACAGGCATCCTAACGCAGAATGGATCCACGACAACCCCAAAACGGCGGTTCCGCAAGACAATAATGGGAATAAAATCCATAGATAATAGGGAAGATACACTGAAAGATACACAAGGGTCACTACTATCGGGAAATACGCCGAAAAAGAAAAATACAAGGGAAAGAAAAATGCGGATATTACAATTCTCATATCTCGTCGGTCAGCATCGCCCTCGTCGGCAATCACTCCATGGATGGTCGATTTTCTTAGTTATTCCTCCATTCGATTTCTGCCACTGGTTTCCTGTACATCGATTTTGCTCTCAACCATTTGCTCTTCTCATTTTTTACTGATGTGTTTGGGTCAAATGTGTTTGGTTAATGCTATTGTGATTTGCTGTTGGTTTGGTTTTGTGATACAGAAGGGTAAATTGGTAATTTATTATCATTCAGACTATCCATTCAGAACAGTTACCAAACAATTATATTTCATTCTACACTACATTATACAGAGCCTCTTAAGCATTCTGAAATCTCAACCATTCTGCACCAAACCATTCAGCACCTGCCAAACATCCCTAAGTCCATGAACTACATCACCATTCAAATAATAATGCAACAATTACATTAAAATTAATGACAACTACAATTAATCTAAATATTGATCCGATGAATATAAAATTAATCTATCCATAAGAACTAATCCAATTAGTTCACACAAACGTTAACTTTAACTTATTCCGGACAAAAATAAATATTTCGTTAAATTAATTCCTTTAAAAATAAAATTACCATAGTTATATTTTAGTCAAATTAAATTCAATTTATTTTGGAGGAATTTAATTTACTGAACGAAATATAAAAACTAAGTAAAGCCAAAGCCAAACCCGCGGCCCAACGAAATTTGCCCACTGGAACACGGTGCTTGGCGCGCGCACATAAGTCTTTGCCTGATGCTCGGCAGCTGCCAGCATTTGCTTGCAGGCGTCGTGACCAGCTGCCGAGGTGCCACTTTCCGGCTCGTCTTTTCATCCCGAATCCAAAAATAATATTATTTTAATTGTTATGTTACACATTTAAATCAGTTTTTCAAAAGAAAAGAAGATTTATATTGTAACATAAAATCATGAAAAATAATTTTTAGATGAACAATTAAAAATTAATGATTTAAACAATTATGATTCTAAATCATAAAAATATTTAATCAAGCATTTCAAATGCTAATATCGTATATGTGATCACATAGACTTACGCTCTGATACCACTGATGGGATTCGGTGATTAAAAATGAGTTACGCAGTCGAAAAATAAATCGGTCTAACCTAATAAAACCGAACCCCTAAGAAGGTCGATCAAGCATCGTATATCGAATATAAATTGAAGAAGATAAAATTAAAGAAGTCATACCCTTGTAGACCTTTGATAATTTTATCTTGATGGAAAATTCCCGAGCCAAGCTTTGATTTTTTCCGGTCACCAACACGAACACGAATCCAATTTGTTCCAACTTGATGAATGATCACCAAAATTGTTGAGTGTCTCTATGTTATCACACATCGGATATTGATTGAAAAATTATATATCAATGCGTTCTCAAAGAACACGGTTAGCAATTGATATAATATTTTTCTTCTCTTCTTTTCTTCATTTTATTTCTCTCTAAGATGAATAAGGAAATTGAAGAACGAGTTTTTTCTCCTCCCATCTTAATTTGCTCACGGCTGAACTCTCGCAAATGAGGTGAGTTTTTGGTAATGTTTTATAACATGATTGATAAGATTCTCAAGATCAACATTAACATGCTATCTTTTGTCTCAATGTTTAAAAAACAAGTCAAACTCACCCCACACCATATCATGACAACAAAGAAAGCTTCACGAAAGGTGTTGTGAGGTAGAGAGGGGACGACCTTAATGATTTTACGAGAAGAAATGAGCTGAGCCACTCGGTTCGTGTACCGAACGTTCGTGTGTCTAGTCCGTTAAGTACACTTCATTTTTTTCAATTGTATTTATACTTAGTTAATTCATCCAATTAATTAATTTTGTCAAATACAAAATTTTAAATATTTCTCCAATAAATAATTATTTATGAATCAAATTAATCATTCAGTAGTTAATTTTAATTCACAAGACCGCTATGATATATCAAATACATCAAATTAAGTATCCAATATCCAATATTATGAAGAGATAATAAATACATATTTTATCCATCAAATATCCTTGTGCGCAACTCAATAGGTCCGTGTCAGTCGGCAATGGGAGGAACCAAGGAGTACGGGTAACACTTAGCCAGCCTAGTGGCCCGCACCGCAACCCAACTAGGAACGAATGAGAGAATCATTCTAAAACCATTATGTTGTGTATACCGTATACATATAAATCCTTCAATCATATGTCCCGTTCAAGTATTAGGTCAAACCATATTGTATCTTGACTCTATGCATTTGTTCAAATAGCTCTAAATGCTTTGGCCAAGGATTTATGATCTCATTTTCCATTAACCGCATAGGACATTTACCTGTCCACTTACAGGAGAAAAAAATCCTATCTTAGTATTCCGTAGAGACTGCTACTTGCCCACTAAGTTGCATTTCGAGGCCGACTCCACCAATAGGTGATTGGATCGAACTAATCTAATGAGTAACTTAATGTCACAAGCACATCTCCTACTGAAACCTCAAGTCAAAGGCTCATGTATACCTATCACAACCTTTCAATTCAGTCATTGACAATTCCAGAATGAAATCCATGTGACTGAATCGAGGTGAGTCGCGTTTGAGTATACTAATCCCATTAGCATACCAATAACGTGTGCTCCCACTAACCCTTAGTGAAGACATGCACTTTACATGTCAAAGTAAACGTTATACAAGTCTTTTCTAAACTTACTGCCCATTTAAGTTTTATCGACTTGCGAACCAATTAAGCATTCGAGCCCTAAACACTTCGAGTGCCTATCTCATTATAATGAGTGGAATGTTTGCTCTCAAATGCAAGGACTATTATTCTATATACCAAATCATAATGCCCGTGATATTCAATAATATAGAAATAATAAATGCCTTATTTAATTTAATATTCATAATTACAATACAATACAATGCTCTCACTTTCTCATCCCTTTCGAGGCATATTCCTAAGAGTATTTCCCTCAAATCCCTCCACATATCTTGTATCATAGAGTTTATTCAATTACAAAGGTAAACGGTGTGATATTTGTATGTCTCGAAGGTGATCAAAGAAGGATATGCCAAAATTATGAGGTGATGGTAGACAATGGATATTACGGTGTTCTTCTTGCAGTGGTAGGATTAATTTATGGAGAAGACTTGATAGTGTACTTGTTCAAGCGTAGATGATTCGATACCAATCGTGGGATCAAAATGGAGGATGATTGTGGACTCTTATCTTGATATCACATACATTTCTATTGTTGGTATTATTTATTTGTTTTTGTTACATCAGCTAACCAGAGTGTCACCAGCTGGGTGACTTGGTCAAAAATGTAACACCCCCAGAATCTAACCGGGAATATTACACGCCGCAGACCCTCTCCGTGAGGATCTACCAGGCTAGACACCGAAACAACACAATACATTACATGCCAACGTAACAAAATAATGAACCAATAGACCGATTTGGTCTTACATCATTATCACACAACTCTAATATACATAACTCTGTCTGGACTCATACCCCTGCAAGGGTAAAATGCACTCACAAACAAAAGTACGACAGCGGAGAAGACTATACAACGAACTCAGATTGACTGCACCCAAAACTGGCCTCATGTGATTAGTATCATTCGTCTTCCATAATCCTTCGCACTGATCCTGTGTATTGCTCCCAAAACCTGCATGTACCAGGACGCAGAACAGACATCCACCCCCCAGTATTCGGGGGTTAGCAAAACTCCACTGTTTTGCTAGTACAAGTATAAAATGCAAACACAAGCCATACACAATACATTCCGAAAATATAATAATTAGAATCATCTACATATCAGTCACAACAAAAGCTTTCCCGAGATCTCTTACACGAATAAAATAGTTCAAATAAAAAAGGTCTAAATGAAACAAGTGGTCATTTAGGGAATCAATATAAATCTCGGGAGTTTTGAAAATATTTGGGATTGAATAATCCTTAGTTAATCGACAACCACTTAGGGTCACAACCAAAGTTTTATTTTCCGAAAGACAAATCCGTTCAGGAAACACGAGGTCCACGACCCAACCATCCGTTGCAATTCACTTCTAAGGACACATTACACATAACACATCACTCTTATGCCATTCTAGACGAACACCAGGACTCGATATATAATGTCTCTCGACCCCGAGCACAAAGCATTGTGATACTCCGTACATATCACAACCAATAAGTAAAAACACTCTGGCAATTCTCGCGATGCGGTCCGGCCGTCAAGCCACCAAGTCCCCGTGTGCCCCGTGGAGCAACCCCAGGTGAGAATACTCCACTTGAATGTAACCCTCGCGCAAGACCACACGGCCAAGTCCCTGTGTGCCCCGTCGAGCAACCCCAGGTGAGAGTACCCCGAGAACATCCTTACAACTCTCATGAGTTCACACTTCCAAACCATAACTCCTGAGGTTCAATCACACTATATATAGTCGAGGTACTTTGCTATAATGACCAAAATGTCTAACACATGCTCACGAACCATAGCTAATACTATCAACAAGGAGGCACATTATCTCAACATCACCGAACGACACAACCAATATCACATAAATTCACATATTCATTGATAGCCACATGTCTCCACGTATAACTTAAAATAAAGGATTAAACTTCGAAACTTAACGACGATGAAATCAAACATAATAGCATCACCCGGAAGTAATTCGATCCTATACTCAACACTAATACACAAATCCAATTAAGCACATTAATTCACGGAACACACGAGTCGTCTTTCAAGAAAACCATGATGGTAAATATACCGATTCTTTTGAAAAATAGTTATAAACATTCATTTAGCACATATCGTCGATTACCAACCATTATATCCGCAAAACATGTAATGTATGGGCAAGATACTTGCCTCGATAATCGATATCGGACACTCCTATGAACACGGCTCAATCAGGAACCCTCGAACATCTACAATTCTCTGGGTGGAGCAATAATAACGCGATCGATCGGGAAGTTTGAAGAAAACGACGAACGGAAGAGTTCCGACTCGAGTTCTTTGCAAGGAACCTGACCCTAACATCATACCATTAGTAAATTAGCGATCGAACGAGGAAGAATAATCGTAGAACACCCGAATCCCCTTTGTGATATTTTACTGGACACCTTCAAGGCGTCAATTTGAAACTCAATAAAACAACGAATCCTCGACAATCCAATCGTGGAACAAGGAATTCGATATAATACAGCTTAACAATCATCAATCCATCACTATTCTAAGTTATTTCGGATTAAACGGATAAAATCGAACGAAATCCACAAAACTAAATTTTAAGAAAACTTACCCTGATTCGATCGATCGGAGCAAGTTATGGAAGGATTAATCGATGATAGGAACTCCAGGACTTCATGGATTCATAGTATAACAATACACCTTCAAGTTCCCCAAGCCTCCAGCCGCGGAAGGGAAAGAGGGGAAAAGAAAAATGGACGTAAACAGGGTTGCCTGGCCATATTTATACTACTGAAAAAAACGACTCAGAACACGGCCCAAATTAGCACCGTGTTCCAAAGCCGTATTATAAACGACTCAGCCAAAACGATACAAACAGCGCCTTGTTCCAGGGCCGTATTCTGATAGTGTAGACTTTGTCATTACGACCATAATTCCTTTGTCCGAACTCCGATTGACTCTCCGTTTGAACCATTGGAAAGCTAATTTGATGCTCTATCACATTGTAAAGTTTCAGAATTTTAGACTTTATAAGTTCCGGTGGTGATCTTACAAAATCGACCAAATGCACAACAACGATACTCCTCGACGAAATAATGATTATTCAACATGCAACGAAACACTAACGGACAACACCAACGATCCAAATAAAAGACAAAGAAATAACAAAGCACGACATACTATTAGCTCGACTTACACAACGATAAGTCATACCCGACGAACACCACAACACGGTACACCATGCCGTACCCAACATAGGGGGAAACTCAAATAATCGCCAACAGAGCAAAATAACCGGTACAACCGACAAAAATTCAAAAATAACCAGAAACGAAAATCTCGAGTATTACATTCTACCCTACTAAATATAAATTTCATCCCGAAACTTAAAACAAGAGCAAGGCGACTCTAGATAACACATGTTATCTAATATTGACACACAAGAGCTCCATGCAGTACAGAGCTACTGTGGTCCGATTCAACACGCAAGAATGTTTACGAAAAGCAACGAACATGAATCACAACGGTTGATAAATCCGAGCAATACAACAATCAAAACACAAGTCTGACACTGAACAAATATGGAATTTCAATAACTCCGAGATCTGGAAGAGCAAATACGAGGGCAATTTCCCCAAACTTAATGAAATTACGAAGTATTTCAAACGTTCAATAATCTTGATACGAGATCAAACAATAACAATCGAACAACGATGATTGAACAACAACGATCAAAACAACAACGATTGGCCCACAACGCCGAAGTGTACTACAAGATGCTCATTCGCATAGGGTTCACGGGAGTCGCACCGAACTCGGAAAGGTCATAACGGTAACCATATTAATTCGGAACAACATCAGAACTCGCTCGAATGACAAAGCCGACAATGATGATTGAACAACGACGATCAAAACAACAACGATTGGCCTACAAGGCCGAAGTTTACTACAAGATGCTCATTCACATAGGGTTTACTACAAGATGCTCATACCCCTGTATACCAGTTTGGCTCGTCACCAAATCCATTGACATTCCATCGGAAACCACACTATAGAGTTCCAAAATCTTAATGCATAGACTCTAATAAAAACTCCTTTTCAGCATGTGATTCGCAACGTCAACCATTATCCCATCCTGGATCACCTCAACTATGCTATGACAAAACATTGAATAATCGATCAATCAAACACAACAAAATACTACCCGAGAAGTTTCATTTGAACAAATAAACCAAAACTCCGAAATGCAGTAGTAAAACAAATAAATGATTGATAAAGTGTTTTATAAATCTTGGGAGTTTTAAGAAAACAGAAAAGCCTTTTTTTTGAAACATCAGGTCTCAGCCTAAATTCCGTTCCACACTACAAGAAGTTCAAAAGTAGAAAACCCTTTTGGACCCCAAGTCCTCAGTTATAAAACTATTTCAAAATCGATTGGGTCTCGGCCCAAAAATCATTTTCCGTAAAACATCCGTGAAACACTCATTTTAAAAAGTATCATTTTCAAATGCTCAAAAACAGTTTCATATATCTCAAAATGAACTAACATGACTACATGTTTTCCTCATCAATCCACAATCTTTCTCCCAAATGCACAACTCCGTTCCAAAATTTAATCGACATATTGATTTCCAAACTCATAGCTTCTCAAGATCATCAATCCTGTCCCAACTCTGTCACCTCATACTGTAACGCATAATATTCTACTGAATGTCAAAGCATATCAACTTAGATCGGCAATAAATCTCAATTCAATTCAAAAATCCAAATACTTACAGATCGTGAAGCCGATGATTCCCCATGATACTGGCACATGTCTCAACTCTAGAAAGTACTCGACACAGATATTTTCAAAACACACATTTTGCAAACTCAGTTCAACTCGAAGACACAACACGACCCTATATGAAGAAACACGTTATTATCATTTGGAAAAGTTTACAACAACCCCAGTACCACACTGGGAAATCACATAACGCACAAGCCCACGTGAACAACAAAAATCTAGGGCTATAGTATTAGTCAATCGACAACTCGAATGACGCGATGAAACACAACCCAACTCGACCCGACTGCCTAGGTTTTCTCGACCTAAGCTTTGATACCATATTCTGTAACACCTCCAGAGCCATATAGGAATATTACAGCGCCGTGGGCCCCGAGATGGAACCCACAAGGCTAAAAGACACTTTTGCAAATATTTACAAACGCCCAAGAGGCTAACGATGGTACTATCATTTAAAAACATTCGAAAACTTTACAAAACCCGTTTAAAAAAACCGTCGTAAAATCTCATTTGAAATCACAAGGCCCATAATGCCAGAACTCAACAGTTTAAAAAACATACGTTAAGCTATCGCTTACACGTACAGACAAAATAGTTTAGAAAACCATTTCCAAAGTAATTTAAGTTACCATATACCAAAAGGCCATTTAAAAATACTCACGCAGTAGAAAAGATAAACAATTAAAAATACTCTAACATCGGAATACAACAACTGATCAGGAAACTCAATACACAAATACACACCCTAGCCAGTATCCTCCGGGAAGCTCATCTCTTCACGACTGCTACAAGCTTGAAATTCCAAGAACCTAAAAAGAGAGCCCACGATGGGGTCAGCCATAATATCCAACAATGATAACGATCACATCGCGTCAATAATTACATACCAATGAAAATATTAAGTAAGAATACAACCATTGTAATCTTACCGCCGTAACTTTACTTACTGGAATAATCCTAATCAAAATAACCGTTATCAAATTTCACATCTCGTAATCTCGATTAACCAATAAACTCAAACATAACATCTGTATCGTTCCTTAAACATTACTCAAGATTCTCAAAATATCATCACTAACTCGCGATACGGCAACATACCAGCTCTGACCAGTTAAATCCATCGGATAACATCATCAAATCCCAACACGATAATCAATTGTCCATTAAAAGACAAATACCAAAGGAAATACGGAACATACCCCAAGATATGTAATGCCATGACAATCATGTCAGTCTAATCCAAGATCAGATCAATACCACATACGGACATGGTCCTAACACAAGACCGACAAATGCATACTCACATGACAACATCAACATGCCCATGATAACAACACTGTATACTTACAGATGACCCATAATATACGTATGCACAACAACAACACATGGTAATGCAACGATCCAGCGCACATAGCTATAGATTCCCATGATAATCCCGTCGGACCAACACATGGTGGAAATACCTGTCCAACGATTCAGCGCACACAGCTATAGATTCCCATGATGGTCCTATCAGACCAACGCATGGTGGACATATGACAAAAATGCACAACTGCACAAAACAACAATACACAATGAATGACAACAACAATACACAAATGCATCACAACATGATCGAAACAAAATGACAAAAATGATATATTACTTGCCCCGAGTCATTCGAGAGCAAATCTCGATGTCAAAACCATCACCAACAATTATCCTCAATATTCGACGGTCCAAAATGTCACGGACGGTAGATAATTCATGTCTTTGTCTATACCACAATATATCCTCAATTCCCAAGTATACCAATCACAAAAGTAAATCATATACATTATGATTTAAATTCCCATAATCTGAAAACAACGTAAAATCTCAAATTTCCAGTGTTCGCAATTATAATCATTGCTATACGAATTATAAACGAATGAAACGGAAATCATTCATTAAATATTATAAACTGAGCAAGTAATAACTTGCCTCGATACCGATACAACGATGAAGAAGCAATTACCAATCCCTTGTCGTCGTCTACTAGTCCCTCGGCCCCGATCAATGTAATCCACGAACATCTTCGAACACGACCGCAAAGCACGGTTCTAATCACCGATCAATAATCTCAACCTATTACAATAATTGATAACAAAAATTTTGATAACAATCAATAACCGACATAACCACTTCACAACCCTACGGTTCTACAATATCTCGGTTAACCATAAGTCTGAACAATCCAACTTAAATGATCATGAATTCATAACCACAACACGATATACTACACTGTCTATTGACATAGCGCACGTTAATCACTTAACGTAGCGTGCGCTAAGCCGCTCCAGTTAGCGTGCGCTAGTCAGTAAGCTTAGCGTGCACTAATGTTGTACAGTTGCATGATTTACAGGTACCGAACAACATATGGAGATTATCAAGAACACTAAGTGATTCGAAACCATGTTCATAGCTATCAAAACAACGAAATCCGATATCCTTTAACATATAAACAATCATCCAACTCATAATCCAAGTCATAAATTCATATGTCATCTTCTTCCTCAATATCAACATTTTGAATACCAAGAACCATAACAACACTTCCATAATCTATCATTACAGAGAGTAATCGTCAAAAATAACCTCAACATCCACAAGAATCATATTAATATTATCATACTCCAGTAATCCATCTCATAATCATGCTTATCGACTTGTTTATGATAATCATCAACTCAAGAACATCAATATTCAGTTTCTAATGAAATCCAAAGGTGAAGAGTAATTACCTCTTTGAAGGAATGGATTGAATTCCAAGTTTGAATCCGTTCTCAATCACTTCCAAGCTCCAAATGTTGTTATGGATGATTAACTCCACCATAATGCAGTGTTTGGAACTTCAAGCATCTCTCTAAGAACTCTCTCTATCGGTTGCAAGGAAGGAATGGACGAAAATGAAGAAAATGGGTGAAATGTATCTTAACACCCGTCTGCCCATATATAAACTCCACATTACTAGCGTGCGCTACCTCCACAAAATAGCGTGCGTTAACATGTTTAGCGTGCGCTAACTGTCTTTGTTAACGTGCGCTATCGCGGTCCAGAGGATACTGCCTTACTTCGTACAATGATTTACGTACGCAATGCCCATGCAATAGCGTATGTAAATTCCTCTATCTAGCGTACGCAAACCTTCAACAATAGCATGCGCTAATCATAGTTGACTTGCTACAGTCTCCACCTACCCCCGTGTCCCCACATGCCGAAAGCATCTAACAAGGATAAGATTCCCTTTTGTCCGATCTATAATTAGCGTGCACTAACCTTAGGATTTAGCGTGCGCTAGTACTACATTGCAAACATCTGTTGACCTTATCGGAACATGCGCCGAAAGTGGCCGGGTCCATACGTAGATTCCTTCTGATCTATTCTGAACTAGCGCACGCTATCTTCTGCCTTTAGCGTGTGCTAAACCTGCACGATAGCGTGTGCTAATCTTGAATATTAGCATGCGATAATCAGGCTATACTTAGCCATTTTCAGCTATTCTTGTCCAACGTCTCGACTTATAGAATACGAACATACGGCATACTGAATACATATACTCAACACATTATATCCTCAAATACAATTATCGACTAAATACGACAATTATACCAATACAGATATCTCAGTCCTTCATTTACTTTATCCATACTGTACAGATTCCATGCTGTACAACATAACTCGGATAAAATAATATAAAACAACAGTAGTAGAAATTTCGGATATTACATACTACACAACTTAAAATAAGTTTCGTCCTCGAAACTTGCAATCTGTCATAAAAAAAATCAAACAAACTGTTCCACCAAAATATTCTGAAACCATCACGACAACGATAATTCATCATCGTTAACGAATAACCGAAACAGTATCCTTACAAATGTGCAAAGTCGACGATCTCCTGAGATACTAGCTAGTTACTTCACTGTTAAGTCTCAATACGCTTACAATCACAATTTCATGAGTCTCAACAAAATATATTTCATCTTCGGATGAAATAATTTATCCGTGTCAAACAATGACACAAATCGAACAATAACAATCGAACAACGATGATTGAACAACAACGATTGGCCCACAACGCCGAAGTTTACTACAAGATGCTCATTCACATAGGGTTTACTACAAGAGGCTCATACCCCTGTATACCAGTTCGGCTCGTCACCAAATCCACTGACATTCCATCAGAAACCACACTATAGAGTTCCAAAATCTTAATGCATAGACTCTGATAAAAACTCCTTTTCCGCATGTGACTCACAACATCAACCATTATCCCATCCTGGATCACCTCAACTATGCTATGACAAAACATTGAATAATCGACCAATCAAACACAACGAAAGACTACCCGAGAAGTTTCATTTGAATAAATAAACCAAAACTCCGAAAGGCAGTAATAAAACAGATAAACGATTGATAAAGTGTTTTACAAATCTCGGGAGTTTTAAGAAAATAGAAAAGCCTTTTTTTTGAAACATTAGGTCTCAGCCTAAATCCCGTTCCACATTACAAGAAGTTCAAAAGTAGAAAACCCTTTTGGACCCCAAGTCCTGAGTTATAAAACTATTTCAAAATTGATTGGGTCTCGGCCCAAAAATTGTAATATCCGAAATTTCTACTACTATTGTTTAATGTTATTTTATCCGAGTTATGTTGTACAGCGTGGAATCTGTACAATATGGATAAAATAAATGAAGGACTGAGAGATCTGTATTGGTATAATTGTCGTACTTGGTCGATAATTGCAGTTGAGTATATTGTGTACCATATGAGAATATTATTGGAAGGAGTATGTGTATTCAGTATGTCGTGTATGTGTATATAGTATGTTGAGACGTTGGACAAGGATAGTTGAAAATGGCTAAGTATAGCCTGATTAGCGCATGCTAATATTCAATCTTAGCGCACGCTATCGTGCAGGTTTAGCGCACGCTAAAGGTAAAGGATAGCGCACGCTAGTACAGACCAGATCAGAAGGAATCTACGTGTGGACCCGGCCACTTTCGGCGCATGTTCCGACAAGGTCAACGGATGTTTGTTATGAAGGATTAGCGTACGCTAATGCATATTGTTAGCGCACACTAATCAGATCGGGCCAAAGGAATCTTATCCTTGTCAGATGCTTTCGGCATGTGGGACACAGGCATCTTCAGGGAAGGTGCAGATTGTCAGGTCAACGGCGATTAGCGCACGCTAATAAGGAAGATTAGCGCACGCTAATGGTGTATTACTGTAGCAGGTCAACGACTGTATTTACGTAGGTTATTGCATGGATATTACGTACGTAAGCTGATATGCGAAGCAAGGCAGTAGCCTATGGACTGCCCGATAGCGCACGCTATCAAGGAAGGATAGCGCACGCTATACATAAGGTTTAGCGCACGTTAGTAATATGCTTTATAAAAGGGGGCAGACAGGTGTTAAGAGGCATTTCGTCCATTTCTTTCCTTTCACTCGATAGAGAGAGCCTTGGGAGGATGTTTGAAGTTCCTAAACACTGAGAGATGATCCTCTTTAACAAGATTAAGATGGAAAGCATAGATTAAAGCTTTGTTCTTGAAATTATTGATGATTCTTTGAATGGAGTTCATAGAGAGAGTTTTGAGGTTCCAAATATTGGATTATGATAGTGTTGATCGTCCTTATCAACCTCTGGAGCTCGAAATCGATTGGAAATGGATTCAACCTTGAGAATCAACGCATTTTATCGAAGAGGTAATTACTCTTCACTTTGGGATTTCGTTTTGGATTGTATATGATGTACTTGAGTTGATAATCGTCATGTATATGAGTTAACAAGTATGAACATGAGATTGGTTACCGAGTTATGTTGATGTTATTGCTGATATACAGGTAATGATATGATTCGAATGGTTTCGAATTGTGTTGTTTATCTTCAAAGAGATATGTTTGCTAATGCCTTCCTTCAATTCGAGTCTTTGATGTTGTTGTTATTGGTTTCTTCATATGATGGTGAACATGGCGATGATTATGAATTCTTGGTATTCATACGTTGATATTGAGGAAGAAGATGATATATGAATATATGAGTTGGATGATTGTTTATATGTTAAAGGATATCGGATTTCGTTGTTTTGATAGCTATGAACATGGTTTCGAAATCACTTACTGTTCTTGATAATCGCCATATATCGATCGGTATCTGAAATGCATGCAACTGCATGTCATTAGCGCACACTAGTGTTACTAGCTAGCGCACGCTAATGGAAGTGACTTAGCGCACACTACGTTAAGTGATTAACGTGTGTTAAGTCAACAAACAGTGTAATATATCCTGTTTCGATTATGAATTCGTGATCGTTTAAGTTGGATTGATCAGACTAGTGGTTAATCGAGATATTGTTGAGCTGTTGGGTTTGTGAATTGGTTTTATTGAGTGTTGATTGTTAGCGAACTTGTTGTTTATCAATTATTGTAATAGGTTGAGATTATTGATCGGTGATTGGAACCTTGCTTTGTGGTTGTGTTCAAGAATGTTCATGAATTGCATTGATCGGGGCCGAGGAACTTGTAGACGACGACAAGGAATTGGTAACGGCTTCATCGGTATCGAGGGAAGTTATTACTTGCTCAGTTTATAATGTTTAATGAATAGTTTCCGTTTCATTCGTTTATAACTCGTATAGCAATGTTTATAATCGTAATCACAGGGGATTCGGGATTATAAGTTGTATTCGAGTTTTGGGACTTAAATCATAATGTATATGATTTACATTTGTTGTTGGTAATCGAGGATACATTGTGGTATAGACGAAGACATGAATTATCTACCGTCCGTGACATTTTGGATCATCGAATATTCAGAATAATGGTTGGTGATGGTTTAGATATCGAGATTGCTCTCGAAGGACTTGGAGCAAATATTTTAATCATTTTTTTCACTTGTGTCGGTTATGTCGTGATACATTCGTGTATCGTTGTTGACATGCATTTGTGTATTGTTGTCGTGCATTGTGTACTGTTTTTTTGTGCAGTTGTGCATTGTTGATTGTCCAATATGCGTTGGTCCGACGGGATTAACATGGGATATCTATAGCTGCGTGCGCTGGATCGTTGGACAGGTATTACCGCCATGCGTTGGTCCGACGGGATCATCATGGGAATCTATAGCTATGTGCGCTGGATCTTTAAATTACCATGTGTTGTTGTTCTGCATATGTATATTATGGGTTGCCATAAGTATACATTGATGTTATTGATGTGAGCATATTGATGTTGTCATATGAGTATGCATTTGTAGGTCTTGTGTTAGGACCACGTCCGTATGATGAATTGATCTGATCTCGGATTAAACTGACGTGATTGTCATGATATTTCGTATCTTGAGGTACGTTCTGTGTTTCCTTTGGTAATTGTATTTTGATGGACAATTGATTATCGTGTTGAGATGTGATGATGTTACCGATGGATTGGGTTGGAGAGAGTTAGTAGATTTCGTAACAGTGAGTTATGTTAATGTTTTGAGAACCTTGGGTATTGTTGAAATACAATACAGATATTTCGGTATGAGCTTATTGTGTCGTTGAAAGGATACGAGATGTGAAATTTGGTAATTATTAGCACGAGTTGGTAAAGTTATGGCGGTAATATTACATTGGTCGTATTCTTGCTTAGTATTTTCTTTGGTACGTAATTATTGATGTGATGTGATCGTTATCATTGTTGGGTATTATGGTCGACCCCATCGTGGGCTTTCTTTTTAGGTTCTTGGAATATCAAGTTTGTAGCGGTCGTGGAGCGATGAGCTTCCCAGAGGATACTGGCTAAGACATGTATTTGTGCATTAAGTTTCCTGATCAGTTGTTATCTTCCGCTGCTAGAGTATTTTTAGTTGTTTGTCTTTTCCGCTGCGTGATTATGTTTAAATGGCCTTTTGGTATCTCGTAACTTAGGTTACTTTGGCAATCGTTTTCTAAACTATTTTATCGGTACGTGTAAGCGAGAGCATAACGTGTGTTTTTAAACTATTGAGTCTTGGCATTTCGGGACTTATGGTTTCAAATGAGATATTTACGACGGTTTTGATAAACAGTTTTTATATTGTCTTCAAATGTTTTAAAAGGTAGTATCGTCGTTCGCCTCTTAGGCGTTTGTAAATATTTGTAAATCTTTCTTTCAGCCTTATGGGTTCCATCTCGGGCCCCACGGCGCTGTAATATTCCCGATCGGATCTGGGGGTGTTACAGAATATGGTATCGGAGCTTAGGTTGTGAAAACCTAGGCAGTCGGGTCGAGTTGGGTCGTGTTTTTGTCGCGTCATTCGAGTTGTCGATTTGACAAATACTAGAGCCTTATATTTTTGTTGTTCACTGGTGCTTGTGTGTTATGTGATAAACCAGTGTGGTACTGAGGTTGTTGTAAACTTTTGCGAACAGTGTTAACATGTTTCTTTAGATAGAGCTGTGTTGTGTTCTCGAGTTAAACTGAGTTTGCAAAATGTGTGTTTTGTAAATGTCTGTGTCGAGTATTTTCTAGAGTTTAGACATGTGCTAGTATCACGGGGAATCGTCGGCTTCACGATCTGTAAGTATTTGGATTTTTAAATTGTATTGAGATTTGTTGCCATTTTAAGTTGATATGCTCTGAGATTCAGCAGAATATTAGACGTTACAGTATAAGGTGACAGAATTGGGACAGGATTGATGATCTTGAGAAGTTATGATTTTGGAAATCAGTATGTCGGTTAAATTTTGGAAATGGAGTAGTGTGTTCGGGGGAAGAACTGTGGATTGTTGAGAAGAACATGTAGTCATGTTAGTTCATTTTGTGATATATGAAACTGTTTTCGAGCATTTGAAAATGATACTTTTCAAAATGAATGTTTCACTGATGTTTTATGGAGAATGATTTTTGGGCCGAGGCCCAATCGATTTGGAAATAGTTTTGTAACTCAGGACTTGGAGTCCGAAAAGGGTTTTCTATTTTTTAAACTTCTTGTAATGCGGAATGAGATACGGGCTGAAACCCTAATGTTTCAAAAGGCTTTTCTGTTTCCTAAAACTCCCGAGATTTGTAAAACACTTTACCAATCGTTTATCTACTTTATTACTCCCTTTCGGGGTTTTGATTTATTTGTCCAAATGAAACTTCTCGGGAAGTCTTTCGTTGCGTTTGATTTGTCGATTATTCAATGTTTTGTCATAGCATAGTTGAGATAATCCAGGATGGGTTAATGGTCGACCTTGCGAGTCATATGTGGAAAAGGAGTTTTTATCGGAGTCTATATATTGAAATTTTAGAACTCTATCGTGTGGTTTTCCGATGGAATGTCAGTGGATTTGGTGACAAGCCGAACTAGTATACAGGAGTATGGGTGTGGTCAATCATTTGCATAATTTCATTTATTTAATCGTGTGTATTCGAAAAGAATTTTCATCGAGAACTTGACACAGTGAGCCGATTTAACTTTTCAAAAATTGATTTCGTGATCTTACGAAAATTTATGTTTTGAATTTTGAAATTCTTGAAAGAACTTTCGAAAATTTGTCTTCTTGACAAGATTACATTATTTCAAGCTGGTTTTGAAAATGTGACTGATATACATACATATTTAGTGCATAGTGCATATCATGATGAAGTTATGAGTGTGACTCACAAACTGGATAAGACATCAGTATGGAACGACGAAAAGAGATTCGAACTTCGGTATGGTAGTTTGGTTATCGAGTGATGATCGGTTGATTTATTGGATAAGAAGAATATGCTGCGTATTGTAGATTCGGGTACAGAATATGACTTTGGAACTTTGGATTTTTTGAAACCGGGACATATGTGCTATGTGATTCCATTGGTACGGTAGTAGCGTGATTTTACCATAGTGATTTTTGAATGATTTCTTTGTAAGTGTAGATTTGGGGATGGTGACTCCATGCTGGTTGTTTTGGATATTGAGTAGTCATTCCCACTCCATGTATGACTCGATATGTTCGTCAGTTTGTGATTGATTGTTTGTATGCTGAGGAGTATGTTCACCAGTCAGGTATGTTTATTGAGATCCACTGTATGTGATTGGTGTGTCGTTTTGAGAACTTTGTTCGTTCGCATATCGGTTTCTGTGGTTCTGTGTTGATCTTATTGGAGCTTACCTTGTGAAGGTATTTTCGATTATCGTTGATCGTTCGTTGGTTATATTGGAGTTTATCATATCGATGATATTCTCGGTTAATTTACTGGTTGATCATTGTTGGTGATTATCTGAGCGTTCGGATTTTGTGTCGATGTTTCGGGATTTGTTGCCATTGTGTTGGGCAATTGTTTCACAGATGTATCAGGCACTATTGGTTTTTAGCAGATTGGGACTTGATTATGTAATCAGGCAAACAAGATTTGACACGGATAGATTATTTCATCCGCAGATGATATATTTGGTTGGGACTCATGGAATTGTGATTGTAAGCGTATTGAGGCTTTACAGTGAAGTCACTTGCTAGTGCCTCAAGAGATCGTCGACTTGGCGCATATGTAAGTGTACTGTTTTGGTTATTCGTTAATAATGATGATCGATAGTTGTCGTGATGGTTTCAGAATATTTTAGTTGAACGATTTGTTTGATTTTCTATGATGGATTGCAAGTTTCGAGGACGAAACGAATTTTAAGTGGTGTAGTATGTAATATCCGGAATTTCTACTACTATTGTTTAATGTTATTTTATCCGATTTATGTTGTACAGCGTGGAATCTGTACGGTATGGATAAAATAAATGAAGGACGGAGACATCTGTATTGGTATAATTGTCGTACTTGGTCGACAATTGCAGTTGAGGATATTTTGTACCATATGAGAATATTATTGGAAGGAGTATGTATATTCCGTATGTCGTGTATGTGTATATAGTATGTTGAGACGTTGGACAAGAATAGCTGAAAATGGCTAAGTATAGCCTGATTAGCGCACGCTAATATTCAATCTTAGCGCACGCTATCGTACAGTTTTAGAGCACGCTAAAGGTAAAGGATAGCGCACGCTAGTACAGACCAGATCAGAAGTAATCTACGTGTGGACCCGGCCACTTTCGGTGCATGTTCCGACAAGGTCAACGGATGTTTGTTATGAAGGATTAGCGCACGCTAATGCATATTGTTAGCGCACGCTAATCAGATCAGGCCAAAGGAATCTTATCCTTGTCAGATGCTTTCGGCATGTGGGACACAGGCATCTCCAGGGAAGGTGCAGATTGTCAGGTCAACGGCGATTAACGCACGCTAATGTGGAAGATTAGCGCACGCTAATGGTGTATTACTGGAGCAGGTCAACGACTGTATTTACGTAGGTTATTGCATGGATATTACGTACGTAAGCTGATATGCAAAGGAAGACAGTAGCCTATAGACTGCCCTATAGCGCACGCTAGGGCTGTAGCGCACGCTATACATAAGGTTTAGCGCACGTTAGTAATAAGCTTTATAAAAGGGGACAGACAGGTGTTAAGAGGCATTTCGTCCATTTCTTTCCTTTCACTCGATAGAGAGAGCCTTGGGAGGATGTTTGAAGTTCCTAAACACTGAGAGATGATCCTCTTTAACAAGATTAAGATGTAAAGCATAGATTAAAGCTTTGTTCTTGAAATTATTGATGATTCTTTGAATGGAGTTCATAGAGAGAGTTTTGAGGTTCCAAATACTGGATTATGATGGAGTTAATCGTCCTTATCAACCTTTGGAGCTCGAAATCGATTGGAAATGGATTCAACCTTGAGAATCAATGCATTTCATCGAAGAGGTAATTACTCTTCACTTTGGGATTTCGTTTTGGATTGTATATGATGTCCTTGAGTTGATAATCGTCATGTATATGAGTTAACAAGTATGAACATGGGATTGGTTACCGAGTTATGTTGATGTTATTGCTGATATACGGGTATTGATATGATTCGAATGGTTTTGAATTGTGTTGTTTATCTTCAAAGAGATATGTTGGCTAATGCCTTCCTTCAATTCGAGTCTTTGATGTTGTTGTTATTGGTTTCTTCATATGATGGTGAACATGGCGATGATTATGAATTCTTGGTATTCATATGTTGATATTGAGGAAGAAGATGATATATGAATATATGAGTTGGATGACTGTTTATATGTTAAAGGATATCGGATTTCGTTGTTTTGATAGCTATGAACATGTTAAAGGATATCGGATTTTTATCTTGATCGTTTAAGTTGGATTGATCATACTAGTGTTTAATCGAGATATTGTTGAGCCGTTGGGTTTGTGAATTGGTTTTATTGAGTGTTGATTGTTATCGAACTTGTTGTTTATCAATTATTGTAATAGGTTGAGATTATTGATCGTTGATTGGAACCTTGCTTTGTGGTTGTGTTCAAGAATGTTCGTGAATTGCATTGATCGGGGCCGAGGAACTTGTAGACGATGACAAGGCATTAGTAACGGCTTCATCGGTATCGAGGCAAGTTATTACTTGCTCAGTTTATAATATTTAATGAATAGTTTCCGTTTCATTCGTTTATAACTCGTATAACAATGTTTATAATCGTAATCACAGGGGATTCGGGATTATAAGTTGTATTCGAGTTTTGGGACTTAAATCATAATGTATATGATTTAGATTGTTGTTGGTAATCTAGGATACATTGCGGTATAGACGAAGACATGAATTATCTACCGTCCGTGACATTTTGGATCATCGAATATTCAGAATAATGGTTGGTGATGGTTTAGATATCGAGATTGCTCTCGAAGGACTCGGAGCAAATATTTTAATCATTTTTGTCACTTGTGTCGATCATGTCGTGATACATTCATGTATCATTGTTGTGATGCATTTGTGTATTGTTGTCGTGCATTGTGTACTGTTTTTTTGTGCAGTTGTGCATTGTTGATTGTCCACCATGCGTTGGTCTGACGGGATCAACATGGGATATCTATAGCTGCGTGCGCTGGATCGTTGGATAGGTATTTCCGCCATGCGTTGGTCGGACGGGATCATTATGGGAATCTATAGCTATGTGCGCTGGATCGTTAAATTACCATGTGTTGTTGTTGTACATATGTATATTATGGGTTGCCATAAGTATACATTGATGTTATTGATGTGAGCATATTGACGTTGTCATATGACTATGCATTTATAGGTCTTGTGTTAGGACCGTGTCCGTATGATGAATTGATCTGATCTCGGATTAAACTGACGTGATTGTCGTGATATTTCGTATCTTGAGGTACGTTCTGTGTTTCCTTTGGTAATTGTATTTTGATGGACAATTGATTATCGTGTTGAGATGTGATGATGTTACCGATGGATTGGGTTGGTCAGAGTTAGTAGATTTCGTAACAGTGGGTTATGATAATATTTTGAGAACCTTGGGTATTGTTGAGATACAATACAGATATTTCGGTGTGAGCTTATTGTGTCGTTGAAAGGATATGAGATGTGAACTATGGTAATTATTATCACGAGTTGGTAAAGTTATGGCGGTAAGATTACATTGGTCGTATTCTTGCTTAGTATTTTCATTGGTACGTAATTATTGATGTGATGTGATCGTTATCATTATTGGGTATTATGGCTGACCCAATTGTGGGCTTTCCTTTTAGGTTCTTGGAATATCAAGCTTGTAGCGGTCGTGGAGCGATGAGATTCCCGGAGGATACTGGCTAAGACATGTATTTGTGCATTGAGTTTCCTGATCAGTTGTTGTCTTCCGCTGCTAGAGTATTTTTAGTTGTTTGTCTTTTCCGCTGCATGATTATGTTTAAATGGACTTTTGGTATCTGGTAACTTAGGTTACTTTGGCAATCGTTTTCTAAACTATTTTGTCGGTACGTGTAAGCGAGAGCTTAACGTATGTTTTGAAACTGTTGAGTCTTGGCATTTCGGGACTTATGGCTTCAAATGAGATATTTATGACGGTTTTGATAAACAGTTTTTATATTGTCTTCAAATGTTTTAAAAGATAGTACCGTCGTTCGCCTCTTAGGCATTTGTAAATGTTTGTAAATCTTTTTTTCAGCCTTGTGGGTTCCATCTCGGGGGCCCACGACACTGTAATATTCCCGGTCGGATCTAGGGGTGTTACAGAATATGGTATCGGAGCTTAGGTTGTGAAAACCTAGGCAGTCAGGTCGAGTTAGGTCGTGTTTTTGTCGCGTCATTCGAGTTGTGGATTTGACAAATACTAGAGCCCTAGATTTTTGTTGTTCACTTGGGCTTGTGTGTTATGTGATAAACCAGTGTGGTACTGTAACACCCCGATATATTCGGAATAATTACAGCGCCGTAAATCCTTTGTATAAGAATTTACAAGGCTAAATTGAGAAATACGGAAATAATACTAAAGTGTCCTCAATGTAAAAGAAGTTTAAAACCCATTCGACAGTACAAATGAGTTTAATAATACAAAACATCTCCAAGACAACAACAACATAAGCGTACTCGAGTACTGAAAAATAACCATAAAACCAAGATAACATAATCCACATCACTGAGCCACTTCATCGTCATGTCGGTACTGTGGCTGCCTCCCCGTTCCTCTGCTACCTGAACATCAAAACAAATGTCCACCCCCGAAGGGGTTAGCAAAACAATGCTAGTACAAGTATCGTAATACATAAATCATCAATGCATCATAAAACATAAAAAACCGACTTCCGTCACCGGAATCCAATGATGCGAATTATCACGATTCCATCAATACATACGAGGTAATCCAACGATCTAGCGCCCTCAGTATAGATCCCCATGATGATCCCATCGGACCAACGCATGGTGGAAAACCCGTCCAACGATCCAGCGTCCTCAGCATAGATCCCCATGATGATCCCGTCGCACCAACGCATAGTGGACATTCGATCCAGCGCCCTCAGCATAGATCCTCATGACCCCCTCAGATCATTTATAATATAAACCAAGCAATTATGCATACATATATGCATTTCAATATATTCATCAATACGGACAATTTACAACGAATACCGCGAGAAATCAAAGAAATAAATCTCATACTCGACAACATGAACAAAACCATATGCATGATCAAAGTTCTAATATAAATCAAACTCAGCATATGATACTTGCCTCAAAAATGATAAGAATGAAATACTTCAACAAATGTCACGCATCCCTATGTCACCGCCCCTCGATCGACCCCTATGTAAGGCTCGGACCTTTGTTCAAAAAGAGATACAAGGAACTTAACATACCACTCGATACTAATGTACGATCACCGAATACTTATATTAGAATCGTAAAGTAGTGATGTAAGGTCGGTTCACGGTTAGTACACTAGATAAGAACTGAACCGGAAACGATAAAGCACTTCATGAGAGTTGAATGATAATTTCGAAGGTGAAGTACCAATGTTTAAAAGTTCAATGTTTCACAAGGTATTGAAGGTTTCGGGTTTTAAATAAGGGATTAAATTCCAAATCCTCATATGATCGGCTATTATGATATTACCACCAATGTTACTCAAGATGACAAGCATGCTCGAATATTACGCAAGGAAAACGATACTACGGTGATCCGGTTTGAGTTCAAAGGCTTGGCCGATATATCAACCTCAAGAACATGGAGAATGTTGTCAAAACAAATTCTTCTAACATACATGAATTACACCAGTGGAACGTAAAAGGGTTCAGAGAATCTAACTGAAATCATGCTTATTACTTCAACGAATTAAGGACACTTCATGTTAAGGTTTTCATCCACCGAGGCTAAATCAATACTCTAAGTAATGGAAGAAAGACAAGGTATAATCTGGTTCTAAACTCCAAAATATGGTGCTGGACTCAAAAGATCATTAACTAGTCCAATGATTTCCAAAACAAGCTTAAAGTATAGCTAAGAATGTAAATTATAGCTTGGTGAATCGTAACATACCTTAAGAGATGTAAGAATAAAGAAGGTCTTCAATAAACTCTTCACCGGAAGCTTGATCACCCAATCACACGGTCTAGGCTTCCCAAAAACGGATGAAGATAATGATATGAGGGATATGAGGTGAGGGATAGTCTCAAGAACATAAAAATCGGCCAAGGCAAGAGCGGGAAATGAAGTGAGGGTCGGGTTCTATAAATAGATTTTCAACCATTACGTACGTTAAACAAAGACCATTACGTACGTAACATGGTTAGCGTACGTTATACTCGAACGTTAGCGTGCGTTAACGCTCGGCCAGAGCTCACTGGGTTGTTTCTGGCAAACGCTTACGTACGTTAGACTATTGGTGTTACGTACGTAACACATAGGACCTTAGCGTATGTTAAAAATCTCTCTTAGCATACGTTAAGCCGTTGACTTGCATGTGCTAAAAAAACATCCAGGTTCATGCTGGCAATCTCCACGAATCTACATCCCATCCCCACACGCCGACCCTTGTCGGATCTTCACTTGACTGAGCTTACACATAACGTACGTTACACAACAGACTTAGCGTGCGTTAAGCACAAGTCCGTAGCGTACGTAAGTACGTGCAGAATCATGCATTAAATGTTGAAGATATATAAAAACATAAGGGCATGGATATGGGAAACCAATCTACGATTTATAACAACACGAAGTCGAAATAATACAAGGTCGAGTACAAGGTAAATACACCATTTCTCGGGGTATTACATACTACCCCTCTAAAAAGAAGTTTCGGCCCGAAACTTAAAACGAAAATAATTTCGGGTATCTCGACTTCATACTTTCCTCCGTATCCCAAGTTGCTTCTTCGACTCCATGTCGAGACCACTGAACTTTTACCAAGGAGATCGGTTTATTCCTCAACTGTTTGACTCGACTCTCGAGTATCTTGATTGGTCTCTCTTCGAAGGTGCCGTCATTAGCTATCTCGATCTCATTGAAATCAATAATATGATTGGGATCTGGTACATACTTCCGCAATTGGGATACGTGAAACACGTTGTGAACATGACTCAGCGATGGTGGTAAGGCCACCCTGTATGCTAAATCCTCAACTCTCTCGAGGATCTCCAATGGTCCAATATATCTCGGACTTAGCTTACCCTTTCTCCCAAAACGGAGAATTCCTCGTGTAGGAGACACCTTCAATAGTACGTGGTCCCTAATGTCGAACTCTAGGGGGCGATGACGCGTATCTGCATAAGACTTTTGTCGACTCTGGGCAGTCAACAGTCTTTCCCGAATCAAGGCTATCTTCTCTTGAGTCTGGACTATCAATTCCGGTTCTGTCCCAATCAAGTCCGAAGAATCATCCCAGCACAAGGGTGATCGACATCTTCTCCCGTACAAAGCTTCAAATGGTGCCATCTTAATAGAAGCATGCCAACTATTGTTGTAGGTGAATTCAATCAACGACAAGTGCACTTCCCAATCAGTTGACCAATCCAAAGCACAAGCTCTAAGCATGTCTTCTACTGTTTGTATAGTCCTTTCGGACTGATCGTCCGTCTGAGGATGATAAGTCGTGCTAAATTTTAGCTCGGTCCCCAAGGCCCTGTGAACTACCTTCCAGAAGTGCGACACGAAGCGACCATCTCGATCTGAAATTATGGTCTTAGGCGTCCGATGTAATCTGACTATCTCTGCAATAAATATTCACGCCAATCTATCGGGTCCCCAAGTATCTTTAATTCCTAGGAAGTGAGCCGACTTGGTTAATCGATCAACTATAACCCAAATCATGTTCATTCCCATCTTGGTTCTTGGCATACTAGTGAGAAAGTCCATCGATATATCCTCCCACTTCCACTCAGGGATCGGAAGTGGCTTTAACATTTCGGCAGGTCTCTGATGTTCAATCTTAACCTGCTGACAAGTCAAACACTTCGAAACATATTCTGCTACGTCCTCCTTCATATTCCCCCACCAGAAGTTTTGTTTTAAATCCTTATACATCTTACTGCTGCCCGGGTGAATAGAGTAAGGCGCGTTGTGAGCTTCCTTCAGAATTGTCCGTCTCAAATTATCATTATTGGGAACGCAAAGTCGGTTCTGAAATATCAGAACTCCATCATCCTATATCACGAATCATGGGGCCTTCCCTTTGTTCACTTCGTCACACAATTGAAGAATCATAGAATCATCCAACTGCTTAGATTTGACTTCTTCAACCAACGACGAAGTTAGTTCCATCACACACAATTGCCCTTGTACTCCTTGTGACCACACTTCAATTCCTTCACGGATTAGATCTCGTTGAATGTTGGTTTGGGACGTAAACGCTTCCAATACTCGAAGAGAAACAGGTTTTCGGCTCAGTGCATCAGCTACCACGTTTGCTTTGCCTGGATGATAAAGGATTTCCAAATCGTAATCCTTGATCTATTCCAGCCACCTTCTCTGCCTCATATTTTATTCCTTCTGACTGAAAATATACTTGAGGCTCTTCTGATCGGTGAAGATCTGACAACGAGTGCCGTACAAGTAATGTCGCCAAATTTTTAGAGCAAAGACTACGGCGGCTAACTCTAGATCATGAGTCGGGTAATTAACTTCGTACGGTTTCAACTGTCGGGAGGCTTAGGAAATGACCTTATCTTTTTGCATCAATACACATCCCAGTCCCTGATTTGAAGCGTCGCTGTATACCATGAATCCATCCGTTCCATCTGGTAATGCTAGTATAGGCGCTGTTGTCAGTCTTCTCTTAAGTTCATCAAAACCCGCCTAGCATTTCTCATTCTACACGAATTTTTGGGTTTTCTACAACAGCTGAGTAAGTGGACGAGCGATTTTGGAAAATCCTTCTACAAAACGGCGATAGTATCCCACAAGTCCCAAGAAACTCCGGACTTCTTTCACATTATTAGGAGATTCCCATTCCAAGATTGCCTCGACTTTCTTCGGGTCTACCTGAACTCCGTCAGCTGATATTACATGCCCAAGAAAGGTTACTTCCCTAAGCCAGAACTCTCATTTGGAAAGCTTCGCATAAAGCTGTTCATTCCTCAAGGTACTCAAAACCACACGCAAATGCTCGGCATGCTCCTCTGTGTCCTTCGAATAGATCAAGATATCATCAATGAAAACGACCACAAACTTATCTAGGTATTCTAAGAATACCCGATTCATCAATTGCATAAATACTGCAGGAGCATTGGTAAGTCCGAATGGCATCACCACGAATTCATAGTGCATCTGGATCTCAGCGATTTCGGTATATCCAATTTCTTAATTCTCAACTGATGGTATTCTGATCGCAAGTCAATCTTCGAGAATACCCTTGCCCCTTGCAGTTGATCAAACAAGTCGTCGATCCGAGGTATAGGATACTTATTCTTGATCGTCACCTTGTTTAGCTCCCTGTAATCAATACATAATCGAAGAGATCCATCTTTCGTCCAGACAAATAGAACAGGTGCTCCTCAAGGTGAAATGCTAGGTTGAATGTAACCCTTCTGCAATAATTCCTCCAGTTGCTTCTTTAGTTCATACATCTCGGTTGGCGCCATACGGTATGGTGCCCTAGAAATAGGAGTGGCTCCAGGCTCTAATTCGATAGTGAACTCCACTTCTCCCTGCGGAGGTAACCCAGGTAGTTCGTCAGGGAATACATCTGAGAATTCATTCACTACTGGAATAGATGAGAGCTCTACTCCTTCTTCTTTCTTCATGGCATAACACCAAAATCCGTAACAACCGTGCTTTAGCAATCTCGCTGATTTCATCGCTTTGATTAATTTTCCTGAGCTTCCCGGCCTCCACCCCTTAAATAAATGTTCATACCCATCATCGGAAATGATAGAAATGACTCTCTTTCGGTAATTCAAAATAGCTCCATAACGATTGAGCCAATCATCTCCAAGAATTAAATCGTCACCAAGGATGTCGACTACAATAAGATTTGATAGCCAATCTCTCCCTCCTATAGTCACTGGAAAATCTCTAGTTTCTAGGGTTCCCAAAAGTTTCTCTCCGCTTGGTAATCCCACAACATAAGGTTCACAATCATACAAGCACGAGATTTTCAAACGATTAACACAGTTCAAAGATATGAAAGAATGCGTAGCTCCTGAATCGAATAAGACACTAACTGGTTGCAAAAGGATCTGAATCGTACCTGATGCGATAATGTTTAACTAATACAGAGGAGCAACTTTGGGTAAAAGATAGCTCCCTTCACGCACGCCGCCACACCCTTCCGCTTCCGCCAGACCCAGCCGTACACACCAGTGCTAGCACTCCATGCTCGTCGCGATCCTCGCCGGCGACTAAAACTCGTTCACTCATGCAAAAGAAAAAACGGGTGTCGCGGATGCCCGAAAATATAACCACGATGTCCCATGTTAAGTCTCAACATATTCGCTGCAACCCAGCTCCGTCTCCAAGCTCGCCGTCATCACGTTCGCCCTCGCGTTCGCCGCAGGAAACTCCGTCGCTTGCATCGACCGAAAGGATTCCGAATAGCAAAGGGTTACCTAAGTCTAGTCCCACCGGATATGTAGTTCCATCGCCCCTGCAGATCTCCGACGTCGCCGTTCCATGCTCACAACAGCTACCAATAACCCTAGTTGCAGGGTATGCGCGGTCATCCTTAACCCTAGCGGCGGACGACATTCTGGTTATAAACAAGAAGATGGACGGAGGAGAGCCGTCCATCCTAGGGCCACACCCATCTGACGGCACGATATTTAATGGCCAGCAACTTAAAAATGAAGCCCAGCCCAAGGATATTGAGGTTAGCCCAACTCATTTATTATCTAATCATCACGGGCCTGCTTTAATTTGGCCCACATCATACATGCAATCCGGATCAAATATATCTCCTATATTAAGCCTTGACTCGGCCCACCCTAACCAGGCCAAACCTTCGGTGGCCCAGCCCAACCTTCCATTGAAACCTATTACTATTGAGGCCCCATTTACTTATCCCAAGCCAAATTCATCATCTAAGCTCAACACTGTACTCAAATATTTTTTGCCCATTAATAAAAACCACATTTCACAGCCCAACAATAAAAACCAAATTTCCGAGCCCAACCAAATCAATTGCAACCCAACAAACACATTCAGCCCAACCGCACCCCAATCACCCAAACACTTCCTAAACAAACAGCCCAGCTCACCCATTAATCTCTTGGCCCAACCCCATACAACCAAAACCCACCTCATTAATCAGCCCCCAACCCATAATCTAATTCAACCCATTGAGCCGAAACCGACCACCCAAGCCCGCCACCCCCGAGCAGCACCATCTCTCGCCGATATGGACAGTCAGGCAACACACGTCCCAGCCAATTCACATGCCCAGCATATCAACATCTCCACCGACCCGACCCGCATTTCTACCGACCCGCCAAAGCTGAAATCCTATGCCCAGATGGTCAATAATTCATCCGGCTCGGCGCAGCAGCCGGCTTAGTCCAACATACCGGGTCGACAGTTAAAAGTTTCAATTTCGACGGAGCTAAGGTTAGTCATTTTGGTACTCTCTCCTCCGTAAATGAGAAAACGCGTGTTACCTTTTCTTCCTCCGATATGATTACTCTTGCTACGTCATGGGAACGCACTTTAATTCTTAAATTCTCGCATGCTATCCCTTCCCCTCGAGATGTGTCTACGGGTTTGAATGATATGAAACTGAGGGGTAAATTTAGCTGGAGTTGGTTAAATTATTGCCACATAGCGATTAGGTTTGATAATGATGAGGATTTTAGACGAATTTGGTTAGGATCAACGTGGAATTTTTCTGGATGTCCTGCCCGTGTTTTTAAGTGGTCCCCTACTTTTTCGGTTAGGACAGAAACTTCGATCTGCCCAGTCTGGATTAGACTTCCGGGTTTGCCTTTGCATTTATTTCACCCACTCGCACTATACACGATTGCCAAGGCTGTAGGCAATCCCATCTTAGTTGATGCCCCGACGGCCACACATTCACGACTTTCAGTCGCCCGTGTGTGTGTCGAGATTGATCTTTTGGCGCCCAGAGTGCCCGAAATTGAAGTTGAATTTGATAATCACATTCTTACGCAACACATTATCTACGAGAGAGTTCCATTGTATTGCTCTCTTTGTTCTCATGTGGGGCATGACCCATCAAGTTGCTACATAGTTGGCAACAAGGAACGGCCTCCACCGCCCCAGCGTAAGAATCCTACTGTTGCCACATCTAGACAACAAAAGGCGCAGCCAGTCCCTACTAAAGCCCCTAAGGCTAATACCTCTCAGGCTGCTCCTAAGACCGCTAAAGGGAAGAAGCCTGCCGTTTGGCAGGTTGTTACCAAAAAAAGAGCTAGAGAGACGGGGATGATCCCCAAGGGCACGGCTGCCACTGGACATCACTAGTACTTTGCATCGTTAGACTCCTCTACTAGAGAGGAAGAGGATTTAGTAGGCACAAATGACATTATTAGCGTGGGCAATAAAGTTAGCGTGTTGGGTAGCGATGACGGTGGTCGAGATAGCGATATTGAGCGTGTTTTAGAGGACGACATGGAGTCCTCTACCGTCCCACACTTTTCTAGACTCGTAGAGTCTACCTCCCCCTGCCATGACGGTGAGGGCTGCACGGATGATCCGATCATCGTGGAGCCTGAGACCCTTGCCATGGTGGTTTACGAACCTCCCCCTCCTCCCCCTTCTTCTTCTTTTCCTTCTCTATCTCAGACTGAGTGTGGTCTTAAACACACCCAATTTGAGATTTCTGAGTCCAGTCTCTATTTCTCGGCGATGGTGCCTCTTACGACAGCACCGAAGCCACCAGTTAAGAGACGTCTGATGTCTTCTACTGCTGCTCTTGGTGTCACCACTAGGGGAAAAGCTGCCTCCGACTCCTTGATTTCCACACGAGTAAGATCAGCTTCTCGCGGACCCTCCTCCTCCTCGAAGGGGCGATCTTCATTGCCCTTGAAAGGGGGAACATCTTCCCGGTAGGATACACCTCGGAGACGGGGATGCTCCAGTCAGCGTCCTAGGTCTTCGTCTGAGTTGGTTAGTTTATGTCGATACCCATTCTTACATGGAGCACTCGTGGTCTGGATAACACCGGAGCACAGAAGCGCATTCGACATATCAACCGTGTTCATAGGTTTTCTCTTATTGGCATTTTAGAACCCATAGGTTCCAATGCTAATTTTGATTTTTATATTCGTTCCTTAGGTTTTGCGTCGGGACTTTATAATCGGTCTAACAAAATTTGGTTCTTTTCTTCCCCTCACTTTCAGCACCAAGTTTTGTTGGATACCGATCAAGTCCTTCGTCTTTCTATTTCTTCTTCCCTTCTTCCTCAGTTGATTTACGTCACTTATGTCTATGCCAGCACTAACCGTGTTGGTCGTTACGCCCTTTGGGACACCCTCCGTGAGATTGATTTGGAAGTAGAGGGGTTGCCGTGGCTAGTCAGCGGTGACTTCAACATCTTCTTGCATTCACATGAGCGCGAGGGTAGTACCACTGACCGTTCTCCAGAGATTTTGGACTTTGCACAGGCTATTGCTGACTGTGAGTTGATTGACGCGGGCTGCGAGGGCGATATTTTCACTTGGGAGCGCAATGGTTTGAGGGAAAGGCTAGATCGTGCTTTATTTAATGAAGCATGGTCGAACATGTTTGTGTTCTCTACCGTCACTCACCTGCCTCGACTTCGGTCTGACCATGCGCCTCTTCTTATCAAGTGTCGCTTCTCCACGACTCGTCACAAGTCGTCATTCCGTTTCCAGAGTATGTGGGTTCGGCATCACACATTCCTGGACACTGTTAGGGAAGTCTGGCTTACTCGGACTGGATTATCTGGTATGTGTAACCTACAGGACAAACTCCTTAGGGTTAGCGTGGCGAAATAGTGGGCCAGTGCATTTTTGGTAATCTTCATACGAAGTTGGATGAGGCCTTGAGGGCTGCTGACGAGGCCGAGCGGCGATATGATTCGGATCCTACTCCGGAGAATAGAACCGCTATGCACTGTTTTCGTGCTTAGTACCATCTTCGTATCTCTATGGAGGAAGATTTCTGGAAACAGAAGGCCGCAGTTAGTTGGGTTACTGAGGGCGAGCGCAACACCCGGTTTTTTCAGGGTTTTGCGAAGCAGAAGCGTTGTCAGTTGCATATTCACAGCATTGAGGATGGTGGTACGACGATAGCTGTAGAGTCGGACATCAGATCATCCTCTATGAATTTCTTTAGGACTCTGCTTACATCCGATGGTGATGTTCTTGTCCCCCCGGATGACACTTGTTTTCCCTCTATCCCATCTTATTTTGATTCTGATAGTTTGTGTGTCCCACCCTCTCCCCTTGAGATTCGTGCTGCGGTATTTGATATCGATCCTCACAGCGCTTCTAGGCCTGACGGGTTCTCGTCTTTATTTTTTCAGCATTGTTGGGAGATTGTATCTTCCGACGTGGAGGGGGCTATGCTCGAGTTTTTTGGGGGTCATCCTATGCCTCCGGCTTTCACGGCGACTACGGTCGTCTTGATCCCAAAGAAGCCTGTTCCGAGCGGTTAGTCAGATTACCGGCCTATTAGTCTGTGTAATGTGACCAATAAGATTATCACGAAAAGCCTTAACGCTCGGCTTGCTCCTCTCCTCCCTCTTATTATCTCACCGAACCAGAGTGGATTTGTTCACGGGCGGGTTATTACTGATAATATCCTTTTGGCCCAAGAACTTATTCACGACCTCCACGTCGCGGACATTCATGGTGTCCCGAACCTTGCGTTGAAGCTTGATATGGCTAAGGCATATGACAGGGTTCATTGACATTTTTTACGTGAGGTCCTGGTGAGGATGGGATTGGATTTTGTTCATCCGCCATTGCATCGAGAGTTGCACGTTCTCCATTTTGGTGAACGGCAGTCCGGCCGGCTATTTTTCCTCTAGCCGGGGTTTGCGTCAGGGCGACCCTATTTCTCCGTCGCTCTTCGTGCTTGCCGCTGATTATTTATCGCGCTGCTTGGATCGATTCATTCGAGATCATCCTTTGATGAGGTATAGAACGGCTGGACAGACTTTCCCCGTCTCGCACTTATCCTACGCCGATGACATCATTATATTCACACGGGCTGTGGATGATGGTCTTGTTGATCTTATGCGCCTCCTGGATCACTACTCTATGGCTTCGGGCTAGATGGTTAGTATCCAGAAGAGCACTTTTATTCTCGCTCCCAAGCATGCGCCTCGTTGGCATCAGAGAGTTTACGATCTTACTGGTTTTCGCCAGGGCGATCTCCCCATCACCTTTCTAGGTGTGCCCCTTTACAAAGGCTTTAAGAGACGAGAGCTCTTTGCTGGGGTGAAGCAACGGATGTTGGATAGGATCTCTGGTTGGTCCCGTCGCCACCTTGCTTTTGGGGGACGTTTGGCTCTTATTAAGAGCACTCTCTGCACGATTCCTCTTGACCTGCTTCAGGTTTTGGATCCCCTACAGTACATTATCCAGGAACTCGAGCATATCATTGCGAGATACTTCTGGGGTGCTGTTGGTCCTAAGAGAAAGACGCATTGGGTCAGTTGGCGGCAGATTTGTCGTCCGGTATCTGAGGGAGGCCTCGGGATTCGGAGCCTTTCGGATATGGCGAGAGCTTTTAGTTATAAGCTCTGGTGGCATCTTCGCGCGGGCACGTCTCTGTGGGCGCAATTTATTCTCCATGACCGCTCACGGCCTTTATACGCCTATGCGTACTGCTCTTAAAGCTCGTGCCAGCCACCCTTGGCGCCGTCTCCTCCACGTGGGTATTGAGGCCCAGGAGTTCATTCGCTGGACTCTTGGTCGTGGCTGCGTCGAGGTCAGCTTTTGGGACAATACTTGTATTGGGGATAGGCCGATCTCTTCTTATTGTCAGGTTTCTGGTAGACCCCATCTTAGGATTAGTGAGTTATGGGTTGATGGGTCTTGGGACATGGGTAGGTTGGAGACTATTGTTGGAGAGGAGCTAAGATTTACCCCTCAGTTCATCCAGGAGATCTCTGCGATTCCCATCGCCGAGGAGAATTCGGATAGTATGTGCTGGACTCTTACCTCTTCGGGTGCGTTCTCATTATCGTCGGCTTGGTCTCAAATCAGGGTGAGGGGTCAGGCTAATCTTATTTACGGGGCCATATGGACAGCCTTACTCACACCGATCATTTCGGTGTTTATTTGGCGACTTCTCATGCGACGGATCCCGACTGATGACATCCTACAGAGGAGGGGCGTTTCATTGGCTTCTAGATGTTTGTGCTGCTCGCATACCCTTACCCAGACCTACCATACCGAGACCATTGCCCACCTTTTCTTGGAGAGTGATGTGGCTCGTGACGCGTGGGAGTATTTTGGCGCGTGGACACATTTATCCGTACCCCATACTCAGAATATTTTTGAGCTCCTGAGTTTTTTCGCACACGGCACACACTTTAGGCACGCGACTTTCATTATTCCTTGTCTGATCCTTTGGTTCATCTGGACAGAAAGGAATAGTGCAAAGCATAGGGCGGTTACTTTTGTTTCCTCTCATGTTATTGTGCAGGTGGAGCGCCATGTTGCTTTATTGGCTGCTACGGGGCTTATTTGCTCTGAGTTCTGGGCGGGTTGCTCGCCTCCTGATCGCTTCCAGTGAGCTACATCTTCCCCCGCTCAGACTCGTCGCCCCGTCCCGGTGGTTTGGCTTCGACCAGAGACCCCTTGGATCAAGCTGAACACGGGTGGTTCGTTCGATAGAGACACACAGATTGCGGGTGGGGGAGGTCTCATTAGAGATCATCACGGAGAGCTCCTTCTTGCATTCCATTCCTCTTTTCAGGCCTCTTCGAGTTTTGATGCAGAGGTCCAGGCATTGGCGATTGGATTGGTTCTAGCCTCCCAGAGATCGAGACATGTTTAGATTGAGCTTGATGCTGCTGCTGTAGTGACCCTGCTATCATCTGGCCATCGGGGCTCTTGGCAGGTTCGTCACACTCGTATGCGTATCCGACACATTCTCAGAGATATTCAGTTCAGAGTCACTCATATTTTCCGGGAGGGCAACAGGCCGGCCGACTATCTTTCTGAGCTCGGCATGTCGTCCCTAGGCATTCAGACTTATACTTACGATACTGCTCCTCCTTTTCTCCTCTCCCTTATACGGATGGATCAGCTTGGTTATCCGTCATTTAGATTTAGATAGGATTTATTTTTTATCGATTGATTGGTTGCCTATGGGTCCGCACATTAGCCCACGGTTTTAGTGGTGCACCTTGTACTGATCTAGCGGGCCGTAGGCACTTTAGATTTTAGGTTCCGGATTATGGCCCATTTTTGGTCATAATTCGGAGTTGAGTTATTTGGTCTACGGGTCCGCACATTAGCCCACGATTTGTGGTGCACTTTGTTTTTTTTAGCGGGCCGTAGATTTCTCCGATGTTTGGACCCGAATTATGACCCATTTTTGGTCATAATTGGGGGCTGATACATTGTATTTCTTGATTTTATTATATACAGGTTGGTGGGTCCCGCCTCAACCCCCCGTCCACATTGGACGTTTTTTTTTAAAAAAAAAATCGTACCTGATGCAACAGCCGTGTTCTGATCATCTGACTTCTTCATCTCGTAAATACGCGGAGGAACGGACCCAGCGCTGGATGCCTCTCTTTTCCCGACATTCTGCTGCTGGAAACCACTTTGCTGCGTCTGGTTTACACTAGTGTCCTTCGGAACCGGTGCAGGAGTGCGAGTACCAAAAGATCGAGTCGCATTTACACAAAATGTTGCGCGATGTCCTTCCTGTCCACACTCGAAACAGGTCACAGCAGGTGCGAAACAGTCACGTCAAACATGCCCCGCTTTGCCACAGTTATAACATTTCTTCCCTGCGTCTGAAACGGTCGGTGCTGCCCGGAACTTCTTTCCACTTCGAGAAGGATGCGGAGGCCTCCTGGATGAATGAAATGAGGACTGGCCCCTCTGGGGCCCACTACTCCTATTCTCCGTGAAGTTGCCAGACACCTTCTGCTTCTTTGCTTTCGTTGACTTTTCTACTGCCGCCTCTTTCATATCATAGGCTAGTGCTTTGTCCTGATACTGTCGCAAGGTGGTACATTCAAATCCGGACATATACTGCTGAATTTCCGGCTTCATCCGCATGTTGAAATGGAAAGGTCCGCGTCCACGACCACGTCCGCGTCCACGACCTCCCCTCAACATACTGTAAATACAAATACTCAATATCCAGGGCAAACTTTCTAAAAGAAAGTCCATCAAAATCACAAGGCAGGAATTAAATAAAACGGTAGTATTAGAGATTAGGAGACTTACAACCACGGTCCACACGAAGATGCTGGTTCAGCAGTGATGTTACAAACGACGCATAAATCAAATAACGTAAACAGACCCAACTAACCCGACTGCCAAGATATCCATGAATCTTAGCTCCGATACCATATTCTGTAACACCCCGATATATTCGGAATAATTACAGCGCCGTAAATCCTTTGTATAAGAATTTACAAGGCTAAATTGAGAAATACAGAAATAATACTAAACTGTCCTCAATGTAAAAGAAGTTTAAAACCCGTTCAACAGTACAAATGAGTTTAATAATACAAAACATCTCCAAGACAACAACAACATAAGCGTACTCGAGTACTGGAAAATAACCATAAAACCAAGATAACATAATCCACATCACTGAGCCACTTCATCGTCATGTGCATCGTGTCGCCTCCTGCCTCCTCTGCTACCTGAACATCAAAACAAATGTCCACCCCCGAAGGGGTTAGCAAAACAATGCTAGTACAAGTATCGTAATACATAAATCATCAATGCATCATAAAACATACAAAACCGACTTCCGTCACCAGAATCCAATGATGCGAATTCTCACGATTCCATCAATACATACGGGGTAATCCAACGATCCAGCGCCCTCAGTATTGTAATATCCGTATTTTTCTTTTCCTTGTATTTTCGTTTTTGGTGTATTTCTCGATCGTAGTGACACTCATGTATCTTTCAGTGTGTCCTTCCTGGCAACTGTTGAACTGTATTCTTGTTATTGTTGTGCGAAACCGCCGTTTCGGGGTTGCCGTGGATCCATTTCGTGTTATTAGTCCCCAAATATTGATTCCTATCGTTTTATTCTCTTTCCGGATCATTTTTATCATTTTGGGACCCAAAGAGGGGTGTGGGCCGCGGCACAAGGTACGTGATCCGCGGCACACAAATTTCTCCAAATGTTGGTCGAGCAATCTGTACTGTGTGCCGCGGCACACCTGTCCGGTGCCGCGGCACACTCGTGTGTCTTCTGCGACTTAAACCAACTGTACCGTGTGCCGCGGCACACGCAGGCTGTGCCGCGGCACAATACCAAAACCTGGGAGTAAATTTTCGGCCTGTGCCGCGGCACACGAAGCGGAAATTGCGCAGACTCGTCCTTATTAGACGAGATCGGTCGTCTCCTCCCCCATTTCTCACCTGCATCGCGAGAGAGAGAGAGATAGAGAGGGGGAGAGTTCTTCATCCTTATACATTTGGGGGTTGATATTCACCATTTTTCTTCGGTAGTGAAGCCAGGGCAATCAATCTAACGCGTGTTCTACGGATCTTGGTACTTGAATCTCCTAAGGTAATATTCTAAAACCCTATTTTCGATTTAATTTGGGGGTTTTGAGTTTTTCTTCCGATTCGTTCCGTTTTGTTGGTGGATTCATGATGTATACGATTGATATTGTTAGTATCTTTAGTTTTCCTACGGATTCATGGATATTTTGTGGATTTTTACAGAATCGAGAGGGTTTGGTTGTGGTCCGCCCTCGTTGTTATTTTTATTCGAATATACATGAATCGTAGGCGGGTTTCCGGGTGTATTCCATTTCCGTAATCGTCTAGAGTTGGTTGTGATTGTGTTATTCGAATCGTTAGGTTCATTCGTCGGTTCCTCACGGTCGTGCTTGATTCTTCCGTTCCGTCGCGTCACCGTCTATTAATCGAGGCAAGTATTTTTGGAAACCTTTAAGCTTAACATGAAATGGTTATGTATATTACTTGTTTGTAACTCACCTTGTGTTGGCCCGACGGGGTCAAGGAGGGAAATATATGCTGCCGCCCTGGATTTCACGAGTTTCGTACCGCTAGTCAACTCGTTAGGGTCCTTGCAAGGCCCCGAGTGAGAATGTATGCTGCCGCCCTGTTCTCACGGCATAGCGTGTGCGTGGTTTTGTTTTTTTCTGTAATTGTAGCCAACTCGTTAGGGTCCCTGTGAGGCCCCGAGTGAGAATATATGCTGCCGCCCTGTTCTCAAGGCTAATTGTTTGACTGTTTATTTTCCGGAAAAGACACGTCTTGTTTTGGTTTTTGAAAATGATATTGGTGCATATACTATGAAATGTGTAAGCGATTGGTTTGACTTGAATACTTGTACTAGCGTAATTGCTAACCCCTCTGGGGACCCGTTTCGGGGAAATTCGTTTTATGAATTTCAGGTTAGGTTCATCGAGACGAGCGGGCACTGGACCAGTACACGAATGATGGCCATGCGTGATGATTGTGCACGAGTGACGTTTTAGTGTCTTTTACCTTTTCGTCTTTTGTGGTTTTGAACTAATAATTGTACTCGAGTACTTAAGGGGTTCTTGTTCGTTTGGATTGTATTGTTGCTTATTATGTTGTGTTGGATGATGATGTTATATTGACCGGTTGAACCGGGTGGATTGTTCTGTTTTGCGTCTTTATGACATGGTATTGTTCTGTCGTTTATGTGAGTCGATAAGTATGATGCTGTTCAGCCTGGTGGGTCCCATATAGGGATTCACTCCGAAGTAATATACCTCGAATATCTTGAGGGTGTTACAGAAAATGGTATCAGAGCTCTAGGTTTATGGATACCTAGGCTTGTCGGTTTATTGGGTCTTGTGGTGTTTTGTTTTGCACATCATCGTCACGCTGCCATGATTCCGGTACTACCAGTGTCCGTAAGTTTTCCTTCCTCTGTTCATTATTTCCTTGTATCGTACCTTTGATTCTCGACTTGTGATTGTTCTTTTCTCGTGCTTACCCTCGTATGGTTTTTGCTACTTATATAACTCCAGTATGGATGCTGGAAGAGGTCGTGGTCGCGGTCGTGGTCGTGGACGCGGCCGGGGACGTGGGGCAGCCGGTGGGGCGGCCACGTCACAGTCTTCGGGAGCCGGCAGTACCGGCGACCGCCATAGCCATGCTTCTTCTCAGGGCCGACCTCGGTATTGCGGCCGTTATGCAGCAAATGGTGAATCAAATGGCGGCGATAGCTCAGGCGGTTCAGAACCCAGATCAGGCCCACGCTAATCGGGGCGGAGCGGATCATTGGCTCCAAGATGTTATCAAGATGCATCCTCCTCAGTTTTCGGGAGCTTCAGACCCGATTGGCTGGGAAGGTGGATCAAGGAGATATCTAAGGTCTTCGTTGCCACTAACTGTCCCGAGGAACGTAAAGTCCCTATTGCTCAATATTTTCTCACAGGGGACGCTACGGATTGGTGGGAGGCCGTTGGGCCCAAAGACCATGCTGCTTCGTGGGCTGAGTTTCAGGAGTTGATGGAGACTGAGTATTGCCCGTGGCCGGTCAGACAGGCTCGGGTACATGCTTTTTATGATGCTCAACCGCGGGATATCCCCGTATCTCAAACCATTGCTGATTTTAATAAGGAGTTGGGTTATGTGAAGACCCAAGTTGTCGAGGAGAGTGACAAGATTTTCCATTTCTCCAGACGGATGAAGTTGCCGATTCGGGACTATATGTAGGGGCTCGTATGCACTACATTGAAAGATTACCAGAGCAGGGCCCTTGCTTATGATATGTCTGTGACGGCGAGTGAGGCGGCCCGCGAGAGTAAGAAGCAGAAGTCGGTCGGAAATTTTTCTGGTCCCAAGAGTGGAGGCCAGCAGAAATCTCAAGCTGCAAATATTTCAACGGGCGGTTCGGATCGTTTCTCTGGGAGCTTTCGGGGTGCCGCCGGAACCTCCGCTCATGAACCCACATGTTTTAACTGTGGCGTGCAAGGCCATAGGAGCCGGCAATGTTCTCGTCCGAAGCTTACCTGTCATACTTGTGGACAGCTAGGCCACAAGGCCCCTTTTTGTGAGCAGATCAAACAGCTTCGCGGCGCCCGTTCTTCTCAACCAGCCCCGTTAGAGCCGAGTGTGAACCAGGGCTCATTTGCTCCGCCGCCTCCACCGAGTGCCGGCCGAGGTAAGGGTCGGGGTCAGCCCTCTAGGGGTGGAGTTTCCAGTGTCGGCTCTGCTCAGCCGCGTATCTATGAGATGAGGAGAGCCGATGATCCAGCAGCTACTGTGGCGACAGGTACCGTTCATGTTCATTTCCATCCTGTCAGTGTGCTTTTTGATTCGGGTGCTACGCATTCATTCATTTCTCTAGAGTGTGCACGCCGTTTTAGTCTCGACTGATTGTCACCTTGCGAGCCTTTCATCGTTAAACTTCCTAGCGGTGATAGAATTGTCGGTGATCGAGAAGTCCGGGACTGTTCTGTGATCATTTGTGAGAGGACTTGGCCCTCTAATCTTATTGTTGTGGATATTGAGGGTGAGGATTTGATTCTCGGGGATGATTGGCTCGAGCGGCATGGCACAATCATGAACTATCGCACCAGGATCATCACCATGTTAGCCGAGGATGGCACCGAGCACTCTTTCGCCGGGCGAAAGAGGGGGAACCAGAAATTCATCATTAACGCCTTGAAGGCGATGAGTCTCCTGCGAAAGGGGTGTACTGGCTATTGGTGCTACACCTTGAAGGCGGAGAGTGGTGGAGTCGAGCTTTCGTCGATTCCAATCGTTAATGAGTTTCCTGATGTTTTTCCTAACGAGTTACCGGGATTGCCACCAGATCGTGAGGTCGAGTTCGCTATAGAGTTAGAGCCGGGTGCGGCTCCACTTCAAGGCGCCTATCGCATGGCACCTTCAGAGATGTCCGAGTTGAAGAAGCAGTTGAGTGAGCTTCTTGAGTCGGGGTATGTTCGACCGAGCGCCTCGCCTTGGGGTGCACCGGTCCTGTTTGTGCGGAAGAAGGATGGTTCACTACGTTTGTGTATCGACTATCGTGAACTAAACAAGGTGACCATCAAGAACAAGTATCCTTTGCCGAGAATTGATGACTTGTTCGATCAGTTGCAGGGAGCTGCGGTATTCTCGAAGATTGATTTGAAATCGGGGTACTATCAGCTCCGGGTGAGAGAGTCCGATGTGCCGAAGACAGCTTTTCGGACGAGATACGGACATTATGAGTTTGTAGTTATGCCTTTCGGGTTAACTAATGCACCGGCGGTGTTCATGCAGTTGATGAACAAAGTATTTATCGAGTATTTGGATAAGTGTGTCGTCGTCTTCATCGACGATATTCTTATTTATTCGAGGAACGAGGAAGAGCATGCCCATCATTTGCGGATAGTGTTAGACATTTTGAGGGCCGGGCAACTCTATGAGAAGTTTTCGAATGTGAGTTCTGGCTGAAGGAAGTGATGTTTTTGGGTCACGTGATTTCAGCCGAGGGGGTTCGTGTAGATCCGCAGAAGATCGAGGCGGTGTTGGATTGGGCACCGCCCAAAAACGTGAGAGAGCTCCGAAGTTTCTTGGGATTGGCTGGCTACTACCGTAGGTTCGTTGAGGGTTTCTCGAAACTGGCTCGACCACTTACACGGTTGCTCCAGAAATCTGAGAAGTTCGTCTGGAATGACGAGAGGCAGTCGAGTTTTGAAGAACTGAAGAAGCGTTTGACTTCAGCCCCGGTTTTGGCATTGCCATGTGGCAATGAGGGTTTTGCCGTTTATAGCGATGCTTCGGGCCAGGGTCTTGGGTGCGTATTGATGCAGCACGGCAAGACCATTGCCTATGCGTCGAGACAGTTGAGACCGTATGAGCTTAACTACCCTACCCATGATTTGGAGTTAGCGGCAGTCGTTTTTGCGCTCAAGATTTGGCGTCACTATCTTTTCGGCTCTACATGTCAGATTTTTACCGATCATAAAAGTCTGAAATACATATTTACTCAGCGGGAGTTGAATATGAGGCAGAGGAGGTGGTTAGAGCTGATTAAGGATTATGACCTCGAAATCCTTTATCATCCGGGCAAGGCGAACGTCGTGGCCGACGCCTTGAGTCGGAAACCGATTGCATTGCGATCGCTTGATATCCTTACGTCTCAGTGCGAGCTTCGACGAGCTTTAATCGAATTAGATGTTGAGGTTACATTCAGGAAGCGTCGGACAATATCGTGCTTTGGAAATTTCGCTGCCTTTGGCCGATGAGATTAAGTCAAGCGATCGAGAGGATCCGATGATTACTCAAATCCGAGAGAATGTTCTTAAAGGAAAGTCTCCTGGATTTGTGATTCACGAGGATGGTGTTTTGAGATTCCAGAGTCGGCTTTGTGTGCCGAACGACTCAGAGTTGAGACAGAGTATTTTGCGGGAGGCCCATGCTACACCTTACTCCGTTCATCCTGGTTCGAGTAAGATGTACAAGGACCTGAGAAGAAATTTCTGGTGGAATGATATGAAGGATGAGGTCGCACAGTTTGTAGCGAGATGTTTGACTTGTCAGCAGGTCAAGATCGAGCATCAGCGACCGGCTGGGTTATTGCAGTCACTTCCCGTTCCGGAATGGAAATGGGAAGATATATCGATGGATTTCGTTACGAGTTTGCCGAGATCGAGGTCGGGCATGAATATGGTATGGGTGATTGTTGATCGCCTGACCAAGTCGCCACATTTTCTGGGCATCAAGGACACTTGGGGCCCGGAGAAGTTAGCTCGTGTGTTTATTGCGCAGATCGTGAGACTTCACGGTACTCCGAAGTCTATTGTTTCGGATCGTGACGGCCGTTTTGTATCGCACTTCTGGAAGGCGGTGCATAAGGCGTTGGGTACCCGTTTACATTTGAGTACCTCTTTCCATCCCCAGTCATATGGACAATCGGAGCGCACTATCCAGACGTTCGAGGACTTGTTGCGTGCCTGTGTTCTCGATTGGAGTAGTGACTGGGAGGAACATTTGCCGCTGATTGAATTCACGTACAACAATAGTTGGCACGCGTCGATTCGGATGGCACCGTACGAGGCACTTTATGGGCGGCGATGTCGATCACCGATTTGTTGGAATGAGGCGTCCGATTTGGTCGGGACCGAGCCAGATGTCGTTCTAGAGACGAGGCGGAAGATAGAATTAATTCGGGAACGGATGTTGGCTGCCCAGAGTCGACAGAAGTCGTATGCCGACGTCCGTCGTCGACCTTTGGAATTCGAGGTGGGAGACCACGTTTTGCTAAAGGTGTCGCCGACGAAGGGAGTTTTTCGTTTTGGGAAGAAAGGAAAGTTGAGTCCGAGATTTATCGGCCCCTTTGAGATCCTCGAGCGAGTCGGCGGGTTAGCATACCGTTTGGCGTTACCCCCGGCCTTGAGTCACGTTCATAACGTTTTTCATGTTTCCCAGCTGAGGAAATATGTTCCAGATCCTAGTCACGTCATCGATTATGGCGAGATTGATATTGCTGAAGATATTACTTTTGAGGAGCGTCCTTTGAAGATTTTGGAGCATCGTGAGAAACGACTGAGGCATAAAACCATCCCTTTGGTCAAGGTGCAGTGGTCGAGACACGGTGTCGAGGAGGCAACTTGGGAAACCGAGGATAGCATGCGTGCTAGGTACCCCGAGTTGTTTGTTCCTTAAGTTTCGGGACGAAACTTATTTTTAGAGGGGTACAATGTAATATCCGTATTTTTCTTTTCCTTGTATTTTCGTTTTTGGTGTATTTCTCGATCGTAGTGACACTCATGTATCTTTCAGTGTGTCCTTCCTGGCAACTGTTGAACTGTATTCTTGTTATTGTTGTGCGAAACCGCCGTTTCGGGGTTGCCGTGGATCCATTTCGTGTTATTAGTCCCCAAATATTGATTCCTATCGTTTTATTCTCTTTCCGGATCATTTTTATCATTTTGGGACCCAAAGAGGGGTGTGGGCCGCGGCACAAGGTACGTGAGCCGCGGCACACAAATTTCTCCAAATGTTGGTCGAGCATGCATGCAGCGTGTGCGGCACACCCATACGGTGCCGCGGCACAGTGCCAGGCCAGTGCCGCGGCACACCTGTCCGGTGCCGCGGCACACTCGTGTGTCTTCTGCGACTTAAACCAACTGTACCGTGTGCCGCGGCACACGCAGGCTGTGCCGTGGCACAATACCAAAACCTGGGAGTAAATTTTCGGCCTGTGCCGCGACACACTTCGGCTGTGCCGCGGCACACGAAGCGGAAATTGCGCAGACTCGTCCTTATTAGACGAGATCGGTCGTCTCCTCCCCCATTTCTCACCTGCATCGCGAGAGAGAGAGATAGAGAGGGGGAGAGTTCTTCATCCTTATACATTTGGGGGTTGATTTTCACCATTTTTCTTCGGTAGTGAAGCCCGGGCAATCAATCTAACGCGTGTTCTACGGATCTTGGTACTTGAATCTCCTAAGGTAATATTCTAAAACCCTATTTTCGATTTAATTTGGGGGTTTTGAGTTTTTCTTCCGATTCGTTCCGTTTTGTTGGTGGATTCATGATGTATACGATTGATATTGTTTGTATCTTTAGTTTTCCTACGGATTCATGGATATTTTGTGGATTTTTACGGAATCGAGAGGGTTTGGTTGTGGTCCGCCCTCGTTGTTATTTTTATTCGAATATACATGAATCGTAGGCGGGTTTCCGGGTGTATTCCATTTCCGTAATCGTCTAGAGTTGGTTGTGATTGTGTTATTCGAATCGTTAGGTTCATTCGTCGGTTCCTCACGGTCGTGCTTGATTCTTCCGTTCCGTCGCGTCACCGTCTATTAATCGAGGCAAGTATTTTTGGAAACCTTTAAGCTTAACATGAAATGGTTATGTATATTACTTGTTTGTAACTCACCTTGTGTTGGCCCGACGGGGTCAAGGAGGGAAATCTATCTTTGCCCTGGATTTCACGAGTTTCGTACCGCTAGCCAACTCGTTAGGGTCCTTGCAAGGCCCCGAGTGAGAATGTATGCTGCCGCCCTGTTCTCACGGCATAGCGTGTGCGTGGTTTTGTTTTTTTCTGTAATTGTAGCCAACTCGTTAGGGTCCCTGTGAGGCCCCGAGTGAGAATGTATGCTGCCGCCCTGTTCTCAAGGCTAATTGTTTGACTGTTTATTTTCCGGAAAAGACACGTCTTGTTTTGGTTTTTGAAAATGATATTGGTGCATATACTATGAAATGTGTAAGCGATTGGTTTGACTTGAATACTTGTACTAGCGTAATTGCTAACCCCTCTGGGGACCCGTTTCGGGGAAATTCGTTTTATGAATTTCAGGTCAGGTTCATCGAGACGAGCGGGCGCTGGACCAGTACACGAATGATGGCCATGCGTGATGATTGTGCACGAGTGACGTTTTAGTGTCTTTTACCTTTTCGTCTTTTGTGGTTTTGAACTAATAATTGTACTCGAGTACTTAAGGGGTTCTTGTTCGTTTAGATTGTATTGTTGCTTATTATGTTGTGTTGGATGATGATGTTATATTGACCGGTTGAACCGGGTGGATTGTTCTGTTTTGCGTCTTTATGACATGGTATTGTTCTGTCGTTTATGTGAGTCGATAAGTATGATGCTGTTCAGCCTGGTGGGTCCCATATAGGGATTCACGGCGCTGTAATATACCTCGAATATCTTGAGGGTGTTACAAGTATAGATCCCCATGATGATCCCGTCGGACCAACGCATGGTGGAAAACCCGTCCAACGATCCAGCGCCCTCAGCATAGATCCCCATGATGATCCCGTCGGACCAACGCATAGTGGACATTCGATCCAGCGCCCTCAGCATAGATCCTTATGACCCCCTCGGATCATTTATAATATAAACCAAGCAATTATGCATACATATATGCATTTCAATATGTTCATCAATACGAATAATTTATAACGAATACCACGAGAAATCAAAGAAATAAATCTCATACTCGACAACATGAACAAAACCATATGCATGATCAAAGTTCCAATATAAATCAAACTCAACATATGATACCTGCCTCAAAAATGGCAAGAATGAAATACTTCAACAAATGTCATGCGTCCGTATGTCACCGCCCCTCGATCGACCCCTATGCAAGGCTCGGACCTTTGTTCAAAAAGAGATACAAGGAACTTAACATACCACTCGATACTAATGTACAATCACCGAATACTTATATTAGAATCGTAAAGTAGTGACGTAAGGTCGGTTCACGGTTAGTACACTAGATAAGAACTGAACCGGAAACGATAAGGCACTTCATGAGAGTTGAACGATCATTTCGAAGGTGAAGTACCGATGTTTAAAAGTTCAATGTTTCACAAGGTATTGAAGGTTTCGGGTTTTAAATAAGGGATTAAATTCCAAATCCTCATATGATCGGCTATTATGATATTACCACCAATGTTACTCAAGATGACAAGCATGCTCGAATATTACGCAAGGAAAACGATAATACGGTAATCCGTTTTGAGTTCAAAGGCTTGGCCGATATATCAACCTCAAGAACATGGAGCATATTGTCAAAACAAATTCTTCTAACATACATGAATTACACCAGTGGAACGTAAAAAGGGTTCAGAGAATCTAACTGAAATCATGCTTATTACTTCAACGAATTAAGGACACTTCATGTTAAGGTTTTCATCCACCGAGGCTAAATCAATACTCTAAGTAATGGAAGAAAGACAAGGTATAATCGGGTTCTAAACTCCAAAATATGGTGCTGGACTCAAAAGATCATTAACTAGTCCAATGATTTCCAAAACAAGCTCAAAGTATAGCTAAGAATGTAAATTCTAGCTTGGTGAATCGTAACATACCTTAAGAGATGTAAGAATAAAGAAGGTCTTCAATAAACTCTTCACCGGAAGCTTGATCACCAAATCACACGGTCTAGGCTTCCCAAAATCGGATGAAGATGATGATATGAGGGATATGAGGTGAGGGATAGTCTCAAGAACATAAAAAACGGCCAAGGCAAGAGTGGGTAATGAAGTGAGGGTCGGGTACTATAAATAAATTTTAAACCATTACGTATGTTAAACACAGACCATTACGTACGTAACATGGTTAGCGTTCGTTATACTCGAACGTTAGCATGCGTTAACGCTCGGCCAGAGCTCACTGGGTTGTTTCTGGCAAACGCTTACGTACGTTAGACTATTGGTGTTATATACGTAACACATAGGACCGTAGCGTACGTTAAAAATCTCTCTTAGCGTACATTAAGTCGTTGACTTGCATGTGCTGGAAAAACGTCTAGGTTCATGCTGGCAATCTCCATGAATCTACATCCCGTCCCCACACGCCGACCCTTATCGGATCTTGACTTGACTGAGCTTACGTACGTTAAGCTCAACACATAACGTACGTTACACAACAGACTTAGGGTACGTTAAGCACAAGTCCGTAGCGTACGTAAGTACATGCAGAATCATGCATGAAATGTTGAAAATATATAAAAACATAAGGGCACAGATACGGGAAACCAATCTACGATTTATAACAACACGGAGTCGAAATAATACAAGGTCGAGTACAAGGTAAATACACCATTTCTCCGGGCATTACAGGTACTGGGGTTGTTGTAAACTTTTCCGAACAGTGTTAACATGTTTCTTTAGATAAAGCTGTGTTGTGTTCTAGCGTTGAACTGAGTTTGCAAAATGTGTGTTTTTTAAATGTCTGTGTCGAGTATTTTCTAGAGTTTAGACATGTGCTAGTATCACGGGGAATCATCGGCTTTTAAATTGTATTGAGATTTGTTGCCATTCTAAGTTGATATCCTTTGAGATTCAGCAGAATATTATGCATTACAGTCTAAGGTGACAGAATTTGGACATGATTGATGATCTTGAGAAGTTATGATTTTGGAAATCAATATGTCGGTTAAATTTTGGAAATGGAGTAGTGTGTTCAGGGGAAGAACTGTGATTGTTGAGAAGAACATGTAGTCATGTTAGTTCATTTTGTGATATATGAAACTGTTTTCGAGCATTTGAAAATGATACTTTTCAAAATGAATGTTTCACGGATGTTTTACGGAGAATGATATTTGCAATCGATTTTGAAATAGTTTTGTAACTCAGGACTTGGAGTCCGAAAAGGGTTTTCTACTTTTTAAACTTCTTGTAATGCGGAACGAGATACGAGCTGAAACCCTAATGTTTTAAAAGGCTTTTCTGTTTCCTAAAACTCCCGAGATTTGTAAAACACTTTACCAATCGTTTATCTACTTTATTACTCCCTTTTAGGGTTTTAATTTATTTGTCCAAATGAAACTTCTCGGGAAGTCTTTCATTGCGTTTGATTTGTCGATTATTCAATGTTTTATCATAGCATAGTTGAGATGATCCAGGATGGGTTAATGGTCGACCTTGCGAGTCATATGTGGAAAAGGAGTGTTTATCGGAGTCTATATATTGAGATTTTAGAAATCTATCGTGTGGTTTTCGAATGGAATGTCAGTGGATTTGGTGACAAGCCGAACTAGTATACAGGAGTATGGGTGTGGTCAATCATTTGCATAATTTCATTTATTTAATCGTGTGTATTCGAAAAGAATTTTCATCGACAACTTGACACAGTGAGCCGGTCTAACATTTCGAAAATTGATTTCGTGATCTTACGAAAATTTATGTTTTGAATTTTGAAATTATTGAAAGAACTTTCGAAAATTTGTCTTCTTTACAAGATTACATGATTCCAAACTGGTTTTGAAAATGTGACTGATATACATACGCATTTAGTGCATAGTGCATATCATGGTGAAGTTATGATTGTGACTCACAAACTGGATAAGACATCAGTATGGAACAATGAAAAGAGATTCAAACTACGGTATGGTAGTTTGGTTATCCAGGGATGATCGATTGATTTATCGGATAAGAAGAATATACTGCGTATTGTAGATTCGGGTACAGAATATGATTTTAGAACTTTGGATTTTGTGAAACCGGGACATATGTGCTATGTGATTCCATTGGTACGGTAGTAGCGTGATTGTACCAAAGTGATTTTTGAATGATTTCTTTGTAAGTGTAGATTTGGGGATGGTGACCCCATGCTGGTTGTTTTGGATATTGAGTAGTTGTTCCCACTCCATGTATGATTGGATATGTTCGTCGGTTTGTGATTGGTTGTTTGTATGCTTAGGAGTATGTTCACCAGTCGGGTATGTTTATTGAGATCCACTGTATGTGATTGGTGTGTCGTTTTGAGAACTTTGTTCGTTCGCATATCGGTTTATGTGGTTCTGTGTTGATCGTATTGGAGCTTACCTTGTGAAGGTATTCTCGATTATCGTTGATCGTTCGTTGGTTATATTGGAGTTTATCATGTCGATGATATTCTCGGTTAATTTATTGGTTGATCATTGTTGGTGATCATCTGAGCGTTCGGATTTTGTGTCGATGTTTCGAGATTTGCTGCCATTGTGTTGGGCAATTGTTTCACAAATGTATCGGGCACTATTGGTTTTTAGCAGATTGGGACTTGATTGTGTAATCAGGCAAACAAGATTTGACACGGATAGATTATTTCATCCGCAGATGATATATTTGGTTGGGACTCATGGAATTGTAATTGTAAGCGTATTAAGGCTTTACAGTGAAGTCACCTGCTAGTACCTCAGGAGATCGTCGACTTGCCGCATATGTAAGTGTACTATTTTGGTTATTCGTTAATAATGATGATCGATAGTTATCGTGATGGTTTCGGAATATTTTGGTTGAACGGTTTGTTTGTTTTTCTATGACGGATTGCAAGTTTCGAGGACGAAACTTATTTTAAGTGGTGTAGTATGTAATATCAGAAATTTCTACTACTATTGTTTAATGTTATTTTATCCAATTTATGTTCTACAGGGTGGAATCTGTACGGTATAGATAAAATAAATGAAGGACTGAGACATCTGTATTGGTATAATTGTCGTACTTGGTCGACAATTGCAGTTGAGGATATTGTGTACCGTATGAGAATATTATTAAAAGGAGTATGTGTATTCAGTATGTCGTGTATGTGTATATAGTATGTTGAGACGTTGGACAAGAATAGTTGAAAATAGCTAAGTATAGCCTGATTAGCGCACGCTAATATTCAATCTTAGCGCACGCTATCGTGCAGGTTTAGCGCACGCTAAAGGTAAAGGATAGCGCACGCTAGTACAGACCAGATCAGAAGGAATCTACGTGTGGACCCGGCCACTTTCGGCGCATGTTCCGATAAGGTCAACGGATGTTTGTTATGAAGGATTAGCGCACACTAATGCATATTGTTAGCGCACGCTAATTAGATTGGGCTAAAGGAATCTTATCCTTGTCTGATGCTTTCGGCATGTGGGACACAGGCATCTTCAGGGAAGGTGCAAATTGTCAAGTCAATGGCGATTAGCGCATGCTAATGTGGAAGATTAGCGCACGCTAATGGTGTATTACTGTAGCAGGTCAACAACTGTATTTACGTAGGTTAGTGCATGGATATTACGTACGTAAGCTGATATGCGAAGCACGGCAGTAGCCTATGGACTGCACGATAGCGCACGCTATCAAGGAAGGATAACGCACGCTAGGGCTGTAGCGCACGCTATACATAAGGTTTAGCGCACGTCAGTAATATGCTTTATAAAAGGGGGCAGACAGGTGTTAAGAGGCATTTCGTCCATTTCTTTCCTTTCACTTGATAGAGAGAGCCTTGGGAGGATGTTTGAAGTTCTGAAACACTGAGAGATGATCCTCTTTAACAAGATTAAGATGGAAAGCATAGATTAAAGCATTGTTCTTGAAATTATTTATGATTCTTTGAATGGAGTTCATAGAGAGAGTTTTGAGGTTCCAAATACTGGATTATGATGGAGTTGATCGTCCTTATCAACTTTTGGAGCTCGAAATCGATTGGAAATGGATTCAACCTTGAGAATCAACGCATTTCATCGAAGAGGTTATTACTCTTCACTTTGGGATTTTGCTTTGGATTGTATATGATGTCCTTGAGTTGATAATCGTCATGTATATGAGTTAACAAGTATGAACATGAGATTGGTTACCGAGTTATGTTGATGTTATTGTTGATATGCGGGTATTGATATGATTCGAATGGTTTCGAATTGTGTTGTTTATCTTCAAAGAGATATGTTGGCTAATGTCTTCCTTCAATTCGGGTCTTTGATGTTGTTGTTATTGGTTTCTTCATATGATGGTGAACATGGCGATGATTATGAATTCTTGGTATTCATATGTTGATATTGAGGAAGAAGATGATATATGAATATATGAGTTGGATGATTGTTTATATGTTAAAGGATATCGGATTTCGTTGTTTTGATAGCTATGAACATGGTTTTGAAATCACTTAGTGTTCTTGATAATCGCCATATGTCGATCGGTATCTGAAATGCATGCAACTGCATGTCATTAGCACATGCTAGTGTTACTAGCTAGCGCACGCTAACGGAAGCGACTTAGCGCATGCTACGTTAAGTGATTAACGTGCGCTAAGTCAACAGACAATGTAATATATCCTGTTTCGGTTATGAATTCGTGATCATATAAGTTGGATTGATCAGACTAGTGGTTAATCGAGATATTGTTGAGCCGTTGGGTTTGTGAATTGGTTTTATTGAGTGTTGATTGTTATCGAACTTGTTGTTTATCAATTATTGTAATAGGTTGAGATTATTGATCGGTGATTGGAACCTTGCTTTGCGGGTGTGTTCAAAAATGTTCGTGAATTGCATTAATCGGGGCCGAGGAACTTGTAGACGACGACAAGGAATTGGTAACGGCTTCATCGATATCGAGGCAAGTTATTACTTGCTCAGTTTATAATATTTAATGAATAGTTTCCGTTTCATTTGTTTATAACTCGTATAGCAATGTTTATTATCGTAATCATAGGGGATTCGGGATTATAAGTTGTATTCGAGTTTTGGGAATTAAATCATAATGTATATGATTTACATGTGTTGTTGGTAATCGAGGATACATTGTGGTATAGACGAAGACATGAATTATCTACCGTCCGTGACAGTTTGGATCATCGAATATTCAGAATAATGGTTGGTGATGGTTTAGATATCTAGATTGCTCCCGAAGGACTCGGAGCAAGTATTTTAATCATTTTTGTCATTTCTGTCGATCATGTCGTGATACATTCGTGTATCGTTGTTGTCATGCATTTGTGCATTGTTGTCGTGCATTGTGTACTGTTTTTTTGTGCAGTTGTGCATTGTTGATTGTCCACCATGCGTTGGTCCGACGGGATCAATATGGGATATCTATAGCTGTGTGCGCTGGATCATTGGACAGGTATTTCCATCATGCGTTGGTCCGACGGGATCATCATGGGAATCTATAGCTATGTGCGCTGGATCGTTGGATTACCGTGTGTTGTTGTTGTGCATATGTATATTATGGGTTGCCATAAGTATACATTGATGTTATTGATGTGAGCATATTGACATTGTCATATGAGTATGCATTTGTAGGTCTTGTGTTAGGACAGTGTCCATATGATGAATTGATCTGATATCGGATTAAACTGACGTGATTGTCGTGATATTTCGTATCTTGAGGTACGTTCTGTGTTTCCTTTGGTAATTGTATTTTGATGGACAATTGATTATCGTGTTGAGATGTGATGATGTTACCGATGGATTGGGTTGGACAGAGTTAGTAGATTTCATAACAGTGAGTTATGATAATGTTTTGAGAACCTTGGGTTTTGTTGAGATACAATACATATATTTCGGTATGAGCTTACTGTGTCGTTGAAAGGATACGGGATGTGAACTTTGGTAATTATTATCACGAGTTGGTAAAGTTATGGCGGTAAGATTACATTGGTCGTATTCTTGCTTAGTATTTTCATTGGTACGTAATTATTGATGTGATGTGATCATTATCATTGTTGGGTATTATGGCTGACCCCATCGTGGGCTTTCTTTTTAGGTTCTTGGAATATCAAGCTTGTAGCAGTCGTGGAGCGATGAGCTTCCCGGAGGATACTGGATAAGACTTGTATTTGTGCATTGAGTTTCCTGATCAGTTGTTGTCTTCCGCTGCTTGAGTATTTTTAGTTGTTTGGCTTTTCCGCTGCGTGATTATGTTTAAATGGCCTTTTGGTATCTGGTAACGTCTGAACATTTATTTAAGGGATGGAGATCGGGAAGCTCAGGAAAATTGATCAAAGCCATGAAAGCAGTTAAACTGCTAAAGCAGGGTTGTTACGGATTTTGGTGTTATGCCATGAAGAAAGAGGAAGGAGTCGAACTCACATCTATTCCAGTGGTAAACGAATTCCAAAACGTATTCCCTGAGGAACTACCCAGGTTACCTCCGCAGAGAGAAGTAGAATTTAGTATCGAATTGGAGCCTGGAGCTGCACCTATTTCTAGAGCACCATACCGTATGGCGCCAACCGAGATGTATGAACTAAAGAAGCAGCTTGAGGAATTATTGTAGAAGGGTTACATTCAACCTAGCGTCTCTCCTTGGGGAGCACTTTGACAATCATTTTCTAAACTATTTTGTCGGTACGTGTAAGCGAGAACTTAACGTATGTTTTCAAACTGTTGAGTCTTGGCATTTCGGGACTTATGGTTTCAAATGAGATATTTACGATGGTTTTGATAAACAGTTTTTATATTGTCTTCAAATGTTTTAAAATATAGTACCATCGTTCGCCTCTTAGGCGTTTGTAAATGTTTGTAAATCTTTCTTTCAGCCTTGTGGGTTCCATCTCGGGGCCCACGGCACTGTAATATTCCCGGTCGGATCTGGGGGTATTACAGAATATGGTATCGGAACTTAGGTTGTGAAAACCTAGGCAGTCGGGTCGAGTTGGGTCGTGTTTTTTTCGCGTCATTCGAGTTGTCGATTTGACAAATACTAGAGCCCTAGATTTTTGTTGTTCACTTGGGCTTGTGTGTTATGTGATAAACCAGTGTGGTACTGGGGTTGTTGTAAACTTTTGCGAACAGTGTTAATATGTTTCTTTAGATAGAGCTGTGTTGTGTTCTCGAGTTGAAAGTTTGCAAAATGTGTGTTTTGTAAATGTCTGTGTCGAGTATTTTCTAGAGTTTGACATGTGCCAGTATCACGGGGAATGGTCGGCTTCACGATCTGTAAGTATTTGGATTTTTAAATTGCATTGAGATTTGTTGCCATTCTAAGTTGATATCCTTTGAGATTCAGCAGAATATTATGCGTTACAGTATAAGGTGACAGAATTGGGACATGATTGATGATCTTGAGAAGTTATGATTTTGGAAATCAATATGTCGGTTAAATTTTGGAAATGGAGTAGTGTGTTCGGGGGAAGAACTGTGGATTGTTGAGAAGAACATGTAGTCATGTTAGTTAATTTTGTGATATATGAAACTGTTTTCGAGCATTTGAAAATGATACTTTTCAAAATGAATGTTTCACGGATGTTTTACGGAGAATGATTTTTGCCATCGATTTTGAAATAGTTTTGTAACTCAGGACTTGGAGTCCGAAAAGGGTTTTCTACTTTTTAAACTTTTTGTAATGCGGAACGAGATACAGGCTGAAACCCTAATGTTTCAAAAGGCTTTTCTGTTTCCTAAAACTCCCTTGTAAAACACTTTACCAATCGTTTATCTACTTTATTACTCCCTTTCGGGGTTTTGATTTATTTGTCCAAATGAAACTTCTCGGGAAGTCTTTCGTTGCGTTTGATTTTTCGATTATTCAATGTTTTATCATAGCATAGTTGAGATGATCCAGAATGGGTTAATGGTCGACCTTGCTAGTCATATGTGGAAAAGGAGTTTTTATCGGAGTCTATATATTGAGATTTTAGAACACTATCGTGTGGTTTTCCGATGGAATGTCAGTGGATTTGGTGACAAGCCGAACTAGTATACATGAGTATGGGTGTGGTCAATCATTTGCATAATTTCATTTATTTAATTGTGTGTATTCGAAAAGAATTTTCATCGAGAACTTGACACAGTGAGCCGGTTTAACTTTTCGAAAATTGATTTCGTGATCTTACGAAAATTTATGTTTTGAATTTTGAAATTCTTGAAAGAACTTTCGAAAATTTGTCTTCTTCACAAGATTACATGATTTCAAACTGGTTTTGAAAATGTGACTGATATATATGCGCATTTAGTGCATAGTGCATATCATGGTGAAGTTATGAGTGTGACTCACAAACTGGATAAGACATCAGTATGGAACGATGAAAAGAGATTCAAACTTCGGTATGGTAGTTTGGTTATCCAGGGATGATTGGTTGATTTATCGGATAAGAAGAATATGCTGCGTATTGTAGATTCGGGTACAGAATATGATTTTGGAACTTTAGATTTTGTGAAACCGGGACATATGTGCTATGTGATTCCATTGGTACGGTAGTAGCGTGATTTTACCATAGTGATTTTTGAATGATTTCTTTGTAAGTGTAGAATTGGGGATGGTGACCCCATGCTGGTTGTTTTGGATATTGAGTAGTCGTTCCCACTCCATGTATGATTAGATATGTTCGTCGGTTTGTGATAGGTTGTTTGTATGCTGAGGAGTATGTTCAACTAGTCAGGTATGTTTATTGAGATCCACTGTATGTGATTGGTGTGACGTTTTGAGAACTTTGTTCGTTCGCATATCGGTTTCTGTGGTTCTGTGTTGATCGTATTGGAGCTTACCTTGTGAAGGTATTCTCGATTATCGTTGATTGTTCATTGGTTATATTGGAGTTTATCATGTCGATGATATTCTCGGTTAATTTATTGGTTGATCATTGTTGGTGATCATCTGAGCGTTCGGATTTTGTGTCGATGTTCCGGGATTTGTTGCCATTTTGTTGGGTAATTGTTTCACAGATGTATCGGGCACTATTGGTTTTTAGCAGATTGGGACTTGATTGTGAATCAGGCAAACAAGATTTGACACGGATATATTATTTCATCCGCAGATGATATATTTGGTTGGGACTCATGGAATTGTGATTGTAAGCGTATTAAGGCTTTACATTGAAGTCACTTGCTAGTACCTCAGGAAATCGTCGACTTGGCGCATATGTAAGTGTACTATTTTGGTTATTCGTTAATAATGATGATTGATAGTTGTTGTGATGGTTTCGGAATATTTTGGTTGAACGGTTTGTTTGTTTTTCTATGACGGATTGCAAGTTTCGAGGACGAAACTTATTTTAAGTGGTGTAGTATGTAATATCCGGAATTTCTACTACTATTGTTTAATGTTATTTTATCCGAGTTATGTTGTACAGCGTGGAATCTGACGGTATGGATAATATAAATGAAGCACTGAGACATCTGTATTGGTATAATTGTCGTACTTGGTGGACAATTGCAGTTGAGGATATTGTGTACCGTATGAGAATATTATTGGAAGGAGTATGTGTATTCAGTATGCCGTGTATGTGTATATAGTATGTTGAGACGTTGGACAAGAATAGCTGAAAATGGCTAAGTATAGCCTCATTAGCGCACGCTAAAATTCAATCTTAGCGCACACTATTGTGCAGGTTTAGCGCACGCTAAAGGTAAAGGATAGCGTATGCTAGTACAGATTAGATCAGAAAGAATCTATGTGTGGACCCGGCCACTTTCGGCGCATGTTGCGACAAGGTCAACAGATGTTTGTTATGAAGGATTAGCGCACGCTAATGCATATTGTTAGCGCACGCTAATCAGATCGGGCCAAAGGAATCTTATCCTTGTCAGATGCTTTCGGCATGTGGGACACAAGCATCTTTAGGGAAGGTGCATATTGTCAGGTCAACGGCGATTAGCGCACGCTAATGTGGAAGATTAGCGCACGCTAATGGTGTATTACTGTAGCAGGTCAACGACTGTATTTACGTAGGTTATTGCATGGATATTACGTACGTAAGATGATATGTGAAGCAAGGCAGTAGCCTATGGACTGCCCGATAGCGCACGCTATCAAGGAAGGATAGCACACGCTAGGGCTGTAGCGCACGCTATATAAAAGGTTTAGCGCACGTTAGTAATATGCTTTATAAAAGGGGGCATACAGGTGTTAAGAGGCATTTCGTCAATTTCTTTCCTTTCGATCGATAGAGAGAGCCTTAGGAGGATGTTTGAAGTTTCTAAACACTAAGAGATGATCCTCTCTAACAAGATTAAGATGGAAAGCATAGATTAAAGCTTTGTTCTTGAAATTATTGATGATTCTTCCAATGGAGTTCATAGAGAGAGTTTTGAGGTTCCAAATACTGGATTATGATGAAGTTGATCGTCCTTATCAACCTTTGGAGCTTGGAAACGATTGGAAATGGATTCAACCTTGAGAATCAACGCATTTCATCGAATAGGTAATTACTCTTCACTTTGGGATTTCGTTTTGGATTGTATATGATGTCCTTGAGTTGATAATCGTCATGTATATGAGTTAACAAGTATGAACATGAGATTGGTTATCGAGTTATGTTGATGTTATTGCTGATATACGGGTATTGATACGATTCGAATGGTTTCGAATTGTGTTGTTTATCTTCAAAGAGATATGTTGGCTAATGTCTTCCTTCAATTAGAGTCTTTGATGTTGTTGTTATTAGTTTCTTCATATGATGGTGAACATGGCGATGATTATGAGTTCTTGGTATTCATATGTTGATATTGAGGAAGAAGATGATATATGAATATATGAGTTGGATAATTGTTTATATGTTAAAGGATATCAGATTTCGTTGTTTTGATAGCTATGAACATGGTTTCGAAATCATTTAGTGTTCTTGATAATCGCCATATGTCGATCGGTATCTGAAATGCATGCAACTGCCTGTCATTAGCGCACGCTAACAGAAGCGACTTAGCGCATGCTACGTTAAGTGATTAACGTGCGCTAAGTCAACAGACAATGTAATATATCCTGTTTTGGTTATGAATTCGTGATCGTATAAGTTGGATTGATCAGACTAGTGGTTAATCGAGATATTATTGAGCCGTTGGGTTTATGAATTGGTTTTATTGAGTGCTGATTGTTATCGAACTTGTTGTTTATCAATTATTGTAATAGGTTGAGATTATTGAATGGTGATTGGAACCTTGCTTTGCGGTTATGTTCAAGAATGTTCGCGAATTACATTGATCAGGGCTGAGGAACTTGTAGACGTCAACAAGGAATTGGTAATGGCTTCATCGGTATCGAGGCAAGTTATTACTTGCTCAGTTTATAATATTTAATGAATAGTTTCCGTTTCATTCGTTTATAACTAGTATAGCAATGTTTATAATCGTAATCACAGGGGATTAGGGATTATAAGTTCTATTCGAGTTTTGGGAATTAAATCATAATGTATATGATTTACATTTGTTGTTGGTAATCGAGGATACATTGTGGTATAGACGAAGACATGAATTATCTATAGTTCGTGACATTTTGGATCATCGAATATTCAGAATAATGGTTGGTGATGGTTTAGATATCGAGATTGCTATCGAAGTACTCGGAGCATGTATTTTAATCATTTTTGTCACTTGCGTTGATCATGTCGTGATACATTCATGTATCGTTGTTGTGCTGCATTTGTGCATTGTTGTCGTGCATTGTGTACTGTTTTTTTTGTGCAGTTGTGCATTGTTGATTGTCCACCATGCGTTGGTCCGACGGGATCAACATGGGATATCTATAGCTGCGTGTGCGGGATCATTGGACAGGTATTTCCGCCATGCGTTGGTACGACGGGATCATTATGGGAATCTATAGCTATGTGCGATGGATCGTTAAATTACCATGTGTTGTTGTTGTGCATATGTATATTACGGGTTGCCATAAGTATACATTGATGTTATTGATGTGAGCATATTGACGTTGTCATATGAGTATGCATTTGTAGGTCTTGTTTTAGGACTGTGTCCGTATGATGAATTGATCTGATCTCGGATTAAACTGACCTAATTGTCGTGATATTTCGTATCTTGAGGTACGTTCTGTGTTTCCTTTGGTAATTGTATTTTGATGGACAACTGATTATCGTGTTGAGATGTGATGATGTTACCGATGGATTGGGTTGGACAGAGTTAGTAGATTTCATAACAGTGAGTTATGTTAATATTTTGAGAACCTTGGGTATTGTTGAGATACAATACAGATATTTCGGTATGAGCTTATTGTGTCGTTTAAAGGATATGAGATGTGAACTTTGGTAATTATTATCACGAGTTGGTAAAGTTATGGCGGTAAGGTTACATTGGTCGTATTCTTGCTTAGTATTTTCATTGGTACGTAATTATTGATGTGATGTGATCATTATCATTGTTGGGTATTATGGCTGACCCCATATTGGGCTTTCTTTTTAGGTTCTTGGAATATCAAGCTTGTAGCAGTCGTGGAGCGATGAGCTTTCCGGAGGATACTGGCTAAGACTTATATTTGTGCATTGAGTTTCCTGACCAGTTGTTGTCTTCCGCTGCTAGAGTATTTTTAGTTGTTTGGCTTTTCCACTGCGTGATTATGTTTAAATGGCCTTTTGGTATCTGGTAACTTAGGTTACTTTGGCAATCGTTTTCTAAACTATTTTATCGGTACGTGTAAGCGAGAGCTTAACGTATGTTTTCAAACTGTTGAGTCTTGGCATTTCGGAACTTGTGGTTTCAAATGAGATATTTACGACGGTTTTGATAAACAATTTTTATATTGTCATCAAATGTTTTAAAAGATAGTACCGTCATTCGAATCTTAGGCGTTTGTAAATCTTTGTAAATATTTCTCTCAGCCTTGTGGGTTCCATCTCGGGGCCCACGGCGCTGTAATATTTTCGGTCGGATCTGGGGGTGTTACAGAATATGGTATCGGAGCTTAGGTTGTGAAAACCTAGGCAGTCGGGTCGAGTTGGGTCGTGTTTTTTCGCGTCATTCGAGTTGTCGATTTGACAAATACTAGAGCCCTAGATTTTTGTTGTTCACTTGGGCTTGTGTGTTATGTGATAAACTAGTGTGGTACTGGGGTTGTTGTAAACTTTTCCGAACAGTGTTAACATGTTTCTTTAGATAGAGCTGTGTTGTGTTCTCGAGTTGAACTGAGTTTACAAAATGTGTGTTTTGTAAATTGCATTGAGATTTGTTGCCATTCTAAGTTGATATGCTTTGAGATTCAGCATATTATGCATTACAGTATAAGGTGACAGAATTTGGACAGAATTGATGATCTTGAGAAGTTATGATTTTGGAAAATCAATATGTCGGTTAAATTTTGGAAACGAAGTAGTGTGTTCGGGAGAAGAACTATGGATTGTTGAGAAGAACATGTAGTCATGTTAGTTCATCTTGTGATATATGAAACTGTTTTCGAGCATTTGAAAATGATACTTTTCAGAATGAATGTTTCACGGATGTTTTACAGAGAATGATTTTTGGGCCGAGGCCCAATAGATTTTGAAATAGTTTTGTAACTCAGGACTTGGAGTCCGAAAAGGGTTTTCTACTTTTTAAACTTCTTGTAATACGGAACGAGATACGGGCTGAAACCCTAATGTTTCAAAAGGTTTTTCTGTTTCCTAAAACTCCCAAGATTTGTAAAACACTTTACCAATCGTTTATCTACTTTATTACTCCCTTTCGGGGTTTTGATTTATTTGTCCAAATGAAACTTCTCGGGGAGTATTTCGTTGCGCTTGATTTGTCGATTATTCAATGTTTTCTCATAGCATAGTTGGGATGATCCAGGATGGGTTAATGGTCGACCTTGCGAGTCATATGTGGAAAAGGAGTTTTTATCGGAGTCGATATATTGATATTTTAGAACTCTATCGTGTGGTTGTCCGATGGAATGTCAGTGGATTTGGTGACAAGCCGAACTAGTATACAGGAGTATGGGTGTGGTCAATCATTTGCATAATTTCATTTATTTAATCATGTGTATTCGAAAAGAATTTTCATTGAGAAGTTGCCACAGTGAGCCAGTTTAACTTTTCGAAAATTGATTTCGTGATCTTACGAAAATTTATGTTTCGAATTTTGAAATTCTTGAAAGAACTTTCGAAAATTTGTCTTCTTGACAAGATTACATGATTTCAAACTGGTTTTGAAAATGTGACTGATATACACACGCATTTAGTGCATAGTGCATATCATGGTGAAGTTATGAGTGTGACTCACAAACTGGATAAGACATTAGTATGGAACGATGAAAAGAGATTCGAACTTCGGTATGGTAGTTTGGTTATCCAGGGATGATCGGTTGATTTATCTGATAAGAAGAATATGTTGCGTATTGTAGATTCGGGTACAGAATATGATTTTGGAACTTTGGATTTTGTGAATCCGGGACATATGTGCTATGTGATTCCATTGGTACGGTAGTAGCATGATTTTACCATAGTAATTTTTGAATGATTTCTTTGTAAGTGTAGATTTGGGGATGGTGACCCCATGCTGGTTGTTTTGGATATTGAGTAGTCATTCACACTCCATGTATGATTGGATATGTTCGTCGGTTTGTGATTGGTTGTTTGTATGCTGAGGAGTATGTTCACCAGTCGGGTATGTTTATTGAGATCCACTGTATGTGATTGGTGTGTTGTTTTGAGAACTTTGTTCGTTCGCATATCGGTTTCTGTGGTTTTGTGTTGATCGTATTGGAGCTTACCTTGTGAAGGTATTCTCGATTATCGTTGATTGTTCATTGGTTATATTGGAGTTTATCATGTCGATGATATTCTTGGTTAATTTATTGGTTGATCATTGTTGGTGATCATCTGAGTGTTCGGATTTTGTGTCGAATATTTCGGGATTTGTTGCCATTGTGTTGGGTAATTGTTTCACAGATGTATCGGGCACTATTGGTTTTTAGCAGATTGGGAATTGATTGTGTAATCAGGCAAACAAGATTTCACACGGATATATTATTTCATCCGCAGATGATATATTTGGTTGGGACTCATGGAATTGTGATTGTAAGCGTATTAAGGCTTTACAGTGAAGTCACTTGCTAGTACCTCAGGAGATCGTCGACTTGGCGCATATGTAAGTGTATTGTTTTGGTTATTCGTTAATAATGATGATCGATAGTTGTCGTGATGGTTTCAGAATATTTTGGTTGAACGGTTTGTTTGTTTTTCTATGACGGATTGCAAGTTTCGAGGACGAAACTTATTTTAAGTGGTGTAGTATGTAATATCCGGAATTTCAACTACTATTGTTTAATGTTATTTTATTCGAGTTATGTTGTACAGCGTGGAATCTGTACGGTATGGATAGAATAAATGAAGGACTGAGACATCTGTATTGGTATAATTATCGTACTTGATCGACAATTGCATTTGAGGATATTGTGTACCGTATGAGAATATTATTGGAAGGAGTATGTGTATTCAGTATGTCGTGTATGTGTATATAGTATGTTGAGACGTTGGACAAGAATAGCTGAAAATCGCTAAGTATAGCCTGATTAGCGCACGCTAATATTCAATCTTAGCGCACGCTATTGTGCAGGTTTAGCGCACGCTAAAGGTAAAGGATAGCGCACGCTAGTACAGACCAGATCAGAAGGAATCTACGTGTGGACCCGGCCACTTTCGGCGCATGTTGCGACAAGGTCAACGGATGTTTGTTATGAAGGATTAGCGCACGCTAATCAGATCGGGCCAAAGGAATCTTATCCTTGTCAGATACTTTCGGCATATGGGACACAGGCATCTCCGGGGAAGGTGCAGATTGTCAGGTCAACGGCGATTAGCGCACGCTAATGTGGAAGATTAGCGCACGCTAATGGTGTATTACCGTAGCAGGTCAACGACTGTATTTACGTGGGTTATTGCATGGATATTTACGAAGCAAGGCAGTAGCCTATGGACTGCCCGATAGCGCACGCTATCAAGGAAGGATAGCGCATGCTAGGGCTGTAGCGCACGCTATACAAAAGGTTTAGCGCACGTTAGTAATATGCTTTATAAAAGGGGGCAGACAGGTGTTAAGAGGCATTTCGTCAATTTCTTTCCTTTCACTCGATAGAGAGAGAGCCTTGGGAGGATGTTTGAAGTTCCTAAATACTGAGAGATGATCCTCTCTAACAAGATTAAGATGGAAAGCATAAATTAAAGCTTTGTTCTTGAAATTATAGATGATTCTTGGAATATCAAGCTTGTAGCGGTCGTGGAGCGATGAGCTTCCCGGAGGATACTGGCTAAGACATGTATTTGTGCATTGAGTTTCCTGATCAGTTGTTGTCTTCCGCTGCTAGAGTATTTTTAGTTGTTTGTCTTTTCCGCTGCGTGATTATGTTTAAATGTCCTTTTGGTATCTAGTAACTTAGGTTACTTTGGCAATCGTTTTCTAAACTATTTTGTCGGTACATGTAAGCGAGAGCTTAACGTATGTTTTCAAACTGTTGAGTCTTGGCATTTCGGGCCTTGTGGTTTCAAATGAGATATTTACGACGATTTTGATAAACAGTTTTTATATAGTCTTCAAATGTTTTAAAAGATAGTACCGTCGTTCGCCTCTTAGGCGTTTGTAAATGTTTGTAAATCTTTATTTCAGCCTTGTGGGTTCTATCTCGGGCCCCACAGCGCTGTGATATACCCGGTCGGATCTGGGGGTGTTATAAAAATCATTTTCCATAAAACATCCGTGAAACACTCATTTTGAAAAGTATCATTTTCAAATGCTCAAAAACAGTTTCATATATCTCAAAATGAACTAACATGACTACATGTTTTCCTCATCAATCCACAATATTTCTCCCAAATGCACAACTGCGTTCCAAAATTTAATCGACATATTGATTTCCAAAATCATAACTTCTCAAGATCATCAATCCTGTCCCAACTCTGTCACCTCATACTGTAACGCATAATATTCCACTGAATCTCAAAGCATATCAACTTAGATCGACAATAAATCTCAATGCAATTCAAAAATCCAAATACTTACAGATCGTGAAGCTGACGATTCCCCATGATACTGGCACATGTCTCAACTCTAGAAAGTACTCGACACAAATATTTTCAAAAGACACATTTTGCAAGCTCAGTTCAACTCGAAGACACAACACAGCTCTATCTGAAGAAACACGTTAGTATCATTTAGAAAAATTTACAACCACCCCAGTACCACACTGGTAAATCACATAACGCACAAGCCTAAGTGAATAACAAAAATCTAGGGTTCTAGTATTAGTCAATCGACAACTCGAATGACGCGATGAAACACGACCCAACTCGACCCTACTGCCTAGGTTTTCTCGACCTAAGCTCTGATACCATATTCTGTAACACCCCTAGAGCCATCCAGGAATACTACAGCGCCGTGGGCCCCGACATGGTACCCACAAGGCTAAAAGACATTTTCGCAAAAATTTACAAACGCCCAAGAGGCTAATGACGGTACTATCTTTTAGAAACATTCAAAAACTTTACAAAACCTGTTTAACAAAACTGTCGTAAAATCTTATTTGAAATTACAAGGCCCATAATGCCAAAACTCAATAGTTTAAAAAACATACGTTAAGCTATCGCGTACACATACCGACAAAATAGTGTAAAAAAACATTTTCAAAGTAACTTAAGTTACCAGATACCAAAAGGCCATTTAAAAATACTCACGCAACGGAAAAGACAAACAATTAAAAATACTCTAGCAGTGAAATACAACAACTGATCAGTAAACTCAATACACAAATACACGCCCTAGCCAGTATCCTCCGGGAAGCTCATCTCTTCACGACCGCTACAAGCTTGATATTCCAAGAACCTAAAAAGAAAGCCCATGACGGGGTCAGCCATAATATCCAACAATGATAACGATCACATCGCGTCAATAATTACATACCAATGAAAATACTAAGTAAGAATACGACCAATGTAATCTTACCACCGTAACTTTACTTACTCGAATAATCCTCATCAAAATAACCATTATCAAATTTCACATCTCGTAATCTTGATTAACCAAAAAACTCAAACATAACATATGTATCGTTCCTTAAACATTACTCAAGATTCTAAAAATATCATCACTAACTCGCTATACGGTAACATACCAGCTCTGACCAGTTCAATTCATCGGATAACATCATCAAATCCCAACACGGTAATCAATTATCCATTAAAAGACAAATACCAAAAGAAATACGGAACATACCTCAAGATATGTAATGCCACGACAATCATGTCAGTATAATCCGAGATCAGATCAATACCACATACGGACATGGTCCTAACACAAGATCTACAAATGCATACTCACATGACAACATCAACATGCCCACGATAACAACAACAATGTATACTTATGGATGACCCATAATATACGTATGCACAACAACAACACATGGTAATCCAACGATCCAGCGCACACAGCTATAGATTCCCATGATGATCCCGTCGGACCAACGCATGGTGGAAATACCTGTCCAACGATCCAGCACACATAGCTATAGATTCTCATGATGATCCCGTCGGACCAACGCATGGTGGACATATGACAACAATACACAACTGCACAAAACAACAATACACAATGCACGACAACAACAATACACAAATACATCACAACATGATCTACACAAAATGACAAAAATGATATATTACTTGCCCCGAGTCATTCGAGAGCAAATCTCGATGTCAAAACCATCACCAACAATTATCTTCAATATTCGACGGTCCAAAATGTCACGGACGGTAGATAATTCATGTCTTCGTCTATACCATAATGTATCCTCGACACCCAAGTATACCAATGACAAAAGTAAATCATATACATTATGATTTAAATTCTCATAATCTGAAAACAACGTAAAATCCCAAATTTCCAGTATTCACAATTATAATCATTGCTATACCAATTATAAACGAATGAAATGGAAATCATTCATTAAATATTATTAACTGAGCAAGTAATAAAACTTGCCTCAATACCGATACAACGATGAAGAAGCCGTTACCAATCCTTTGTCGTCATCTACTAGTCCCTCGGCCCTGATCAATGCAATCCACGAGCATCTTCGAACACGACCGCAAAGCGCGGTTCTAATCACCGATCAATAATCTCAACCTATTACAATAATCTATAACAAAAATTCTGGTAACAATCAATAACCGACATAACCAATCCACAACCCAACGGTTCTACAATATCTCGGTTAACCATAAGTCTGAACAATCCAACTTAAATGATCATGAATTCATAACCACAACACGATATACTACACTGTCTGTTAACATAGCGCATGTTAATCACTTAACGTAGCGTGTGCTAAGTCGCTCCAGTTAGCGTGCACTAGCCAGTAAGCTTAGCATGTGCTAATGTTGTACAGTTGCATGCTTTACAGGTACCGATCAACATATGGCGATTATCACGAACACTAAGTGATTCGAAACCATGTTCATAGCTATCAAAACAACGAAATCCGATATCCATTAACATATAAACAATCATCCAACTCATAATCTAAGTCATAAATTCATATATCATCTTCTTCCTCAATATCAACATTATGAATACTGTTGTGCGGCGATTAATACGCCTAGACGGCGATCGGCATAAGGCTGAGCGACCGAGTTCGCGATCAGGTGAGCCGTGGCAGACTTGCCAACTGAAGGTACCAGATCATCTCTGAGCCTCTAGCGATCGACGTCCTGGAGCGATCGTCTCTTGGCACCTAGCGACCGACTCTAGTGCCCGACCGGGGACGACCGCCCTATGCCACATATAGAACCAACATCTGTCAAAGTCCACGGAGATCAAATCTCGGGAGGGAGGCCCACGTGCAGATCCAAAAAAGGCGCCGCGTATTAATCTTATTCTAGTCCTTCAGTGGCTGACAGTGACAGGGACGGCCTCACCAACCGACGGACCCGCCGAAAGGTACTAGGAAGGATCTCCCAAGACAGCGACAGGAGACGCATGTTGTCTCCCCATTGGATCACACAGCTGGCTGCCTGCAGCAGCCGCGGACTTTAAAGAAACCGTCCATGTGCTAAAGACGATCGCCCGCTTATTATAATATAAGAAAGGCGATCGCCCGTTCGGAATAAGGACATCCCAACTATTTCTATTTCTATAAATAGAGGACTTAGCATTTGGGAAAGGACACGGGATAAAAGAGAGGAGAAAATCCTAACAAAAAGATCAAAAGAGATAACAAGTCGGTGGACCAGTCGATCGACAGAGAAATCCGCACTACATCCCATCTCCATTAAAAGAACTCACCAAGCTTCACCTCTGGTTCTTCCGGCAATCTACTGCACTCAAAAGCTAGATAACTAGGGTCTTCACACTCATTGTAATTGTGCTCTAACATTAATACTTGTACTCCCACGTATTTCGTATTAATAACATCTCGCGAGAGCATTCAAACCCGGGACTAACAACCCCGACAAATCTTGTGTTATTTACATTCCCACGAACGTGTTCTCGCATTTTGTTTGTTACTCTACCATTCCAGCATATTATCTCCGGATAATATTTTGGGTAACAACAATTGGCGCTAGAAGGAGGGCCCGTTTTTAACCTTTAATTTCTTCCCAACCATTCGAAGAGCACCCACTGTTCTCTGAACATGTACTTGAAGAAACACTCACTGTTCTTCAAAGAAAAACCTTCTGAAGCATGACGTCTGCCACCACCTCAAAGAGAGCCATTTTACGATCAGTCGGACGTCTTATTCCGGCCCAAACCGAGTCCCAACCGGCGGCGGAAGACAGCCACGGCGACGCCAGACTCTCACTCCCACCCCCGAGGGATGGCCCCAGCCTCTCACTCGATCAATTTCAAACCGCGGAAGAGATCAATGAGGCCATGGCCATCATATGGGAGCGATGGAGGGCCTGCAACGCGCCCACTGTCACCCCATCGGCCATCCGCCGTGCGGGCATGCGAAAGCTCAAAGGGCTATATCTCGAGCGATCGACAGAAAAGCCCGAATCGCAAGAAAAGGTGCTCACAAGGCGGGACGGATCTGTCTTCAGCCGTCTAGGAAGTGGTCCTTCATGGCGACCTGGGAATTCTGGCCCCATCCATGAAACATCGGAGTCCAAATCCATCACCACGAGTTCGGCATACCCGACTCCCAAAAAACAGGCCGGCCATCGGGCTCCCACTCCCCCAAGAATCAATCTCGGCGACAGGGACCTCGTCGCCTACAGCGGAGACAGGAGATCGGTACATGATCGCCTCAGCTCCCGCTCCGAGAGCTAGACCGCGAGCAGCCAGGCTACGGCGATGGCCGCGATGCAGCGCCAGCTCGACGAAATGAAATCGCTCCTAGAAACTGGGGCAAGCGCAAAAAGAAAGGTCGCCGGACCTAGTGAGCCGCTCGCAGTCCAGATCGAGATGGACCCCATGCAACCAAAGATTTCCCCTCCTCAAACACCTCTGTATGAGGGGAGGTCAGATCCCAAGACTCACTTGAGCAAGTTCCGGATCTACATGACGGGATGCGGGGCATCGGACGCGAAAAAATGTCGGATGTTCCCATTAACATTGGGCAATCTGGCCCATAGGTGGTACATCTCATTGCCACCGCGCTCAATCAACTGTTTCGAGAAGCTGGCAAACGATTTCACGTCGTACTTTGCCGCCAAGGTCGCTCGGCCCGAAGGTCCCCACTGCATGATGAAAATCAAGCAGGGGAAGGACGAGCCCGATGCAGACTACATTGACCGGGTGGACGAGATAGTCCTCACGGGCGAGCCCATCAGCGACGAGCTCGCCCTCTATTCAGTCCTGGGGGAATTCTACGGTCATTCACCCATGTTTTGGCATCTTACGAAGGACATCCCCCCGACCTACGCGATCTTTTGCGCCAAGGCCGCCGATTTCCTGGCCAGGTAGAGGTTGCTCACCCTTCGCCTAGGCGAGGAGACAACCGAAGAAAGGACGGCGCCATCTCCCATCCCGAATAAGGCGATTGCCAAACCCAGAAAGGCGGTCGTAAAGCCACTCGGCAAATTCAAAGCCTTTGAGGATGTGGAAGTCCACCTCCTCCGCAACCTTAATCTATCTCCGGTTCACATCTTTAACGCCATCAAGGGGCGCGAGTAGCTGAGCAAGCCAAAACTAATGAGGGACAACGGTCATCTGGACCGCAGCAAATTTTGTGCCTACCACAAAAGTCCCGGCCACAACACTAGCCAATGCCGCGACCTCCTCAGGCAGCTCTGGAGATTGTTCGAGGAAGCCAAGCTGGACAACTTGGTGACCAAGCCGGAGCCCAGGGTTGAAAGAGCCGGAGGCCGCGATCGACGACAGAACGACGACCGTTAGCCTCCCAACCCGGTCGCCAGAATCGGACAGAGTGAGCCAGAGGACTCAGACGAGTCAATCCCTCCGATTAACCCCGGTGGCTGGGTCAATATGCTCCAATCAGGAGAAGGAAATCTCGGCGGTCTTTCCCCGGTTTCCACCATGTCAAACAGAAAGCGGAAGGCCGAGCTGAGGGCTCTTTCCGGAGTCAATGTCGTGGTCCCCCCTGAGCCAACCATCTCCAGAAACACGCTCATCTCCTTCTCCAACGCTGATAGAGAGGGAGTGCAGTGCCCCAAATAGGATGCATTGGTGATCTCCGCTTGTATACTAGGGAAAACAGTTGACCGCGTGCTGGTGGACAATGGAAGTTTTTGCAACATCATATTCAAGTCCGCCATGGACCAGCTCGGCAACCTGACTAAGTTCATCAAGCCATTCCAAACCATGCTTGAAGGGTTTGGCGATAACATGGTCAAGGCCTATGGAAGGATCAAGCTCTCCGTCGAGCTAGTTTGTTGTTACAATCCTAAGGTCAAGATCACTAGGAACCTCAATTTTGTAATAATAGACAAGCCCAGCATTTATAATGGTTTCCTAGGTCGCCCCTTTATAGAAACCTTTGAGGTGGTCGCCTCATCTTTCTTTTATTGGATCAAGTTCCCCACGCCGGAGGGAAGGTCGGTACTGTAAAAGGAAACCTGCTGATGGCAAAGAAATGTTTGAGCTACTCCCGTGTCATAACTTTTCCTTTAAACATTTCTTGTACTGTTTGTAACACTGGGACAATCGAAGACCAACCAATGGAGATCGACGAGCCAAGCACCTCGAACCAACCCTGTTCAGAGGACGGCATCTCACAACGATCATCGGACGACATCGAACCGAGGATCGGATTCGATCCAAGTCTCTATGTTGATCCAAGGATCGAGTCCGGCGATCGCTCCAAACGAGAAGCAACCGTCCCCATCGAAGAGTTGGAAAGCATAATGATCTATCCAGCTCGCCCGAAACGAGTAGTGCAAATCGGCTCAAGCATCGATCCCGAGCTGAAAAATGATCTGATAAGTTTACTGCAAAAAAACATCGGAGTCTTTGCCTGGTCGCATCAAGATATGGTCGGCATCAGCCTCATGCCTGCCATTATCTGAAGATCGACCCAACAAGGAAGCCTATTCACCAGAAACGCAGGAAATTCGGCCCAGAGAAGTATGCTGCGCTCGACGCTGAAGTCAAAAAGCTGCTCGACAACAAGCTGATCGGGGTAGCCACCGACGAGCCACAGAGGGTCGCCAATGCAGTGCTCGTCAAAAAGGCGAGCAACTCCTGGAGGTTATGCATTGATTTCACCGATCTCAACGCGGCATGTCCGAAAGACCACTTTCCAATTCCTCACATTGACCACCTGGTAGATAGCACGGCGGGTTGCGAAATGATGTCGTTCATGGACGCTTTCGCCGGATATCACCAGATCCCAATGGTAGAGAAGGACGTAAAACACACGTCATTCCACACGGAGAAAGACATATACTTTTGGGTCTAAATTCCTTTCGGTCTGAAAAATGCAGGGGTGACCTACCAACGCCTAGACAATAGGATGTTCGCCGATCAAATCGGAAAGACCATGGAGGTTTACATTGACGACATCGTGGTCAAGAGCCTCAAAAAGGAAAACCACCTCCAAGACCTCGTCGAGACGTTCGCCGTCCTCGAGAAGTTCAACATGAAGCTAAACCCCAAGAAATGCAACTTCGGAGTGAGTTCCGGAAAATTCCTGGGGCACATCGTGAGCCAGAGGGGGATCGAGGCGAACCCCACAAAGATCAAGGCGATCCTCGACATGCAAGAGCCACGGAACGTCAAGCAGGTGCAACGCCTCACGGGGTGTCTGGCCGTCCTCAATCGTTTCATCTCGTGGCTCGGGGACAAAAGTAAGCCTTTCTTCGCCACCATAAGGAATAAAAAATTTTCTTGGACGAAGGAAAGTCAGATGGCGTTCGCCAAAATCCAGGAGTACCTATCTAACCCCCAAATTTTGGCAAAACCGATCCCCGGGGAGAAATTATTCCTTTACCTGGCAGCATCGGAGGTCGCGTTAAGCGCGGTATTAGTACGAGCAGAGGGACAAACCCACATGCCGATCTACTTCGTCAGTCAGGCTCTGCACGACGCGGAGACGCATTACACGCCTCTAGAGAAGCTCGCGTACGCGCTTGTCATGAGCGTTCGCAAGCTGAGAGCCTATTTCTTCGAAAACCAAGTAGAGGTTCTGACGACCCTCCCTCTAAGGCAAGTTCTGCACTGGCCAGACACCAACGGGCGACTCCTCAAGTGGTCCCTGGAGATCGCTCAATATGGTGTTACGTATGCCCCTCGCATGGCGATCAAAGGACAAGCTCTAGCGGATTTTGTGGTAGAATTAACTTTTCCACGTAGCCCGGTCCAGGTCGGCCGACCCGCTTGGAAATTATTTGTGGATGGTTCGTCAACCAGCTCACGAGCAGGGGCAGGGATTGTCCTCATCAGCCCCGATGGCCAGAGCTTAACTAATGCTGTGCGTTTCAATTTTTGAGCGACCAACAATGAGGCCGAGTATAAAGCCTTAATATGCGGGCTCGATCTATCGCTCGCTGTGGGCGTTCGTCGCCTTCACATCTTCATGGACTCCCTCTTGGTCGTGAACCAAGTCAAGGGAGAATATGAGGCACGCGGCGAACAGATGATCAGGTACCAAGAGTTGGTCGCCGAAATGTGCACCAATTTCAAGGAAGTGCTGATCGAGCAGATCCCCAGAGAGCACAACTCCCAGACCGATGCCCTATCCAAACTCGTGTCATCAGAGGGGGCAGCGAACTTCTCTAACATCTAAATCACCAAGTTGGCTAGATCGGCGATTGACAAGAGCCTGGTCGTCGCAGTCTCCGTTGCAGAAGAGAACTGGATGACTCCGTTCATTGAGTATTTGAAAAACGGAACAGTCCCCCCAGATCGGGTCAAGGCTTGCCAGCTTCAACTCCGGGCGACCACATACACCCTCTTGGACGACCAACTTTACAAGCGAGCTTTCAGCCTTCCTCTCCTCAAGTGCATTACGCCGAAGGAAGGCCAACTGGTTTTAGCTGATATCCATGACGGGGTCTGTGGAAATCACGCCGGAGGTCGAGCCCTTTTACACAAGACAACCAGGTAGGGTTTCTTTTGGACTACCTTGTGGAAGGACGCGATCGCCTACGCTCGATCTTGTCACAAGTGTCAGATAATGGGCCCAAGCATCAATATCTCCCCCTAGTAGCTCACCTCTATGTATAGCCCATGGCCGTTCGCCCAGTGGGGGCATCGACCTCATCGGCCCTTTACCGACGGCACCATCGTGGGAGTTGATTACTTCATAAAATGAGCAGAGGCCGAACCACTCAACAAGATCGGCCAAGAGCAAGTAATCAAGTTCATATGAAAAAACATCATCTGCCATTTCGGTCTACCTCAGTATATCATCTCGGAGAACGGAAAGCAGTTCGACGATCTCGAAGTCATGCAATTCTGCAAGAAATGGGGAATAAAAAAGTTGTTCTCGGTACCTTACCACCCTCAAACGAACGGGCAAGTAGAAGCTGTAAACAAGATCCTCAAACACACAATCAAGGCCAGACTCAAATCCAAGCAAGGGTGCTGGGCGAGCGATCACCCGGAAGTTTTATGGTCCTACCCAACGATGACCAGGAATTCAACCGGCAAAACCTCCTTCGCCCTTGCCTTCGGAACGGAAGTGGTGATCCCAAACGACGCAGCAAATGACGACGGACAATGACGTAGCTCGGCGAATCGATCTGGATATGCTCGAAGAACGGCGATTGACTTCGGAAATAAGGAACGCGGTCCATAAAAGGAGATGCGAAAAGTTCTTCAATGCAAAAGTCAAGGATAGACGTTTCCAAGTCGGCGACCTAGTCCTAAAGAGGATCCAGACCCACACGGGAGTATTTGGTCCAAACTAGGAAGGCCCGTTCAGGATATCCAAATGGCTAACCAAAGGAACCTACGAGCTCCAACACCCAGATGGGACTCCGGACCAATATCCTTGGAACGCCGTCCATTTAAAGAAGTACTATCAGTAGAAGTACCTTGTATTCGTTACTTGATGTACAAAGTACTTTATGAGATCTACCAATTCTCTCCCAGTGATTTGCCTCGAAATAATAAGCCAAAAATCGCTGCCCGGTTAACATCTCCGAAAGGAGGATGACTCGCGAGCGATCGCCTCTCCTTACACAATGTACACTGACGAGGATCGGCATCTAACACGACGATCCTAGGAGGAAAAGCATCGACATGGCTGTGGAGGTCGATGGAACCGATCTCTGCGGCCATGCAAGGTTCCTTTGGGCAGAGATCGCTCGCCCTTCGTTTAAATATGAGGCGGGCGTAGCCGAAGGACCCTCCAAACCATATCTGAGGACACGCTCTCCCGTCCTCAAGGTCTATCATCTAACATGGTGGACCCGGGCAATGCGACGCGTCCTTACCCCCGTCACGAGGTATGCCGTCGAGGATAGCCATCTAACATGGCGATCCGAGGCAGAAAAGTGCTAAACGGCCACGGTCACGAAGTCGATTCATCTGACGACGCCCCTTGCAAGGAGTTCGCCAGGCTAAGATCGTCCGCCCCATCACTACATTGCCAGGCAAAACGTAGCCTACGGAGGACCCTCACAATTAAGTGAGTCGCGAGAAGTTGGCCATCAGACGGAATGTCGCTCGCGCACAAGACACGATCGCCGAAGTCGGTTCCATCGGACTCACTACTGTGCATGGTTCCTCCAGGCCGAGATGGTCGGCCTTCCTCGAGAAATCTGCAAAATTGGAGAACCCCGCTAAACGATTTATTTTTGTTCCCTTACTCTCACTAAGAAAACCAAAACAAGGGGCATAGAGCGCGGGGCCATACCCACGGTCGACTTTGTGTAAGAAATTAGACCAGTATGAGTTTACCAATCGTATTATCTATTCATTTGGAGCTGCATACACGACGATCGCTCCTCAAACACGTGTGTACAATTATGCATAAGTTTCGAATAAAGGATCATACAAGTTCAGATAGACGAACACACAAGAGACTCAGAAAGACGATCATACAAACACGAAGTCGGAAAGAAGAAATCCATTTCATTTCATTATAAGGATTTACAATGACGAGTGCCCGAAGGCGGAATACACAAACGCAAAAATTACAAGTCCAAACGCAAAAATTACAAGTCCAAGCAAAAACAAAAAAGGACGGCGGACAAACTCAGGCTGCCCCTGCCTCGCCTTCGCCACCGGCCGCTGGATAGGCCCGGCCTTCGCCATCGGTCGCTGCATCGGCCTGCGCTCCCCCGCCGGCTTCAGGAACCGCCTCCCCGTCCTCCGGGGCATCTGGGTGAACGAGATTCCCGGGGATCGGGTACCAGCTCAGGTCGACGCCAAGATCCGAGAGGTCCAGGATCGGCACGGAGAAGGCGGGATGTAGAGGATGCTCCAGAGCATAAACTTTGAAGTTTTCATCCAGATGGACGACCTCAAGCCCTCCCCTCTTAGCGGCGCGGATTGAGTCAGTGAATGCCATGTAGTAGGCGAACTCGCTGACGTACTCCACGTTGAGGCAAGGATCGGCCTCGGTCGCCTCCAGCCTTCCTCGGCTCAGCGCACTGGTGTGCACCACAGGCTCGGATACCTTAGCGTGATTTTCTCCTTGGCCAAGCCAACTCGGCTGTCGGCCCAGGCGACGGTCACCTTCAGCTGATCGGCTTCCTTTTGAACGGCCGCGTGCGACCGGCGGGCATCTGTCATCTTGTCCCGCATCCGGTCGATCGTCGCCCGGGCCCGCTCAAAATCCTGCCTCGCCCGCTCAAGATCCTGACTTGACCATTTAGCCGCCTCCAAGGACTCCTTCTCCATAGCCACGAACTTGTCGGCAAACTCGGAGTACTGTTTCCGAGCAGCCTCAAGATCCACCTGAAGACGGGTAGTAGAAGGGCGCCCTTCAAAGCCCCTCACAGCTTGGGCGGCCATCGTCGCCGCCTGGAGAGATAGAGCAAAGGCCGGCTGCATCGTGTCCGCAGATCGCTGGCGGTCGATCACATCCAAATCAGTCGTCTAGGCCTTCAGCAGAGCAGAGACAGCCCGAGCGACATATTGCGGGACGTCACAAGCCTCGCGAGGAGATCGGCTCGCGAGAAAGTCCAGTACCAGGGGCGATCAATTCGGATTGATGCTACGGATCCTTTGTCAAAGAGCAGAAGAGTTAGCACATCTCCTACACAAGTGACAAAATTCAGCAAAGCAACCGAAGCTTACCTCTCGGCCTTCTCGGGGTCGCGGCCGAAGAACGGCTTCCCGCGCGCGGTCTCAGCCTCGGCAGTCGCCATGGCCTGAAGGAAAGCCGACGAGGGCGTAGGCTCCTCCACCAAGGGGACCGCGGTAAGTGGAGGCACGGCGATCGGCTGCTCACCAGCAAGGGCAGAGGCCGGGGGTTCCCTCGTCCTCTGTCGTTTGCGGTTCAGCCGGAGTCCCTCCTCCCGAGCCTCCGACTCCTCAGCGATCGGCTCCACGTGAGGCCTCGCCTCCGGGATAAGAGGAAGCGCCACTGGGGGAACTCGACTCGATTTCTTCTGGCGCAGACGACTCATAACTCCAAGGTTCGACAAGGAGATCTCTGGCGGGGGCTCCAAGAAGCGAGGGAAACAGACTTCTGCAATGAAAACAATCAACAATGGTTAGTCACCTTCCTCAATCAAGACGATCGCCAAGCAAAAGGAGATCGTGGAAATTCGTGCCTGGAACCAAAAGGTGGCACGGAAAACGAAATAATCGAGCAGCCAACCAACGGTTTTCATTGTTAATCCGGCGAGCGTCTATATCGTCGTCAGGAAGACTGCGTATCCTCTCCCAGACAATCGCAAAGTCAAATGGTAGCTCGTCAACCGCCGGAATATGGAAGCCTGCAAAAAGAAGACCAAATTAGATCAGTTGAGAATGTATCCGAATGAAGGGAGAGTCAGAACCCTTACTCGGATTCCTCTCCCGAAAGCCAGTGGGAATGTCCAGCTCGCTAGTGGGATTGTCGCTCGCGGATGCCTTCCATGCACCGCCGACCCAGAACCATTTCGCCGGATCACCCCGCATTTTGTTCGGGACCCCAAGGATCACCCGACCAGAGCGGCCTTAGATGTGATAGCCAACGACGGACCCTTTCTGAACTGTCAGTTTGAATAGGTGGTTCATCTCCAACGGCGAGGGAAAGCGGTACAGCCGGTGACCGCCAAACAAAGTGAGGGCGCAAATATCTGAAGTCAGGCGTTCGGCATCAGCTGAAGCGGGGCCACATTCCATGCAACCAGCAAGTAAGAGACGGCAGGCGACAGTGGAAACCACAGCCCGGCCTCCATTATCACCTCATTCACGGTGACCATGCCCTCTGGAGGTTGGTCGGCTCGCTCGGCCTCGGCAGGCGCGAAGAGACTCACATCAGAAGGGACATGGTACCTCGCCCTCCAGATGGCCAAATCCTTCCTGGTCGCCGAGATCCTGATCTGGCCGAGGGACCACGGGGAGCGCTGCGCGGCCCGGAACAGCAATCGTTTCTCGGGTTGATAAGGATTGGCAATCGAGTACTCCCGATAGTCGAACTTGGTGTAACACCCCCAAAACCGTATGGGAATATTACACGCCGTAGACCCTTTCCACAAGGATCTACCAGGATAAACATCCATAAACAATCAAATGCTTGCCCGTCCAGGGTCAAACAATATAATAATGCAGACCGTTAAGGTCACTTACACATAAACACACAGACCGATGAGGTCACACAACTCTATCAACAGAACTGACTAACAACATTACCCACACAGGGGTCGAAACACAATACAGCGGAAGATTAAATCAACTCTAACAATACAACCAAACTCTACCAACTCTCGACTCTTGATTAGTATCGCAGCTCGTCATCCCCTTGTACCAATCCTGTGACTGCTCCCCTGAACCTGCATGTACGGGCCTTGAGCAGGACATCCACCCCGATTACTCGGGGTTAGTAAAACTCCACTGTTTTACTAGTGCAAGTATAAAACGATACGAAATGCAACAAGTAATTAGCAACTACGAATTTAATATGAAATCAATTATCAAAATGTTCCCGAGAAGTTTTAGAATTTCGAACTCAAGCAAGAGATATTTGAAAAGGAACACATCATCTCGGGGATTTTTAAAGCAGAAATTCTTTTGGACCTCGAGTCCCAATTTACAAAACCTTTTCGTAAACATTAGGGCCTTAGCCCGATTCTCGTTTCAAAGCACACTAGATAATATATCATTATGAGTCTGAGACCCATATTTAAAATGTTACCCAAACAATCACTGCTACACAGTCATTGTTCGTACACATCATGTACCGAACTCCGGAGGCCTCGACGGACCTTACCCGGACCACACACGTTGTTCGTACACATCATGTACCGAACTCCGGAGGCCTCAACGGACCTTACCCGGCCACAAACATTGTTCATACACATCATGTACCGAACTCCAGAGGTCTCGTCAGACCCTACCTGGATCACAAACATTGTTCGTACACATCATGTACCGAACTCCAGAGGTCTCGTCAGACCCTACCTGGATCACACACCTTGTTCGTACACATCATGTACCGAACTCCAGAGGCCTCGTCAGACCCTACCTGGAACACACACACACACATCGACACGACACAACTCATAATCATCAAATGTCAAGCCATTCCATATTAGACCGAAATGTACAATCAAGTATGTCAACCAAAACAACACAAATATCATGATCATCACAACAACTCGACAATGACCAACCACGCCCGGCACAAACTTAGATGATTTGCACATCTAACACAATTCCACGATGTTAATTAAGTGAAGGTATTATCGTTACCATCAATCGTCCATAATAATCAATTCATACGAAGCATATTCGCTAAGATAAATCAATTCATCATAACCATAACACAACGTCCCTATTCACAAGACACAATTCGTATAATAAAATACTTGCCTCGATAGTCGGCACCCGAATATTGCTACGAATACGGCACACCCCGGAAAACCCCGAACACCTACAATCTTCCGTGAAATCCAACAGAAACACAGTTACTACGAGAATAACAATTGAAAACAAAGGAAAACACGATCGAGAATCGAAACGGACCCTTTGAGACATTTAATCGGATACTAAATGTTCAAGGTTCCTTAGAAAACCAAAAATCCCGATTGGGTTCCAACGAACTCGAAATACGGATATACAATCCGTAGAACACGTCCAAAACAACGTTTATACAACAATTAATTGATCAAAAACGTATTGGAATCGAAATCAAAAGGAAAATCCCTAAAATCTTCAAAAACAAGGGTTCAAGCCAAAATACCTCGATTTGGACGAAGAACACGGATTAGATGATGATATAATCAACACAAGCCTTCCAAAAATGATGTTCTATGATGTTCCCGATCAAAAACCCTCAAATTCCGTCGAAGGGTCGCGAAAAACGAAGGAAAAAATGGAAAATGGCCGAGAGATCCACGTCCAGGCCCTTAAATAGCCGACCATGGCCGATCACTTACGGCCGTAACCGGCATTCGTCCGGAAGTTGCCTGGCACCCGTACGGCCGTAACTCTCGACCCTTACGACCGTAACCGGCATTTCGAGCCATGCACGCCGATCACTTACAATGTGAATCGCACCTTACGGCCGTAACTCGCCAGCAAGACATTGCGGCCGTGCCGCTCGTGGCCGGTCCGAATGACCCCGAAACCCGAAGCTGAATATGAATCGAAAATACGGTTACGAAGTACTCACAAAGACGAACCCAAGCGCTAAGAGAACACACGATTCCGACCACCCGAAGGCTCAAAATTCGACAACGGAAAGTAATTACCCCAAACTTTGGGAAATTACGAAAATGGCCCAAAACGTCCGAAAATCACGATACGTGATCGAATAACCAAACCGAAGTTCACAACACGTCTAACAAAGTTAAACGGACTTACAGGAAACTCGAAACAGCAGTTTCCAACAAGATTCGCAAGAATCGAACTCAAGTGCGGAAAAGTCGCCAAAAAGCACGGAATTCAACAAAACGACACCGAAACAAACTCGGATGACAAAAAGTGCAAAATTAATCATTCTCGGAATGACGAAACGGTCATGAGCGAGTCATCAAAATGGACTTTCGCCAAAAAAAAAGAAATTACCGGAAATCAAAATTACGGGTATTACATTCTACCCTCCTTAAAAGAAGTTTCGTCCCGAAACTTAAAACAAGTAGGGAGAAGCAATATCCCCACCAGGAAAACTCGACGAGATACACAAAAACCGAAAACTCGCGCCCAACGGCGAAACGCTGCAAGAAACGCCAAAAGACATACGGCGTGAAAACACGCTCCACGACGACCAACACAACGCCACCGACTATGATTCAAAACAATAACGAGCAATTAACGTCACATCACATGCTCACATTTAATCAAAGAAACGCACGCAACAACAAGCCGCACCCGACTAAAACGACTATGCGAAAGAAACAAATAGAATATCACGATAGAAATCACTCTGATACTCATCAACAAGAAAATGTCCGATGTCAAAACACAAACAATTCAAGATAACAGAAAATGAGAATACCGTATATTACATTCTATCATACAAAAAATAAGTTTCGTCCCGAAACTTAAACTAAGGTTATCACAGTGATACGAAACAAAATATAACGACACATAATAAAATACCATGTTCATGACCCCGCGGTCCACTAACACGCCTCCGTAGGTCCAACAACTAAACGGGAACTTACACAAAACAAAATATCATTCAACAAGTTCCAAATGTAAAAGCGTCACAAAATACATCTCTACACGCGAAATAATCTGTGCAGCGAGTACCAAAAACACCATAACTAGACATCACTGGGCCCTCCAGAAGTAGGAATGGAATTCCGGTCCCTTATCATCTCGGAAACAATCTCGCAGTACTGAACTCGATGCCCCTCGTGTCCACAATTATAACAAGTCACTGGCGGTTTCTTACAATGCGCGCGTTCATGGCCTAGAACGTTACAGTTGAAACACCTAGGAGCATTACCAGAACTCAAAGACATCGACTTGGGTCTTTTGGGTTCTCTAACTGACCAAGAAGGTCCCATACTCAGCTGATACGAGGGTTGAGGTGTGGGAATCCCAATTCCCTTACTTCCCAATGCGTCATCGGAAATCTTCTGCTTTTTCGCTACCGATACGGACTCGGTAGACATTATAGCCATCTCAAACGCCAAGGCTCGATCCTGATAGTCCTTCAAGGTTGTACACATAAAAGGAGCCATACACTGCCGAATCTGAGGTTTCATACGTATATCAAAATAACGAACCTTATCTGCCTCACTTTTAACCTGATCCCGAACATAACACAACTGTCGATTATAATCGACTATCGCCTGGGATATCGACACGTCTCGGGGCGTAGCCGAAAAAAACTCGACAATCCTACGCTCTTTAACAGGCGGCGGACAATACTCGGCCTCCATGGCAGTTTTGAATTCAGTCCAAGTAGCGGTACGATCACTAGGCGCTACGGCCTCCCACCAGTCTGCAGCTTCCCTGTTGAGTAGGTATTGAGCAATAGGCACTCTTCTCTCATCGGGGCAAGCTACAGCATCAAATGTTCTGTCCAACTGGAAGAGCTAATTCTCCCAGCCTAACGAGTCCGAAGAACCTACAAAACGGGGCGGGTGCATTCTCATCACATCTCGTTGTAATATCCGCATTTTTCTTTCCCCTGTATATTCATTTTTCGGTGTATTTTTCGGTTGTAGTGACCCTCGTGTATCTTTTAGTATGTCTTTTCCGTCATCCATTGATTTGGTCCTCGTAATTGTTGTACGGAACCGCCGTTTCGGGGTTGCCGTGGGTCCACTCTATGTTATGATGCGTTTTGAGATGTTCCATTTGATGTTTCGTTCATATTCCGGTGTTTTGGACCGTTTATATTCCATATCTAGCGCACGCTAAATTTTCTGCATAGCGCACGCTAGAGGTCCCTTAGTAGCGCACGCTACGTTTACTTAGTAGCGCGCGCTAGCGAGTTAGCCCTGGGAGTGGCAGTGCTATTTTCCAGCCTTCTGGACTGGCGTATTAGCGTACGCTACGTAGACTAGCGCACGCTAATGTCGGGAGGCTAGCGCACGCTGATGATACCCGGTAGCGTGCGCTAGCGTGAGTGTCCAGTACTGGACAATTTACTACTGAACTCGGTCAGGTGCCAGTTAGCGCACGCTACGCTTGTATGGTAGCGCACGCTAACGGGTCAGGTGAGTAGTGGGCAGTTAACTTCTGGACTCGGCTGATGTCCAGGTAGCGCACGCTATTGGTCGATAGCGCGCGCTACCGAGAGGTTTTTAGCGCACGCTACGTCTCGAGTAGCGCACGCTAACGGCCAGGAGTCTGGCTACTGGCCTGGACGCTAACTGTTTGGCCTGTAATTTTATCCCGTTAGCGCACGCTAACCTTGAGGATTAGCGCGCGCTAACACTCCCTGGCTATATAAACCAGGGAGTTGACCCAGATGAACATATTATTTTCATTTCTTCTCCTCCCCGCGACACAGAGCTTCTCCAGGCGATTTCCGAGCGATCCCTTCCTCCGATTATTTCAGGCATCCTCTACCTTGAGTTTTTGAAGTAGATTAACAACACCTACTTGTGTTCTTCGTCCTCAATCCAAGGTAAATCTCTTAGAACCCTACTTTTGGGCGATTTGGGGGTTTTGGGATTTTCTTCCGATCCGTTCCGTTTTGTTGGTGGATTCATGATGAATATGATTAATCTTGTTGGTATTCTTAGTTTCCCTACGGATTCATGGTATATTTTCATGGTTTTGCGAAATCGAGAGGGTTTGGTTGTGGTCCGCCCTCGTTGTTATTTTTGTACGAATATACATGAATCGTAGGCGGGTTTTCGGGTGTATTCCATTTCCGTATTCATCTAGAGTTGGTTATGATTATGTTCTTCGAATCGTTAGGTTCGGTTCCATTTATTCTTAGCGTTCGTTGGTGATTATCCTTCCGTTCGTTGCGTCGTCAATAATTCAAGGCAAGTATTTTTGGAAACCTTTATGCTTAACATGGAATGGTAATGTATATTGTGTGTGCTTTGCTCACCCTGGGAGGGTCCGACGGGGCCACGGGGGAATCTATGACTTCACTCTGGATTCACGAGTTTGTTTCGCTAGCCAGCTCGGAAAGGTCCTTAGAGACCTCGGGTGGGATTCATGGTGGCGTCCTGGTCCTAGGCGATGCCTGTGCGTGATTTGTTTTTATAAAGTAGCCAGCTCGGAATAGGTCCTTAGAGGCCTCGGGTGGGATTCATGGTGGCGTCCTGGTCCTAGGCAAATTGATTATTTGATTGTTTATTTCCGGAAAAGACATGTCTGGTTTTGGCTTTTGAAATTGTTTTTGGTCATTATACTATGAAATGTGTAAGCGATTGGTTTGCCTTGATTACTTGTACTAGCGTAATTGCTAACCCCTTTGGGGACCCGTTTTGGGGAAATTCTTGTTATGGATTTCAGGTTATGTTCTTCCGGACGAGCGGGCACTGGGACAGTACGAGGATGTTGGCCAGGGTCGTTGACATGTGCATTTTGGTCCTCTGATTTCGCTTGTCTATTTCGATATGGTTGTTGTCCACTTTTGAAACTTATAGATGGTACTCGCGAGTACTTAGGCTTTTCATTTCAAACTCCGTATTGTATTACTTTAAATTGTTACATTGTCGGTTGATGCTTATTTCGCCGGTCGTTCCGGGTGTATCTTTATATGTCATATTATTTAAATGTGTGTCCTCGCTAACCGAGATGGTTAGTCGAGTAGTGTTTTCTTGTTGTAGCCTGGTGGGTCCCATGTAGGGATCCACGGCGCTGTAATATACTCCGAATATCTCGGGGTGTTACAGAAAATGGTATCGGAGCACTCTAGGTTTATGGATACCTAGGCTTGTCAGTTATTTGGGTCTAGTCGTGTTTTGTTTTGCACATTGTCACACCGCTGCTGGCATCTTAGTACTTCCAGTGTTCGTAAGTTTCCTTACTCGATTCTTTACTTTATCATATTGTATTCCGTTTCTTGAACTGTGGTTATTCTCCCTCTTTTGTTTATCTTCGTAATTACTTTTTCCTCCCTTACTCATCCTCGATATACTTCTGTTATCTCTTAACACCAGTATGGATGCCGGAGGAAACCATGGTCGTGGTCGTGGACGCGGCCGAGGACGTGGGGCAGCAGGTGGGGCGGCCACGTTGCATTCTTCGGGAGCCGGCAGTACCGGCGACCGTCACAGTCATGCTTCTTCGCAAGGTGGTGCTGACCTTGGTGTTGCGGCTGTTATGCAATAGATGGTAAACCAGATGGCGGCAATTGCCCAGGCGGTCCAGAATCCAGCCCATGCTGCTCGGGACGGAGCAGACCGTTGGCTCCAGGATGTCATCAAGATGCATCCTCCTCAGTTCACGGGAGCCTCTGACCCGATTGGCTGGGAAGGGTGGATCAAAGAGATATCCAAATTCTTTGTTGCCACCAACTGTCCCGAGGACCGTAAAGTTCCTATCGCCCAGTATTTTCTCACTGGGGACGCCACAGATTGGTGGGAGGCCGTTGGTCCCAAAGATCATGTTGCTTCGTGGGCCGAATTTCAGGAATTGATGGAAACCGAATATTGCCCGTGGCCGGTTAGACAGGATCGAGTCCATGCCTTCTATGATGCTCAACCTCGGGATATTCCCGTATCCCAAGCTATTGCCGATTTTAACAAGGAGTTGGGTTACGTGAAGACCCAAGTTGTCGAGGAGAGCGACAAAATTTTTCATTTCTCCAGACGTATGAAACTGTCGATTCGGGACTACATGTCTGGACTTGTCTGCACTACCCTGAAGGATTATCAGAGTCGAGCTCTTGCCTATGATATGTCGGTGACGGCCAGTGCGGCGGTTCGGGAGAGTAAGAAACAGAAATCCACCGGAAATTTCTTGAGTCACAAGGGTGGAGGTCAGCACAAGTCTCAATCGGCGAATATTCCTGGTGGTAATTCGGCTCGTTTCTCTGGGGGCTATCGAGGTACTGCCAGTGCCCTCGTTCGGGATACCAAATGCTTTAACTGTGGCGAGCCAGGCCATCGGAACCGGGAGTGTCCTCGTACGCCTCTGATTTGTCATACTTGTGGTCAGTCGGGCCACAAGGCTTCCTTTTGTGAGCGGGCAAGGCGGCTTTTTGGTGCTCAGACTCCTTTTCCAGCACCTATGGAGCCGAGTGTGAATCAGGGCTCTTTTGCTCCGCAGCCTCCGCCGGGTGCCGGTCGAGGGAGAGGTCGGGGCCAGCCCGCTAGAGGGGGAGCTTCCAGTGTTGGCTCTGCCCCTCCACGTATCTATGATATGAGAAAGGCTGATGATCCAGCGGCCACTGTGGCGACAGGTACCGTTCATATTCATTCTCATCCCGTGAGTGTGCTTTTTGATTCTGGTGCTACACATTCGTTCATATCGTTGGAGTGTGTGCGCCGTTTAAGTCTCGACTGTTTGTCGCCCTGCGAGTCTTTCATCGTTAAACTTCCTAGCGGTGATAGGATCGTTGGCGATCGAGAGGTCCGAGACTGCTCCGTGTTTATTTGTGAGAGAGCTTGGCTCTCTAATCTTATTGTTGTTGATATTGAGGGTGAGGATTTGATTCTTGGGGATGATTGGCTCGAGCGGCATGGTGCAATCATGAACTACCGCACGAGGATCATTACCATGTTAGCCGAGGACGGTACTGAACACTCTTTCGCAGGGCGAAAGAGAAACCATAAGTTTGTTATTAACGCCTTGAAGGCGATGAAACTCCTACGAAAGGGGTGTACTGGTTATTGGTGCTACGCCTTGAAGGCAGAGAATGGTGAAGTCGAGCTTTCGTCGATTCCAGTCGTTAGTGAGTTTCCTGATGTATTTCCTGACGAGTTACCGGGATTGCCACCGGATCGCGAGGTTGAGTTTGCTATAGAGTTAGAGCCGGGCGCGGCTTTGATTTCGAAGGCGCCGTATCGCATGGCACCTTCAGAGATGTCAGAGTTGAAGAAGCAATTGAGTGAGCTTCTCGAGTCGGGGTATATTCGACCAAGCGCCTCGCCTTGGGGCGCACCAGTCCTGTTTGTGCGGAAGAAGGATGGTTCACTGCGTTTGTGTATCGACTATCTCGGACTAAACAAGGTGACCATCAAGAACAAATATCCCCTGCCGAGGATTGATGACTTGTTCGATCAGTTGCAGGGAGCTGCGGTATTCTCGAAGATCGACTTGAGATCGGGTTACTATCAGCTTCGGGTGAGGGAGTCCGACGTACCGAAAATAGCTTTTCGGATGAGATACGAACATTATGAGTTCGTAGTTATGCCTTTCGGGTTAACTAATGCGACGGCGGTGTTCATGCAGTTGATGAACAAAGTCTTTATTGAGTATTTGGATAAGTGTGTCGTCGTCTTCATTGACGACATTCTTATCTATTCGAGGAGTGAGGATGAGCATGCCTATCATTTTCGGATAGTGTTAGACATTTTGAGGACCGAGCAACTCTATGTGAAGTTCTCGAAATGTGAGTTCTGGCTGAAGGAAGTGATGTTTTTGGGTCACGTGATTTCAGCCGAGAGAGTCCGAGTGGATCCGCTGAAGATTGAGGCAGTGTTGGATTGGGCACCGCCCAAAAATGTGAAGGAGATCCGTAGTTTCTTGGGTTTGGCTGGCTACTATCGTAGGTTCATCGAGGGTTTCTCGAAACTAGCTCGACCACTTACACAGTTGCTCCAGAAATCCGAAAAGTTCGTCTGGAATGACGAGAGGCAGTTGAGTTTTGAGGAACTGAAGAAGCGTTTGACCTCAGCCCTGGTTTTGGCGTTGCCATGTGGTAACGAGGGTTTCGCCGTATATAGTGATGCTTTGGGTCAGGGTCTTGGGTGCGTATTGATGCAGCACGGCAAGACCATTGCCTATGCATCGAGACAGTTGAGGCCGTATGAACTGAACTACCCTACTCATGATTTGGAGTTAGCGGCAGTCGTTTTTGCACTCAAGATTTGGCGTCACTATCTTTTCGGCTCTGCATGTCAGATTTTTACCGATCATAAAAGTCTGAAATACATATTTACTCAGCGGGAGTTGAATATGAGGTAGAGGAGGTGGTTAGAGCTGATTAAGGATTATGACCTCGAAATCCTTTATCATCCGGGCAAGGCGAACGTCGTGGCCGACGCCTTGAGTCGGAAACCGGTTTCGTTGCAAACACTTGAGATTCTTACGTCTCAGTCGGAGCTCCGGCGGACTTTGATCGAGTTAGATGTTGAGATTTTGTTGCCTAGAGCTGTCGGGCAACTTTGTGCCTTAGAGATTTCGTCGTCCTTAGTCGTTGAAATTAAGCTGAAGCAGTTAGAGGATCCGATGATTACTCAAATCCGAGAGAACGTTCTTAAGGGAAAGTCTCCTGGGTTTGTGATTCACGAGGATGGTATTTTGAGATTCCAGAGTCGACTTTGTGTGCCGAACGACTCAGAGTTGAGACAGAGTATTTTGCGTTAGGCCCATGTTACACCTTACTCTGTTCACCCTGGTTCGAGTAAGATGTACAAGGACCTGAGGAGGAACTTCTGGTGGAATGATATGAAGGATGAGGTTGCGCAGTTTGTAGCGAAGTGCTTAACTTGTCAGCAGGTCAAAATCGAGCATCAGCGACCGACTGGGTTATTGCAGTCACTTCCCGTTCCGGAATGGAAATGGGAAGACATATCGATGGATTTTCGTTACAAGTCTGCCGAGATCGAGGTCGGGCATGAATATGGTATGGGTGACTGTAGATCGTCTGACCAAGTCGGCATATTTTCTGGGCATCAAGGACGCTTGGGGCCCGGAGAAGTTAGCTCTTGTGTTTATCGCGCAGATTGTGAGGCTTCACGGTACTCCGAAGTCTATTGTTTCGGATCGTGATGGCCGATTTGTATCGCACTTTTGGCAGGCGGTGCATAAAGCGTTGGGTACTCGTTTGCGTTTGAGTACCTCTTTTCATCCTCAGTCAGATGGTCAGTCGGAATGCACTATCCAGACGTCCGAGGATATGTTGCGTACGTGCGCTCTCGATGGGAGCAGCGACTGGGAGGAGCATTTGCCATTGATCGAATTCACGTACAACAATAGTTGGCACGCGTCGATTCGGATGGCACCGTATGAGGCACTTTATGGGCGGCGATGTCGATCACCGATTTGTTGGAATGAGGCGTCTGATTTGGTCGGGACCGAACCGGATGTCGTTTTAGAGACGAGATGGAAGATAGAATTAATTCGGGAACGGATGTTGACTGCCCAGAGTCGACAGAAATCATATGCCGATGTCCGTCGTCGACCTTTAGAATTCGAGGTGGGAGACCACATTTTGCTGAAGGTGTCGCCGACGAGAGGAGTTTTCCGTTTCGGGAAGAAGGGGAAGTTGAGTCCTAGATTTATTGGACCCTTTGAGATTCTCGAGCGAGTCGGTGGGTTGGCATACCGTTTGGCGTTACCTCCGACCTTGAGTCATGTTCATAGCGTTTTTCATGTTTCCCAGCTGAGGAAATATGTCCCGGATCCTAGTCACGTCCTGGATTATGATGAGATTGATGTCGCCGAGGATATTACTTTTGAAGAGCGTCCTTTGAAGATTTTGGAGCATCGTGAGAAACGACTGAGGCATAAGACCATTCCTTTGGTCAAGGTGCAGTGGTCGAGACACGGTGTCGAGGAGGCAACTTGGGAAACCGAGGATAGCATGCGTGCTAGCTACCCTGAGTTTTTTGTTTCTTAGGTTTCAGGACAAAACTTATTTTTAGATGGGTAGAATGTAATATCCGCATTTTTCTTTCCACTGTATCTTCATTTTTCGGTGTATTTTTCGGTTGTAGTGACCCTCGTGTATCTTTCAGTGTGTCTTTTCCGTCATCCATTGATTTGGTCCTCGTAATTTTTGTACGGAACTGCCGTTTCGGGGTTGTCGTGGGTCCACTCTATGTTATGATGCGTTTTGAGATGTTCCATATGATGTTTCATTCATATTCCGGTGTTTTGGACCGTTTATATTCCGTATCTAGCGCACGCTAAATTTTCTGCATAGCGCACGCTAGAGGTCCCTTAGTAGCGCACGCTACGTTTACTTCGTAGCGCGTGCTAGCGAGTTAGCCCTCGGAGTGGCAGTGCTATTTTCCAGCCTTCTGGACTGGCGTATTAGCGTACGCTACGTAGACTAGCGCATGCTAATGTCGGGAGGCTAGCGCACGCTGATGATACCCGGTAACGTGCGCTAGCGTGAGTGTCCAGTACTGGACAGTTTACTACTGAACTCGGTCAGGTGCCAGTTAGCGCACGCTACGCTTGTATGGTAGCGCACGCTAATGGGTCAGGTGAGTAGTGGGCAGTTAACTTCTGGACTCGGCTGATGTCCAGGTAGCGCACGCTATTGGTCGATAGTGCGCGCTACCGAGAGGTTTTTAGCGCATGCTACGTCTCGAGTAGCGCACGCTAATGGCCAGAAGTCTGGCTACTGGACTGGACGCTAACTGTTTGGCCTGTAATTTTATCCCGTTAGCGCACGCTAACCTTGAGGATTAGTGCGCGCTAACACTCCCTGGCTATATAAACCAGGGAGTTGACCCAGAAGAACATATTATTTTCATTTCTTCTCCTCCCCGCGACGCAGAGCTTCTCCAGGCGATTTCCGAGCGATCCCTTCCTCCGATTATTTCAGGCATCCTCTACCTTGAGTTTTTGAAGTAGATTAACAACACCTACTTGTGTTCTTCGTCCTCAATCCAAGGTAAATCTCTTAGAACCCTACTTTTGGGCGATTTGGGGGTTTTGGGATTTTATTCCGATCCGTTCCGTTTTGTTGGTGGATTCATGATGAATATGATTAATCTTGTTGGTATTCTAAGTTTCCCTACGGATTCATGGTATATTTTCATGGTTTTGCGAAATCGAGAGGGTTTGGTTTTGGTCCGCCCTCGTTGTTATTTTTGTACGAATATACATGAATAGTAGGCGGGTTTTCGGGTGTATTTCATTTCCGTATTCGTCTAGAGTTGGTTGTGATTATGTTCTTCGAATCGTTAGGTTCGGTTCCGTTGATTCTTAGCGTTCGTTGGTGATTATCCTTCTATTCGTTGCGTCGTCAATAATTCAAGGCAAGTATTTTTGGAAACCTTTATGCTTAACATGGAATGGTAATGTATATTGTGTGTGCTTTGCTCACCCTAGGAGGGTCCGACGGGGCCTCGGGGGAATCTATGACTTCACTCTAGATTCACGAGTTTGTTTCGCTAGCCAGCACGGAAAGGTCCTTAGAGACCTCGGGTGGGATTCATGGTGGCGTCCTGGTCCTAGGCGATGCCTGTGCGTGATTTGTTTTTATAAAGTAGCCAGCTCGGAAAAGGTCCTTAGAGGCCTCGGGTGGGATTCATGGTGGCGTCCTGGTCCTAGGCAAATTGATTATTTGACTGTTTGTTTCCGGAAAAGACATGTCAGGTTTTGGCTTTTGAAATTGTTTTTGGTGCATTATACTATGAAATGTGTAAGCGATTGGTTTGCCTTGATTACTTGTACTAGCGTAATTGCTAACCCCTTTGGGCACCCATTTTGGGGAAATTCTTGTTATGGATTTTAGGTTATGTTATTCCGGACGAGCGGGCACTGGGACAGTACGAGGATGTTGGCCAGGGTCGTTGACATTTGCATTTTGGTCCTCTGATTTCTCTTGTCTATTTCGATATGGTTGTTGTCCACTTTTGAAACTTATAGATGGTACTCGCGAGTACTTAGGCTTTTCATTTCAAACTTCGTATTGTATTACTTTAAATTGTTACATTGTCGGTTGATGCTTATTTCGCCGGTCGTTCCGGGTGTATCTTTATATGTCATATTATTTAAATGTGTGTCCTCGCTAACCGAGATGGTTAGTCGAGTAGTGTTTTCTTGTTGTAGCCTGGTGGGTCCCATGTAGGGATCCACGGCACTATAATATACTCCGAATTTCTCGGGGTGTTACACTCGTAACCACTTACTAGCTCCGTTATGTTCATCCGGAATCCCGTCTCGGTGTACGGTCTGATTCATATGCGCCAACTGGTCAGTCACCTGACGAAGGATGGTGGCGGCGCCAATATCAACATTACCTCTGGATGATTGCTGTTGATCACGACCACGACGACGACCACGTCCTCGGCCACGGCCTCTCGGCATACTGTACGGACGACCAATAAGAATAACACATCCAAACAAACATCACAACGTCAAGATAAGACAATAAATAGCAACACGTTAAAACATCAACTCCAAGTCATCACACAAGTGCACGAATTAACACTGTAATTTTAGAACTTCATTCAAAAGTAATCCACAGAGTCACATCAACAAAGATGTTTGGATTTTACCAAATCAAACACGGTCAAAACCACACACGTATCGCAGGGATCAAACACTAACAACAAAAAATAAAATGTTTCCGGGGTATTATTCAAATGATAAAATTTTAAAATCTCAAGTTTGAAAAATTTGGTGAAATGAAATTTTTGAAAACACTTTTAATACCTTGGTCGTCCAATCAAAACCATGTATCTCAACATTTAGAGAACGCTAAAACATTCTCCGGCGAGCACAACAACACCACAAACTTATTACAACCACTTAGCCCCAATACGTGGACATATAAAGTTCAAAATTCCGAAAACCAAAAATCGTTCTGCAAAATAAAAATTTTCCAAAATCTTTTAGTTCATAACAAAAAAGACGGTAATATTTTACAATGTCCGAAGTACTTCAAAACACATTTTCCCAATACCGTCTGATTGTGTCATTTGAAAATACACGACCCATTTGTCAAAATTTAACAAATTTTAAAAATCCATATAAACCGTGGTTTGACCGCACCACCAAAATATTTTCCAAAAATCGATTTTTATAAAAATTCTCAAACTGTAAAGTCCTTCCGAAAACATTCTCAAACTTACCCATAGCGGACAAAAATTACAACATTCCAAAAACAGTCGAATTTAAAACCACATACTCAAATGGCAACCAGAGTCGCCAATTCAATCAAATGCATCTCGTGGTATCAAATTTAAACACACAGCAAAATCATTCATCGGAGTTTCTCACAAACTCTACCGTCGGTAACTTTTCGAAACCCGTCAAGGTTTACAACTTTCACAACATACCACTCCACCCGGTGATTCAAAGATAAAACAATAACGTGTCCAGTTCTATACACATACTATGTGCCACGAGTATTAAACACAACTATATTACACAATACTGTGTAAATAAAATTATGCACCGCAATTAACTCACTAAGATAAAATCGAGATACACAGGTATTACGCATAAAGGAGGAGACTTACATCCACAGGTCGCACGGAGGTGACGATCGCCCACGATACTAATCTCGTCCGACAACATAACCGACACGTTGTGACTATGCACAACTCAACTTGTCACCTGACGAATCGAACGACAAGACAACACATTACTCGACAAATCACGACTCGACTCGACCCGACAGCCTAGGTTTCCGCAACCTAATCTCCGATACCATAAATGTAACACCCCCAAAACCGTATGGGAATATTACACGCCGTAGACCCTTTCCACAAGGATCTACCAGGCTAAACATCCATAAACAACCAAATGCTTGCCCGGCCAGGGTCAAACAATATAATAATGCAGACCGTTAAGGTCACTTACACATAAACACACAGACCGATGAGGTCACACAACTCTATCAACATAACTGACTAACAACATTACCCACACAGGGGTCGAAACACAATACAACGGAAGACTGAATCAACTCTAACAATACAACCAAACTCTACCAACTCTCGACTCTTGATTAGTATCGCAGCTCATCATCCCCTTGTGCCAATCCTGTGACTGCTCCCCTGAACCTGCATGTACAGGCCTTGAGCAGGACATCCACCCCCGATTACTCGGGGGTTAGTAAAACTCCACTGTTTTACTAGTGCAAGTATAAAACGATACGAAGTGCAACAAGTAATTAGCAACTACGAATTTAATACGAAATCAATTATCAAAATGTTCCCGAGAAGTTTTAGAATTTCGAACTCAAGCAAGAGATATTTGAAAAGGAACACATCATCTCGGGGATTTTTAAAGCAGAAATTCTTTTGGACCTCGAGTCCCAATTTACAAAACCTTTTCATAAACATTAGGGCCTTAGCCCGATTCTCGTTTCAAAGCACACTAGATAATATATCATTATGAGTCCGAGACCCATATTTAAAATGTTACCCAAACAATCACTACTACACGGTCATTGTTCGTACACATCATGTACCGAACTCCGGAGGCCTAGACGGACCTTACCCGGACCACACACGCTGTTCGTACACATCATGTACCGAACTCCGGAGGCCTCAACGGACCTTACCCGGCCACAAACATTGTTCGTACACATCATGTACCGAACTCCAGAGGTCTCGTCAGACCCTACCTAGATCACAAACATTGTTCGTACACATCATGTACCGAACTCCAGAGGTCTCGTCAGACCCTACCTGGATCACACACCTTGTTCGTACACATCATGTACCGAACTCCAGAGGCCTCTTCAGACCCTACCTGGAACACAGACACACACATCGACACGACACAACTCATAATCATCATATGTCAAGCCATTCCACATTACATCGAAATGTACAATCAAGTATGTAAACCAAAACAACACAAATATCATGATCATCACAACAACTCGACAATGACCAACCACGCCCAGCACAAACTTAGATGATTTGCACATCCAACACAATTCCACGATGTTAATTAAGTGAAGGTATTATCGTTAACGTCAATCGTCCATAATAATCAATTCATACGAAGCATATTCGCTAAGATAAATCAATTCATCATAACCATAACACAACGTCCCTATTCACAAGACACAATTCGTATAATAAAATACTTGCCTCGATAGTCGGCACCCGAATATTCCTACGAATACGGCACACCCCGGAAAACCCCGAACACCTACAATCCTCCGTGAAATCCAATAGAAACACGGTTACTACGAGAATAACAATTGAAAACAAAAGAAAACACGATCAAGAATCGAAAGGGACCCTTTGAGACATTTAATCGGATACTAAATGTTCAAGGTTCCTTAGAAAACCTAAAATCCCGATTGGGTTCCAATGAACTCGAAATACGGATATACAATCCGTAGAACACGTCCAAAACAACGTTTATACAACAATTAATTGATCAAAAATGGATTGGAATCGAAATCAAAAGGAAAATCCCTAAAATCTTCAAAAACAAGGGTTCAAGCCAAAATACCTCGATTTGGACGAAGAACACGGATTAGATGATGATATAATCAACACAAGCCTTCCAAAAATGATGTTCTATGATGTTCCCGATCAAAAACCCTCAAATTCCGTCGAAGGGTCGCGAAAAACGAAGGAAAAAATGGAAAATGGCCGAGAGATCCACGTCCAGGCCCTTAAATAGCCGACCATGGCCGATCACTTACGGCCGTAACCGGCCGGCCTTACGGCCGTAACTCGGCACTTACGGCCGTACCCGGCAGGTCCTTACGGCCGTAACCGGCATTCGTCCGGAAGTTGCCTGGCACCCGTACGGCCGTAACTCTCGACCCTTACGGCCGTAACCGGCATTCGTCAGGCCATGCCTGCCGATCACTTACGGCCGTAACCGGCACCTTACGGCCGTAACTCGGCCAGGCCAGTACCTGCTGCGGCCGTCTCGGTCGTGGCCACTCCGACGGTCCGAACGACCCCGAAACCCGAACCTGAATATGAATCGAAAATACGGTTACGAAGTACTCACAAAGACGAACCCAAGCGCTAAGAGAACACACGATTCCGACCACCCAAAGGCTCGAAATTCGACAACGGAAAGTAATTACCCCAAACTTTGGGAAATTACGAAAATGGCCCAAAACGTCCGAAAATCACGATACGTGATCGAATAACCAAACCGAAGTTCACAACATGTCTAACAAAGTTAAACGGACTTACGGGAAACTCGAAACAGCAGTTTCCAAAGAGATTCGCAAGAATCGAACTCAAGTGCGGAAAAGTCGCTAAAAAGCACGGAACTCAACAAAACGACACCGAAACAAACTCAGATGACAAAAAGTGCAGAATTAATCATTCTCGGAATGACGAAATGGTCATGAGCGAGTCGTCAAAATGGACTTTCGCCAAAAAAAGAAATTACCGGAAATCGAAATTACGGGTATTACACTTGGGACGCGGACCGGTCAGTCTCTCCATAATTTCGGCGAAGGCTGAATAGGCTTGGCCGAACGCACTATGTTTCTCCCAGTACGCCCTCACCGCCAACTCCTTCTCGACCAGCAAGCGTTTGTGCTCAGCCTCCGCCTCCCTGGCCGCATCGGCCTCGTTGAATAGTTCCTCGACTTCTGTGGGATTAATACCAGCGCGGATAGCCTCGACAGCTGTCTCCATGTGGAATTTCGCGGAGGTTCCTTCCCGGGCAGTCGAAGTCCCGCGGCGGAGGTGGTGCCCGTTTCAGACATGTTTGGTACTCCAGACATCATCAAAAAGAAAAGGAAAAAGAGGTTTGTTTCTTACCTAAGGATTGAGTCGAACGACGATCGGTAGACAAAGCTTCAAGGAATTTCGGCTTTCCTCTGCTCATACGAAAAGGCGTAAGGGGATTTCGCTGTAACCCTAGCCCTTTTTATAGGAGAAGACGGGGGCTTCCGTGCAAATAAGAAAAACCTCGAGGGCCGAAGTGCAACCGTCGGATAAAGTCGCAGTCAATGCCGCCCTCGAAACCCGCGTATGCATCGTTTCGAGGACACGCCAGACGAGGAGTCTTGACTAACCGTCGGACTCCCCCAATCGCTTCGCGATATGTACCCCCACAGTGTTTCGAGCCCGCTATTATTTCTCGCTCTTTTCAGCGACTGAGTAGATCGTGCAAATTCAAAACCAGTCTGCTCGAAAGACGATCATCCAACTCATTAAGAGTCGCTCGTTTAAATTCAATCGATCGCCAGTGGAGCCACCTCACCACACGTCTTCGACATTAGAGCAAGTTGGGGGGCAATTGTTGTGCGGCGATTAATACGCCTAGACGGCGATCGGCATAAGGCCGAGCGACCGAGTTCGCGATCAGGTGAGCCGTGGCAGACTTGCCAACCGAAGGTACCAGTTCATCTCCGAGCCTCTAGCGATTGACGTCCCGGAGCGATCGTCTCTTGGCACCTAGCGACCGACTCTAGTGCCCGACCAGGGACGACCGCCCTATGCCACATATAGAACCAACATCCGTCAAAGTCCACGGAGACCGAATCTCGGGAGGGAGGCCCATGTGCAGATCCGCAAAAGGCGCCGTGGAATAATCATATTCTAGTCCTTCAGCGGCTGACAGTGACAGGGACGGCCTCACCAACCGACAGACCCACCAAAAGGCACTAGGAAGGATATCCCAAGACAGCGACAGGAGACGCGTGTTGTCTCCCGATTGGATCGCACAGTTGGCTGCCTGCAGTAGCCTCGGACTTTAAGGAAACCGTCCCATGTGCTAAAGACGATCGCCCACTTATTATAATACAATAAAGGCAATCGCCCGTTTGGAATAAGGACATCTCAACTATTTCTGTTTCTATAAATAGAGGACTTAGCATTTGGGAAAGGACACAGGATAAAAGAGAGGAGAAAATCCTAACAAAGAGATCAAAAGAGATAACAAGTCGGTGGACCAGTCGATCGACAGAGAAATCCGCACTACATCCCATCTCCATTTCAAGAACTCACAGAGCTTCACCTCTGGTTCTTCCGGCAATCTAATGTTCTCAAAAGCTAGATAACTAGAGTCTTCACACTCATTGTAATTGTACTCTAACATTAATACTTATACTTCCACGTATTTCGTATTAATAACATCTCGCGAGAGCATTCAAGCCCGGGACTAACAACCCCGGCAAATCTTGTGTTATTTACATTCCCACGGACGTGTTCCCGCATTTTGTTTGTTACTGTACCATTCCAGCATATTATCTCCGGATAATAATTTGGGTAACAACAAATACCAAGAACCATAACAACACTTCCATAATCTATCATTACAGAGAGTAATCGTCAACAATAACCTCAACATCCACAAATGAGGAGAAGGATTGACCAACTTATCTCAGGAAGACGAATAATACAATTTAAACCACAAGAATCATATTTATATCATCATACTCCAGTAATCCTTCTCATAATCATGCTTATCGACTTGTTTATATGATAATCATCAACTCAAGAACATCAATATTCAGTTTTTAACGAAATACAAAGGTGAAGAGTAATTACCTCTTTGAATGAATGGATTGAATCCCAAGTTTGAATCCGTTCTCAATCACTTCTAAGCTCCAAATGTTGTTATGGATGATTAAGTCCACCATAATCCAGTATTCGGAACTTCAAGCATCTCTCTAAGAACTCTCTCTATCGGTTGCAAGGAAGGAATCAAAAATGAAGAAGATGAGTGAAATGCATCTTAATACCCGTCTGCCAATATATAAACTGCACATTACTAGCATGCGATACCTCCACAAAATAGCGTGCGTTAACATGTTTAGCATGCGCTAACTGTCTTTGTTAGCGTGTGCTATCGCAGTCCAGAGGCTACTGCCTTACTTCGTACAATGATTTACCTATGCAATGCCCATGCAATAGCATACGTAAATTCCTCTATCTGGCGTACGCAAACCTTCAACAATAGCGTGCGCTACTCATAGTTGACTTGCTACAGTCTGCACCTACCCCCGTGTCCCCATATGCCGAAAACATCTGACAAGGATAAGATTCCCTTTTGTCCGATCTACCATTAGCGTGCGCTAACCTTAAGATTTGGCGTGCGCTAGTACTACATTGCAAACATCCGTTGACCTTATCGGAACATGCGCCGAAAGTGGTCGGGTCCACACGTAGATTCCTTCTGATCTATTCTGAAGGATAGCGTGTGCTAAACCTGCATGATAGCGTGCGCTAAGTTGAATAACGTGCGCTAATCAGGCTATACTTAGCCATTTCCAGCTATTCTTGTCCAACGTCTCAACATATAGAATACGAACATATGGCATACTGAATACATATACTCAACACACTATATCCTTAAATACAATTGTCGATCAAATACGATAATTATACCAATACATACATCTCAGTCCTTCATTTATTTTATCCATACTGTACAGATTCCATGCTGTACAACATAACTCGGATAAAATAATATTAAACAACAGTAGTAGAAATTCCAGATATTACAGGCTGCACCATGATACTAATCACGACCGACATCACAGACGACGCGTCGCGACACGACTCAGTCAGACATGATCCGACAAGACAAGACTTAACAATACACGATTGGACCCGACGGCCTAGGTTTCCGCAACCTATGCTCTGATACCATAAATGTAACACCCCCAGAATCTAACCAGGAATATTACACACCGCAGAACATCTCTGTGAGTTTCTACCAGGCTAGACACCGAAACAACACAATACATTACATGCCGATGTAACAAAATAACGAACTAATATACATAACTCTATCTGGACTCATACCTCTGTAAGGGTAAAATACACTCACAAACAAAAGTACGACAGCGGAGAAGACTATACAACGAACTTAGACTGACTGCACCCAAAACTGGTCCTCATGTGATTAGTATCATTCGTCTTCCATCATCTTTCGCACCGATCCTGTATATTGCTCCCAAAACCTGCATGTACCTGGACACAGAACATACATCCACCCCCTGAATACTTGGGGGTTAGCAAAACTCTACTATTTTGCTAGTACAAGTATAAAATACAAATACGAGCCATACACAACACATTTCGAGAATACAATAATTAGAATCATCTACAGCTCAATCACAACAAAAGCTTTCCCGCGATCTCTTACTCGAATAAAATAGTTCAAACCAAAAAGGTCTAAATGAAACAAGTGGTCATTTAGGAATTAATATAAATCTCAGGGGTTTTGAAAATATTTGGGATTGAATAATCCTTAGTTGATTGAAAACTACTTAGGGTCACAGTCCAAAGTTTTATTTTTTGAAAAAGAAATCCATTCAGGAAACACGAGGTCCAAGACACAACCATGCATTGCAATTCACTTCTAAGGACACATTACACATAACACATCACTCTTATGCCATTCTAGCCAAACACTAGGACTCGATATATAATGTCTCTCGACCCCGAGCACAAAGCATTGTGATACTCCGTACATATCACAACCAATAAGTAAAAACACTCTGGCAATTCTCGCGATGCGGTCCGGCCGTCAAGCTACCAAGTCCCCGTGTGCCCCGTCGAGCAACCCCAGGTGAGAATACTCCACTCGAAAGTAACCCTCGCGCAAGACCACACGGCCAAGTCCCTGTGTGCCCCGTCGAGCAACCCCAGGTGAGAGTACCCCGAGAACATCCTTACAACTCTCATCAGTTCACACTTCCAAACCATAACTCCTGAGGTTCAATCACACTATATATAGTCGAGGTACTTTGCTAGAATGACCAAAATGCCCAACACGTGCTCACGAACCATAGATAATATTATCAACAAGGAAGCACATTATCTCAACAGCACCGACACAACCAATATCACATAAATTCACATATTCATCAATAGCCACATGTCTCCACGTACAACTTAAAATAAAAGATTAAACTTTGAAACTTAACGACGACGAAATCAAACATAATAGCATCACCCGAAAGTAATGCGATCCTATACTCAACACTAATACACAAATCCAATTAAGCACATTAATTCACAGAACACACGAGTCGTCTTTCAAGAAAACCATGATGGTAAATATACCAATTCCTTTGAAAAAATGGTTATAAACATTCATTTAGCACATATCATTGATTACCAACCATTATATCCGCAAAACACGTAATGTATGGGCAATATACTTGCCTTGATAATCGATACCGTACACTCCTATGAACATGGCTCAATCGGGAACCCTCGAACACCTACAATTCTCCGGGCAGGGCAATAATAACGCGATCGATCGGGAATCTTGAAGAAAACAACGAACGGAAGAGCTCTGACTCGAGTTCTTCGCAAGGAACCTGACCCTAACATCATACCATTAGTAAATTAGCGATCAAACGAGGAAGAATAATCGTAGAACACCCGAATCCCCTTTGTGACATTTTACCAGATACATTCAAGGTGTTGATTTGAAACTCAATAAAATGACGAATCCTAGGCAATCCAACCATGGAACAACAAGGAATTCGATATAATACAGCTTAACAATCATCAATCCACCATTATTCTAAGTTATTTCGGATTAAACGGACAAAATCGAACGAAATCCCCAAAAATAGATTTTAAGAAAACTTACCCTGATTCGATCGATCGGAGAAAGTTATGGAAGGATTAATCGATGATAGAAACTTTAGGACTTCACAGATTCGTAGTATAACAATATGGCTTCAAGTTTCCCAAGCCTCCATCCGCGGAAGGGAAAGAGGGGAAAAGAAAAATGGACGCAAACAGGGCTGCCTGGCCATATTTATACTACTTAACAAAATGGCTCAGAACATGGCCCAAATTATCACCGTGTTCCAGCGCCGTATTATAAACGACTCAGCCAAAACAGTGCAAACAGCGCCGTGTTCTAGGGCCATATTTTGACAGTATAGACTTTGTCATTACGAGCATAACTCTTTCGTCCGGACTCCGGTTGACTCGTCGTTTGAACCATTAGAAAGATAATTTAATGCTCTATCACATTGTAAAGTTTCAGATTTTTCAGACTTTATGAGTTCTGGTGGTGATCTTACAAAGTCGACCAAATGCACAACAATGATACTCCTCGACAAAACAATGATTATTCGACATGCAACGAAACACTAACGGACAACACCAACGATCCAAATCGAAAACAAACAAATAACAAAGCATGGCATACTATTAACTCGACTTACGCAATGATATGTCGTACCCGACGAAAACCATAACACGGTACACCATGTCGTACCCAACATAGGGAAAAACTCAAATAATCGCCAATAGAGCAAAATAACCGGTGCAACATGTAACACCCCCAATCCACTCAGGGATATTACACGCCGTAGACCCTCTCCTCGAGGATCTACCAGGCTGATAACTAAAATCAAACATCTAAACATCGCCTTTAAGGCTAAAATGACTCAGTAGACCGACTTGGTCTTTCAATAATAACATACAACTCATTCCCAAACACATACCCACGCAGGGGTCAAAATAAAATAAACTCCCGTACAACGGGGAAAAGATACCGCAGCGGAAAAGAAAATACAACTGGACCAATACGACATCAACGGAACCTCGTGTGATTAGTATCGTTCATCTTTCATCATCCTTCGTGCCGACCCTGTGCTATGCTCCAAAACCTGAATGCAAAAATAGACATCCACCCCGCGAATACTCGTGGGTTAGACAAACTCCACTGTTTTGCTAGTGCAAGTACAAGTGCAAAAATACGAGCCATACAATACAAGTTCCAAGAACAATAATAATCAGGAATCCTCAAAGATCCAAACGTAAAGAAAAGTACTTCCCGAGGCAAGAGTTTTGGGTAAACATTTCCAAAACCGAAAGATCGCAAATAAGGGAAACAATTTACAAAACAGTTTAAAATGCCGTCGAGAGTTTTAATAGAAAACAATTTAGGATTATCAAATCCTAACCTTTCCAAAATCAACAGGTCACAAACCCAAAGGTTTTGTTTTCGAAATTAGAAAACCAACAGATATACACAAGGTTAGTACCCATTTCAAGTGTCTTCGGCGGACATAACATCAATACAATATAATCACCCAAGATACGTAAACCTTGGTCACCAAAATACAACATCAACTCGTGAATCCGTGGCTATACCATTGGATTCCCTTCGTAACCCGTCGGACCCTCCCAAGGTGAGTAGCATGCGTTTTGAAATCATATACACCAATTCGTGAAGTTTTACTCGTGAATCCGTGGCTATACCATTGGAATTCCCTCCGTGGCCCCGTCGAACCCTCCCGAGGTGAGCAAATACATTCACCAAACAAACAACCGCACTCGTGAATCCGTGGCTATACCATTGGAATTCCCTCCGTGATCCGTCGGACCCTCCCGAGGTGAGCGAAATACATTCACACAATTAACATGTCACAACAAGGATATTCATACAATCCACCAAAGGCAACAAACACAAAGCACGACATAATCGTCAAATTACAATGCACCAAAAATGAGATAATATATGCACACACGCGTTATCAAGCGCAACATCAACACCAAACATATCCATAGGATTCACATAGTCACTTACAACCCACACAATTTACAAAACACACGCGTTTTGAAAGTGAGCCTTTAACGAGGCTAGTCGAATCTTTTGAAAAACCCGTTTCAAACAAACACACACACATACCAAGACGATCACCAATCATCATATCCACAAAACAAGAAATGTATGGACAAGGTACTTGCCTCGAATAATTAGACGATGACACGAACGGAACGGAAGAGTTGAACACGACCGCAAGGAACCGGCGGAAATGAACCTAACGATTCGAATAGCACAATCACAACCACTTCTAAACGATTACGGAAATGGAATACACCCGGAAACCCGCCTACGATTCATGTATTTTCGCACAAAAATAACAACGAGGGCGGACCACAACCAAACCCTCTCGATTCCGTAAAAAATCACGAAATATACCATGAATCCGTAGGGAAACTAAGAATACCAACAAGAATAATCATATTCATCAAGAATCCATCAACAAAACGGAAAGAATCGGACAAAACCCCAAAATCCCCAATTATCCAAAAAGGTAGGGTTTCAAGAGATATTACCTTGAGTGATTCAAGTATTAAGATCCGTAGAACACGCGTTAGATTGTTTATCCGAGCCTCACAACCGAAAAGAAATGATGAAAATCGACCCCCGGATGAAGAACTCTCTCCCTCTATATCTCTCTCTCTCGCGACTCGGTGGAAAAAATGGGAAAGAATGAGCTGTTCACGCTCAAAACCACATTTATAGTGCAACACAGCAGAACCTATCGGCCGGCCTATCGGCCGATAGGCCCAACCGATACCCATACGGGATGCCGGCAGTAGAGTCTATCGGCCCCCCCTATCGGCCGAAAGGCTCCTGGGAGTGCTCGGCCAAAAACTGAAACGACCATAACTCTCTCGTCCGGACTCCGATTGACTCACCGTTTGAAACATTGGAAAGCTAACTCGATGTTCTATAATATTGCAAAGATCTATAATTTTTGGAGTCGCCAAAAATTAATGGTGATCTAACAAAGACGAACTCATACTTAGAAAAGTCGTTTAGTAATCCTGAATTCAACAAAACGACACCGAAACCCGAACCTGAATACGAACCGAAGATACGGTTACGAAGTACTCACAAAGACGAATCTAAGAGCTAGTAGGACACACGATTCCGACCACCCGAAGGCTCGAAATTCGACAACGGAAGGTAATTACCCCAAACTTTGGGAAATTACGAAAATGGCCCAAATGCCCGAAAATCACCATACGTGATCGAATAACCAAACCGAAGTTCACAACACGTCTAACAAAGTTAAACGGACTTGCGGGAAACTCGAAACAGCAGTTTTGGTCGAGATTCGCAAGAATCGAACTCAAGTGCGGAAAAGTCGCTAAAAAGCACATAACTCAACGAAACGACACCGAAACGAACTCGGATGTCAAAAAGTGTAGAATTAATCATTCTCAGAATGACGAAACGGACATGAGCGAGTCGTCAAAACAGACTTCCGCCGAAAAAAAAAGAAATTACCGGAAATCGAAAATTGCGGATATTACATTCTACCCTCCTTAAAAGAAGTTTCGTCCCAAAACTTAAAACAAGTAGGGAGAAGAAATATTCCGCCAGGAAAAACTCAACGAGATACACAAGAATGCGTAACTAACGCCCAACGGCGAAATGTTACAACCAACGCAAAGGAGTATACGGCGTTAAAACATGCTCCACGGCGACCAACACAACGTCGCCGTTAGGGATATAATAAAAACATCAAGTGACAAACGTCATCAAACGGATAATATAGCCAAGTCAATTATCCGACAATCACAAATCACAACGAACGAAAATCAATATGATTGACCAACCCAACGGTACACCAATCAAAACGCGAGTCAACCGCTGAACAAACACGAAATCCCACCGCCTAAGGGCTGGAAGATCGAAAACGAAACTAATTTCCCGAACTGAAGGGAATTACGAAGGAGCCTGAATGTTCGCCAATCACGGAACGAGGTCAATATAAACCGAACAATCAAACGATCAAACCACAACGATCGAGACAACAGAGATCGAAGAATCATGTTCGAATCACAAAGAACAATAAAGTTCAAACAACAACTCCAAGGTTCACATCTCGACTCGAGACAATATATGATCCGGTGAAAACAACAACGTATGCATTCACATAAGATCCACATGAAAGGGAATAGCAATAGAAAAGTCACAACGACAAACGAGTTATTCCGAAATAATACCACACTCGTTCGATCAACAAAAGCAAGGAGCAGACAAGCTCGTAAATGTCAACGAACATAAACGAGTCGGCCAGTCGAAAATGTAAGAGTTCAAGATCCAGTCCACTTCGAATAAAAGAACTCGTAGAACCAAAAGATGTTACTTCCGAACAAGGCTCACAAGAATCGAACCGAATTCGGAAAGTGACAGCGATAACCAGATTGACCCAAAACAAGATCACAGCTCGTTCGAATGATGAACCCGAAATACAAAACAAGTTCAGACAGTACCAACGAACACGAGCGAATCGATAGACTGGAGAAAGAGAAAATACAGAAGTCTAAAAACAACACGGGTACTACATTCGACCTCTTATAAAAGAAGGTCGCCCCCGCAACTCACAACAAAGAAATCAAGGTGACGACACAACCAAAGAACCGGCGTAAACATCCTTCAAAGGCCTCTCAAAGCCGATTCGATATCTCTTTGAAGCTCGCGCCCCGAAAGACTCGGAACCCAACTCGCAAAACTAGATCCTGTGACGAGAAAGATAATTGGTACGTGCATGCCCCCGGCACACCACGGTTGAAACACCTCGGCTCGGCATACCGAAAATACAACTGCTCGATACAATGGATTTAAAACACCGCAAAACAACATACCGGAGATGCCAACTCAGCATCACCTATCAACGCATACAAAAATCACAACAACGGCATCATTCAAGATTACAACATCCCGAACGATGCCATCACACAATCACAAACATCATGAAACAATCACCCATGTGTATAACGCATAAAAATCCGTGCTTTAACAACCCACACTAGTGCGACAATACGCAAATCGCCACGAGGCGATAAACAAGAACACCACCACACCTCTCACGGAGGGCCAACAAAACATATGCGTGGCGATCGTCTCGACACTCACGCCAGCATTTCTATGACTATTCGGGGTTGAGACCGTAACGATAGTTCGAAAACCATACACGCATTTCCGGTCCGCAAACAGAATGATAGGTTTTAAAACGAGAACCACCTTTTGAAAACAGCTTTGGAAACAACGGTTGATCTTAGTATCATTTTACAAAAAGTAGTACAAACACCATTATCGAGACTTTGAAAATCATCTTGCGTTTGAACAAAAATGAGGACACCTTTCCTTTAGTGAAAAACTTTCAAAAATATTCGACCCTTGGGTCTAAGCAACTGCATTTGAAAATATCTCAAAAACATTTTTGGTCCTCAACCGGAAAATTTTTTTTTTGAAATGTATTGCGGCATTAGAAAACACCTTGAAAACACCGCAAGAAAATAATTCGTTTTAAAAGTACGTCTCGAATTTCAATTTTCTAAGATACTCAAGGTTTTCAAAAATAATTCAATGGGTTAGAATGCCCAAAAAGGTCAATGACGGTAGTACTTATCAAAACTCACAAAATCATTTGAAAACACCCAACTACCGTCAAAACGGTCAAGGCCAACAACTCGGTTAAAGGAATCGATTTTCGAAATAAAATTCAGTCGGTAAGATACCGAAAGCTATTACAAAGGAACTCACGCAATGGAAAAAAGAAATAGAGTCCAACATGCACAATCCAAAGAACTACTCCTCACATGAAAGAAATATGAGAGTCAAATAGTCACGTATCAAGAAATCAAAATCCATAAGAGGATTCCGTCACTTAGCAAATAAATCATAAAAATAGCTCGTGTCACACGAGGCACAACACAAAGAAGGGAGACTTACACCACAGGTCGCACGAAGATGATGATCACCCACGATACTAATCACGACCAACAAACTCGGACGACTGTCATGACACGACTCGATCGGATAAAATCCGACGAGACAAAAACTCGATAGACACCATCGACCCGACACCTAGGTTTCCACAACCTGGCTCCGATACCATTTATGTAACACCCCAATCCACTCGGGGATATTACACGCCGTAGACCCTCTCCTCGAGGATCTACCAGCCGATAACTAAAATCAAACATCTAAACATCGCCTTTAAGGCTAAAATGACTCAAGAGACCGACTTGGTCTTTCAATAATAACATACAACTCATTCCCAAACACATACCCACGCAGGGGTCAAAATAAAATAAACTCCCGTACAACGGGAAAAGATACCGCAATGAAAAGAAAATACAATGGACCAATACGACATCAACGGAACCTCGTGTGATTAGTATCGTCAGATTTCATCATCCTTCGTGCCGACTCGTGCTATGCTCCAAAACCCGAATGCAAAATAGACATCCACCCCGAATACTGGGGTTAGCAAACTCCACCGTTTTGCTAGTGCAAGTACAAGTGCAAAAATACGAGCCATACAATACAAGTTCCAAGAACAATAATAATCAGAATCCTCAAAGATCCAAACGTAAAGAACAGTACTTCCCGAGGCAAGAGTTTTGGGTAAACATTTCCAAAACCGAAAGATCGCAAATAAGGGAAACAATTTACAAAACAGTTTAAAATGCCGTCGAGAGTTTTAATAGAAAACAATTTAGGATTATCAAATCCTAACCTTTCCAAAATCAACAGGTCACACCCAAAGGTTTTGTTTTCGCAATTAGAAAACCAACAAAGAATACACAAGGTTAGAACCCATGTCACGTGTCTTCGGCGGACATAACATCAATACAATATAATCACCCAAGATACGTAAACCTTGGTCACCAAAATACAACATCAACTCGTGAATCCGTGGCTATACCATTGGATTCCCTTCGTGGCCCGTCGGACCCTCCCAAGGTGAGTAGCATGCGTTTCGAAATCATATACACCAATTCGTGAAGTTTTACTCGTGAATCCGTGGCTATACCATTGGAATTCCCTCCGTGGCCCCGTCGAACCCTCCCGAGGTGAGCAAATACATTCACCAAACAAACAACCGCACTCGTGAATCCGTGGCTATTCCATTGGAATTCCCTCCGTGATCCCGTCGGTACCTCCCTAGGTGAGCGAAATACATTCACACAATTAACATGTCACAACAAGGATATTCATACAATCCACCAAAGGCAACAAACACAAAGCACGACATAATCGTCAAATTACAATGCACCAAAAATGAGATAATATATGCACACACGCGTTATCAAGCGCAACATCAACACCAAACATATCCATAGGATTCACATAGTCACTTACAACCCACACAATTTACAAAACACACGCGTTTTGAAAGTGAGCCTTTAACGAGGCTAGTCGAATCTATTGAAAACCCGTTTCAAACAAACACACACACATACCAAGACGATCACCAATCATCATATCCACAATACATGAAATGTATGGACAAGTTTCTTGCCTCGAATATTTAGACGATGACACGAACGGAACGGAAGAGTTGAACTCGACCGCAAGGAACCTGTGGAAATGAACCTAACGATTCGAATAGCACAATCACAACCACTTCTAAACGATTACGGAAATGGAATACACTGAAACCCGCCTACGATTCATGTATTTTCGCACAAAAATAACAACGAGGGCGGACCACAACCAAACCCTCTCGATTCCGTAAAAATCACGAAATATACCATGAATCCGTAGGGAAACTAAGAATACCAACAAGAATAATCATATTCATCAAGAATCCATCAACAAAACGGAAAGAATCGGACAAAACCCCAAAATCCCCAATTATCCAAAAAGGTAGGGTTTCAAGAGATATTACCTTGAGTGATTCAAGTATTAAGATCCGTAGAACACGCGTTAGATTGTTTATCCGAGCCTCACAACCGAAAAGAAATGATGAAAATCGACCCCCGGATGAAGAACTCTCTCCCTCTATATCTCTCTCTCTCGCGACTCGGTGGAAAAAATGGGAAAGAATGAGCTGTTCACGCTCAAAACCACATTTATAGTGCAACACAGCAGAACCTATCGGCCGGCCTATCGGCCGATAGGCCCAACCGATACCCATACGGGATGCCGGCAGTAGAGTCTATCGGCCCCCCCTATCGGCCGAAAGGCTCCTGGGAGTGCTCGGCCAAAAACTTAAACGACCATAACTCTCTCGTCCGGACTCCGATTGACTCACCGTTTGAACCATTGGAAAGCTAACTCGATGTTCTATAATATTGCAAAGATTTATAATTTTTGGAGTCGCCAAAAATTAATGGTGATCTAACAAAGACGAACTCATACTTAGAAAAGTCGTTTAGTAATCCTGAATTCAACAAAACGACACCGAAACCCGAACCTGAATACGAACCGAAGATACGGTTACGAAGTACTCACAAAGACGAATCTAAGAGCTAGTAGGACACACGATTCCGACCACCCGAAGGCTCGAAATTCGACAACGGAAGGTAATTACCCCAAACTTTGGGAAATTACGAAAATGGCCCAAATGCCCGAAAATCACCATACGTGATCGAATAACCAAACCGGGTTCACAACACGTCTAACAAAGTTAAACGGACTTGCGGGAAACTCAAATGTTAGCCGTCGAGATTCGCAAGAATCGAACTCAAGTGCGGAAAAGTCGCTAAAAAGCACAGAACTCAACGAAACGACACCGAAACGAACTCAGATGTCAAAAAGTGTAGAATTAATCATTCTCAGAATGACGAAACGGACATGAGCGAGTCGTCAAAACAGACTTCCGCCGAAAAAAAAAGAAATTACCGGAAATCGAAAATTGCGGATATTACACAACAGACAAAAATTCAAAAATAACCGGAAATGAAAATTCCGGGTATTACAAAAAAGAGGCATGAAATATTGTCAATGATGTGGCTACGAGGAATATATATGGCGCTGCTACACTTGGACAAGCAGTAGATAAGGACGACGAGGAAGTATATCAAGATCCGGATGCAGCTAATGTTTCCAATCCTCTATAATACTACTAAATAATGTTCTATAAGGCTGAGTGGTTCGACTACATGGTGAATAGCTTCAGTTCATAAAAATTGGTACAAATGAATTACTTGAAAACTATGATGAAGATGATGAGGAAGAGTTTTAACATATGTAGACAGACTCAAACAATTATTCTGATTACAAGCCTCAGCAATCTTGATGCACATAGCATTTGCAAAAGCTTCCATAAAAATACTTTTAATTTAGAAATAGAAAAATATTTCAAGTATAAAAGTTGCAAATGAGATGTCGCATGTTTTTGTTTAGTTATACTAAAAACATGTAAAAATAAGTCAAAAGTGATGCTTAGAAGCATCCGGAGCTCGAACTGGTCGGCAAGACGGAGAAAATGGACCACCAGGGTGGAGAACGTACGACACGACCATGTCGTATGTCACATACACATGACATGTGCTTGTCGTATGTCACATACATACGACGCGCTCTGTGTCACGAGTTGAAGAATTGTTGTTTCATACGATGTCATATTGCATGTCACATATGACACGGTCAGGACCGATTCTGAGGTTCCAGATGCCTACAATGAAAGGCTATAAAAATGCCCCTTTATTAGGCAAATGAAATTTTTGAAAGGGGTTTGGAACCTAGTCAAGCTATATGCTCATCCTCACGCCGGATATTTATCAAATAAAATAAAAACGATACAACGGATGGGGCATAAACCAAAACCCCGTATAATAAAATATAAAATACATCACTTAAATCGACGCCGTTGATACATGTTATTTTTGTGCGCTTTATTGTCATTATTTTATCCTTATTTTGGTTTAATTCTGTGTAAATTAGCTCCTATTGCATGATGTTTACATGTTTTGAAGGAAATTAGAGTTCTGAAGCTTGAACAAAAAAAAACAGGCCAAAAACGACATTTTCGGTAGAGGGCCGCGTCACACGAAGCTGGGCCGCGTCGCATGCACAACACTTAGTAATGCGGCACGAGCTGTACCGGGGGCCGCGGCACACTCACTACACACCGCAGCCCGTGCTGAATTTTTGCCCAAAAACTGGGCAGCAGTGTGACTACTGGCCGCGGCACACTTACTCCAAGCCGCGGCCCGCAGCGGCGGGAAATCTGTTTTTACCTCGTAATTTTGGCCGTTTTGGAGGCAGACAAGACCTAATTCCCGAGAAGCGATTTGGAGGCATGGGAAGGTTATAAAAACATAGCAAGGACAGAAAAGAATGGAGCGAAGGAGAGTGGAATACCTAGCGGCAGAGAATAGAGCAAAGGAAGGGGACGAGTTCTTCAATCGTGTTTGGAATTCTTGAACCTTATGTTTACTTCTTGTATTTTCGTGTTGATTTCTAGCATGTCGGGGTGGACTTCTTTATTCTAGGATTGAGATGAAACCGAGATTATGATGAATTAATTCTTGATTTTACATTATTGATATTTTTCCCTTTTTCATTGAATTTTCCCCGATTGTTCTTAATGCTTTCAATTGTGTGGCCGATGATTGAATTGTTCTAGCTACTTAACTTGAATCGGAAGAGAAAAGTGAGTAGTGATAATTGGGAGAAAACCATTTTATCTTATGATATAGGAATATACTCATAAGAATTATGAAGCTCGATATTTAGAAGATTATAGATCTTTTTGTCTAATGTCGAAATAACTCACCTAGGAATGGAGTGAATTGTTCGTGTTGGAATTCTGCTGACCTCGGAAGAGGCATTAGATTAAATTAGATAATTTTCGCTTTCAATAAATTGGGAAATTGCATAACTTATATAAATCAAGATTAATTTGGATTAATCGAGGTGAATTTTTGATCCTAGATACTTCTCTCATTTGAAACTCATTTTATTTTTATAATTAATTCTCTTATTTATTTTAGTTTATCGCAATATTTATTTATTAATAATTGTTCAACCCCCAATTTTCCGGTCGTTCAAATAAAATTAGATATACCAATAAATTGGTAATTATCATATTAGTCCTCGAGAGAACGATACTCTACTCATCACTTTATTACTTGTATACGACAACGTGCACTTGCGTTCAAGGAAAATACGTAACAGCCATCGTGCATTTTTTGAAGCAAGAGATTGCCGATTTGATGATTTCGTGGATGGTGGTTTCAGAATCGTGACGGACTGATGGGCTGATGGCTTTTGGTACACATGTTGCATCCTACTAGGCTTAGGAAATTGTCAAAAAAAATTCTTTCGCCTGAATGAAATATGAACCTAGTAATAATACCTAAAGGCTTGGAAAAATTGATGCCCTTATGGGCCCTGCTGCCCATTGCCAAAGCCATCACTGCCATGGGCCAGGGCCGGGCCTGAACACGGTCCGTATGGTAAGTAGAAAAACAGGATGTTTCGTAGGACACGCCTTTTTCATATGTCACATACATACAACGCGACTGTGTCACTTTTAGTCGATGATAGGGGAAACTTTAGTCGATGATCCGATTGAGGCTTAGCCGACGACCCAAATTACATCGTCAGTTAAAATTCAGTTATAAATAATGATCCCCAAATCAGGATGTTCTAGCATCAAGCTATGGTGTAATATATGATGTCACTGACTCAAATCATGAATCAGTCAGGACTTCAAGGGCCTCTGCCACCACCACATTCATTCTTCAATTTACAGACTCCTGTCTCATCTTTACAGCCTCAGCATGACGACATGCAAGACAGTAGTAATCATTCTTCTATCTTTAAGAGCCTAAGTGAATTAGATAGTGGATTTTAGTTGTGTTTGTACAACTATTTACATTTACATATTAATACTAAGTATATGTTCCTTTAGAACTGTGTTTGTTAATATTAGTGTATACTGTGATTTTGTTGATGTTAAGATATCGTACTTGGATGTTGCGTAGTTATTTGGATGTTGGTGTTTTTTAGTGCTGGTGTATATTGTGTTTGTTACGTATATTATTGGTGCTTATAATAGTTGTTGACGATATATACGGTGATTGTGGTTATATTTGTTATTGTTGGTTTACATTGTTGTATATTGTATTGTACATATGGAAATTGCAAGTTCAGAAAAATAGATCTTGGAATTTTAGAATCTATTATTTTTAAAAGGCACTTTAGTCGACGACTTTTGCACATATCATCGGCTAAACTGTCATTGCTTTTTCAAAAAGAAGGTTTAGTTGGGGGCTGTCATTGGCTAAAATTGAACAGGTTTAGCCGACAACGGGTCAATCGTCGACTAAAGGTGGACCGATTTAGCCAACCACAAACCGCCCGATCAGTTAAAGGGGCATCGATTTAACCGACCACAAACCAATCTTCAGCTAAAATCAGAAGTATAGCTGATAGCGGCCGTAAATGCCATTGGCTAAACCTTGACCGACAGACATTGGCCGATCGAACTTTTGTCAAATGCCGCAGTTTTAGCCGTCAGCCTGTGGATTTAGCCGACCATTTGTGGTCGTGGCTGAAGTAGCAATATTGACAGTGCCGGTTTTTTTAGCTTCACATATATATATATGTAAAGCCAATACTAAAACTATTATATCCCTATTTTAGTAATGTGCTAAAATATTCTTAAATTGAAAATACAATAAAATATTTATGAACCACCTTTCCTCAAGATAAAAACGAACTTTTATTTTGTGAAATTATAAAAGTACTAGATTTATAGTTTAATTCTAAAATTAACTATTTTCTTTCGAAATGAAAAGTTATCCTAATTTATTACTCAACTACGAGCACCCCACGATAGGATTCCTAAAACTATCGCTATTTTGGCTAGGAAGGTAAAAAAAAAATCAGATAAAAACCTAGCTAAGCAAATCTCTTAGATTTAGTTAGGTCCACCGAAACTTATTTTACACATACTCATCCCAATAATAATCCCCACAAATTTAAACCTAAAGTATATGGGACGTCAATTCCAGAGTAACGTATGCTGGTCTTTAAGTTTTAACTGTTAAACTTGAAAGTGTTGAGAGAGTAAGACAAGACCAAAAGTCACCATGCAATAAAATCCATTATGACTCATTCTAAACAAGTTAAATCTCATCTATACGTTCTTCCTTTGGCCCAATATACTCTATAAATGAATATGTAGTGATATGTACTCGCATCACTCATCTTAAGCTATCCAAATTATTTCTCCCTTTTTCATGCTTCAACACTTCTCGTTTATATCCTAAAACCAGAAAAATCTCCCATTTTGTGTGAACTTCCTAAAATGACGATCCGTCCACCTGCATCGAGCTTGTTGTTCTTGATTTTTACCGGGTTATTGTGCTCAATATCTAATGCTCATACATTTTATGTCGGCGGAGAGGATGGTTGGAGCCTACATCCCTCGGAGAACTACAACCATTGGGCCAAAAGATATCGTTTTGAGATCAACGATGAAATCGGTACGTTCTTTTTAATTCACCATTTCACCTTTTTTTTTTTACTTTTTTATTTCCAACTCTAACCTTTCGTATTTTCCTTGCATTTTGAATCCTTAGTAAGTGAATGTTAAGTAAATTGCATTTTTATGTATTTACAAATCAAGTACATATGTTATTTTGCAGTTTTCAAGTACAAGAAAGGTCATGACTCCGTGCTTGTCGTAAACCAAAATGACTACAACAAATGCAACAAGGATAACCCCATAAAAGCCCTCAAGAGTGGTCACTCAAAGTTCAAGTTCGACAGATCAGGCCCATTCTTCTTCATAAGTGGCCACGAACAAAACTGTGAGAAGGGCCAGAAGCTCACCATTATAGTCCTTTCTCAACATCATCATCATCACAATATTGCTCCATCTCACCCACCCGAAACTCCCCTTAAACCACCATCGCCCGCCCCTACTCCATCCCATAAAGCTCCAACTCCTGCTCCAATTGTACATCATTTGCCAAATCCTTCGCCAGCGAAAAGAGCCCCAACACATGCGCCTACAATCAAGCCACCGACTTATTCGCCATCTCCAAAAACATCGTCTTATTCCCCTTCCCTATCTCCACTTGCCAAAACCCCAACTCACGCACCGTCACGTGACCCACCATCTCACTCCCCGTCCCCGTCTCCAGCGGATAACACCTTTGCACATGTGCCGCCAAATATGCCACCATCTCGTTCCCCATCTCCATCTCCAACATCGAAAATCCCAAGTCACACACCACAGTTTGAGCCACAATCTCATTCCCCATCCCCATTTTCGTTGGCCAAAACCCCAACACACATGCCGTCAGTCGAGCCACCATGTCATTCCATATCCGCGTCTCCGGATGCCGAAACCCCAACTCACACACCTCCAGTAGAGACACAGTCTCACTCGTCATCCCCATCGCCTGCGGCCAGAACCCATGCACACATGCGACAAGTTGAGCCACAGTCTCCTTCCCCGTCGAGATCTCCACCATCTACCCCTATCGAACCACATTCTCATTCTCCGTCCCCTTCTCCGACAGCCAAAACCCCAACCTACACGCCGCTTGTTCGACCACTCTCTCATGCACCATCACCATGTCCAATCCCTCATCATCCATCATTACCTCAATCCGAGTCTCCTGAGAACAACTATGGCGCGCCTCGGCCAGACCCTCAACATCAGCACCATTCTCTGTCATCGCAAGCACACCTTCCGGTCTTTCCACCACACCATGCTCCGGCGCCTGCACCATCGGCTTCTTCAAACTTCAGTGTCTCCTTTGTTCATCTAGTGGGATTTGGTCTTGCTGCTATGATGATTTCTGCTGGCATTGTTTGAATTTTTTTGTCTACCTAGTATTCGTTTTTATGTTCACTTCTTTTGTGTTTTTTAATATGGAACTTCCACTTCATGCCAACCAATTAACATGTTAAATGTCTTTATTTTATCATTGTCATTAGAAGAACGTAATTTTTGCAGATAATAAATTCGCTCAAATAAAGAGATTTGCATTTAGTTGAAAATTCGCATAAAAAATCTGAAATTATTGTAAGAAATTTATATGTAAAATTTGAATATTATTTATTAGTATTTCAAAAAATTGAAAATCTAAAAAGGATTTGAAAAAAAAAAAACTACACTAGTCGGCCCCCAGCCAACAGCTGGCAACAAAAATTTTTTTATGGCACGACGTCACCAACAGTCACCACAGATTGATCAAGAGTCGGCAGCTGATTTAACTATAGGCATGATATATCTCTATTATATGTCACTTTATTGTTAGACTATTAAAATATCTTCATCATCCATGGTTACATTGTCAGGGGTGCACATTCCGTACGCATAAAGTTTTTGGCTGTGGTGACCGTTTTTAACAGGCAAAAAATTCTAATGCTATTAATTGTTGGAATTTGGATTTAAGTTCAAGTTGTACGAGGCGTTACGAACCCGTGCGATGCACCGGCTGTGCTTTTGGTTGAATATCTACGTGTTTTGTACGTAATGTTTGTGCAGATGTTTATATACTTTGTATCAAGGTTGCGTTAATGTGTGTAATATAAGTTATATCACTATGTAACGCCCCGACTTTCTAGGGGTAATTATTGGAGAAAATAAATAAAAGATAAATTTGACGAAGAATAACGCCTACAAAGTCGAGTCGCTACACTGACATTGTAACACCCTCAAGATATTCGAGGTATATTACAGCGCCGTGAATCCCTATATGGGACCCACCAGGCTGAACAGCATCATACTCATCGACTCACAGAAACAACAACATAACACCACGTCATAAAGACGCAAAACAGAATAATCCACCCGGTTCACCCGGTCAACATAACATCATCATTCGACACAAACACGATAAACAACAATACAATCCAGACGAGTAAAAGTTCTTAAGTACTCGAGTACTTCTATTAGTTCAAATAAAACCACAAAATATGAAAAGGTAGAAGACACTAAGACATCACTCGTGCACAATCATCACGCTCGGCCATCATCCGCATACTGGTCCAAGTGCTCGTTAAATCGCGATGAACACGACTGAAATTCATAAAACGAATTTCCCCAAAACGGGTCCCCAGAGGGGTTAGCAATTACGCTAGTACAAGTAACCAGATGAACAACTTACATCTTACACATATAGTAAATGCATGCAATAAAGAAAGCCGTTCGAAAACACTCATTTCCGGAAATGCCAATATCAAAAATCACATTTGTAAAATGCACCACAATTAACCGTCGATCCACGTCTCTGTGGACCCCTACCGAGACCCCGTCGGATCTAACCCGTAGTGGTTAAAAGCAAGCTCGTCGATCCACGTCTCTGTGGACCCCTACCGAGACCCCGTCGGATCTAACCCGTAGTGAGCATACACACACACCATTTCTCATACAATACTACTATGTCAAGATTGTAAGTTCATAAGGATACTTGCCTCGATTAAATAGACGATGACACGAACGAAACGGAGAATCAAGCACGACCGCGAGGAACCGACGAAAATGAACCTAACGATTTGAATAGCACAATCACAACCACTTCTAAACGATTATGGAAATGGAATACACCGGAACCCGCCTACGATTCATGTATAATCGAATAAAAATAACAACGAGGCGGACCACAACCAAACCCTCTCGATTTCGCAAAGCTATGAAAATATACCATGAATCCGTAGGAAAACTAATGATATCAACAAGATTAATCATATTCATCATGAATCCACCAACAAAAGCGGAGCGAATGGAAGAAAATCCCAAAAACCCCCAAATTATCCAAAAGTAGGGTTCTAAGAGATTTACCGTGGATTAGGACGAAAGATTCGTGTTGATGTTGATATAATACTCCAAGAACTCAAGAAGGATGATGGATGAGATGATTGGAGGAAGAAATCGCCAAGAAAACGCCTCGGAATCGCCTTCGCCGCGGAGAGAGGAAGAAATGAGGAATTATGATTATCTCGGTCAACTCCCTGGTTTATATAGCCAGGGAGTGTTAGCGCACGCTAAAACCTCAAGGTTAGCGTGCGCTAACGGGATAAGGTTCCAAACCCTACCGTTAGCGTCTCAGTCCAGTAGCCAGGTAATTGGACGTTAGCGTGCGCTACTCGATACGTAGCGTGCGCTAATAACTTCTCGGTAGCGCGCGCTATCGACCAATAGCGTGCGCTACCTGAACATCAGCCGAGTCCAGTAGCCAAATGCCCAAAACTCAACCGACCCGTTAGCGTGCGCTACCATACAAGCGTAGCGTGCGCTAACTAGCATCTGATTGAGTTCAGTAGTAAACTGTCCAGTACTGGACAGTCACGCTAGCGCGCGCTACTGAACAACTTAACGTGCGCTAGTCTCCCGACATTAGCGTGCGCTAGACAAGATAGCGTGCGCTAATCTGATAGTCCAGAGGCCTGGGAGTTGAACTGCCACCCCCAGGGTTCACTCGCTAGCGCGCGCTACGAAGTAAACGTAGCGTGCGCTACAAAGAGGCTTCTAGCGCGCGCTATGCAGACAAATTAGCGTGCGCTAGGTACAGAACATAAACGGTCCACTACACCAGAATACGAACGAAACATCAAATGGAACACCTCAAAACGCATCATAGCATAGAATAGATCCACGGCAACCCCGAAACGGCGGTTCCGCACATCAATTACGAGAATCAGATCAAAAATGACGGAAAAGTTACACTGAAGGATACACGAGGGTCACTACAATCGAGAATTACACTGGAAATACCATTACAAGGGAAAGAAAAATGCGGATATTACATTCTACCCCTCTAAAAATAAGTTTCGTCCCGAAACTTAAGAAACAAACAACTCGGGGTACCTAACACGCATGCTATCCTCGGTTTTCCAAGTTGCCTCCTCGACACCGTGTCTCGACCACTGCACCTTGACCAAAGGTATGGTCTTATGCCTCAATCGTTTCTCACGGTGCTCCAAAATCCTCAAAGGGCGCTCTTCGAAAGTAACATCTTCGGCGACATCAATCTCACCATAATCGATGATGTGACTAGGATCCGGGACATATTTCCTCAACTGGGAAACATGAAAAACGCTATGAACATGACTCAAGGCTGGAGGTAACGCCAAACGGTATGCCAACCCACCTACTCGCTCGAGGATCTCAAAGGGGCCGATAAATCTCGGACTCAACTTCCCTTTCTTCCCGAAACGAAAGACTCCCTTCGTCGGCGACACCTTTAGCAAAACGTGGTCTCCCACTTCGAATTCCAAAGGTCGACGACGGATGTCGGCATACGACTTCTGTCGACTCTGGGCAGTCAACATCCGTCTCTAAAACGACATCCGGCTCGGTCCCGACCAAATCGGACGCCTCATTCCAACAAATCGGTGATCGACATCGCCGCCCGTAAAGTGCCTCATACGGTGCCATCCGAATCAACGCGTGCCAACTGTTGTTGTACGTGAATTCGATCAATGGCAAATGTTCCTCCCAATCGCTACTCCAGTCGAGGGCACAAGCACGCAATATATCCTCGAATGTCTGGATAGTGCGTTCCGACTGTCCATCTGACTGGGGATGAAAAGAGGTACTCAAATGCAACCGGGTACCCAACGCCTTATGCACCGCCTGCCATAAGTGCGATACGAAACGGCCATCACGATCCGAAACAATAGACTTCGGAGTACCGTGAAGTCTCACAATCTGTGCGATAAACACACGAGCCAACTTCTCCGGGCCCCAAGTGTCCTTGATGCCCAGAAAATGTGCCGACTTGGTCAGATGATCAACAATCACCCATACCATATTCATGCCCGACCTCGATCTCGGCAAACTCGTAACGAAATCCATCGATATATCTTCCCATTTCCATTCCGGAGCAGAAGTGATCAGAATAACCCGGTCGATGCTCGATTTTGACTGGCGACAAGTCAAACATCTCGCTACAAATCAGGCGACCTCATCCTTCATATCATTCCACCAGAAATTTCTTCTCAGGTCCTTGTACATCTTACTCGAACCAGGATGAACGGAATAAGGTGTAGCATGGGCCTCCCGTAAAATACTCTGCCTCAACTCTGAGTCGTTCGGCACACAAAGCCGACTCTGGAATCTCAAAATACCATCCTCGTGAATCACAAACCCAGGAGACTTTCCCTTAAGAACGTTCTCTCGGATTTGAGTAATCATCGGATCCTCTAATCGCTTGACTTAATTTCATCGATCAAAGACGACGAAATCTCTAAAGTACGAAGTTGCCCGACGGCTCCAGGCAACAAAACTTCAACATCTAACTCGATCAAAGCCCACCGAAGCTCAGACTGAGACGTAAGGATCTCAAGCATTCGTAACGCAACCGGTTTCCGGCTCAAGGCGTCGGCCACGACGTTCGCCTTGCCCGGATGATAAAGGATTTCGAGGTCATAATCCTTAATCAACTCTAACCACCTCCTCTGCCTCATATTCAACTCCCGCTGAGTAAATATGTATTTCAGACTTTTATGATCGGTAAAAATCTGACATGCAGAGCCGAAAAGATAGTGACGCCAAATCTTGAGCGCAAAGACGACTGCCGCTAACTCCAAATCATGAGTAGGGTAGTTCAACTCATACGGCCTCAACTGTCTCGACGCATAGGCAATGCTCTTGCCGTGCTGCATCAATACGCACCCAAGACCCTGACCCGAAGCATCGCTATAAACGGCAAAACCCTCGTTGCCACATGGCAACGCCAAAACCGGGGCTGAAGTCAAACGCTTCGTTAGTTCCTCAAAACTCGACTGCCTTTCGTCATTCCGCATTTAACTTCTCGGATTTACGGAGCAAGCTGCGTAAGTGGCCGAGCCGCTTCGAAACCCTCGACGAACCTACGGTAGTAGCCAGCTAAACCCAAGAAACTACGGAGCTCCTTCACATTCTTGGGCGGTGCCCAATCCAACACGGCCTCAATCTTCTGCGGATCCACACGAACCCCCTCGGCTGAAATCACGTGGCCTAAAAACATCACTTCCTTCAGCCAGAACTCACATTTCGAGAACTTTGCGTAGAGTTGCTCGGTCCTCAAAATGTCTAATACTACCCGCAAATGATGGGCATGCTCTTCCTCATTCCTCGAATAAATAAGAATATCGTCAATAAAGACGACAGCGCACTTATCCAAATACTCGATAAAAACTTTGTTCATCAACTGCATGAACACCGCCGGTGCATTAGTTAACCCGAAAGGCATGACTACGAACTCATAATGTTCGTACCTCGTCCGAAAAGCTGTTTTCGGCACATCGGACTCTCTCACCCGGAGCTGATAGTACCCCGATTTCAAATCAATCTTCGAGAATACCGTAGCTCCCTGCAACTGGTCGAACAAGTCATCAATTCTCGGCAAAGGATACTTGTTCTTGATGGTCACCTTGTTTAGTTCGCGATAGTCGATACACAAACGTAGTGAGCCATCCTTCTTCCGCACAAACAGGACTGGTGCGCCCCAAGGCGAGGCACTCGGTCGAACATACCCCAACTCAAGAAGCTCACTCAACTGCTTCTTCAACTCTGCCATCTCTGAAGGTGCCATGCGATACGGCGCCTTCGAAATCGGAGCCGCGCCTGGCTCTAACTCTATAGCGAACTCAACCTCACGATCCGGTGGCAATCCCGGTAACTCGTCAGGAAATACATCAGGAAACTCATTAACGACTGGAATCGACGAAAGCTCGACTCCACCACCCTCCGCCTTCAAGGCGTAGCACCAATATCCAGTACACCCCTTTCGCAGGAGTCTCATCGCCTTCAAGGCGTTAATAACGAATTTCTGGTTTCCCCTCTTTCGCCCCGCGAAAGAGTGCTCGGTGCCGTCCTCGGCTAACATAGTGATGATTCTCGTGCGGTAGTTCATGATCGCACCATGCCACTCGAGCCAATCATCCCCAAGAATCAAATCCTCACCCTCGATACTCACAACAATAAGATTAGAGGGCCAAGTCCTCTCACAAATAAGTACAGAACAGTCTCGAACCTCCTGATCACCAACGATCCTATCACCGCTAGGAAGCTTAACGATGAAGGGTTCACAAGGCATCAAACAGTCGAGACTCAAACGGCGTACACAATCCAAAGATATGAACGAATGCGTAGCACCAGAATCGAAAAGCACACTGACAGGATGAGAAACAATATAAACGGTACCTGTCGCCACGGTAGCCGCTGGGTCATCGGTCTTCCGCATCTCATAAACCCGCGGATGGGCGGAGCCGACACTGGAAGCTCCCCCCTTAGAGGGCTGACCCCGACCTCTCCCCCGACTAGCACTCGGCGGAGACTGAGGAGCAAACGATCCCTGATTCACACTTGGTTCCCTAGGCGCTGGAATGGAAGCCCGGGCACCAAGAATTCTCTCCCTCTCGGCCTGACGACCTTGTGGCCGGTGGCCACTGCCGATTACACGTCAGCAAAGGGCTCAAACAAGTACGACTGACGTGGCCTGTACGACCACAATTGAAACACTTCACATCACGGAAAGGAGCACTGGTAGTTCCACGAGGACCCCCAGCGGAACGAGCTGGACCACCGCCGGCGGGGAAGTTAGCAGATTGGGATCTCTGCTGACCCCCACTCTTGTGGCCCGAAAAGTTCCCTGCGGACTTCTGCTTCTTACTCTCGCGGGCCGCCTCACTCGCCGTCACAGACATATCATAAGCAAGGGCCCTGCTCTGGTAATCTTTCAATGTAGTGCATACGAGCCCCGACATATAGTCCCGAATCGGCAACTTCATCCGTCTGGAGAAATGGAAAATTTTGTCACTCTCCTCGACAACTTGGGTCTTCACATAACCCAACTCCTTGTTAAAATCAGCAATAGCTTGAGCTACGGGATATCCGCGGTTGAGCATCATAAAAGTATGTACCGAGCACATCGGCGGCCACGGGCAATATTCGATCTCCATCAACTCTTGAAACTCGGCCCACGAAGCGGCATGGTCTTTGGGCCCAACGGCCTCCCACCCGGTCAGAGCGTCCCTGTGAGAAAGTATTGGGCAATAGGGACTCTCGTTCCTCGTGACGATTAGTGGCAACGAAGACCTTAGATATCTCCTTGATCCACCCTTCCCGGCCAATCGGGTCCAAGCTCCCAGCGAGGAGGATGCATCTTGATAACATCTTGGAGCCAACGATCCGCTCCGCCCCGATTAGCGTGGGCGTGATCCGGGTTCTGAACCGCCTGAGCTATTGCCGCCATTTGGTCCACCATTTGTTGCATAACGGCCGCAATACCAAGATCGGCACGCTCCTGAGAATAAGCATTGCTATGACGGTCGCCGATCGCCGGCTCAAGATCGTGGACGTGGCCGCCCCACCGGCCGCCCCCGTCCGGCCGCGTCCACGACCACCACCGCGACCACGACCTCTTCCGGCATCCATCCGGAGTTAAATAAGTAGCAAAAGCCATACGAGGATCGATACAAGAAAAGAACAATTACAAGTCGAGAATCAAAGTGCGATACAAGGAATTAATGAACAGAAGAAGGAAAACTTACGGACACTGGTAGTACCGGAATCATGGCAGCGTGACGATGATGTGCAAAACAAAACACCACAAGACCCGATAAACCGACAAGCCTAGGTATCCATAAACCTAGAGCTCTGATACCATTTTCTGTAACACCCTCAAGATATTCGAGGTATATTACAGCGCCGTGAATCCCTATATGGGACCCACCAGGCTGAACAGCATCATACTCATCGACTCACAGAAACAACAACATAACACCACGTCATAAAGACGCAAAACAGAATAATCCACCCGGTTCACCCGGTCAACATAACATCATCATTCGACACAAACACGATAAACAACAATACAATCCAGACGAGTAAAGTTCTTAAGTACTCGAGTACTTCTATTAGTTCAAATAAAACCACAAAATATGAAAAGGTAGAAGACACTAAGACATCACTCGTGCACAATCATCACGCTCGGCCATCATCTGCATACTGGTCCAGCGCCCGTTCGTCGCGATGAACCTGACCTGAAATTCATAAAACGAATTTCCCCAAAACAGGTCCCCAGAGGGGTTAGCAATTACGCTAGTACAAGTAACCAGATGAACAACTTACATCTTACACATATAGTAAATGCATGCAATAAAGAAAGCCGTTCGAAAACACTCATTTCCGGAAATGCCAATATCAAAAATCACATTTGTAAAATGCACCACAATTAACCGTCGATCCACGTCTCTATGGACCCCTACCGAGACCCCGTCGGATCTAACCCGTAGTGGTTAAAAGCAAGCTCGTCGATCCACGTCTCTGTGGACTCCTACCGAGACCCCGTCGGATCTAACCCGTAGTGAGCATACACACACACACCATTTCTCATACAATACTACTATGTCAAGATTGTAAGTTCATAAGGATACTTGCCTCGATTAAATAGACGATGACACGAACGAAACGGAGAATCAAGCACGACCGCGAGGAACCGACGAAAATGAACCTAACGATTTGAATAGCACAATCACAACCACTTCTAAACGATTATGGAAATGGAATACACCCGGAAACCCGCTACGATTCATGTATAATCGAATAAAAATAACAACGAGGGCGGACCACAACCAAACCCTCTCGATTTCGCAAAGCTATGAAAATATACCATGAATCCGTAGGAAAACTAATGATATCAACAAGATTAATCATATTCATCATGAATCCACCAACAAAACGGAACGAATCGGAAGAAAATCCCAAAAACCCCCAAATTATCCAAAAGTAGGGTTCTAAGAGATTTACCGTGGATTAGGACGAAAGATTCGTGTTGATGTTGATATAATACTCCAAGAACTCAAGAAGGATGATGGATGAGATGATTGGAGGAAGAAATCGCCAAGAAAACGCCTCGGAATCGCCTTCGCCGCGGAGAGAGGAAGAAATGAGGAATTATGATTATCTCGGTCAACTCCCTGGTTTATATAGCCAGGGAGTGTTAGCGCACGCTAAAACCTCAAGGTTAGCGTGCGCTAACGGGATAAGGTTCCAAACCCTACCGTTAGCGTCTCGGTCCGGTGGCAGGTGGTGGCGTTAGCGTGCGCTACTCGATACGTAGCGTGCGCTAATAACTTCTCGGTAGCGCGCGCTATCGACCAATAGCGTGCGCTACGAACATCACCGAGTCCAGTAGCCAAATGCCCAAAACTCAACCGACCCGTTAGCGTGCGCTACCATACAAGCGTAGCGTGCGCTAACTAGCATCTGATTGAGTTCAGTAGTAAACTGTCCAAGATCTTGGGCCGATCACGCTAGCGCGCGCTCTTGAACAACTTAACGTGCGCTAGTCTCCCGACATTAGCGTGCGCTAGACAAGATAGCGTGCGCTAATCGATAGTCCGAGGCACAGGAGTTGAACTGCCACCCCCAGGGTTCACTCGCTAGCGCGCGCTACGAAGTAAACGTAGCGTGCGCTACAAAGAGGCTTCTAGCGCGCGCTATGCAGACAAATTAGCGTGCGCTAGGTACAGAGCATAAACGGTCCACTACACCAGAATACGAATGAAACATCAAACGGAACACCTCAAAACGCATCATAGCATAGAATAGATCCACGGCAACCCCGAAACGGCGGTTCCGCACATCAATTACGAGAATCAGATCAAAAGATGACGGAAAAGTTACACTGAAGGATACACGAGGGTCACTACAATCGAGAATTACACTGGAAATACCATTACAAGGGAAAGAAAAATGCGGATATTACAATTAAATACCTTCTATTAAGGCAATAACATGTTATAGATGCGAAATAAAATTTGTGTCGGAAGAATAAATTATAAATTGTTAATTTCTAACAAAAGTTTCCCCAAAAGAATTTCGAAACATTTGACATAAGAAAAACATCATTTAATAAATTTCATTCAATGCCCTCTCGGCTCGCTCATTCGTTCATTCGGCTCGGTTTAACCTGCGGGATCAATAAAGGTTGAGTGAGCTTCCTTCAACTCGTGGAAATCTCACTTATCACAGTAATATACAATCTCATGAAAAGCTTAAAATGAATAATCTATCATATCTTTTCCTCAACATGAATACATACACACAATATTACGTATAGCATGAATCTAGAACGCATAACACGAATATTGAGGTTGCGCAGGTGTCCCCGCAACAACATGAAACATACACAAAATAACACATATAACAGGAATCGAGCACGCATGTGAATATTGAGGTTGCGCAGGTGTCCTCGCAACAACATATATCTTAAGATAGCCTCTTTACACGTATACATGTGAGTCTGATTCACAACATGTATCGTCAATTTTTAAATATGAATCGAATATCACATATTGAATTGAATATCACATATACAATACAATTAAAACAATTAAAGTGATAGTGAAAATTCCCACGAATAAATGATGTTGTCTGACTTGAATATGGAGATGCTCGACTCACAGTCATAAGCCCGTAAATCCTCGATAAAGTCTACATGTAATAATATTTTAAGCATTATAAAATATTACGATATAATGATGGAAATTGAAATATATATGCATAAAATTGGACTAATTATTAATATTAATTGAAAGGTCAATATTTTAATGTCTTGGTCAAAGTGAGACAGAATTGAAGGTTTTAAAGTTGAGTAGGGTCAAATTGTAAGAATTGAGAAGCTGGCTGGGTTAAATCGAAGAATCATAAATCAAAACGGATTTAAATTGAAGTATACAGAATTTCTGAGATTAAATTGAAAGCTGCAGGAAAATGTGGGCTAAATTGCAAAACCCTAATAAATGTTTCAAAATTGGTGTCATTAATACTGCCCAATCATTTTTAGGACTCAATCTTTCATTATATATAATAATGATTTTGACTGAATTTATCAATAATTTATATTTTGAATAGATATAATGTATTTTACCATCTCTAATCAAATAGACTTTATAATCCCAATTTGTTAAGTGATCTGAAAAATTATTGTGCTATTTTTGACATTGTCATTTTACTTAATTCTTTCAAGCATTATCAAACTATTTATTTCTCTTACTTTATTTTTAATTCATTACAAACCAATCAAATTCTCAAATTGTGTCTATTTTAAAATTAAATTATACAACTTTAGTCATTTTAGAATCGATCGATCAACCGGTTTAGGTAAAATTCGGTGAAGATAAGTTCATTTTTTTGGCTGATTAATAGTTCATTTAGTTATTATACATTTTGGTGAAGATTAGTTGATTTTTTGCTGATTAACAGTTTAGTTATAATACCAGTATGCTTACAAAGGTTCACATTTTTTAATTAAAAAATTTAAAAAATATACATACGTAAACCAACAATCAACAAGATTGAGAAAAAATAAACCAAAAGTAATCCTTGAGTTGCCAGAAAACTCAAGCGCAACCTTAGCCGGAAAATTGAACTCAGACTTGAAATTGTCATGCCGTGGACCCATTCACGAGCAGTCGGCGTTCAGAAACCCAAACCCAAACCCGTATCCCTGAGAATCGCCGTGGAAATCCAATTTGACCACCAACTCTGGACTCATTCTGAATCGTCGTACACCATAATGTCTGCATCTAACGCATTCGCCGATGGAATCAGCAAACCAGCAAGGCCGAGGTCCACCTTGGAATCACCGGCCAGAAACTAGAGATTCGACTCTCAATCTCGTGAAGCAAGCCCAGACCACCAACAATCGAACTTGTGATCCCGGCTCTCATTGATTAATTAGGCATTTATCATGCCAATGACAGATTTCTTTTGTTGGATGTTTGAATCGGAATGTTGATATATAGGATTACTCATTCAAACTATATTGTAATAATTGTTATTATAACTTGCAAAACTAATTCAGAGAAACAGGTTTTATGTAATTCCGTTAATTGAAAGATGAAATGCAAAGTACTGCTCAAACGTCTTATCAAATAGCAATATAGATCTTATCCTATATAGATAACGGCACGGACTAAGTGTGACAGAGTCATTGGAGTGACCAGGGTGATATGTCACTACCACAACACACGCTTGATCGGCAAATTTTATGCCGCACCCCAGAAGCACCTAACAAGGTGCTCACCTTGCCACATTGATAATAATATACGTTTGTAAAGACTCTCAGTCTGCACAAGTGTATATCACTCTTTCCGTATGCAATATAAGATGAGCACCTTACGAGATGCTCCTAGGGTGCGGGGTATAATTGTTGCGCTGGTCATGACTGTATAATCTGATTAACACTTAGTCGCCCTAACAATATTTCGTCTCATGTTTCAATTCGCGCAACAATATGTATGTATATATAAGTTGTTCCCAATATGGGAAAACAATTGAAAGACCACAAACAATTCCAAACAAAAAAATTATCAAAAGAACTCACATTAATTAATATTTAGGAGAGTGAAAAAACAAAACACAAACAAACAACCTAGAGATAGAGACTTATCAAAACCCAGTAAAAAACACCACTTACAACAGCATTATATCAGTGGTTATTCCTAGCACAATAGGTGATCTGAGTACAACCACGGTTGTAAGGGTTAGCCTGCTCGTTCGAGTTGCAGTTGTAGTAAGAATTTCCTCTCACATTACAGGGAATATGGTCCCTCTTTAGCGCACCGTAGCTAATATAACCGGATTGCGCTAACATTCTCCGGCTTATATCCGATTCCATCATGTCGTCGCAATCACCGGTAAGCCCATCACATGAGAATCCTGCGGGATAATGATCAGTGTGTCTAGGATGTTTCATGTACGGTGATCCCTCTACAGATGCCAGACAAATAATTAGTACTATCCATAAAAGATGGTTCATGCTACTAAAATGGTGGATCGATTTACAGAGAAAACGAAAAAGAGAGACTGGAAGGGAGAATGGGATGGACGATTTGGTTTAAAGCGTGTTTGGGATGATGAAGGAAGGTTGGAAGAGATTTATCAGTTAAGCCCGGTTCTTGCTCCTAGGTTTACTGGTTTTCTGTTGGAGATCAGAAAAAAAATATGGAGTAATTAATTTTCTTCCTAACTTTTAGCCTCTTTCTTTGCATACAATTCCTTGTGGATGGTTTTTGAATTCGAATCTGAATATCTAGATGTGGATAATCATGAGGGGACGATATAATTTTATAATTTAAATCAAAAGTACATAAAAACAATATTCATAGATATACATTCAGAAAAATTATATAATATCTGATATGGTAATATTTATTTTTATATTAGTAATAAAAATATGATCAAATATTAATATAAGAATAGTGTGAAATAGTGAGTTCTCGCAAGTAAAAGAGAGAAAGAAGTATATATAGGACGAGACAGGCAGAACCCGTGCTACGCACGGGCTGAGCATCTAATTGTTAATCGTGTATTCTTTATGTATATTGGCGAGTGTATATTTAAGCATTATTTAGTATGTTGTATGAAATGTTTTAACTTTGTTGTATAAAAAATTAAAAATGTTTGATGTTGTTTGTTACTAAGTTGTGATGGCTTTGTTTATTTTGATCTATTACTTATTTGTATGATAAAAAAAATGTCTTTGTTTCTTTTGGTCTATTACATAGCCTTATGATACACTTGGCAGCCTCATGATACACACAGCCTTCTACTCGAGACCTGTATTATTATATATAACTTGTAAGTTTACTCACTCTGTCGCTTCATAAATTATACATAATATATTGATATTCCAACTTCATTAAACACATTTCAACGACGGGACCATCAACTTGATTTACAAAAATGATAATGGATTAATGGGACTATACGAATGATCTGACAACACATACTGCTATTTCCTTTAGCACATTAAACTTCTTGTTCACAATTTCGCATGTCCAAAACTTAAATGGCAATTCTATTGGAATGTAATTATCTTTAGCCCAAAACTGATAAGCCCAAAACATAAATGAAAAGGAGTAATAAAATCTACTCTACCCTAAAACTTGTCACATATAACCATATTTTTCATTTCATTAGCCTCCCTTATTCCTTCTCTGAAATGCAGTGACACAAACAACACCATGAACACAAATCCCTTTCCTTCTTTCGTCTTTAATCCAAACCACAAATAAAAATCCACGAAAATCACAACCCTCTGATTCTTGTTCTTCAAACACACGACTCTCTTATTCTTGATCTTGTTACGTTCTTCAAAACGGAGGCTTCAAAAGATCTTGTATAAGATGTAAGGTAGGTTGTTATTATGTTTTTTTTTCTTACCACGAAACAAAGATAGATTATAACATATTTGTTATAATTCTTTCTTTATTACTTTCGGATATTAAAAAAGATCTATGATGGGAACTGAGATCTTGCACTTTTTCTTTCATGCTTTTTGTTTGATTTGTCGAAAGGAGATATGTTGAAGTTAGCGGTTTCACTTCTACTTTGATCTCTATTTTTTTCGATCGGCCATAAATCTTTTTATAAAAGGGGTAGTTTAACGGCGGCAAGTCACCACTACCGTCTTCTTGTTGGCGCTAGCTTTTTTTTTTTTTTTTTGAAGTAATAGATCGATTGTATTTGATGGCCGGGTTTAGTGTGTCAAAGTACGTATTTATACTACTCATTATATGTATATGGAAAGACTAATCGGTTTATATTCTTTTTGGTTGTAAATGTATTCCACAAAGATTGTAACTTCATATTGATTGTATATTCTCCTATATATAACCGCATAAACCTTTTGCATACTTGCAATTACTCAGGTACAGAAATTTAGCTCTAACACTACTCCACATTAAATCATGATTACTCCACAATTTTCTAACTCTAAAACCTCTATCATCATAATTACACATTTAATTTTAGGACTGAATCTTATAGTATTATAGATGTGGTTCCGAACGTCCGGTAAGAACAATATGTGGTGTGAAAACAAGAAACTAATTAGGACAACCAACGGCCTTGTCGCAGTTGACCACTTGATCTTCAATTTAGTTGGAGGTCAGGGGTTCAATTTCTAGTGGCAACACTTTGGAATTGAATTTCTCAAGGCTCAATGATCCCTTAGTCTTTGACTAAGGGTTAGGGCCTAGCCCTCCGGGGTACGCTGGTGGAACAAATAAATATTGAGGGCTTCAAGCGGCAGTGTGGGAGACCAGATCTCGGTGGGAACCTGCGGTTGGATTTGGGGGGGTCCAGCATGGAGCAATCACTTGGGGGACGACTCCTTGTGCGCGGTAGTTGATGATATTTAAGAACCTGGAAGCCAGATACACATCTCGCGATTTAACTGGTAGCAGTATTGTGAGGCCGGGGCTGTTATCCCGAGGACTAGTCAGGTGTAAGCTTGGAACCTCGGTATCAAAAAAAAAAAAAAAACTAATTAGGACCGATTACTTACTTTTCTTTTTTGATTGAGGGTGTATTGGATTAAGATTGTATTGAATTTTTTTAGATTTCAAAAGTCTGGAGGTATAATTTTGAAAAGTTCTTAAAAATCTTGAGGTATTCAATCCAGCTTTTGAAAGTCCTTAAAAATCCTGAGGTATCCAAAATTTCGTAGACTTTTAAAGATTTTAAAAAAATTTTCATTCCAAAATACAAAGAAAGAGACAAACCATACAAAAATCTTACTTAATCACACGATATTTTGATGGACTTTTTCACCTTTCTTCTCTCTTTACGCGCGACCCTCCCCTCTCCGACAGCCACATTTGAAGCCTCCGATCCCCCAATAAGTTATTATTATTATTATTATTATTTATTACTATTATTATTACTATTATTCTTACTATTACTATTATTATTATTACTATTAGTATTATTATTACTATTATTATTACTATCACTATTATTATTATTACTATTATTACTATTAGTATTATTATACTATTATTATTGCTATTATTATTATTATTTATTATCTATTATTATTATTATTATAATTTATTATTACTATTATTACTATAACTATTATTATTATTACTATTAGTATTATTATTATACTATTCTTATTACTATTATTATTATTACTATTACTACTACTAGAAAGGATTATTATTACTATTACTACTACTACTACTACTATTATTAGTACTATTATTATTATTGTTGTTTTATTACTATTAGTATTATTATTACTATTATTATTATTATTAGCTGAGGCTAACTTGTTTTTGTTTCATGACTTGAGCTGAATTTTACATTCTCACAAAGTAGATGAAAATCCATGTAAATCAATCAAAAAAGTCTATCGAACTCTGCGTGGAATCTGTGGAATTAGAAAATCCACAAAAATCCACAAACTTTTTAAACTCCAAAAAAATCTAACAGAATATGTAATATCCGCAATTTCGATTTTCGGTATTTTTTTTGGCGGGAGTCCGTCTGCGACTCGCTTGTGACCGTTTCGTGTCGTTTTGTTAGTTCTGTGCTTCTTAGCGACTTTTCCGAGATCGGTTCGATTCTTGTGAATCCTGTGCAAAATTAATGTCTTGTAGTTCCTACAAGTTCGTTTAATGTTTTGAGTTGTGTTGTGAGTTTCGAAACCGTTATTCGATCTCGTATCGTGATGTTTCGGTCATTCGGGCCATTTCGTAATTTCCTAAAGTTTTTGGGGTGTTTGCCTTCGTATCGTCTTTTCCAACATCAGGTTATCGGAATCATGTGTTTGTTTAGTGCTTAAAATCGTGTTTTGATTGTTGTACTACTCTTCGTGTTCGGCCGTATCATTTCGTGACCCTCACGTTCTGTAATCCACACGCGAGTTAGTTAGCCTTCTGCAGTTCTGATCTACATGGGCCTTACGTACGTTATCACTAAGGCATAATGTATGTTAGGCTGTTTGTTGTTACGTACGTTATGCTGCTTGGCTAACGTACGTTATGGCTTCAGAAAATCGGGCATAGGCTTAGAGTTACCCTTACGTACGTAAGAATGGATACCTTACGTACGTTAACCAGTTAACGTACGTTAGCATCATACCCCTAACGTACGTTAGCTCCTGTCTGCTATAAATAATCGGGGGTTGACCCAGATTCGAGATTTTTCATTCCAGTTCTTCTTCCTTCGGCTTTTTGGCGATCTAGGCGGCTGGAGATCGAGTTTCTTCGGGATTTGGTGGTAATAATCATCTCGTTGAGTCTTCTTCGTGTTCATCATCGTCTAATCATTCTTCTTCTCCGAATTAAGGTAAGGTTTTAGAACTCTATTTAATATATTTTGGGGTTTGTCTTGATTTCGTGATTTTAATGCAAAATTGTTGGTGCTATTGTTGTTACCTAGTCTTATTGGTCTTAACCCATGTTTGAAATATTGGGATTCGGTGCCTAAAACGAAGGCCCAGCGAAAGCGGTAAAACGAAAATTAATTTGATCTGAATCTCTACGAGGATCGATCGAGCTACGTATATACGAATATTAAACGAAACACAAGATAATACGAGAAACATACCCTTGTAGTCCCTTGATTAAATGGATTCCTTCTCTTGAGCTTTTCCCCAAGCTTTTCTTGCATATCCCTACGATCCAACGTGCTCCAAGCCCTTGGATGATTCAACGTCGAAAATACAGCGCCTCTACTTGCCATGCGCTGGAGAAATGACCGGAACAACGATCACCCGATTAACCTCTAAGGTTACGGCTAGAATCAAGTAATGGAAGCTTTCAAATCAAAATTACAACACTCTAAGTGTTTTATCTTTGATCTCTCTTTTATTTCTTGATATTTCTCCAAGAATTATCAAGAACAAGAAATGAAATGAAGAAGAAGACTTTGAGGAAGAACTTCTCTCTCTATTTTCTCTCACCAACCGTATGGAATGCACACCAAGGGTGAAGTGAGGGATTTCAAGTCTTCCTTTTATTCTTCATTTCACAATATAAAACTCCCAACCTAATCATGTCCATGATACTTGTCCCCTTGACATAAAGATATTCCAAACATCATGATGTAGACAAGAAGACTCACATGGAGGTGAGTTGGGGTGGGGCGACCATCTATAAGGACTGATTTGGTTCGTTTCGGACTCTCGTGAGTCTAAACAGATGAATTCCGATTCCATTCCGATGTATTTATATCAATTAATTAATCTAATTAATTAATCATGTCAAATATAAAATAACATAATTAATTTATCCAAGAAATAATTATATTTATGAATTGAATTAATCACCCAGTAATTAATTTAATTCATTAGGCCGTAAATCAATTTATCCAATAAATTAATTTAGACATCCAATATCCCAAAATTAGATATCTAATATCTAATATTCATAATGAGAGAATAAGCTCGATTTATTCCGTCGTCAATCCTATTGCGCGATTCGGTAGGTCCGTCTCAGTCAGCAATGGGAGGAACCAAAGAGTAGTAGCACCACCTAGCCAGCCTGGCGGCCTACACTATATCCCAACTGAGAACGAATGATGGGATCATTCAAGAACCATTCTGTCGTGAATACTAGTATACGTATAAACCCTTCTTTCAAATGTCCCGATCAAGTTATAGGGTCACAATCAGTCAAACCCTATCTATACTTGGCGCTATGCATGCGTTAATACAAATCGAGCTCTCGTGTATCCAATACAACTAGCTCCAATGCTTTAGCCAAAGACTTATGATATCATCTGCCAATAACTGCATAGGACATATAACCCGCTCACTAACGGGAGAAAGAATTCTATCTTGGTATTCAGTAGGACCTGCTACTTGCCCGTTAAGATGCACGTCGAGGTTGACCCCCGCCTCCCGGTTAACAGGGTCGAAGTACTCTTATGAAAATATTGACGTCACAAGCGCATCCCTACTAAATCCTCAAGTCGAAGGTTCACGAATACCTATCACAACCTTTCGATTCCGTCATTGACTGTCCCGGAGTGAAATCCGTGTGACGAATCGAGGGTGAGTCGGTTCGAGTATACTAATCCAATTAGCATACCTATAACGTGTGCTCCCACTAACCATTAGTGTTCGACAGGCACTCTCCATGTCAAAAAACACTTCATACAAGTCTTCACATAAACTTAACGCCCAGTCAAGTTTCATCGACTTGCGAACGATTAAGTATTTGAGCTATAAACCTTTCCAGTGCCTACCCCCTTATCCAATAAGGAGTGGGACGTTTTGCTTTCAAATACACGGACTAGTTTCTATATGTATATTTACGAGTTAGGAATGCCAGTAACTACCAGTAAATAAAGATACATTCATTGCCTTATATAAATGATTTACATAATTACAAGTACAATGCCCTCATTCAACATCCTCTGAGTGGCATTCGAGGGCATACTACCAACAATCTCCCACTTGCACTCAATGCCACACAATATGGTATCTAACACCCATGTTTTCCAGCTGACGCTCCAAGCTAATCTGAGAAAGTGGCTTGGTCAGTGGATCAGCGACCTAGTCGGCTGACTCTACTCTAGGCAGCACAATGTATCTCTTTGCGAACAAATTCTCTTACGAGATTATACTCTCTCTCAATATGTTTTGTATCATTATGAAACCTTGGCTCCCAGGCCTGTACTACCGCTCTATTATTATCGTATAAAAATGAAAATAGGCAGTGCAGCACATGGTGTCACGTGAAGTTTACCCAGTAACTTCTTAACCCTTCCTTTGGAGGCCTCCGAGGCCGCTTTATACTCAGCCTAATAGGTGGAACCAGCAGTTTCGCTATACTTGGCACTATACCAAGATACTGCTCCTCCACTAAGAGTAAATGTAGCCAGAAGTAGACATAGAATCGTCTTTCTGTCTTTGGAAGTCAAATACAGTGAATCCCACAACATTCAGTTCTCCACCACCATATTTTAAGAACCAGATCTCTAGTTCTTTTAAAGTACTTGAGAACGTTCTTTACAGTGGTCTAATGTTCCCTAACTGGGTTAGCCCGAAACCTAATTACCACGCTCCCAGCATGCGCAATGTCAGGTCTCGTACACAATAAAGTATAAGGCTACCCAATTTTTGAAGCATATGGTATATTACTCATTTCCTTTCATTGTTCCTCACTATGAGGACACATCTTAAAGGAGAGTTTTATTCCATGTCGCATCGGTAGGAAACCTCTTTTAGATAATCCATCTTAAATCGCTTTAAGATTTTATCTATATACAGGGCTTGGGAAAAACTTATCATTCTCTTCGATCTATCCCAATAGAGTCGAATCCCAAGAATATAGGTTTCTTCTCCCAAGTCTTTTATAGAGAAATTACTCGAAATCCAAGCTTTCACAGAACTGAGTATTCCCACATCATTTCCTATTAGTAGAATGTCATCTATATATAGTACTTAGAATGTGATTTTGCTCCCACTAACCCTCTTGTATACACAAGGTTCCTTTTCATTTTGCACGAAGTCAAACTCTTTGACCGTCTCGTCAAAAAAAAAGGTCCCAACTACATGAAGACTGGGTCGTCAAAAAATGTCATCTACATTGGACTGTGCACACATTAACGTACCTCCATGAGACTAATTAGGTACAAGGACGGGTGTGTCCGGACACTCGTCTTGTGCACTTGCACATACCATTACGGGCGCACTATGATGCCTCTCTTCAGCGTCATTTCATAATTAAGATATATCATGATTGTGTTTATTCAACTCTTGAGGATTGTTGTTCTGTGTAACTAACCCCGTTGGGGGATGTTGTTTTCAGGTCATGGCAAGGCTAAGGCACGGGAAGAGAACGTTGACGGCGAGGAGTCCCAGTAATACTAGTAGGGGGCCACAGTCCTTTCAGTCATTCATGTATTCTTCATTTTATTTCCGCTGCAGATTCCCGTTTGGATGTTCATTTTCATTCGTTGTTGTATATTTTATCTTCATATAAAATATACTTGTATTCTATATTTTCCTGAGTGTGTTGTACTTGAAACTCCTCATCGGAGTAATTAATGATATACCGTGGTTCGGTACTACAATTATATCACTTAATTCATTAATTTTCATTCGCAGTGAGTCCCAGTTGGGGGTCCACGGCACTGTAATATCCGCCTAGTTTGGGGTGTTACATGTGATACTTAAGATCAACTAGTTTTTCCAAAAAAAATTTCAAAAAAGTGGTTTTCGTTTTTAAGACCTATCATTTCCTGTTTGCGGTCAGGGAATGTGTGTATGATGTTAGCATTGTCGTTAGGGTGTTAGACCTCTGAGTTGTGATTGAATTGGTGATCGAGTTTACATCTCTGTCCGAAAGGACACGAAGATGCCGAGTGTGGTTTTCAAGAATTTTGGCATGGTCGGAGTTCTTCGTGGTTACCCTTGCGGATCGTTATGTGTTCATTTTCTATTTTCTCGACCGTGCGTACTTTCTTGTAATCGGTACCTTTAACTGTGGTTGTTCAAATAATTGACTTGATTGTGCTATCTGTTTGGTGATACTTGACACTTGTTGGTTTTATTATGTCTCTGCTTGTGACATTGTGATGGTTGTCGTTGAGCTTGATTTCACGGCGTGTGTTTCCTTGGGTTGCTTGTAACGTTGCGCCGATGTGTGTGAGTTACTTGGCTCTTATGTTTTTCGTCGAGATGTTATTGGCTGGATATTGCTCCTTCCGGCTTATTTCAAGTTTCGAGGACGAAACTTCTTTTAAGGGGGGTAAAATGTAATATCTGCAATTTTGATTTTCGGTAATTTTCTTTTTTTGGCGGGAGTCCGTCTTAGCGACTCGCTTGTGACTGTTTCGTTATTTTGAGAATGTTTAGTTCTACACTTTTTGCTATCCGAATTCGTTTCGGTGTTGTTTTGTTAGTTCCGTGCTTCTTAGAGACTTTTCCAATTTCGGTTCGATCCTTGTGAATCTTGTGCAAAAATGATGTCTTGTAGTTCCTACAAGTTCGTTTAATGTTTTGAGTTGTGTTGTGAGTTTCGAAACTGTTATTCGATCTCGTATCGTGATGTTTCGGTCATTCGGGCCATTTCGTAATTTCCCAAAGTTTTGGGGTGTCTGCCTTCGTATCGTCTTTTCCAATCTTCAGGTTATCGGAATCATGTATTTTTTTAGTGCTTAAACGCGTGTTTTGATTGTTGTACTACTCGTCGTGTTCGACCGTATCATTTCATGACCCTCGCATTCTGTAATCCACATGCGAGTTAGTCAGCCTTCTGCAGTTCTAATCTGCATGGGCCTTACGTACGTTATCACTAAGGCATAACGTGTGTTAGCCTATGTGTTGTTACGTACGTTATGCTGCTTGGATAACGTACATTATGGCTTTCAGAAAATTGGGCAGAGGCTTCGGGTTACCCTTACGTACGTAAGAATTGGTACCTTACGTATGTTAACCAGCTAACCCACGTTAGCATCTTACCCCTAACGTATGTTAGCTCCTGTCTGCTATAAATAATCGGGGGTTGACCCAGATTCGGGATTTTTCATTCCACTTCTTCTTCCTTCGGCTTTTGGCGATCTAGGTGGTTGGAGATCGAGTTTGTTCGGGCTTTGATGGTAATAATCATCTCGGTGGGTCTTCTTTGTGTTCATCATCGTCTTATCATTCTTCTTCTCCGAATCAAGGTAAGGTTTTAGAACCCTATTTGAGATATTTTGGGGTTTGTCTTGATTTCGTGATTTTAATCCGAAATTGTTTGTGCTATTGTTGTTACCTAGTCTTGTTGGTCTTAACCCATGGTTTGAAATTCCGTTTTCACATTTTTGTCGGGTCGATTCGTGTTCTTGGCCGTTTGGGGGGTGAACTTTCGTTGTTTGTTCCTTGAATTCAATGGCTTTGGGTCGTGCTATGGAATTCATTTTCATTGTTGTTATTTTCGTTCGTAGTTTATTGTCGTGGATTGGTGTTCAGTGGAGTCGGCGGATTCGTAGTCGGTTCGTGTCGCCTTACTTCGGTCGATTCTACGCATTTGTGATTATTCGAGGCAAGTACCTTGTTCATACATTTCTTGTTTTGTGGATATGATGATCGGTGATCGTCTAAGTGTGTTTGTTTGGTTGTTTGAAATGAACTTTCAAAAATTAAGTTTAGCCTCGTTAAAAGGCTCTCTTTCAAAACGCGTGTGTATATTGTGAATGGTGTGTTTTGTGAATGATTAAGTGAATCCTATGTATATGTTTGATGATGGTGTTGTGATTTGATAATATATATATATATATATGTATGTATGTATGTATATTATCTCATTTCGGTGCGTTGTGATTCGATAATTGTGTCGTGCTAAGTGTTTGTTGCCTTTGGGTGGATTATTGTGATATCCTTGGTATATTGTGATGTGTGATGTGAATATGTTGTCATAGTCCAACCGTGATGTTCAGACGAGGTCTACGGGGACACATGGCTTGTGATCATAGTGGTCAGGACACGGCGAGTGATCGGTCCAACCGTGAGAGCCTAAGAAGACTTATGATGATACGTGGCAAGTGATCCCGGTATCATGGATATGATTACGGATGTGTTTTGTTGCTTGATATTGTGATATGTACTATAGTGTACTGATTTGTGAATGTGAAGTATTTGTCATAGTCCAGTCGTGATGTCGGACGAGGTCTACGGTGCTATATGGCTTGCGATCATGATGGTCAGGATATGACGACTGATCGGTCCAACCGTGAGAGCCTAAGAAGGCTTACGGTGATATGTGGCAAGCGATCACGGTATCATGGATATGATTGTGGATGTGTGTTGCCAGGGTCGAGTACATTGGATGTGTTATCAAGATTTCGTATCTTGGATGGTTATGTTTTGTTGATTTTATGTCCGTCGAGGACACGTGGTGTGGGTTGTGGACCCCGTTAATTATTGTTGGTTTTTATTTGAGAAAGCAAATCTTTAGGCTGTGACCCCTTTTGGTTTTTGAAAATAGAAAGATTCGATAATCCTAAATGGTTTTCCATTAAAACTCCTGAGGTCATTTTAAAACATTTATAAATTGTTCTCTTGATTTGTGATCTTTCGAATTTGAAAATTTTTACTCAAACTCTCTGTCTCGGGAAGTATTTTTTTTCGTTATGTTTGAATCTTTGAGGATTACTGATTATTATTAGTCTTAGAATCTGATTTGTATGACTCGTATTTGCACTTTATACTTGCACTAGCAAGATAGTGGAATTTTGCTAACCCTCGAGTAATCTGGGAGTTGGATGTCTATTTTGCGTTCAGATACATTCAGGTTTTGGGGAGCATAACACAGGGTTAGCACGAAGGATGATGAATGATGATCGATACTAATCACATGAGGACCCGTACGATGTTGTATTGGTTTAGTTGTAGTTATTTCCGCTGTAGTATTTTTCCCGTTGTACGGGAGCGTGTTGTATTTCGACCCCTATGTGGGTATGTATTGGGATTGAGTTATGTGTATTAAATGAAAGACCTAATCAGTATATTGGGTCGTCATTTAGCCTTGAAGGCGATATTTTGATGTTTGATCTTAGTTACCAGCCTGGTAGATCCTTGAGGAAAGGGTCTACGGCGTGTAATATCCCTGAGTGGATTGAGTGTGTTACAGAATCCACAACCAATACACCCCCACAAGTTTCAACTTAACTAGTCCTCGGGATAACAACTCTGGCCCCTCAGAACTGGTACCGGTTAAATCACGATATTTGTATCCGGCTCATTGGTTCTTAAATATCCTCAACTAAGTAGTCGTCCCCCAAGTGATTGCTTCATGCTGGACTCAGTTTATCCATCCGCAGGTTCCCACCGAATTCAGTCGTCTCCCAATAATTACTTCATGCTGGATCTCACCCATCTAGTCGTGGGTTCCTATCGAGATCAGACCTCCCACAATACTACTTAAATTTCTCAATATCTAATTGTTCCATCATATTGATGTTTGAGGTTGCATCACACATACAAAAAGGTAAGGAAATAATCATGGCATTAAGATTTGAGATTAAATGGTCGTAAGATAATCTCAACAAATAAATTCTCTTTTATTTGTACTAAAATAACTTACTCACTTGTTATCCTTTTTAATTAAAAATATATCAAATTAATCCTCTTTTAATGATCTACAATTCTATATACATACGCATACCTAAAAAGAAAAAAGAGTAATGTAATATAATAATAAAAATGATGTAAAATAAAAGCAGTGTACAACCATGTCCCTACTGATATTCTTGCAATTTGATGCATGAAATACTTATATTGCATGCATAAGCCATTTGGACCGTACATTTATAAAGATCAGTGACTCAGATATATTCTTATTTCGTACTCAAAAAGTCATTTTCATTATATATATATATATATAATGATATGTGTGTGTGTGTGTGTTTTTTTTACACACACTGTTCTATGATACTATAAAAATGTGGTGATGATATTACAAAATGTAATATATTCTTTTTATAACAATAATATTTTCTAATATTGTTTCAACAGTATAAAAAAGTTTTTTTTTTAAGTATAAGTAACGGGGAAAAACAAGTTCGATTAAGTCCAGAATTGCACGAGAATGGGCTCAACCCATTTCCTTCATGGGTCAGTCTTGGGCTATGTTTGGCAAAAAATAACTTTTGGTAGCTGGTAGTTGATAAGCTGGTTGATTAGCTAGTTGATAACCTAGCTAATAAGCTAACTGTTTGAATGCAAATGTTCAGCATATGAGCTGGTAAGCTAGCTGGTATTTCGTAAAATGACATTAAAGTCATTACTCTTTTTTTCTTAACTTTCACATTATATTATTACACCAACTTTTTTTAAATAAAAATACATAATACTTTTTCTCTAATTATTTTAATATCTTCTCGCTCTAAATTATACATATGTACTATTCATCGAAACTTTAATAACTTCATTAAAAATCATCTATAACCATAGAATGAAAATATATCGTGAAGCTTGAGATGAGCCAAGAAAATTGAGCGGCGCATAAAAGGAGCGAACTGTAACGAGAGGCAAAGAGAACAACGATTGTTTCCTTTTTAATTTATGTTAGGGATATTTGTGGAATAGAAAATATAAGAATAGGCTTTTTTTTAATAAGCTAACTTGGTTAGCTCATCAATCAGCTAGCTTATAAGGTAGTTGGCAAGCTAGCTGATTTGAGAAGTTTGGCGTTCATGTAACGAGTTTATTTTCGATCAGATAAGCTCCTAGAGCTTATAAGCTAATGCTAAACACAGCCTTGATCCACATTTGTCTGGAGCTTATAAGCTAATCCTAAACACAGCCGTGATTCATATTTGCATGGCGCCCAACCCACATCTGGCTCGGTCAAGACAGGGTGGCCCGCCCATTGGTTAGGTCTAGATGACAAAAGGGCGGCGGTTCTGGAGTGGCTAGCCATTATAGAACCAAAATTGGCCCAATAAACTGTGACAAATAGTTTAGAACCCAAAATTATTGATCACCCATGGGTTTTGCAAAAATTATTCTTTTGATAATTATTTACCACTTTTACCAAATAAAATAAGATTTTTCAGATAAATTCTATCAACCACAAAACAACAAATTCATCATTCACCGAATAAAACTCTTAATATATTCCACCTTCAACAAATAATTCAAGACCGAAGTGAAGAAAATAAACGAATAGAAAACACAAAAACATAAAAGAGTTCACCTCAAACTTCATCAAAGTAAAATACAAAATTAGACCATCTAAACACTTGAAGATTTTTTACACCATATATTGTAGAAAACCTAACTAACTAACTAACTATATATATAATATATATATATATATAGGATTAAATGAGAATGGTTCTTATCTTGTGAATTGCGAATATGCATTTCGTGCATCAAAATTACAATGCATTAAAACATGCATTATATGCATCAAAATATGCATTATATGCATCAAATTTTTGTGAGAATAAATCTAGGTCATCCATTCATCAAGATCTATGGATGGAACTCATTCTTATTTCTTAACTTAAATTGCATTCTCACCTAAACTCACCCATATATATATATATATATATATATATATATATAATTGTATTACATTTGGGGTCACACCAGTTTTAATGTAATACCATATTGATATCGAATTATATTAAATGTTAAATTATAATGATTCATATTAATTACTCTCTTCAATTCATAATATAAGTCTTTCTACCTTTGTGCACACAAATTAAGAAAAAATTATTTTGTCAAAATTTACCCCTAATAAATGATGAATTGAATTTAATGAAAAATGAAGATAGTGAATTAATTAAGGGTAATGGTGGAATTACGAGAGAAAAGAACCTAGAATGACATACATTTTGCAAAAATTCAAAAAGGTTAGAATTGTTCCGGGAATTATTATTCCCGTGATGTGTCTTACCTAATACTGGTTGTAGATACATAGATGGAAAGTTCTAGATCCTTCTAGAGGTAGTAGGATCCTATTAGATGTCTTACCTTATCTAGGAATCCTATGTATGGAAGGACTCTCATTGTAATGCCTATATAAAGGCCCCTCTATCAGTGTTATGAATACAATTGATTGACTCGTATTTACAGTCTTTTACTTTCTCCTGAAACATGTAATACCCGGTTGTAATTCAGAAATTATCATTCAGTATTTATCATTCAGTATTTTCACTCGTTAATGATCATTTGTCACTCTTATTCAGTCATGGTATTCATCGTTCAGAGTAATTGTATAGTGTATCAATCGTCGTTCATCACTAATCTAATTGGAGTTTCGTGCCGTGTTTATCATCATTGTCATTTTCATTGTGGGTTGTGCGTGAGGAGTAGCGCACGCTGCATACTCTTTCTAGCGCGCGCTAATTGAGTACAGATAGCGCACGCTACCACTCAGCATTAGCGCACGCTAATGTTACCACAGCCGCACCCGTAAGGTACCGACCGCAGGTGAGTTATAAGTAGTGCACGCTACGAGTGGTAAGTAGCGCGCGCTAGTGGGTTGTAGTAGCGCACGCTAATATTTGGTGTAGCGCGCGCTAAGGACGGATCAGGTTGAGTCCAGTGGCTACTGGACTGCACTGGATTAATTCATAGCGCACGCTACTTGTTGGTTGTAGCGCACGCAAACGGTGTAGTAGCGCACGCTACTTGTTGGTTGTAGCGCACGCTACCGAGATCAGATCAGAGGACAGAAGGTTCTAGACTTCAGTACTGGACAGCAGATATTTAGCTAGCGCACGCTAACAATTGGAGTTAACGCACGCTATTGGGATAGGGTTAGCGCACGCTACCAGGTTGTAGCGTACGCTAACGGGTCAGCCAGAGTTCACTGGAATGTTCATACAACTCGTTAGCGCACGCTAAATAGCAGGTCATAGCGTGCGCTAATCTGGAGCAGTATAAATCGATGCTTAGCCTGAGTTTCGTCATTTTCTCACTTCTCTTCGTTTTTGAGCGACGTCGGGCGATTTCGGGCGACTTGGAGTGTTCTCTTCGAGCTGCTATCATCTATCATCATCTTCAAGTCTTTGAGTTGGATAAATCATCACTTGGTCACCTCCTTAACATCAAATCAAAGGTATTAATCTCTTGGAACTAGAATTTCGGATTTTTGGGTTTCTCCTTCCGATTTCTTCGTGTAAGCTTGGATTATTATTGGAATATGTTAGATATGGATTATCTACCTTGGATAAATGTATTCCCATGGATTTAATGGCTATTTTCGAAATTATTTCAAGAACCCTTAGGGTTGACTTCGGTTAATTTGGGGATTTTCCGATTGTTGTTGTTGTTGTAAACTTGAATTGTGGATTCCTATTGAATTATTGATGTCATTGATATTGTTTTACTTGTTTGAATCAATCATTTGAAGTTGGTTTCGATAATTTGGGTTTGGTTATAACCAACGGGAAGGATATTCTCAACGTATTTGTTAGAGTACATCTACGAGTTCAGATATTGTTGTATCGGCGTTTGAGCTGGTTGTAATCGTGTTTGATATGTGTATTGAACGGATTATTGGAATTGTGTTATTCAAGGTTGTTCGAGCGACTGACATTTCATTTAGGACGTTGTTCGTGGACGGACATTCTTCATCGGTGTTGTGTAAGTTGATTCTTACTCGGTTAAAAGGATATTCATTCCTTTTGTTGTTGATTATTCATAATCATAACTCATTCATCATGGTATTAATCATACTGAGACTTGTAATTGTCGAATAATCATTTCATTCACGAGGAACGACGGTTCCAAATCATTTCATTGGGTTATCAATCACGTCACTAATATTTTCATCTCGGTGAGCCATTCTTGGCCTTGTCGAATTATTATTCATTGATATTCAGTGTGGTCATTCTCATTCATATGACCTTTTGGGTTCATATTGCGTGGCCGGGTGTGGCTGTGTGGAATTTTTAGTCGGGCACACGATGGTCATGTATTGGGTTCACCGATACATTGGGCCGTGCACACGGTAAAGCTTAACTCCGTGAGACTAATTAGGTACAAGGACGGGTGTGTCCGGTCATTCGTCTTGTACACTTGCACAGAACATTACGGGCGTACTATGATACTTCTCTTCAGCGTAATTCATAACTAAGGGTATTTTATGACTTCAGATATATCATGATTGTGTATTTTCAACCCTCGAGGATTGTTGTTCTGTGTAACTGACCCCGTTGGGGGATTTTGTTTTCAGGTCACGGCAAGGCAAAGGCACGGAAAGAGCATGCTGACAGCGAGGAGTCCCAGTGATACTAGTAGGGGGCCCCAGTCATTCCGTTTGTTTCAGTCATTTCAGTCATTTCCGTCATTTGTATTTTCCGCTGCAAATTCCATTTGAGATGTTTATTTGTTCAGGGTGGTGTATTTTATCTCCATATAAAATATACTAGTATTCGGTATTGTCCTGGTGTGTTGTACTTAAACTCCTCATCGGAGTACTTGGTAATATAATGTGGTTCGGTACTACAATTATATTATTTAATTCATCATTTTCATTTGCCTGGTGGGTCCCACTCGGGGATTCACGACACTGTAATATTCGCCTAGTTTGGGGTGTTACAGAGTTGGTATCGGAGCGTGGTTTTGAATACTACCCTCCAAGTCATGTCTCATTTGAAATCATCGTCATCGGACTAGTATCATTGGACTTTCGCGTCACGCGTGACCTGTGTAAATGCCGAGCCAATCAGACCAAGAACTGTAAGATTTCTAATGCCATGGTATAATTTCTGCCAATAATCATTCATTCATAATTCATCAGTTAACAATCCTCAATCATCATTGTCATTTTAACCAGGACGGTCAGGTTAACTCATTAATCACTCAATTCATTTCATTACTCGGTTGTTGATCTGGAAGATCATATCATTAATCTTGTTAACTCGTTCAAGAGAATCATTTCAATAATTTCATCAGATAATCATGTCGCCTCAGTTAGTCATTCATGTAATCACTGTGTTAGAGCGTATGCTCATTTTCATCATCTCATGTCATAATCATAACGTGATATTCATGCGGGGAATATAATCATCATGTGACTTTCCTACTTCAGTATGGAGAGAGCAAGAAGAGGACGAGGAGGACAAGGCCGTGGTGCGGGCCGAATCCCGAGGGCTCGTGTGAATACCCGTGCGAATGCGAGAAATAATGCTAATTCATCGAGCAGCGACGCTGCCACTCATTCACCTGGACGCGATCATTCACTATCGGGGAGTCGTACCCGGGACACGGCTCAGTCAGAAGGTGTTCGGGTTGACCCACTTGCTTTTATGCAGGGCATGATGGCCCAAATGACCCAGATGGCACAGCTAATGGAGACGATGCATAACTCAGTCAATCAAAATCAACAGGCTCCTCCGCCGCCACCTCAGAGGCAAGAGAGGAATGTGAGCAGTATCATCGACGACATCTCTCGCAAAAGGCCACCTACTTTTGAAGGCTCATCTGAGCCGGCGGATATTGTTCATTGGCTCGAACACTTCGAGAAGTTGTTTGCTATGGTAGAGTGTCCCGAGGGACACAAAGTTTCAGTTGCGGCTTACTACCTGGGTAAGAGCGCACATTCTTGGTGGTTGTCGTTGAAGCCCACCGAAGGATCATGTACTTGGGATCAGTTCAAAACTCTCATGATGGAGAGGTATTATCCAGCCCCACTCAGGGAAGCTAAATTGTCAGAATTACTCACTCCCGACCCCTCAGCAGACGAGGATGTTCTCGCCATTGCCGAGAAATTTCAGGAACTTCTTCCGTTCGCCTCATCTATCATTCATTCCGAGGCAGATAAGATTAAGTATTTCAAAGAAGAGGTCAAAACCCCGTATGAGACTTCAGTTGCTTAATCATAATTGCACCACGTTGGCCGAATTCATCGAGAAAGCTCTCACTTATGAGCTTACTGCTAAGGAAATTGCTAAGCAGCAACCTTCGTCTGCTAGCAAGAAATCGAAGAATCGTAATCAGTCTGAAGGCGGTCAGACAATCTTTAAGAAACCTCGTGCGGGCTCTGCTTTTTCTGAGCGACCTCCTGTGACGTCTAAACCCATGAAATCTCAGTCTCGAGCGGCCAGTTCGGCCATCACCTGTTTTAACTGTGGGGATCTTGGTCATCTCAGTACCAAGTGTCCGAGACAGACTATCACGTGTCATAATTGTGGGATTGTTGGGCATAAGGCCCGTTTTTGCCGTAGGGACTCCAAACCTACTCAGACGTCATCTCAGGCCCCTAAGCAGTCAGCCGTTCAGAATCAGGCCATTCAATCAGCGTCGTTTAAAAGGACATGAGCGACTAAAGGTGGAGCCTATAGCTAGCAGACGGGAGCGTCCGGTGCCGGGACTAGCAAGCCCCGGATTTATGAGATGAAGAAGACCGATGATCCAGAGGCCCGAATGATCTCAGGTACACTCGATATTCTATCTCAACCTGTGTGTACCATTTTTAATACTGGTGCATCGCATTCATTCATTTCCGAGTCATGTTTGAGTAGACTACGTCTGGGTAGTGCTACTAGTTGTGAGCCTTATGTCATTGGCCTACCTGATGGTAGACGAATTATCGATAATCATGAGATTCAGAATTGTCCGATTTAGTTTCATGTTCGTGTATGTCCAGCAGACCTAATCGTAATAGATTTGCCGAGGGACGACATCATCTTGGGTATTGATTGGATGGATCGTCATGATGCCATCATTAGTGTACGTAAGCGTATGATCACTATCATTTCCGACGATGGGGTTGAATGTGTGTTTCAGGGAGGTAATCCCGGCTGTTCTGGTAAGGTCATTAATTTGATGAAAGCAGTGAGATTACTCAATCAGGGGTGTGTTGGTTATTGGTGCTATATGACCAAAACCGAGAAATCATCGAGAATGTTGACGGACATTCGGTAGTGAGGGAATATGCCGATGTTTTCCGCATTAGTTACTGGTTTGCCTCCACAGAGGGATGTGGAATTCACGATTGAGTTGGAGCCTGGTACGTCCCCGATATCGAAGGCACCGTACCGGATGGCCCCGACCGAAATGCAGGAATTAAAGAACCAACTTGAGGAGTTGTTCGAGAAGGGTTATATTCGACCGAGTGCATCCCCTTGGGGAGCACCAGTGTTATTTTTCAAGAAGAAGGATGGTTCTTTTCGCTTGTGTATCGATTATCGGGAGTTGAACAGGGTGACAATCAAGAATAAGTATCCCTTACCCCGTATTGATGATCTCTTAGATCAACTTTAGGTAGCTTCAGTATTTTCCAAGATCGACTTAAGATCTGGATATCATCAGTTGCGGATTCGAGAGTCGGATATCGCGAGGACGGCGTTTCGAACATGCTATGGTCATTATGAGTTTGTGGTTATGCCATTTGGATTGACTAATGCACCTGCGGTATTCATGGAGTTAATGAATTGAGTTTTCATCGACTTTTTGGATCAGTTTGTTGTTGTCTTCATCGATGACATTTTGATTTATTCTCGTGACCGAGAGGAACACGAGTTTCACCTTCATCAAGTGCTCGACGTGTTGAGACGAGAACAACTTTATGGGAAGTTTTCCAAATGTGAGTTCTGGATGTCCGAAGTGACGTTTCTCGGACACGTAATTTATTCAGACGGAGTTCGTGTCGATCCTCAGAAGACGGAGGCTATTCGAGATTGGCTACCTCCGAAGAATGTTAAGGAAATCCGAAGTTTCCTCGGATTAGCGGGTTACTATCGGCGATTTGTGGAGCGATTTTCTAGAATCGCTTAACCCTTGACGAGCCTTTTACGGAAGGATAAGAAATACACGTGGTCCGACGCGTGTCAACGGAGTTTTTAGGAACTCAAGAGCCGGTTAATGTCAGCACCTGTACTTTCCTTGCCGCAGGGGACGGAAGGATTTGTGGTTTATAGTGATGCGTCCGGACAGGGTCTCGGATGTGTGCTCATGCAGAATGGAAAGGTTATTGCCTATGATTCGCGGCAATTGAGACCTTACGAGGTTAATTATCCGACACACGACTTGGAACTAGCAGCCGTGGTGTTCGCTTTGAAGATTTGGCGTCATTATCTTTATGGCGTTACCTGTCAGATATTCACCGATCATAAGAGTTTAAAGTATATATTTACTCAGAAGGAGTTAAATATGCGACAGAGACGGTGGTTGGAATTAATCAAAGATTATGATATTGAGATCTTTTACCACCCGGGCAAGGCGAATGTTGTCGCCGACGCCTTGAGTCGTAAGTCCATTCAGGAGCAGATGCTTGCCCGTTTAACAGTTCAGAAGGAGCTTCAGCAGGAATTCCTTAGACCCGAGATCGAGGTCTGGCTTCAGCGAGTTCAGGGACAGCTTTGTATGTTGGAGATCTCATCGTCACTTGAGGAGGCAATCAGAGAGAATCAGGGTTCAGACCCATCATTGTAACGCATCCGTGCGGATGTGTTTGTTAGGGATATGCCCTCGAATGCCACTCAGAGGATGAGAGAGTGAGAGTATATGTATTGTAATTATGAATATTTAACAAGGCAATAATTATTTCTATATTATTGTATATCACTGGCATTGTGATTTGGTATATATAATAATAGTTCTTGCATTTGAGAGCAAACATTCTACTCTTTATGGAGATAAGGAGATAGGCACTGGAAGTGTTTAGAGCTTGAATGCTTAACTCGTTCGCAAGTCGATAAAACTTAACTCGGCAATAAGTTTAGACAAAGACTTGTATAACGTGTACTTTGACATCTAAAGTGTCGGTATTCACTAAGGGTTAGTGGGAGCACACGTTATAGGTATGCTAGTGAGATTAGTATACTCGAACATGACTCACCTCGATTCGGTCACATGGATATCACTCAGGGATTGTCAATGACTGGATCGAAAGGTTGTGATAGGTATACGTGGACCTTTGACTTGAGGTTTCAGTAGGAGATGTGCTTGTGACATTAAGTTAGTCATTAGAGTAGTTCGATCCAATCGCCGGTGTGTGGGGTCAACCTCGAAATGCAACTTAGTGGGCAAGTAGCAGTCTCTACTGAATACCAAGATAGAATTCTTTCTCCTGTAAGTGAGCAGGTAAATGTCCTATGCGGTTAATGGAAAATGAGATTATAAGTCTTTGGCCAAAGCATTTAGAGCTAGTTGTATTTGATACACGAGAGCTCGATGATCTCAGTTTGCATTAACAGAAAGCATAGAGTCAAGTTACAGTAGGGTTTGACTTTACCGTGACCCTAATACTTGACCGGGACATATAATTGAAGGGTTTATACGTATACGGTATTCACGACATAATGGTTCTGGAATGATACCTTCATTCGTTCTCAGTCGGGGTTTATAGTGCGGCCCGCTAGGCTGGCTAAGTGCTGCCCGCACTCATTGGTTCCTCCCAATGCCGGCTGAGACGTACCTACGGAGTCGCGCATCAGGAGCGTTGACGGATAAATATGAATTTATTATCTCTCTATTAATATTAGATATTGGATATCTAATTATGATTTATTGGATAAATCAAATATCGGTCTTATGAATTTAAATTAAGTTACCGGGTAATTAATTTAATTAATAAATTATATTTCTTAGATAAGTATATTTGTATTTGATATAATTAATTAATTAGATTGATTAATTAATATAAATACATTGATGAAAGGAGTGTATTTAACAGAGTCGTTTGACGAACGTCCGGTACACGAGCCGAGTGGCTCGGCTCGTTTTCTAGGAAACTTCCTTGTGGCCACCCACCCCTCATGGCATGGCATGATCTTGCATGTGTGTGGGAACTCACTTAGAATTGAGATTCCCATATAATTGTGAATGATAGTTGTAAAGGATTATTTATTCCTTTATATATCATTACATTATATAAAATGGTGTGTGAAGTTGTCTTGAAAAAGAGACATCATTTTCATGCCAAAAATGCTTTGCTCCAGCCATGAGAGATAAGTGAGGGAGAAGAGAGATATTTTCTTTTTCTTGTTTTTCCACTTTGAGTTGAGAAAAATTAAGAAAGAAATTAAGATATAAATTCCTATAGTAATTCCTAGCCGTGTTCTTGGAGAACGGATTGCTATCGAATTTCTCCGGGCAACTTCCGACGCGTGTGAAGTAGAGACATTCGGCATTTTCGGTGTTGGATCATTCAAACAAGCTACAACGAATTGGATTCGTGTTCGTGTCGGTAATCGGGAAAAGGCTTGCTTGAGTTTTTCCTTCGAAGATTATATTATCAAAGGACTACGAGGGTAAGTATTCTTTATTTTTCATCCTCGTTATTTATATTCGTTTATATGATGCTTGATCGGTCCGTTTTTGGGGTTCGGTTTTATCCGGTTGGACCGGTTTATTTTCCGCTGCGTAATTCGATTTTATCTCCGAATCCCAACAGTGGTATCGGGGCAAGATTATGCGATCATATATTCGATATTTGTATTTGGAATGCTTGATTATTTTTTATGATTTAATATCATAATTGTTTTAATTGTTGATGTTTAATTGTTCATCTAAAAATTATTTTTCATGATTTTATGTTACAATATAAATCTATTTTTCGTTTGAAAAACTGATTTAATTGTGTAATATAAAAATTAGAAAAATATTATTTTTGGATTCGGACGAAAAAATGAGCCAAAATTGGTAGGACCTTGCAGCTCGGATCATTTAATTTAAATTTAAATAATAATGGCTGGTCAATTTAATGGCCGGGTCATTGGTCACTGTCGGGGCTGCTTGCTTGAAACCTTGTGTTTTCCGACTCCATTTTTATATTTCGTTCGGTAAATTAATTTTCCGCAAATTAAATTGAATTTAATTTGACTAAAATATAATTATGGTAATTTTATTTTAAGGGAATTAATTTAATGAAATATTTATTTTGTCCGGAGCAAATTAAAATTAACGGTTAAGTGAATTAATTGGATTCATTCTAATTGTTGGATTAATTTTTGTTGATTAGATTAATTTTAGATTAATCATTATTACCATTTATTTTAATGTAATTGTTGCATTAATTTTGAATGGGGATGTAGTTCATGGACCTAGTTTTGAATCGTTTGTTTTGTTCGATTGGGTTGTAAAGGCCGTTTTGAGCCTATTTATTTTACTAGAAAATTTGTATAGGATACAATTTTTCAATTGTAAAATTTATATGTAATGACGAAGACCGGAGGAAGATCCGCTCGAGTAGACGAAGATTCAAGACCGAAGACATGTAATTAGATTACGATGTTTTTGTTCTAGGAACATGAACTGCATGTTGTTAGTTTTAGGTTGTGTATGTTTTCATATTGTATGACAAACAAACAAACCGACAAACCGCACTTATAAACGGATTAATGTGCAAAGTGTAACATATATTCGCGTTAATACTCCCACTTACAAACACTAAGTTATAAAGGGTACAAGGTTTCCTACCCTCCGTCAAACTCATGGAAAATTGAAATCTAAATCGGAATATTATTCTTCCGAGTATGTCGAGGTAATATTTTTGGGGAAAGTTGATAAATTCCTAGAGTGCATTAGATGCCTTTGGTTGTGACAAATCAAACCCCTATAAACCGTATGGGTTGTCGGGTAAGATTCATTGTCAGACTAATAGGAGTTGACGGTTTATACTTAGATAGTTCAGCGAGCCATAGAAACCGAATGGGTTGAGGGTAAGTGAACTAGGGGTAAAAGAAGATCGAATCATCCATTAGATGAGTTGGTATTAGACACCACTTTATAAAGAATAATAGAATAGAAACCGTATGGGTTGCCCTCTATTAAACTTTGTAAAGAAATCGATCACCACTATGAAGTCACCCAAGACTTCCGGATTTAACATGGGAGTATGTAAATGCCGATAAAATAGTGGGAGCCCAGTTATGAATAAAGAAAGCCCTTAAATTCTTTACTCGGATCATAATTAAATAATCACTAACGAATCTTAAATTATTCTCTGCAGTTAACAAAACTCTCAATACGACAATGAACCCACTCGCTATACAACTTGAAAAGAACATCCTGACTGGTCCGAACTATGTGGACTGGCTTCGGAATTTGAGGATTGTCCTAACTATGGAAATGCTGAGATACGTCTTGGAGGCGGACATCAGAGAGGCTCCTGCAAGAACCCGAGCCAATCAGGAAGATGTCGATGCCCATGAGAAATGGGTAAAAGACGACATAAGAGTGCGAGGGTACATGTTAGGCTCAATGACCAATGAGCTTCAACGTGCCCACGAAAAGATGACGTCTTCGAGAGCCATCTTATCGCACCTGGCTGAGCTCTATGGAGAGCATAGCCGAACTGCTAGATATGAGATATCGAAGCAATTATTCGGCGCTAGGATAAAGGAAGGAGAGAGGGTTGGGGACCATATCCTCAAGATGATCTCGATGATTGAGAGATTGGAAGCTCTTGATTTTCAGATGCATCTCTCCAAACTGACCTTATCCTGCAGTCACTTCCTGACTCCTTTTCACAATTTGTCATGAACTTCAACTACAATGAGATTGCATGTAATTTAGCTGGGATAATGAACAAAGTGACGACTGCCCAGTCTCAGATGAAGACAAAGGGAAAGGAAGCTGCACTTGTGATTTCTTCTAGGACTTGGAAGTCCAAGAATAAGAAGAAAAAGAACAAGAAGCAGTTAGGTCCAATAGCCAAGATCGACAAGGGAAAGGGCAAGGCCCCAATGGTTCAAAAGAGCAAGGGGGCCAAGAAAATGGATGTATGCCTCAACTGCGGTGAGCTAGGCCACTGGAAGAGGTACTGTCCAAAGCTTGACCGTAATGCGCCTTGGTGCGGAACTACGGGTTTTAGAAACAAATTGTTCTCAGAATCGTATATTCTACTTCTTGGATACTTGATTCCGGTGCGAGTTCTCACATTTGTACAATGAATCGGGATCTGGAACGGTAGGAAGTGGATTCGGGGAGGTGATGGTCACCGTGCAAGTGGGCATAGTGTCGAGGCTTCGATATCGGATCCCTTATGTTGGATTTAGAATCGGTTTTATTCTTACTTTAGATGATGTACTTGTTTTGCCCAAGGGGCACAAAAATATTGTATCAATTCCGGTCATGGACCGAAAGGGATTTTACTTCTTTATTGGAGATGGGTCCTGTCGTATTTATTTTAGAAATAAATTGGTTGGTACTGCTATATTATTAAATGGTTTATACCATTTAAATCTAAAGAATAAAACAACTGTGAACACTATAACTAGGAAGCCTGGTAGGGATGAAACGAACTAAGCACTTAAGTGGCATCTTAGACTTGGTCATATCGGTCAGACCAAGGTTCATAAAATGGAGAAAGATGGGCTTATGGGTCCATTGGGATCAGATCCCTATCCAACTTGTGAATCTGGCCTTCAAGGCAAAATGACTAAGTTACACTTCGCAGGGACTTTTGAAAGAGCTGCTGAAAAACTTGGATTGATCCATACCGACGTCTGTGGCCCTTTTGAAGTGGCACGAGACGGCTTTCAATATTTCATTATATTCACTGATGACCATACCAGGTATAGATTCGTGTACTTAATGAAACATAAGTCTGAAGATTTTGATAAATTCAAGGAATTTAAAGCCCTAGTTGAAAATCAAACAGGTAACCGTGTTAAGACTCTTCGGTCAGACCGGGGTGGTGAGTACATGAGTACCGAATTTGATGAGTTCTTAAAAGAACTAGGAATAGTGTCACAATTCACTCCTCCAGCTACTCCACAATTAAATGGTGTATCAGAAAGAAGGAACCGAACCTTGTTGGACATGGTTCGCTCCATGCTTAACTAAACTGATATACCGATTTATCTGTGGGGTTACGCGCTCCTTACTGCTGTGCATATCTTGAACAGATGTCCTTCCAAATCTGTTCCTAAGACTCCCCATGAGATGTGGAGAGATAGGAAATAAAGTCTTAATCACATTAGGATTTGGGGATGCCCTGCTTATGTCAAGAAGACTAAAGTAGAGAAATTGGAAACTAGGTCTGTGAAAGGTCGTTTCATAGGATATCCAGGGGATTCCATGGGATATCTATTCTACATGCACGAAGATCATAGGATCATCATTGCTATATAAGCACACTTCCTGGAAGATCAATTTATTCATGAAGGAGGGACAGGTAGAAATATTTCTTTGGAAGAAATAAAAGAAACACCAAATGAGACACCTATGCAAGATATTAGAACCCAACCTTCTGAAATACAAACACAACCTCGCAAGTCTATTAGAATTTCTCAATTACCTGAGAGGTATGGCTATCTGCATCAAGAGGAACTGGGTGTCCAAGAGATGACAGAAAGTAGTCAAGAGAATGATCCTTCTACATATGACCAAGCGATGGTAGACGTTGACTCCACCAAGTGGAAAGAAGCTATGGAAGCTGAGATAGACTCAATGCATGCTAATCAGGTCTGAACTTTAGTAGATCATCCTAAAGGCATAGTGCCTATTGGAAACAAAAGGATTTATAAAAGAAAGACTGGTGGAGATGGTAAGGTTGATACCTATAAGGCCAGGCTTGTGGCAAAGGGTTATTCCCAAAGAGAAGGAATTGATTACTTCGAGACCTTCTCGTCTGTAGCTATGATTAAGTCTATTCGCATGATGCTTTCCATAGTAGCCCACTTATATTATGAAATATGGCAAATGGATGTGAAAACGGCATTCTTAAATGGATTCCTCGAGGAGGATATTTACATGGAACAGTCTAGGGAATTCATATCTCAAACCGATATTCATAAAGTATGCAAACTTCAGCATTCCATTTATGGACTGAAGCAAGCTTAACGGAGTTGGAATCTTCGTTTTAACGAGACAGTCAAAGAGATTGATTTTGTCTAAAACGAAGAGGAGCCCTGTATTTACAAGAAGGTTAGTGGGAGCAAAATTGCGTTCTTAATACTATATGTAGATAACATTCTACTTATAGGAAATGACGTAGGAATGCTCAGTTCTGTGAAAGCTTGGCTTTCTAAAGAGTTCTCAATGAAAGACTTGGGAGAAGCTACCTATATTCTGGGTATTCGTCTCTACCGGGATAGAGCGAAAAGAATGTTAGGTCTTTCCCAAGCCCTCTATATAGAAAAGGTCCTAAAGCGATTTAGGATGGAAGATTCTAAAAGAGGGTTCATTCCTATGTAACATGGTGCAAAACTTTCCTTAGAGATGTGTCCTCAAAGTGAGGAAGACATAAAGGAAATGTTATACTGCAGAGAGTAGACACAGCGTTGCTGATCCGCTTACCAAGCCACTATCTCAGAAGGTTTTAGAGAGACATCTAGAGAGTATGGGTATTAGATACCATAGTTTGTGGCATTGAGTGCAAGTGGGAGATTGTTAGGGATATGCCCTCGAATGCCACTCAGAGGATGAGAGAGTGAGAGTATATGTATTGTAATTATGAATATTTAACAAGGCAATAAATATTTCTATATTATTGTATATCACTGGCATTGTGATTTGGTATATATAATAATAGTCCTTGAATTTGAGAGCAAACATTCTACTCTTTATGGAGATAAGGAGATAGGCACTGGAAGTGTTTAGAGATTGAATGCTTAACTCTTTCGCAAGTCGATAAAACTTAATTGGGCAATAAGTTTAGACAAAGACTTGTATAACGTGTACTTTGACATCTAAAGTGCCGGTATTCACTAAGGGTTAGTGGGAGCACACGTTATAGGTATGCTAGTGAGATTAGTATACTCGAACATGACTCACCTCGATTCGGTCACATGGATATCACTCAGGGATTGTCAATGACTGGATCGAAAGGTTGTGATAGGTATACGTGGACCTTTGACTTGAGGTTTCAGTAGTGTAATATCCGCAATTTTCGATTTTCGGTAAATTTCTTTTTTTCAGCGGAAGTCCGTTTTGACGACTCGCTCATGACCGTTTCGTCATTCTGAGAATGATTAATTCTGCACTTTTTGTCATCCGAGTTCGTTTCGGTGTCGTTTTGTTGAGTTCCGTGCTTTTTAGCGGTTTTTCCGCACTTGAGTTCGATTCTTGCGAATCTCGTCCGAAACTGTTGTTTCGACTTTCTCGTAAGTTCATTTAATGTTATTATTCATGTTGCGAGCTTTGGCTTGGTGTTTCTATCACGTATCGTGATTTTCGGGCGTTTTGGGCCATTTTCATAATTTCCCAAAGTTTGGGGTAATTACTTTCCGTTGTCGAGTTTCGAGCCTTCGGGTAGTCGGAATCGTATGTTCTATTAGTGCTCGGATTCGTCTTTTCGAGTACTTCGTAACCGTATCTTGATTCGCACTCGAGTTCGGGTTTGGTCGTTCGGGCCGTCGGAGTTGGTCGGCGAGTCATGGCCGGGCATGATCGGGCAGGCGAACCGCCGAGTAACGTCGGTAATGATCGCCATTACGTCGTAAGGCGATTCGTCGTAAGGCCCTGGCCGTAACGTCGTAACGTTCCGCATTTTCGAGCGAGTTCGGCCATGGCGATTCGTCGTAAGCCATGGCCGATTACGTCGTAACGTGGCCGATCGGCTATTTAAGGCACAGCGGCGTTTTCTTAAGCCATTTCTCACTTCTCTTCTTCTCTTCCGAGGCTTAGGTTGTGCTAATCATGTAGAGATGTTGTTGGACAATAAATCCATGAAGTTTTGAGGTTCATATCATCAACCATCCGTCCTATAACATCCTTTGATCGAGCGAATCAGGTCAGATTTCCTAGAAATCTAGTTTTGGGAATTTGGGTATTTTGGTTGTTTTCGTCCGATTAATCCGATTTAACTTAGGATTATGATGGATTGATGATTATTTAGATGTATTATATCATTTCCCTTGTTATTACATGGTTGGATCGTATCGATTCGTTATTTGGGTCGAGTTCTTGACCACGCCTTGAAGGTGTCCTAAAATGTCTTAGAGGGTTTTCGGGCGTTCTACGTTTATTCTTCCTCGTATGATCGATTATTTATTGATTATATATTGTTAGGGTCGAGTTTCTTGCGAAGAAACCGAGTTGAACCCTTCCGCTCGTTGTCGTCTTTCTTTCGATTGCATCGGGCGTTTGAAGCTTCCGGTTGAGCCGTATCCGTTCGTGGTTCCGTGCTCGTGGTATCGAGGCAAGTATCTTGCCCATACATTTCATATTTCTTAGGCATAATTATTGATAAATGATTTTATGCGAAATCCAATGTTTAATGAACGTAAAAGGGATCGGTATGTTCTCGATAAATGTTGTCTTTCAACGATAATTCGTATACTTCGTGAATATGTGTTCCGGAATATGTGTGTCGGTTTTGTATGTTGAAAGATAATATGATCATTTCGAGTGAGTTTGATAGACCGTAATCCTTTGTCGGGATTACGTATTGTTATTATGTACTTGTTCGGTAAGAACGTAATGTGTGTGATATTAGTTACTCCTTTGAAAGGAGGTTGTGATGCTTAGTGTTGCTTGTCTTGATAATCGGTTATTGTTGTGTGCTTGTTGTATGTGATGTGCCTCGGGTAGGATTGTTGAATCTCAGGATCCATACTTGCTAGTATGGGTCGGGCGAAACCGTAGGGTTATCCAATACGGGTATGTCTTGCGGGGACTCGAGGTTCGGGGCTTGCTAGCCCGATGCCGAGATAACTTGTGGGGTTATCATCGGGTATGTCTTGCGGGGACTCCGAGGTTCGTGGCTTGTTAGCGCGATGCCGGATAACTTATGGTTGTGGTTTGATTATGTAAGTATATGTGCTTTTAGTCACGTGATCATGCGATTACGGTGACATGTGATTTGATATAGTTTCCCTGTGGGTTATTCACTCGGGTTTGTTCTACGGGAGCATCGAGGTCCGTGGCTTGCTAGCACGGACGCGAATAACTGTGGAAACAAAGTTGTTATGGTATGATCGGGTCGTGGACCCCACTTGTTGTTATCGAACTTATGTTTTGGGAAAATGACTTTTGGGTCAGGTCCCTAAATGTTTTCGAAAGGCTCAAGATTTTTATATCCCAATGTATTCAAAACTCCGAGGTCGTAAAATGTTTTTCACAAGATGTTTATCGGGTTTACCTATCTTTCGATTTAATCGTTTGATTAAGTGAATCACCTCGGGAAGTATGTTTATGATTAACATGTTTCGTGGAGTATGATATGTATGGCTCGTTTTGTATTTTATACTTGCACTAGCAAAACAGGAGTTTGCTAACCCCAGTATTCGGGGTGGATGTCTATTTTCGCATTCGTGTTTTGGAGCATAACACGGGTCGGCACGAAGGATGATGAAAGATGAACGATACTAATCACACGAGGATCCGTTGATGTCGTATTGGTCTAGTTGTATTTTCTTTTCCCGCAGATCTTTTCCCCGTTGTACGGAGTTTATTGTATTTTGACCCCTGCGTGGGTATGTGTTTGTAATCGAGTTGTATATTTTATTGAAAGACCAAATCGGTCTACTGAGTCATTTTAGCCTTGAAGGCATTGTCGAGATGTTAAATGTTGTTACCAGCCTGGTAGATCCTCGAGGAGAGGGTCTACGGCGTGTAATATCCCTGAGTGGATTGGGGGTGTTACATAAATGGTATCGGAGCTTAGGTTGTGGAAACCTAGGCTGTCGGGTCAAGTCGTGTTGTTTGAGTCTTGTTTCGTCGGATTTTATCTGACTGAGTTGTGTCGCGACGCGTCATTTGAGTTTGTTGGTCGTGATTAGTATCGTGGGCGATCATCATCTTCGTGCGACCTGTGGATGTAAGTCTCCCTTATTTGTGTTGAGCCTCGTGTGACACGAGCTATTTTGATGATTATTTGTTAAGTGACGGGATCCTCTTATGGATTTTGATTTCCTGATACGTGACTATTTGACTCTCATATTTCGTTCGTATGATGAGTATTGTTGCTGGACTGTGCATGTCGAACTGTATTTCTTTTATCCGCTGCGTGAGTTCTTTTGTAATGGATTTCGGTATTTTACCGACTGAGTTTTATTTCGAAAACCGATTCCTTAACCGAGTTTTTGGCATTATGGCCTTGATCGTTTTGGCAAAATTCTTATGACGGTATTTATTATTTTCTAAATGGCTTCTGTGAGTTTTTGAAATATTACCGTCATCGGCCTTTTTGGCGTTTTTGTAAATGGTTTTTAGCCTGCTGGGTTCCGGCCCGGGACACACGGCGCTATAATGTTTCGTGTAAGTACCTAAACTTTTTGGGCATTCTAGCCCATTGAATTATTTTTCAAAACCTTGAGTATCTTAGAAAATTAAAATTCGAGACGTACTTTTAAAACGAATTATTTTCTCGTGGTACGTCCAAGGTGCCACAATATATTTCAAAATTCTTCTAACTCGAGGACCAAAATATTTTGAGATATTTTCAAATGTTTTATAAACACTTTTACTTAGACCCGAGGGTCGGATATTCTGAAAGTCTTTCACTAAGAGAAGGTGTCCTCATTTTTGTTCAAACGCAAGACGATTTTCAAAGTCTCGATAACAATGTTTGCACTACTTTTTGTAAAGTGATACTCAAGATCAACTGGTGTTTCCAAACTATTTTCAAAAGGTGGTTTTCGTTTTTAAAACCTATCATTCCTGTTTGCGGACCGGAAATGCGTGTATGGTTTTCGAACTTTCGTTACGGTGTTAACCCCGAATTATGATTGAATTGGTGGCGTGAGCGTCGAGTCGTTCGCCACGCATATATTTTGTTAGCCCTTGTGGGAGGTGTGATGACGATCCTTAATGTTGTCATTTCGTGGTGGCTTGCGTGTTAACGCACCTGTGTGAGCTGTTAAAGCTTGGGTTTGTGCGTTGGTGTACATGTGTGATTGTTTCATGATGTTTGTAATTACGTGCTGGATATCATTCGGGTCGTTGAGGTCGCCGAACGATACCGTTGTTGCTGTGGTGTATGTGTATATATTACTTTACGATGGTAATCTTCGTATATGATATGTGTTATGATTCTTTGTTGTGCTAAGTTGGCATCTCCGCTATGTTGTTTTGCGACGTTATGCCCCATTGTATCTAGCATTTGTATTTTCGGTATGCCGAGCCGAGGTGTTTCAACCGTGATGTGCCGGGGGAATGTACGTGCAATTTGTCCTTCTCGTCGGTAACACATTTCAAGTGTGGACTCGAGGGACACCGAATTCAGTTTTGCGAATTGGCTACCGAGACTTTCAGAGTTCGCGCTTCAGCACAAGTATCAGAATCGGCTTTGAGAGGCCTTCGAAGGATGTTTCTGTCGGTTGCTTGTTGTGTCGTCACCTTGATTTCGCTGTTGTGAGTTGCGGGGGCGACCTTCTTTTATAAGAGGTCGAATGTAGTACCCGTGTTGTTTTTAGACTCCTGCATTTTCTCTTTCTCGATTCTATCGACTCGCTCGTGTTCGTTGATACTTACTGAACTTGTTCTGTATTTCGGTTTCATTGATCGGACGAGGTGTGATCTTGTTTTGGGTCAATCTGGTTATCGCTGTGGCTTTTCCGAGTTCGGTTCGATTCTTGTGAACCTTGTTCGGAAGTAACATCTTTTGGTTCTACTAGTTCTTTTATTCGAAGTGGATTGGATCTTGAACTTTTGTATTTTCGACTGGCCGACTCGCTTATGTTCGTTGACATTTCCGAGCTTGTCCCGCTTGCTTTTGTTGATCGAACGAGTGTGGTATTATTTCTAATAACTCGTTTGTAGTTGTGACTTTTCTATTGCTATTCCCTTTCTGTGGATCTTATATGAATGCACATCCCGTTGTTTTCACCGGATCATATATTGTCTCGAGTCGAGATGTGAACCTTGGGGTTGTTGTTCAATTTTATTATCCTTCGTATTTCGGACATGATTGTTCGATTTTTGTTGTCTCGATCATTTGTTTGTTCGGTTTTGTTCTCGTTTCGTGATTGTTGAGCGTTCAGGCTCCTTCCTAATTCCCTTAAGTTCGGGAAATTAGTCTCGTTTTCGATCTTCCAACCCTTGAGCGGTGGAATTCCGTATTTGTTCAGCGATTGGCTCGCGTTTTGATTGATGTACCGTTGGGTTGGTCAATCGTATTGATTTTCGTTCGTTGTGTTTTGTGATTGTTCGGATAATTGACTTGATTGTATTATCCATTTGATGGCGCTTGTCACTTGTTGGTTTTATTATATCCCTAACGGCGACGTTGTGTTGGTCGTCGTGGAGCGTGTTTTCACACCGTATATTCCGTTGCGTTGTTTGTAACGTTTTGCCGATTGGCATTAGTTACGCGTTTCTTGCGTATCTCATTGAGTTTTCCTGGCGGGATATTGCTTCTCCCTACTTGTTTTAAGTTTCGGGACGAAACTTCTTTTAAGGAGGGTAGAATGTAATATCCGCAATTTTCGATTTTCAGTAAATTTCTTTTTTTCAGCGGAAGTCCGTTTTGACGACTCGCTCATGACCGTTTCGTCATTCTGAGAATGATTAATTCTGCACTTTTTGTCATCCGAGTTCGTTTCGGTGTCGTTTTGTTGAGTTCCGTGCTTTTTAGCGGTTTTTCCGCACTTGAGTTCGATTCTTGCGAATCTCGTCCGAAACTGTTGTTTCGACTTTCTCGTAAGTTCATTTAATGTTATTATTCATGTTGCGAGCTTTGGCTTGGTGTTTCTATCACGTATCGTGATTTTCGGGCGTTTTGGGCCATTTTCATAATTTCCCAAAGTTTGGGGTAATTACTTTCCGTTGTCGAGTTTCGAGCCTTCGGGTAGTCGGAATCGTATGTTCTATTAGTGCTCGGATTCGTCTTTTCGAGTACTTCGTAACCGTATCTTCGATTCGTACTCAGGTTCGGGTTTCGGGGTCGTTCGGGCCGGAGTTGGTCCCGGCCGAGTCATGGCGGGCATGATCGGGCCAGCCACCGCCGAGTAACGGCGGTAATGATCGCCATTACGCACGTAAGGCGTTACGCACGTAAGGCCCCCGCCGGTAACGCACGTAACGCCCGCATTTTCCAGTGCAGAGTTCGCCATGGCCGTTACGTCGTAAGCCATGGCTTACGTACGTAACCCGCCTGGCAATCGCTATTTAAGGCCTGGCAGCGTTTTTCTTAAGCCATTTCTCACTTCTCTTCTTCTCTTCCGAGGCTTAGGTTGTGCTAATCATGTAGAGATGTTGTTGGACAATAAATCCATGAAGTTTTGAGGTTCATATCATCAACCATCCGTCCTATAACATCCTTTGATCGAGCGAATCAGGTCAGATTTCCTAGAAATCTAGTTTTGGGGAATTTGGGTATTTTGGTTGTTTTCGTCCGATTAATCCGATTTAACTTAGGATTATGATGGATTGATGATTATTTAGATGTATTATATCATTTCCCTTGTTATTACATGGTTGGATCGTATCGATTCGTTATTTGGGTCGAGTTCTTGACCGACGCCTTGAAGGTGTCCGGTAAAATGTCTTAGAGGGGTTTTCGGGCGTTCTACGTTTATTCTTCCTCGTATGATCGATTATTTATTGATTATATATTGTTAGGGTCGAGTTTCTTGCGAAGAAACCGAGTTGAACCCTTCCGTTCGTTGTCGTCTTTCTTTTCGATTGCAGACGCGCTTCAAGCTTCCCGCTGAGCCGTATCCGTTCGTGGTTCCGTGCTCGTGGTATCGAGGCAAGTATCTTGCCCATACATTTCATATTTCTTAGGCATAATTATTGATAAATGATTTTATGCGAAATCCAATGTTTAATGAACGTAAAAGGGATCGGTATGTTCTCGATAAATGTTGTCTTTCAACGATAATTCGTATACTTCGTGAATATGTGTTCCCGAATATGTGTGTCGGTTTTGTATGTTGAAAGATAATATGATCATTTCGAGTGAGTTTGATAGACCGTAATCCTTTGTCGGGATTACGTATTGTTATTATGTACTTGTTCTAAGAACGTAATGTGTGTGATATTAGTCGTTACTCCTTTGAAAGGAGGTTGTGATGCTTAGTGTTGCTTGTCTTGATAATCGGTTATTGTTGTGTGCTTGTTGTATGTGATGTGCCTCCGGTAGGATTGTTGAATCTCCGGATCCATACTTGCTAGTATGGGTCGGGCGAAACCGTAGGGTTATCCAATACGGGTATGTCTCATGGGACTCCGAGGTTCGGGGCTTGCTAGCCCGATGCCGAGATAACTTGTGGGGTTATCATCGGGTATGTCTTATGGGACTCCGAGGTTCGTGGCTTGTTAGCGCGATGCCGGATAACTTATGGTTGTGGTTTGATTATGTAAGTATATGTGCTTTTAGTCACGTGATCATGTTACGGTGACATGTGATTTGATATAGTTTCCCGTGGGTTATTCACTCGGGTTTGTTCTACGGGAGCATCCGAGGTCCGTGGCTTGCTAGCACGGACGCGAATAATCTGTGGAAACAGTTGTTATGGTATGATCGGGTCGTGGACCCCACTTGTTGTTATCGAACTTATGTTTTGGGAAAATGACTTTTGGGTTGTGTCCCTAAATGTTTTCGAAAGGCACGAAGATTTTTATATCCCAATGTATTCAAAACTCCCGAGGTCGTAAAATGTTTTTCACAAGATGTTTATCGGGTTTACCCTATCTTTGGATTTAATCGTTTGATTAAGTGAATCACCTCGGGAAGTATGTTTATGATTAACATGTTTCGTGGAGTATGATATGTATGGCCTGCTTTCGTATTTTATACTTGCACTAGCAAAACAAGGAGTTTGCTAACCCCCAGTATTCGGGGTGGATGTCTATTTTTGCATTCGGGTTTTGGAGCATAACACAGGTCGGCACGAAGGATGATGAAAGATGAACGATACTAATCACACGAGGATCCGTTGATGTCGTATTGGTCTAGTTGTATTTTCTTTTCCGCCGCAAGATCTTTTCCCGTTGTACGGAGTTTATCAGATTTTGACCCCTGCGTGGGTATGTGTTTGTAATCGAGTTGTATATTTTATTGAAAGACCAAATCGGTCTACTGAGTCATTTTAGCCTTGAAGGCATTGTCGAGATGTTAAATGTTGTTACCAGCCTGGTAGATCCTCGAGGAGAGGGTCTACGGCGTGTAATATCCCTGAGTGGATTGGGGGTGTTACAAGTAGGAGATGTGCTTGTGACATTAAGTTAGTCATTAGAGTAGTTCGATCCAATCGCCGGTGTGTGGGGTCAGCCTCGAAATGCAACTTAGTGAGCAAGTAGCAGTCTCTACTGAATACCAATATAGAATTCTTTCTCCTGTAAGTGAGCAGGTAAATGTCCTATGCAGTTAATGGCAAATGAGATTATAAGTCTTTGGCCAAAGCATTTAGAGCTAGTTGTATTTGATACACGAGAGCTCGATGATCTCAGTTTGCATTAACAGAAAGCATAGAGTGAAGTTACAGTAGGGTTTGACTTTACCATGACCCTAATACTTGACCTGGACATATGATTGAAGGGTTTATACGTATACGGTATTCACGACATAATGGTTCTGGAATGATCCCTTCATTCGTTCTCAGTCGGGGTTTACAGTGCGGCCCGCTAGTCGCTAAGGCCGCCCGCACTCATCGTTCCTCCCAATGCCTACCGAGACGCATTTCACGAGTCGCGCATCAGGAGCGTTGACGGATAAATGTGAATTTATTATCTCTCTATTAATATTAGATATTGGATATCTAATTATGATTTATTGGATAAATCAAATATCGGTCTTATGAATTTAAATTAAGTTACTGGGTAATTAATTTAATTAATAAATTATATTTCTTAGAGAAGTATATTTGTATTTGATATAATTAATTAATTAGATTTATTAATTAATATAAATACATTGATGAAAGGAGTGTATTTAACGGAGTCGTTTGACGAACGTCTGGTACACGAGCCGAGTGGCTCGGCTCGTTTTCTAGGAAACTTCCTTGTGGCCACCCACCCCTCATGGCATGGCATGATCTTGCATGTGTGTGGAACTCACTTAGAGTTGAGATTCCCATATAATTGTGAATGATAGTTGTAAAGGATTATTTATTCCTTTATATATCATTACATTATATAAAATGGTGTGTGAAGTTGTCTTGAAAAAGATACATCATTTTCATGCCAAAAATGCTTTGCTCCAGCCGTGAGAGATAAGTGAGGGAGAAGAGAGATATTTTCTTTTTCTTGTTTTTCCACTTTGAGTTGAGAAAAATTAAGAAAGAAATTAAGATATAAATTCCTATAGTAATTCCTAGCCGTGTTCTTGGAGAACGGATTGCTATTGAATTTTTCCGGGCAACTTCCGACGCGTGTGAAGTAGAGACATTCGGCATTTTTGGTGTTGGATCATTCAAACAAGCTACAACGAATTGGATTCGTGTTCATGTCGGTAATCGGGAAAAGGCTTGCTTGAGTTTTTCCTTCGAAGATTATATTATCAAAGGACTACGAGGGTAAGTATTCTTTGTTTTTCATCCTCGTTATTTATATTCGTTTATATGATGCTTGATCGGTCCGTTTTTGGGGTTCGGTTTTATCCGGTTGGACCGGTTTATTTTCCGCTGCGTAATTCGATTTTATCTCCGAATCCCAACAGTGGTTCAGGGGAAAGCCCCTGGATTCGTGGTCCACGAGGATGGACTTTTGAGATTTAAGAATCGGTTGTGCGTACCGGCGAATGACGAGTTGAAAAACTCGATTTTGAAAGAAGCTCATGCTACCTCTTATTCTGTTCATCTGGGGTCTAGCAAGATGTACAAGGACTTGAAACAAAACTACTGGTGGAGTAATATGAAGCGAGAAGTCGCGGAATTTGTTTCGAGATGCTTAACCTGTCAACAAGTTAAGATTGAACATCAGCGACCGGCGGGTATGCCGAAACCTCTCCCTATTCCAGAGTGGAAGTGGGAAGATATTTCTATGGATTTCATCACGAGTTTGCCGACGAGTCGTCGTGGCATGAATACGATCTGGCTGATTGTGGACCGCTTAACTAAATCAGCTCATTTTCTTGAGATTAAGGACACTTGGGGTCCCGAGAGACTTGCCAGTTATTCATCAAAGAGATAGTGAGACTGCACGGTACTCCTAAAAGTATCATTTCTGATCGTGACGAACGGTTTGTGTCGTATTTTTGGAAATCAGTTCATCGTGCTATGAGAACTCAGCTTAATCTCAGTACCGCTTTTCATTCTCAGTCCGACGGACAATCAGAGAGAACCATTCAGACATTAGAGGACATGTTGAGGGCATGCGTCCTCGATTGGAAAGACGATTGGGAAGCCCAACTACCATTGATCGAATTCATGTATAATAATAGTTGGCATGCTTCGATTAAGATGGCACCTTACGAGGCCTTGTACGGTCGTCGTTGTCGATCTCCTTTGTGTTGGGATGACCTATCAGAATCAATCGGCACCGAGCCCGATATGCTTATAGCCGCCCGTGAGAAGGTAGCTTTGATCAGGAGTCGTTTGTTGACCGCTCAGAGTCGACAGAAATCATATGCAGGTAACCGTCGTTGGCCATTAGAGTTCGAGGCAGGTGACCACGTGTTGGTCAAGGTATCCCCGAGTCGTGGGATCTTCCGTTTTGGGAAAAAGGGTAAGTTGAGTCCGAGATTCATTGGACCGTTTGAGATTCTGGATCGAGTAGGCGAGTTAGCTTACCGATTGTCTTTACCTCCGGCGTTGAGCCGAATTCATAATGTGTTTCACGTCTCTCAGTTGCGGAAGTATGTTTCCGACCTGAGTCACATACTTCAGTTCGACGAAATCGAGATCGCCGACGACCATTCATATGAGGAGCGTCCTATACGAGTTTTAGAGCGGCGAATCAAACAGTTGAGGAATAAGACGATTCCGTTGGTTAAGATTCAGTGGTCTAGGCACGGAGTCGAAGAGGCTACTTGGGAAATCGAGGATAGTATGCGGGGGAATTATCCCGAGTTGTTTGACCCTTAGTTTCGGGGAAGAAACTCTTTTAAGGGGGGTGTATGTAATACCCGGTTGTAATTCAGTAATTATCATTCAGTATTTATCATTCAGTATTTTCACTCGTTAATGATCATTCGTCACTCTTATTCAGTCATGGTATTCATCGTTCAGAGTAATTGTATAGTGTATCAATCGTCGTTCATCACTAATCTAATTGGAGTTTCGTGCCGTGTTTATCATCATTGTCATTTTTGTTGTGGGCTGTGCGTGAGGAGTAGCGCACGCTGCGTACTCTTTCTAGCGCGCGCTAATTGAGTACAGGTAGCGCACGCTACCACTCAGCATTAGCGCACGCTAATGTTACTGGCCGCGCATCCGTAAGGTACCGACCGCAGTGAGTTATAAGTAGCGCACGCTACGAGTGGTAAGTAGCGCGCGCTAGTGGGTTGTAGTAGCGCACGCTAATATTTGGTGTAGCGCGCGCTAAGGACGGATCAGGTTCAGTCCAGTGGCTACTGGACTGCACTGGATTAATTCATAGCGCATGCTACTTGTTGGTTGTAGCGCACGCAAACGGTGTAGTAGCGCACGCTACTTGTTGGTTGTAGCGCACGCTACCGAGATCAGATCAGAGGACATAAGGTTCTGGACTTCAGTACTGGACAGTAGATATTTAGCTAGCGCACGCTAACAATTGGAGTTAACGCACGCTATTGGGATAGGGTTAGCGCACGCTACCAGGTTGTAGCATACGCTAACATGTCAGCCAGAGTTCACTGGAATGTTCATACAACTCGTTAGCGCACGCTAAATAGCAGGTCATAGCGTGCGCTAATCTGGAGCAGTATAAATTGGACAGTTAGCCTGAGTTTCGTCATTTTCTCACTTCTCTTCATTTTTGAGCGACGTAGGGCGATTTTGGGCGACTTGGAGTGTTTTCTTCGAGCTGCTATCATCTATCATCATCTTCAAGTCTTCGAGTTGTATAAATCATCACTTCATCACCTCCTTAACATCAAATCAAAGGTATTAATCTCTTGGATCTAGAATTTCGGATTTTTGGGTTTTTCCTTCCGATTTCTTCGTGTAAGCTTGGATTATTATTGGAATATATTAGATATGGATTATCTACCTTGGATAAATGTATTCCCACAGATTTAATGTCTATTTTCGGAATTATTTCAAGAACCCTTAGGGTTGACTTCGGTTAATTTGGGGATTTTCCAATTGTTGTTGTTGTAAACTTGAATTGTGGATTCCTATTGAATTATTGATGTCATTGATATTGTTTTACTGGTTTGAATCAATCATTTGAAGTTGGTTTCGATAATTTGGGTTTGGTTATAACCAATGGGAAGGATATTCTCAACGTATTCGTTAGAGTACATCTACGAGTTCGGATATTGTTGTATCAGCGTTTGAGCTGGTTGTAATCGTGTTTGATATGTGTATTGAACGGATTATTGGAATTGTGTTATTCAAGGTTGTTCGAGCGACCGACATTTCATTTAGGACGTTGTTCGCGGACGGACATTCTTCATCGGTGTTGTGTAAGTTGATTCTTACTCGGTTAAAAGGATATTCATTCCTTTTGTTGTTGATTATTCATAATCATAACTCATTCATCATGGTATTAATCATACTGAGACTTGTAATTGTCGAATAATCATTTCATTCATGAGGAACGACGGTTCCAAATCATTTCATTGGGTTATCAATCACGTCACTAATATTTTCATCTCGGTGAGTCATTCTTGGCCTTGTCGAATTATTATTCATTGATATTCAGTGTGGTCATTCTCGTTCATATGACCTTCTGGGTTCATATTGCGTGGTCGGGTGTGGATGTGTGGAATTTTTAGTCGGGCACACGATGGTCATGTATTGGGTTCACCGATACATTGGACCGTGTACACGGTAAAGCTTAACTCCGTGAGACTAATTAGGTACAAGGACGGGTGTGTCCGGTCATTCGTCTTGTACACTTGCACAGAACATTACGGGCGTACTATGATACTCCTCTTCAGCGTAATTCATAACTAAGGATATTTTATGACTTCAGATATATCATGATTGTGTATTTTCAACCCTCGAGGATTGTTGTTCTGTGTAACTGACCCCGTTGGGGGATTTTGTTTTCAGGTCACGGCAAGGCAAAGGGACGGGAAGAGCATGCTGGCGGCGAGGAGTCCCAGTGATACTAGTAGGGGGCCCCAGTCATTCCGTTTGTTTCAGTCATTTCAGTCATTTCCGTCATTTGTATTTTCCGCTGCAAATTCCATTTAGGATGTTTATTTGTTCAGGGTGGTGTATTTTATCTCCATATAAAATATACTAGTATTCGGTATTGTCCTGGTGTGTTGTACTTAAACTCCTCATCGGAGTACTTGGTAATATAATGTGGTTCGGTACTACAATTATATTATTTAATTCATCATTTTCATTTGCCTGGTGGGTCCCACTCGGGGATTCACGACACTGTAATATTTGTAATATCCGCAATTTTCGATTTCCGGTAATTTCTTTTTTTTTCGGCGGAAGTCTGTTTTGACGACTCGCTCATGTCCGTTTCGTCATTCTGAGAATGATTAATTCTACACTTTTTGACATCCGAGTTCGTTTCGGTGTCGTTTCGTTGAGTTCTGTGCTTTTTAGCGACTTTTCCGCACTTGAGTTCGATTCTTGCGAATCTCGACCGAAACTGCTGTTTCGAGTTTCCCGCAAGTCCGTTTAACTTTGTTAGACGTGTTGTGAACTTCGGTTTGGTTATTCGATCACGTATCGTGATTTTCGGGCATTTGGGCCATTTTCGTAATTTCCCAAAGTTTGGGGTAATTACCTTCCGTTGTCGAATTTCGAGCCTTCGGGTGGTCGGAATTGTGTGTCCTACTAGCTCTTAGATTCATCTTTGTGAGTACTTCGTAACCGTATCTTCGGTTCGTATTCAGGTTCGGGTTTCGGTGTCGTTTTGTTGAATTCAGGATTTCTAAACGACTTATCTAAGTATGAGTTCGTCTTTGTTAGATCACCATTAATTTTTGGTAACTCCAAAAATTATAAATCTTTGCAATATTATAGAACATCGAGTTAGCTTTCCAATGGTTCAAACGGTGAGTCAATCGGAGTCCGGACGAGAGAGTTATGGTCGCTTCGCTTTTGGCCGAGCACTTCCAGAGCCTTTCGGCCGATAGGGGGTCGATAGACTCACCGCCTACTTTCGATGGCTATCGGTTAGCCTATCGGCCGATAGGCCGGCCGATAGGTTCTCACGTGTTACACTATAAATGTGTTGTTTCGGCGTAAATCGTTCATTTCCTCCCCTTCTTCAACCGTGCGCGAGAGAGAGAGACTTGAGAGGGAGAGTTCCTCCATCTATCACTTACTTGTGTAAATTTCTTCATTCCTTTTCGATCGGGTGGCTCGGATTGCGGATCTAACCCGTGGTTTTGGATTTGAATGCTTGATTCATCAAGAGGTAAGAATTCCTTTAACCCTACCTTTTGGATAATTGGGGATTTTGGGGTTTTGTCCGATTCTTTCCGCTTTTGTTGATGGATTCTTGATGAATATGATTAATCTTGTTGATATCATTAGTTTTCCTACGGATTCATGGTATATTTTAATAGTTTTAAGGAATCGAGAGGGTTTGGTTGTGGTCCGCCTCGTTGTTATTTTTGTGCGAATATACATGAATCGTAGGCGGTTTCCTGTGTATTCCATTTCCGTAATCGCTTAGAAGTGGTTGTGATTGTGCTATTCGAATCGTTAGGTTCATTTTCGCTTCCTCGCGGTCGTGCTTGATTCTTCCGCTCCGCTCGTCGTATTTCTTTCGTTAGCATCGGCGCCCAAGCTTCCCGTTGAGCCGTATCCGCTCGTGGTTCCGTGCTCGTGGTATCGAGGCAAGTACCTTGTCCATACAATTCTTGTTTTGTGGATATGATAATTAGTAACCGTCTATGTGTTTATTTGATCGTGTGTTTCAACTTTCAAAAGATTCGGTTTAGCCTTGTTAAAGGCTTGCTTTCAAAACGCGTGTGTTTGTAAATGGTGTGGGTTGAGAATGACTATGTGAACTCTATGGATATGTTTGGTGTTGATGTTGCACTTGGTATTGCGTGTGGGCGCATATTATTTCATTTCGGTGCGTTGTGGTTTGACGTGGTGTTTTGCTAAGTGTTTGATGCCTCTTGCGAATTGTTTGAATATCCTTGATGTAATATGTTATTTGTGTGAATGTGTGGATATGGTTGAAGGTCTACGGTGACACATGGCACGTGATCATGTGGTCGATGCAACAAGTGATTGATCCAACCGTGAGAGCTCGAGATAATCTACGGTGGCACATGGCATTCGATCATGTGGCCAGGTTGCAACCAGCGATTGCTCCATCCGTGAGATGTATGTGATTTGTTTCGCTAGCCACCGGGAGGGCCCTTCGAGGCCTCGAGTGGGATGTCGGTGGTATCGTCCCGGTCCTAGGCGATGCGCGTGCGTGATTATGTTTCGTTGATTCTACGTCCGTTGAGGCCACGTGATGTTGGGCTTTGACCGTAAATTGTTGGTGATTTCCTATTTGCGAAAACAAACGTTTGGGTGTGACCCTATCGATCTTTTGGAAAAAGAAGGATTTTATAATCCTAAATTGTTTTCTATTAAAACTCTCGATGGCATTTTAAACTGTTTTGTAAATTGTTGCCCTTATTTGCGATCTTTCGGTTTTGGAAATGTTTACCCAAACTCTTGCCTCGGGAAGTACTTTTCTTTACGTTTGGATCTTTGAGGATTCCTGATTATTATTGTTCTTGGAACTTGTATTGTATGGCTCGTATTTTTGCACTTGTACTTGCACTAGCAAAACAAAGGAGTTTGCTAACCCCCGAGTATTCGGGGGGTGGATGTCTATTTTTGCATTCAGGTTTTGGAGCATAGCACAGGGTCGGCCCGAAGGATGATGAAAGATGAACGATACTAATCACACGAGGTTCCGTTGATGTCGTATTGGTCCAGTTGTATTTTCTTTTTTCCGCTGCGGTATCTTTTCCCCGTTGTACGGGAGTTTATTTTATTTTGACCCCTGCGTGGGTATGTGTTTGGGAATGAGTTGTATGTTATTATTGAAAGACCAAGTCGGTCTACTGAGTCATTTTAGCCTTAAAGGCGATGTTTAGATGTTTGATTTTAGTTATCAGCCTGGTAGATCCTCGAGGAGAGGGTCTACGGCGTGTAATATCCCTGAGTGGATTGGGGGTGTTACAATATTCGCCTAGTTTGGGGTGTTACAAAACACGTTATCAGCACGTAGTCCCCAAGTGAGCAAGAAATTTTTTTTCTCTCCTGTTTTTTTTTTTCAGAAAATCCCAAAAAAAAGTGGAAAATCGGATTTTTTTTTCGGCCAAACCCTAATTTTCGTCACAAGGAGCAACCCTCAGCCTCATCGACACTCACCGAAACCCAATCAATAGGAGGCGCGTCCAGGAACACGTTGTGCGAAGATCTCTGTTTCTGGACAGAGGATTCAAACAATTCGATAAAATCTTGTTGTGAATTGAAGCCTGGATCTGATTGTTATCCACACACAGGAGAGTACTGAAGGAAATTCCATTGTTGTTGAAGACGTAATCCTTTTAAAGCAGGCTGGATCTGACAGAGGATCCGATCCTAATTCCCGTTGTGAAGCCCCGAGCCACCGCAGCTCGCCGCCCAGCTCTCCCGAACCCGACCGAGATCCGTAGGACAAACCCGATTGCTGACCCGAATTTCTGAGTTAATCCGGTTGCTGAATTGATCCGACCCGATCTGATCGAAGCACCGTCAGATCGTCCAACGAAAGAAAAAAAAATCGAGAGACGAGAATTTTTCGCACGTAAATTTTCTGCACAGCGCAATTGTACTAAAATCATGTTTTCCGTTTCGTTAACCGTCGGATCGGTGTGAAATTTTGACAAAGAACTTTCCAACACAAATATATATATTCAACGGTGAAGATCGATTCGAGTAATATTAATTCATCAATCGCCGCCACAATGTATGCATTTTTACGAGGAAATTTGGAGATCCGACCTCATCCAATACCGAGCTGCTGCATCGCCGCACTCGAGTCCTTTTTTGGCTGGATTATCGAGCCCAGTAGCCCTTTTCGGGCGTTTCTCAACTCTCTATTTTCCTAATTCATGATTCATTTATCATTAACTTATATGTTTATGAATCTAACTATGTTTATGCTTTACGTGGCATATAGGAAAATATATTGCTCATGATGATGTGCAAAATATGGAGAGAAGCCATATTTATTATCCCGTTCAAGGATCAAAGTAAATATAGAACCGAATATCACGAAAATATATTTCTCATATGGAGAGAAGCTCCCGTTCAAGGACCAAAGCAAATATGGAACCAAGTACCCGTAAGATTTTATTAAAGTTCCCGTTTTTCAATTCCTCTCTTTTGGGAATTTTTTTGGGGAATTGGGTATTTGGGTTCTTTATCTCCCATGCTACTTTGCGGTGGATGAGACTATGAGAGGTGGTATCACTCTCGTATGTCGAAGTAAACTGTGTGACGGTCCTGGGGGAGTCACGGATAATTATTGAAAGTCGATATTTGTGGTTGTTGCATACACCACGTTTTGGGTGCGATTTGACGTCGCCGTTTTGTTGATTTTAAACCAACAATTGAATAAAATAAATATTGTCGGTAATGGTAAAGTTATGACTTGTTCATGATTAGTCACGGAATTGTGACGTACAAATGAGACAAACATCGATTGCGACGGATATGTCGTGGTTAAAATCGATTTGTGACGGATTTGTCACGATGAATTGAGCGACCACCACGTTGGTCTTGACTCAATCCCATACTTGGAAAACTCCATCTTTCATCCTATTAAAATAAAATATTGCATGTGGGTGTAGTCATGCACTTTCTCCTTGCAATATAATATATGAAAGAGTGTAAGAGTAATTCTCATGAATTTCAACATGTAAAGCAATGGCATATTGCGTTAAGTACATGAATTCGTTGACCACGATTATAGTTCGTATGACTATAGGTCCGAATACTTTTTCCGAGTATTTGTAAAGGCATGTGCCTTATACATTTGATTATATTTAGTCGATCTTATTGGATGGTCAAGACAAGTTGGTTATGGTATATTCATTATGTCTCATGGTTCAAAATGCTTAGTTTTGATGCACCGTGTTGCATCCGCATAACATGGCTATTATGACGTATACTTGCAAATTGAGAATTAAAATATTTGGTTGATTTGATGCACTTTGGTGGAATTTTACACTTTTGATCATGACTAGGAGCATCCTCCTTGGTATTTATTTATGCTTTGAAAGTTCAAACGGAATGAGTGGTTTTTAAACAGCCTTAGCTGTACCGACATTCCTACTTTCTCTGCAAGTCTACCAAGTTAGAGTTACCGAAAGGATCATTAGTCGAGATAAGAAATCGAACACCCTGCTGCGTTTAGACGCATCTATGAATGTTATTGCCATGTTTTTGCATCAACACTTATGCCATTGGATATGGTCTCAACCTTGTTTTCTCACTAAACTTGGGAAATACTAAAGCAGCCAATTAAAACATGCACTGTGATCTTAGTTTAATGATCCGTGTAGTGCACAATATATGGATAGAAATATACGGAAGTCTAGTTTCCAGAACATCTGACCGTTCATCCATAGCGTTCCTAACAAGGGAGTTATCTCCGTTTTAGTGAACAAAGGTCAAGCTGCGTGGAATTTTATTTCCAGCGATTGTGCTAACTTTTGTCCCAACCAACTTGGTTCCCATCTTAAATTTGCAAGTGGTCTTATGACATATTTTTCAACCTCTTTTTGGCCGAATTTGTCATAGATGATGCAGTTTTTGGTATGCGTTGTACGATAAACTATCATCTTTCAAATGTTGAAAAACAGTTTCCTCGGGGAAGCCCAAAATACGCACCCTTATAAGAAGGTCGAGCGTGTGCATGGTAGTGTTACACCATGCTTGTGTCGTAATTTTGCCCCTTAATCATATAACCTTGCCATGTTATGCAGTCAGTATGATAGATCATTTTGATCGTATCTGGTATAAAATCTCTATGTTGTTAGAGTGTTCGCTATGCTCATAGTTGTAAAATTTTGCAAGCGAAATTGAGTGCGTATTAAGCTATTTTCAAGGAACACGATATTTTTGGATTTCGGTTTATAAATCCATTGTGACTATGATGACTAGGTCATCACAATCAATGAGTGAAATAATGCTCAAGTTGTTGAATGTCGAATGGCGTTTTCTAGTCACATATGTTCCGTAACAATTGAACCATGTTATGACTCGATGATATATATGCCAAAGTGTATCACTCATAGCAACTCATTGTGATTTGTGAGAATAAAATCTTATGCATCACTTGTATTGGATATGTGAAAAGGAAAAATATTCATGAGTCAATATGGTCCGGCTTGCATCGGTTTTTGTAACCAGAAGATGTATTGGGACATTGACACATTTAGGCTTTAATAGTCCGTAGTTTGGACATTTTGATGATCCATATAACACGGTATTGTCATGGACATCATTTTCTTTGAACAAAGAAACTAGTTGGATCAAAAACACCAAAGTACGTTGGTGGAGTCACGAGCAGGGCTCATGACCAATGATGATATTTATGTCATCCGCGTCTTGTTTTCGTAAACATGTGTGACGCCAAAGACCCCCGAAACGATCCTTCTTAGCCATGTTCATTGATTTAAGCCTATTCTTTGGCACGATTAGGAGATGACACCCTCTTATGCTAAAGAGAATAATGTAGCGACTCGCATATGCATGGTGCTGAGTCCTCCCTTTTCACCGAGTCCTTATACATACATGATCATAAGTATTAGCCTGGGTGGCTTATGATGCTATGATGGTGTTCACAAATGGTCGTACTCAAGTGATAACATTTATATGTTATAATGTTCCTTTGACAATGATCGATAAGTTGATGAAACCTGAGTTTATGGTTGTCTAACTTGCGGACCAGTCATTGTAAAGGTCGGTTCACCCTCTTTTATACCGAGTCTTCAAGTGAAATTTTGACAAGTACTTCCTAACATCCAATGCTATCTTCTCACAAATTTTGGTGCCATTTGGAGACTTGGAAGGAGGTGAACCACTTAAATGAAGTTTTCACATACCACCAGCCATCCCAACGACCAGTTCGATGTCGTTTCGACCGGTTTTTGACCACAATGTTGATGGTTTTGGAATCCTAGACACCCGTTTATACATGCTCACGAAATTTTGAGGTGTTTGGGGCTGAGAGTGAACTCTTCAAGAAAGCACTAGAGGTTCGATAAAACCAATGGCCTATCATCGGTTCAATCGTTTATTTATGTTCGATCTCGGTGGTGCATGGTGGCGGTTTTGTTGGATTCTCAAGACCAGTAGCTACGGTTATGTAGCATAGATCAACATGTCATATTCACCTATACCAATCATCATTCAAATGCTTAGTTAGAAGTGTAACCATATGCATTTTGTTAACTGGATTGTGTTAACAATGAAAACCTTTATCGTCCACATGTTCATGTGCCAAAGTGCGTCACCACAACGCATTATGATGGGTTATAAATGATGAATATGATATGCGTTTTCACTCATAGTCCGCTTAAAATGTACCTTGGCAGACGATCTCGTAAGGAAACCAACCATTTGATCACATCCATCATGTTGAGTGACATATGACTATTGTTGCAAAGTAGGACAAGATATGTCCGGTAATTTGCTGAGTCAACTTCGATAGAGATTTGTGATCTGCTCAGGTCGATCTAGGTTACGTACTGTATGTGAATGAAAAGCTATGGGTGTCTAGTTTTCATAAGTTCTTACAGTTTCGTTGATACCTATTGAATCGAATAAGTTATGACTGATTTGGTGCATGGAGGTCAAGACTTTAGAAAACGTGATAAGTCTTTAGCGACTCTGCACTTTGGATGTGTCGCGCACTTTTTGTCCTTAGACCAAGGTTTGTTTTTTCCCATTAGGTTTTCACTTGGTGAGGTTTTTAATGAGACGACCTATGAGAACATCCATACAATGATGCGTTGTACTTCTATTCAACTTAGACCAAGAGGTATTTTTCCCACTGGGGTTTTCCTTGGTATAGTTATGAGGGCAACTTGGCATCCGAATCCTATGATTTGAGGTACTCATCAGGGGGAGTCGTTATGTATACATCAGGGGGAGTATACATGACATGTTATCTTGGTGCGTTACAATCTTTTCCTCATCAAGCCTTTATTTTTCCCATGGGGTTTTGTTTTGGCTTGGAATAAGATTTTACGAAGGCAACATCTTCTGCACCATTGTTGTATTAGTGCTCGACACAGGGGGAGTGTTCCGGGAATTATTATTCCCGTGATGTGTCTTACCTAATACTGGTTGTAGATACATAGATGGAAGGTTCTAGATCCTTCTAGAGGTAGTAGGATCCTATTAGATGTCTTACCTTATCTAGGAATCCTATGTATGGAAGGACTCTCATTGTAATGCCTATATAAAGGCCCCTCTATCAGTATTATGAATACAATTGATTGGCTCGTATTTATAGTCTTTTACTTTCTCCTGAAACAAGAATGACTTATATTATTAACGCGGTCTACTAGTTTTCTTATATTGAACACCACATTTATTGAATTGTTACTGTATTGAAACTTTAACTATTTAACTATTTTTAACTAAGAGAAATGCTAAATGGACACACTATGTCCAGCCACACACTATGTTAAAATTAAAAATTATATTTTAAAAAGGGCAATAATAATTCATAAAATTGCATAATTCCATTGTAGACACAAATTTTAATATGATTTTTAATTAATTAACAAAATTGTAATAATTAATTCCTCTAGTTCTCTTTCTTCTTCACATTGAGGTAGTTTCATTCCCAAATTGCGATACTTAATTAATTTATCTACCTATTTTTCTTCTTCACTTCGAAATACGAGTATTATCGAAAGTGAATATTATGTGCTCGATTCACTTATTCAATCAAACCAAAAAGGGCAGAAAAACGCCCCATTTTTTGGAAAAAATGATCGCATGTTTCCGGACATATATAGTGTGTCCAAAATAGTATTACTCTTTAACTAATTCATTAGTAATATACTTAAGTAGTGGTAATATATTGACTATAATAAAAATGGTAATAGATTTATTACCATTATTGTTATGAGTACATATGCCATAATTAGCTCAAGTTTATTGGGGTATAGAGTTTACATATGCCATAATTAGCTCAAGTTTATTGTGATATAGATTTGCGGAATATAGGAACATAGTTATTTTTTTATTGTAATAATATTTATGATGATAATAGATTGATTAACGTTCAAAAAATGATAATATATTGATTTTATAATAATAAGGTAATTGTTTCAGGAGAAAGTAAAAGACTGCAAATACGAGTCAATTAATTGTATTCATAACACTAATAGAGGGGCCTTTATATAGGCATTACAATGAGAGTCCTTCCATATATAGAATTCCTAGATAAGGTAAGACATCTAATAGGATTCTACTACCTCTAGAAGGATCTAGAACCTTCCATCTATGTATCTACAACCAGTATTAGGTAAGACACATCACGGGAATAATAATTTCCGGAACACTCCCCCTGTGTCGAGCACTAATACAACAATGGTGCAAAAGATGTTGCCTTCGTAAAAATCTATTCCAAGCCAAAACAAAACCCCATGGGAAGAATAAAGGCTTGATAAGGAAAAAATTGCAACGCACCAACATAACATGTCATGTATACTCCCTTGATGTATACATAATGACTCCCCCCTGATGAGTACCTCAAATGATAGGAGTCAGATGCCAAGTTTCCCTCACAACTATACCAAGGAAAAAATGAGTGGGAGAAATACCTCTTGGTCTAAGTTGAACAGAAGTACAACGCATCATTGTATGAATGTTCTCACAGGTCGCCTCGTTAAAAAACTTACCAAGTGAAAACCTAGTGGAAAAAAAATCTTGGTCTAAGGACAAAAAGAGCGCGACACATCCAAGGTGCAGAGTCGCTAAAGACTTATTCGAAAATCAAGTTTTCTAAAGTCTTGACCTCCATGCACTAAATCAGTCATAACTTTTTCGATTCAATAGGTATCAACGAAACTGTAGGAATTCTGAAAACTAAACACTCATAGCTTTCCATTCACATACAATACGTAACTTAGATCGTCCTGAGCAGATCACAAAGCTCTATAAAAGTTGACTCAGCAAATTACCGGACATATCTTGTCCTACTTTGCAACAATAGTTATATGTCACTCAACATGATGGATGCGATCAAATGGTTAAGTAGACACAAACCTTTCCAATGGTACCAATTTCACCATTTTCCAGCAAGTGAGCTACCCTGTAGTCGTATGAGAGATAGACCAATACATTTAGGGCAAATTCGAATATCGATATTCAAGTGTCCTTTTATCGAGATAGAGCGAAGTTCAAGCTTCTTTTCAATCACAGACATTTCGTGAGCGCATCGTAGACTATAATCACAATGGCTTTACCGGATTATTACGAATGAGTACATCGAGTCAAACATGAGTACATAATACCGTACTTTTCTCTTAAGACGGCATCATCACTTAAGTGAGCCAAGTCTTATTATGACTTCGGCTAGTCATTGGGAATCATATAGGCATTAATTTATCATCTCGTAGGGAAACCGTCCCTTAGATTGCCTTAAACCGATTAATGAGTACGCATCATCAAGTGTCCCTAAGATCCTTTCATTCTTAACTTTGGATTTAGCGGAATCTCTTAGTCTCACAAGACTACATCACTATAAACCCTTAGTTTTACACGCAAAAGCTTCATATCTCTTCCAAATCAAGTATATACTTAGTATGCGTTCCCGACAATTACTTGTCGATGCGCTCCGTGGTCAGGAGCCACTTGATTTGAGTATGATCCACCACGAGATCCTTTTTATCACTTAACTTAGTTCACACTAAGATAAGATTTAACCACAAGCTGCACGTCAGTTTTTGGGAAAATATCTAACCGAAAAGATAGTGGATGTTATAACATCCATTACGATAGCACGACTAAGTTTCGTGTCATCGTAGTCGATTCCAGTGCGTTCATGAGAAACCTCGCGCCATGAGGTGAGTTTAACTCCTTCTCTCACTCGCTTTGACAAAGTATACGGATAGATCTTATCTTTGGAGTGTCGTCACCACTTCAACAAAGGGCTATCACTTTGTTTATACTGAAATCGCATATGTTTCCATTTTAGGCCAAGGCTACAACGTTGTAGATTTTCAACGAAGTATGGTTCGATTAAACTCACATTCCACGTCCTCATGAACCGGCTTTATTCATAGAGTACTCTTTATAGATTGGCATTCATTGAGGCATCCCCCAATGATGACTATAATCCAGAATCACATGAGACGGATGAGTTCATTTGATCATATGATCAAGTTTCATGTACCAAGCTCGCATACATTCTTAGTAGAGTACTACAATTATATCACTTAATTCATTAATTTTCATTCGCCTAGTGGGTCCCAGTTAGGGGTTCACGGCACTGTAATATCCGCCTAGTTTGGGGTGTTACATGTGATACTTAAGATCAACTAGTGTTTCCAATTTTTTTTTCAAAAAAGTGGTTTTCGTTTTTAAGACCTATCATTTCCTGTTTGAAGTCAGGGAATGTGTGTATGATGTTAGCATTGTCGTTAGGGTGTTAGACCTCTGAGTTGTGATTGAATTGGTGATCGAGTTTACGTCTCTGTCCGAAAGGACACGAAGATGCCGAGTGTGGTTTTCAAGAATTTCGGCGTGGTCGGAGTTCTTCGTGGTTACCCTTGCGGATCGTTATGTGTTCATTTTCTATTTTCTCGACCGTGCGTACTTTCTTGTAATCGGTACCTTTAACTGTGGTTGTTCAAATAATTGACTTGATTGTGCTATCTGTTTGGTGATACTTGACACTTGTTGGTTTTATTATATCTCTGCTTGTGACATTGTGATGGTTGTCGTTGAGCTTGTTTTCACGTCGTGTGTTTCCTTGGGTTGCTTGTAACGTTGCGCCGATGTGTGTGAGTTACTTGGATCTTATGTTTTTCGTCGAGATGTTCTTGGCTGGATATTGCTCCTTCCTGCTTATTTCAAGTTTCGAGGACGAAACTTCTTTTAAAGGGGGTAGAATGTAATATCCGCAATTTCGATTTTCGGTAATTTTCTTTTTTTGGCGGGAGTCCGTCTTAGCGACTCGCTTGTGACTGTTTCGTTATTTTGAGAATGTTTAGTTCTACACTTTTTGCTATCCGAATTCGTTTCGGTGTTGTTTTGTTAGTTCCGTGCTTCTTAGCGACTTTTCCGATTTCAGTTCGATCCTTGTGAATCTTGTGCAAAAATGATGTCTTGTAGTTCCTACAAGTTCGTTTAATGTTTTGAGTTGTGTTGTGAGTTTCGAAACTGTTATTCGATCTCGTATCATGATGTTTCGGTCATTCGGGCCATTTCGTAATTTCCCAAAGTTTTGGGGTGTCTGCCTTCGTATCGTCTTTTCCAATCTTCAGGTTATCGGAATCATGTATTTGTTTAGTGCTTAAACTCGTGTTTTGATTGTTGTACTACTCGTCGTGTTCGACCGTATCATTTCATGACCCTCGCATTCTGTAATCCACATGCGAGTTAGTCAGCCTTCTGTAGTTCTAATCTGCATGGGCCTTACGTACATTATCACTAAGGCATAACGTGCGTTAGCCTATGTGTTGTTACATACGTTATGCTGCTTGGCTAACGTACGTTATGTCTTTCAGAAAATCGGGCAGAGGCTTCGGGTTACCCTTACGTACGTAAGAATTGGTACCTTACGTATGTTAACCAGCTAACACACGTTAGCATCTTACCCCTAACGTATGTTAGCTCCTGTCTGCTATAAATAATCAGGGGTTGACCCAGATTCGGGATTTTTCATTCCACTTCTTCTTCCTTCGGATTTTGGCGATCTAGGTGGTTGGAGATCGAGTTTGTTCGGGATTTGATGGTAATAATCATCTCGGTGGGTCTTCTTTGTGTTCATCATCGTCTTATCATTCTTCTTCTCCGAATCAAGGTAAGGTTTTAGAACCCTATTTGAGATATTTTGGGGTTTGTCTTGATTTCGTGATTTTAATCCGAAATTGTTAGTGCTGTTGTTGTTACCTAGTCTTGTTGGTCTTAACCCATGGTTTGAAATTTCGTTTTCACATTTTTGTCGGGTCGATTCGTGTTCTTAGCCGTTTGGGGGGCGAACTTTCGTTGTTTGTTCCTTGAATTCAATGGCTTTGGGTCGTGATATGGAATTCATTTTCATTGTTGTTATTTTCGTTCGTAGTTTATTATCATGGATTGGTGTTCAGTGGAGTCGGTGGATTCGTAGTCGGTTCGTGTCGCCTTACTTCGGTCGATTCTCCACATTTGTGATTATTCGAGGCAAGTACCTTGTTAATACATTTCTTATTTTGTGGACATGATGATCGGTGATCGTCTAAGTGTGTTTGTTTGGTTGTTTGAAATGAACTTTCAAAAATTAAGTTTAGCCTCGTTAAAAGGCTCTCTTTCAAAACGCGTGTGTATATTGTGAATGGTGTGTTTTGTGAATGATTAAGTGAATCCTATGTATATGTTTGATGATGGTGTTGTGATTTGATAATATATATATATATATATGTATGTATGTATGTATATTATCTCATTTCGGTGCGTTGTGATTCGATAATTGTGTCGTGCTAAGTGTTTGTTGCCTTTGGGTGGATTATTGTGATATCCTTGGTATATTGTGATGTGTGATGTGAATATATTGTTATAGTCCAACCGTGATGTTCAGACGAGGTCTACGGGGACACATGGCTTGTGATCATGATGGTCAGGACAGGGCGAGTGATCAGTCCAACCGTGAGAGCCTAAGAAGACTTACGGTGATACGTGGCAAGTGATCCCGATATCATGGATATGATTACGGATGTGTTTTGTTGCTTGATATTGTGATATGTACTGTAGTGTACTGATTTGTGAATGTGAAGTATTTGTCATAGTCCAGTCGTGATGTCGGACGAGGTCTACGGTGATATATGGCTTGCGATCATGATGGTCAGGATACGACGAGTGATCGGTCCAACCGTGAGAGCCTAAGAAGGCTTACGGTGATACATGGCAAGCGATCACGGTATCATGGATATGATTGTGGATGTATGTTGCCAGGGTCGAGTACCTTGGATGTGTTATCAAGATTTCGTATCTTGGATGGTTATGTTTTGTTGATTTTATGTCCGTCGAGGACACATGGTGTGGGTTGTGGACCCCGTGAATTATTGTTGGTTTTTATTTGAGAAAGCAAATCTTTGGGCTGTGACCCCTTTTGGTTTTTGAAAATATAAAGATTCGATAATCCTAAATGGTTTTCCATTAAAACTCCTGAGGTCATTTTAAAACATTTTATAAATTGTTCTCTTGATTTGTGATCTTTAGAATTTGGAAAGTTTTACTCAAACTCTCTGCCTCGGGAAGTATTTTTTTTCGTTATGTTTGAATCTTTGAGGATTACTGATTATTATTAGTCTTAGAATATGATTTGTATGACTCGTATTTGCACTTTGTACTTGCACTAGCAAGATAGTGGAATTTTGCTAACCCCCGAGTAATCTGGGAGTTGGATGTCTATTTTGCGTCCAGGTACATTCAGGTTTTGAGGAGCATAACACAGGGTTAGCACGAAGGATGATGAATGATGATCGATACTAATCACATGAGGACCCGTACGATGTTGTATTGGTTTAGTTGTAGTTATTTCCGCTGTAGTATTTTTCTCGTTGTACGGGAGCGTGTTGTATTTCGACCCCTATGTGGGTATGTATTGAGATTGAGTTATGTGTATTAATTGAAAGACCTAATCAGTCTATTGGGTCGTCATTTAGCCTTGAAGGCGATATTTTGATGTTTGATCTTAGTTACCAACCAGATAGATCCTTGAGGAAATGGTCTACGGCGTGTAATATCCCTGAGTGGATTGAGTGTGTTACAGAATCCACAACCAATACACCCCCACAAGTTTAAACTTGACTAGTCCTCGGGATAACAGCTCTGGCCCCTCAGAACTGGTACCGGTTAAATCACGATATTTGTATCCGGCTCATTGATTCTTAAATATCCTCAACTAAGTAGTCGTCCCCCAAGTGATTGCTTCATGCTGGACTCAGTTTATCTTTCCGCAGGTTCCCACCAAATTCAGTCGTCTCCCAATAATTACTTCATGCTGGATCTCACCCATCTAGTCGTGGGTTCCTATCGAGATCAGACCTCCTACAATACTACTTAAATTTCTCAATATTTAATTGTTCCATCATATTGATGTTTGAGGTTGCATCACACATACAAAAAGGTAAGGAAATAATCATGGCATTAAGATTTGAGATTAAATGGTCGTAAGATAATCTCAACAAATAAATTCTCTTTTATTTGTACTAAAATAACTTACTCACTTGTTATCCTTTTTAATTAAAAATATATCAAATTAATCCTCTTTTAATGATCTACAATTCTATATACATACACATACCTAAAAAGAAAAAAGAGTAATGTAATATAATAATAAAAGCAGTGTACAACCATGTCCCTACTGATATCCTTGCAATTTGATGCACGAAATACTTATATTGCCTGTATAAGCCATTTGGACCGTACATTCATAAAGATCAGTGACTCAGATATATTCTTATTTCGTACTCAAAAAGTCATTTTCATTATATATATATATATATGTGTGTGTGTGTGTGTGTTTACACACACTGTTCTATGATACTATAAAAATGTGGTGATGATATTACAAAATGTAATATATTCTTTTTATAACAATAATAATTTCTAATATTGTTTCAAAAGTATAAAAAAGTTTTTTTTTTAAGTATAAGTAACGGGGAAAAACAAGTTCGATTAAGTCCAGAATTGCACGAGAATGGGCTCAACCCATTTCCTTCATGGGTCAGTCTTGGGCTATGTTTGGCAAAAAATAACTTTTGTTAGCTGGTAGTTGATAAGCTGGTTGATTAGCTAGTTGATAACCTAGCTAATAAGCTAACTGTTTGAATGCAAATGTTCAGCATATGAGCTGGTAAGCTAGTTGGTATTTCGTAAAATGACATTAAAGGCATTACTCTTTTTTTCTTAACTTTCACATTATATTATTACACCAACTTTTTTTAAATAAAAATACATAATACTTTTTCTCTAATTATTTTAATATCTTCTCACTCTAAATTACACATATGTACTATTAATCGAAACTTTAATAACTTCATTAAAAATCATCTATAACCATAGAATGAAAATATATCGTGAAGCTTGAGATGAGCCAAGAAAATTGAGCGGCGCATGAAAGGAGCGAACTGTAACGGGAGGCAAAGACAATAACGATTGTTTCCTTTTTAATTTATGTTAGAGATATTTGTGGAATAGAAAATATAAGAATAGGCTTTTTTTTTAATAAGCTAACCTGGTTAGCTCATCAATCAGCTAGCTTATAAGCTAGTTGGCAAGCTAGCTGATTTGAGAAGTTTGTCGTTCATGTAACGAGTTTATTTTCGATCAGATAAGCTTCTAGAGCTTATAAGCTAATGCTAAACACAGCTTTGATCCACATTTGTCTGGAGCTAATAAGCTAATCCCAAACACTGTCGTGATCCATATTTGCATGGCGCCCAACCCACATTTGGCCCGGTCAAGACAGGCTGGCCCGCCCATTGGTTAGGTCTAGATGGCAAAAGGGCGGTTCTGGAGTGGCTAGCCATTATAGAACCAAAATTGGCCCAATAAACTATGACAAATAGTTTAGAACCCAAAATTATTGATCACCCATGGGTTTCGCAAAAATTATTCTTTTGATAATTATTTACCACTTTTACCAAATAAAATAAGATTTTTCAGATAAATTCTATCAACCACAAAACAACAAATTCATCATTCACCGAATAAAACTCTTAATATATTCCACCTTCAACAAATAATTCAAGACCGAAGTGAAGAAAATAAACGAATAGAAAACACAAAAACATAAAAGAGTTCACCTCAAACTTCATCAAAGTAAAATACAAAATTAGACCATCTAAACACTTGAAGATTTTTTACACCATATATTGTAGAAAACCTAACTAACTAAGTAACTATATATATATACTTAGTTAGGATTAAATTAGAATGGTTCTTATCTTGTGAATTGCGAATATGCATGATTTTGTACTAATTATGCATGAAATATATGCATTTCGTGCATCAAAATTGCAATGCATTAAAATATGCATTATATGCATCAAAATATGCATTATATGCATCAAATTTTTGTGAGAATAAATCTAGGCCATCCATTCATCAAAATCTATGGATGGAATTCATTCTTATTTCTTAACTTAAATTGCATTCTCTCACACACACACACACACACACACACATATATATATATATATATAATTGTATTACATTTGGGGTCACACCAGTTTTAATGTAATACCATATTGATATCGACTTATATTAAATGTTAAATTATAATGATTCATATTAATTACTCTCTTCAATTCATAATATAAGTCTTTCTACCTTTGTGCACACAAATTAAGAAAAAACTATTTTGTCAAAATTTACCCCTAATAAATGATGAATTGAATTTAATGAAAAATGAAGAAAGTGAATTAATTAAGGGTAATGGTGGAATTACGAGAGAAAAAAAACCTAGAATGACATACATTTTGCAAAAATTCAAAAAGGTTAGAATTGTTCCGGGAATTATTATTCTCGTGATGTGTCTTACCTAATACTGGTTGTAGATACATAGATGGAAGGTTCTAGATCCTTCTAGAGGTAGTAGGATCCTATTAGATGTCTTATCTTATCTAGGAATCCTATGTATGGAAGGACTCTCATTGTAATGCCTATATAAATGCCCCTCTATCAGTGTTATGAATACAATTGATTGACTCGTATTTACAGTCTTTTACTTTCTCCTAAAACACGTTATCAGCACGTAGTCTCCAACTGAGCAAGAAATTTTTTTTCTCTCCTGTTTTTTTTTCAGAAAATCCCGAAAAAAAAGTGGAAATCGGATTTTTTTTCGGCCAAACCCTAATTTTCGTCGCAAGGAGCAACCCTCAGCCGCATCGACACTCACCGAAACCCAATCAATAGGAGGCGCGTCCAGGAACACGTTGTGCGAAGATCTCTGTTTCTGGACAGAGGATTCAAACAATTCGATAAAATCTTGTTGTGAATTGAAGCCTGGATCTGATTCTTAGCCACACATAGGAGAGTACTGAAGGAAATTCTCTTGTTGTTGAAGACGTAATCCTTTTGAAGCAGGCTGGATCTGACAGAGGATCCGATCCTAATTCCCGTTGTGAAGCCCCGAGCCAATTGCAGCCCGCTCGTCCAGCTCCCGAACCCGACTGGAGATCCAGAAGGACAAACCCGATTGCTGACCCGAATTTCTGAGTTAATCCGGTTGCTGAATTGATCCGACCCGATCTGATCGAAGCACCGTCAGATCGTCCAACGAAAGAAAAAAAAATCGAGAGACGAGAATTTTTCGCACGTAAATTTTCTGCACAGCGCAATTGTACTAAAATCATGTTTTCCGTTTCGTTAACCGTCGGATCGGTGTGAAATTTTGACAGCAACTTTCCAACACAAATATATATATTCAACGGTGAAGATCAGATTCTGAGTAATATTAATTACTGAATCTGCCGCCGAACAGAAGCAGATTTTTACGAGGAAATTTGGAGATCCGACCTCATCCAATACCGAGCTGCTGCATCGCCGCACTCGAGTCCTTTTTTGGCTGGATTATCGAGCCCAGTAGCCCTTTTCGGGCGTTTCTCAACTCTCTATTTTCCTAATTCATGATTCATTTATCATTAACTTATATGTTTATGAATCTAACTATGTTTATGCTTTACGTGGCATATAGGAAAATATATTGCTCATGATGATGTGCAAAATATGGAGAGAAGCCATATTTATTATCCCGTTTAAGGATCAAAGTAAATATGGAACCGAATATCACGAAAATATATTGCTCATATGGAGAGAAGCTCCCGTTCAAGGACCAAAGTAAATATGGAACCAAGTACCCGTTTTTCAATTCCTCTCTTTTGGGAAAATTTTTTGGGGAATTGGGTATTTGAGTTCTTTGTCTCCCACGCTACTTTGCGGTGGATGAGACTATGAGAGGTGGTATCACTCTCGTATGTCGAAGTAAACTGTGTGACGGTCCTGGGGGAGTCACGGATAATTGTTGAAAGTCGATATTTGTGGTTGTTGCATACACCACATTTTGGGTGCGAGTTGACGTCGCCGTTTTGTTGATTTTAAACCAACAATTGAATAAAATGAATATTGTCGGTAACGGTAAAGTTATGACTTGTTCATGATTAGTCATGGAATTGTGACGTACAAATGGGACAAACATCGATTGCGACGGATATGTCGTGGTTAAAATCGATTTGTGACGGATTTGTCACGATGAATTGAGCGACCACCACGTTGGTCTTGACCCAATCCCATACTTGGAAAACTCCATCTTTCATCCTATTAAAATAAAATATTACATGCGGGTGTAGTCATGCACTTTCTCCTTGCAATATAATATATGAAAGAGTGTAAGAGTAATTCTCATGAATTTCAACATGTAAAGCAATGGCATATTGCGTTAAGTACATGAATTCGTTGACTACGATTATAGTTCGTATGACTATAGCTCCGAATACTTTTTTCGAGTATTTGTAAAGGCATGTGCCTTATACATTTGATTATGTTTAGTCGATCTTATTGGATGGTCAAGACAAGTTGGTTATGGTATATTCATTATGTCTCATGGTTCAAAATGCTTAGTTTTGATGCACCGTGTTGCATCCACATAACATGGCTATTATGACGTATACTTGCAAATTCAGAATTAAAATATTTGGTTGATTTGATGCACTTTGGTGGAATTTTACACTTTTGATCATGACTAGGCGCATCCTCCTTGGTATTTGTTTATGCTTTGAAAGTTCAAACGGAATCAGTGGTTTTTAAACAGCCTTAGCTGTACCGACATTCCTACTTTCTCTGCAAGTCTACCAAGTTGGAGTTACCGAAAGGATCATTAGTCGAGATAAGAAATCAAACACCCTGCTGCGTTTAGACGCATCTATGGCTGTTATTGCCATGTTTTTGCATCAACACTTATGCCATTGGATATGGTCTCAACCTTGTTTTCTCACTAAACTTGAGAAATACTAAAGCAGCCAATTAAAACATGCACTGTGATCTGTGTTTAATGATCTGTGTGGTGCATAATATATGGATAGAAAGATACGGAAGTCTAGTTTCCAGAACATCTGACCGTTCATCTATAGCCTTCCTAACAAGGGAGTTATCTCTATTTTAGTGAACAAAGGTCAAGCTTGCGCGGAATTTTTTTTCCAGCGATTGTGCTAACTTTTGTCCCAACCAACTTGGTTCCCATCTTAAATTTGCAAGTGGTCTTATGACATATATTTTTTAACCACTTTTTGGCCGAATTTTCCATAGATGATGCAGTTTTTGGTATGCATTGTACGCTAAACTATCATCTTTCAAATGTTGAAAAGCAGTTTCCTCGGGGAAGCCCAAAATACGCACCCTTATAAGAAGGTCGAGCGTGTGCATGGTAGTATTACACCATGCTTGTTTCGTAATTTTGCCCCTTAAGCATATAACCTTGCCATGTTATGCACTCAATATGATAGATCATTTTGATCGTATCTGGTATAAAATCTCTATGTTGTTAGAGTGTTCGCTATGCTCATAGTTGTAAAATTTTACAAGCGAAATTGAGTGCGTATTAAGCTATTTTCAAGGAACACGATATTTTTGGATTTCGGTTTATAAATCCATTGTGACTATGATGACTAGGTCATCACAATCAATGAGTGGAATAATGCTCAAGTTGTTGAATGTCGAATGGCGTTTTCTAGTCACATATGTTCCGTAATAATTAAACCATGTTATGACTCGATGATATATATGCCAAAGTGTATCACTCATAGCATCTCATTGTGATTTGTGAGAATAAAATCTTATGCATCACTTGTATTGGATATGTGAAAAGGAAAAATATTCATGAGTCAATATGGTCCGGCTTGCATCGGTTTTTGTAACCAGAAGATGTATTGGGACATTGACATATTTAGGCTTTAATAGTCCGGAGTTTGGACATTTTGATGATTCATATACCACGGTATTGTCATGGACATCATTTTCTTTGAACAAAGAAACTAGTTGGATCAAAAACACCAAAGTACGTTGGTGGAGTCACGAGCAGGGCTCATGACCAATGATGATATTTATGTCATCCGCGTCTTGTTTTCATAAACATGTGTGACGCCAAAGACCCCCGAAATGATCCTTCTTAGCCATGTTCATTGATTTAAGCCTATTCTTTGGCACGATTAGGAGATGACACCCTCTTATGCTAAAGAGAATAATGTAGCGACTCGCATATGCATGGTGCTGAGTCCTCCCTTTTCACCGAGTCCTTATACATACATGATCATAAGTATTAGCCTGGGTGGCTTATGATGCTATGATGGTGTTCACAAATGGTCGTACTCAAGTGATAACATTTATATGTTATAATGTTCCTTTGACAATGATTGATAAGTTGATGAAACCTGAGTTTATGGTTGTCTAACTTGCGGACCAGTCATTGTAAAGGTCGGTTCACCCTCTTTTATACCGAGTCTTCAAGTGAAATTTTGACAAGTACTTCCTAACATCCAATGCTATCTTCTCACAAATTTTGGTGCCATTTGGAGACTTGGAAGGAGGTGAACCACTTAAATGAAGTTTTCACATACCACCAGCCATCCCAACGACCAGTTCGATGTCGTTTCGACCGGTTTTTGACCACAATGTTGATGGTTTTGGAATCCTAGACACCCGTTTATACATGCTCACGAAATTTTGAGGTGTTTGGGGCTAGTGAAGGGAGTGAATTTCAAGAAAGCACTAGAGGTTCGATAAAACCAACGGCCTATCATCGGTTCAATCGTTTATTTATGTTCGATCCCGGTGGTGCATGGTGGCAGTTTTGTTGGATTCTCAAGACCAGTAGCTACGGTTATGTAGCATAGATCAACATGTCATATTCACCTATACCAATCATCATTCAAATGCTTAGTTACAAGTGTAACCATATGCATTTTGTTAACTGGATTGTGTTAACAATGAAAACCTTTATCGTCCACATGTTCATGTGCCAAAGTGCGTCACCACAACGCATTATGACGGGTTATAAATGATGAATATGACATGCGCTTTCACTCATAGTCCGCTTAAAATGTACCTTGGCAGACGATCTCGTAAGTCACTTTGATGAGCCAGTCTTTCCGTCGTTAGGGGGAGATGCGAACGATCATGTTCGAGTAGAACGACATGGAATTGTCGTTGTTTGTCCCTACTGTGCCTCACCAAGTTCCCTAAAGTGACGAGATTAAATACATGCTGCAAACATGTCTGCAAGGATTGTGTCCGGTCATGGACGTTCGTCACCTGTAAATGGTGATATGGTAACACCACAAATTGTGGTAGATGGTGTTACTAGGCCGTGGATCTCATATAGTATTGGGATGCCACTTGGTTCGATAAATACTCTCGCTAAGAATGTATGCGAGCTTGGTACATGAAACTTGATCATATGATCAAATCAACTCATCCGTCTCATGTGATTCTGGATTATATTCATCATTGGGGGACGCCTCAATGAATGCCAATCCATAAAGAGTACTCTATGAATAAAGCCGGTTCATGAGGACGTGGAATGTGAGTTTAATCGAACCATACTTCGTTGAAAATCTACAACGTTATAGCCTTGGCCTAAAATGGAAACATATGCGATTTCAGTATAAACAAAGTGATAGCCCTTTGTTGAAGTGGTGAAGATAAGATCTATCCATATACTTTGTCAAAGCGAGTGAGAGAAGGAGTTAAACTCACCTCATGGCGCGAGGTTTCTCATGAACGCACTGGAATCGACTACGATGACACGAAACTTAGTCGTGCTATCGTAATGGATGTTATAACATCCACTATCTTTTCAGTTAGATAGTTTCCCAAAAACTGACGTGCAACTTGTGGTTAAATCTTATCTTAGTGGGGAACTAAGTTAAGTGACAAAAAGGATCTCGTGGTGGATCAGACTCAAATCAAGTGGCTCCTGACCACGAAGCGCGTCGACAAGTGATTGTCGGGAACACATACTAAGTATATACTTGATTTGGAAGAGATATGAAGCTTTTGCGTGTAAAACTAAGGGTTTGTAGTGATGTACTCTTGTGAGACTAAGAGATTACGCTAGATCCAAAGTTAAGAATGAAAGGATCTTGGGGACACTTGATGATGCGTATTCATCAATTGGTTTAAGGCAATCTAAGGGACGGTTTCCCTAAGACACGATAAAGTAATGCCTATATAATTCCCGATGATTAGTCGAAGTCATCATAAGACTTGGCTGACTTAAGTGATGATGCAGTCTTAAGATAAAAGTATGGTATTATGTACTCATGTTTGACTCGATGTACTCATTCATAATAATCCGGTAAAGCCACTGTGATGATGGCCTAGGATGCGCTCGCGCAATGTCTGTGATTGACAAAAAGCTTGAAGCTCGCTCTATCTCGATAAAAAGGACACTTGAAATCGATACAGACCGCCTGAATGTATTGGTCTATCTCCCATATGACCTACAGGGCAGCCCGCTTGTTGGAAAATGGTGAAATTGGTGCCATTGGAAAGGTTTGTGTATACTTTCCAAGGAAACCAACCATTTGATCACATCCATCATGTTGAGTGACATATTACTATTGTTGCAAAGTAGGACAAGATATGTCCTGTAATTTGCTGAGTCAACTTCGATAGAGATTTGTGATCTGCTCAGGTCGATCTAGGTTACGTACTGTATGTGAATGAAAAGCTATGGGTGTCTAGTTTTCATAAGTTCTTATAGTTTCGTTGATACATATTGAATCGAATAAATTATGACTGATTTGGTGTATGGAAGTCAAGACTCTAGAAAACTTGATAAGTCTTTAGCGACTCTGCACTTTGGATGTGTCGCGCTCTTTTTGTCCTTAGACCAAGGTTTGTTTTTTCCCATTGGGTTTTCACTTGGTAAGGTTTTTAACGAGGCAACCTATGAGAACATCCATACAATGATGTGTTGTACTTCTATTCAACTTAGACCAAGAGGTATTTTTCCCACTGGGTTTTTCCTTGGTATAGTTATGAGGGCAACTTGGCATCCGACTCCTATGATTTGAGGTACTCATCAGGGGGAGTCGTTATGTATATATCAGGGGGAGTATACATGACATGTTATCTTGGTGCGTTGCAATCTTTTCCTCATCAAGCCTTTATTTTTCCCATGGGGTTTTGTTTTGGCTTGGAATAAGTTTTTACGAAGGCAACATCTTCTGCACCATTGTTGTATTAGTGCTCGACACAGGGGGAGTGTTTCGGGAATTATTATTCCCGTGATGTGTCTTACCTAATACTGGTTGTAGATACATAGATGGAAGGTTCTAGGTCTTTCTAGAGGTAGTAGGATCCTATTAGATGTCTTACCTTATCTAGGAATCCTATGTATGGAAGGACTCTCATTGTAATGCCTATATAAAGGCCCCTCTATCAGTGTTATGAATACAATTGATTGGCTCGTATTTACAGTCTTTTACTTTCTCCTGAAACAAGAATGACTTATATTATTAACTCGGTCTACTAGTTTTCTTATATTGAACACCACATTTATTGAATTGTTACTGTATTGAAACTTTAACTATTTAACTATTTTTAACTAAGAGAAATGCTAAATGGACACACTATGTCCAACCACACACTATGTTAAAATTGAAAATTATATTTTAAAAAGGGCAATAATAATTCATAAAATTGCATAATTCCATTGTAGACACAAATTTTAATATTTTTAATTAATTAACAAAATTGTAACAATTAATTCCTCTAATTCTCTTTCTTCTTCACATTGAGGTAGTTTCATTCCAAATTACGATACTTAATTAATTTATCTACCTATTTTTCTTCTTCACTTCGAAATACGAGTATTATCGAAAGTGAATATTATGTGCTTGATTCACTTATTCAATTAAACCAAAAAGGGCAGAAAAATGCCCCATTTTTTGGAAAAAATGATCGCATGTTTCCGGACATATATAGTGTGTCCAAAATAGTATTACTCTTTAATAATTCATTAGTAATATACTTAAGTAGTAGTAATATATTGACTATAATAAAAATGGTAATAGATTTATTACCATTATTGTTATGAATACATATGCCATAATTAGCTCAAGTTTATTGCGATATAGATTTTACATATGCCATAATTAGCTCAAGTTTATTGTGATATAGATTTGCGGAATATAGGAACATAGTTATTTTTTTATTGTAATAATATTTATGATGATAATAGATTGATTAACGTTCAAAAAAATGATAATATATTGATTTTATAATAATAAGGTAATTGTTTCAGGAGAAAGTAAAAGACTGTAAATACGAGTCAATTAATTGTATTCATAACACTGATAGAAGGGCCTTTATATAGGCATTACAATGAGAGTCCTTCCATACATAGAATTCCTAGATAAGGTAAGACATCTAATAGGATTCTACTACCTCTAGAAGGATCTAGAACCTTCCATCTATGTATCTACAACCAGTATTAGGTAAGACACATCACGGGAATAATAATTCTCGGAACACTTCCCCTGTGTCGAGCACTAATACAACAATAGTGCAAAAGATGCTGCCTTCGTAAAAATCTATTCTAAGCCAAAACAAAACCCCATGGGAAAAATAAAGGCTTGATAAGGAAAAAATTGCAACGCACCAACATAACATATCATGTATACTCCCTTGATGTATACATAATGACTCCCCCCTGATGAGTACCTCAAATGATAAGAGTCAGATGCCAAGTTGCCCTTACAACTATACCAAGGAAAAAACGAGTGCGAGAAATACCTCTTGGTCTAAGTTGAACAGAAGTACAACGCATCATTGTATGGATGTTCTCACAGGTCGCCTCGTTAAAAACCTTACCAAGTGAAAACCCAGTGGAAAAAAAATCTTGGTCTAAGGACAAAAAGAGCGCGACACATCCAAGGTGCAGAGTCGCTAAAGACTTATTCGAAAATCAAGTTTTCTAAAGTCTTGACCTCCATGCACTAAATCAGTCATAACTTCTTCGATTCAACAGGTATCAACGAAACTGTAGGAATTCTGAAAACTAAACACTCATATCTTTTCATTCACATACAGTACGTAACTTAGATCGTCCTGAGCAGATCACAAAGCTCTATAAAAGTTGACTCAGCAAATTACCGGACATATCCTGTCCTACTTTGCAACAATAGTTATATGTCACTCAACATGATGGATGCGATCAAATGGTTAGTTTCCTTGAAAAGTAGATACAAACCTTTCCAATGGTACCAATTTCACCATTTTCCAGCAAGTGATCTACCCTGTAGATCGTATGAGAGATAGACAAATACATTCAGGGCAAATTCGAGTATCGATATTCAAGTGTCCTTTTATCGAGATTGTGCGAGCTTCAAGCTTCTTGTCAATCACAGCCATTTCGTGAGCGCATCCTAGACCATAATCACAATGGCTTTACCGGATTATTACGAATGAGTATATCGAGTCAAACATGAGTACATAATACCGTACTTTTCTCTTAAGACGGCATCATCACTTAAGTGAGCCAAGTCTTATTATGACTTCGGCTAGTCATTGGGAATCATATAGGCATTAATTTATCATCTCGTAGGGAAATCGTCCCTTAGATTGCCTTAAACCGATTAATGAGTACGCATCATCAAGTGTCCCTAAGATCCTTTCATTCTTAACTTTGGATTTAGCGGAATCTCTTAGTCTCACAAGACTACATCACTATAAACCCTTAGTTTTACACGCAAAAGCTTCATATATCTTCCAAATCAAGTATATACTTAGTATGCGTTCCCGACAATTACTTGTCGACACGCTCTGTGGTCAGGAGCCACTTGATTTGAGTCTGATCCACCACGAGATCCTTTTTATCACTTAACTTAGTTCCCACTAAGATAAGATTTAACCACAAGTTGCACGTCAGTTTTTGGGAAACTATCTAACTGAAAAGATAGTGGATGCTATAACATCCATTACGATAGCACAACTTAGTTTAGTGTCATCTTAGTCGATTCTAGTGCGTTTATGAGAAACCTCGCGCCATGAGCTGAGTTTAACTCCTTCTCTCACTCGCCTTAACAAAGTATACAGATAGATCTTATTTTTGTAGTGTCGGCACCACTTCAACAAATGGCTATCACTTTGTTCATACTGGAGTCGCATATATTTCCATTTTAGGCCAAGTCTACAATGTTGTAGATTTTCAACGAAGTATGGTTCGATTAAACTCACATTCCACATCCTCATGTACCGGCTTTATTCATAGAGTACTCTTTATGGATTGGCATTCATTGAGGCGTCCCTCAATAATGACTATAATCCAGAATCACATGAGACGGATGAGTTCATTTGATCATATGATCAAGTTTCATGTACCAAGATCGCATACAATCTTAGCGAGAGTATTTATCGAACCAAGTGGCATCCCAATACTCGATGAGATCCACGGCCTAGTAATACCATCTACCACAATTTGTGGTGTTACCATATCACCATTCATAGGTGACGAACGTCTATGACCGGACACAATCCTTGGAGACATGTTTGTAGCATGTATTTAATCTCGTCACTTTAGGGAACTTGGTGAGACACAGTAGGGACAAACTACGACAATTCCAAGTTGTTCTACTCGAACATGATCATTCGCATCTCCTCCTAATGACGGGAAGACTGGCTCATCAAAGTGACTTACGAGATCGTATGCCAAGGTATATTTTAAGCGGACTATGAGTGAAAATGCATGTCATATTCATCATTTATAACCCGTCATAATGCGTTGTAGTGACACACTTTGGCACATGAATATGTGGACGATAAAGATTTTCAGTGTTAACACAATCCAGTTAACAAAAGGCATACCGTTACACTTATAAATAAGCATTTGAATGATGATAGGTATAGGTGAATATGACATGTTGACCGATGCTACATAACCGTAGCTACTGGCCTTGAGAATCCAACAAAACCGCCACCATGCACCACCGGGATCGTACATAAAGAAACGATTGCATCGATGATAGGCTGTTGCTTTTATCGAACCTCTAATGCTTTCTTGAAGAGTTCACTCCTTCACCAGCACCAAACACCTCAAAATTTCGTGAGCATGTATAAACGGGTGTTTAGGATTCCAAAACCATCAACCTTGTGGTAAAAAACCGGCCGAAATGATCGAACTGGTCGTTGGGACGGCTGGTGGTATGTGAAAACTTCATTTAAGTGGTTCACCTCCTTCCAAGTCTCCAAATGGCACCAAAATTTGTGAGAAGGTATCCTTGGATGTTAGAAAGTACTCGTTAAAATTTTACTTTAAGCCTTGGTCTAAAAGTGGGTGAACTGACCTTTACAATGACTGGTCCGCAAGTTGGACAACCATAAACTCAGGTTTCATCAACTTAACAATCATTGACAAAGGAACAACATAACATATAAATGTTATTACTTGAGTACGACCATTTGTGAACACCATCATAACATCATATGCCACCCAGGCTAATACTTATGATCATGTATGTATAAAGACTCGGTGAAAAGGGAGGACTCAGCACCATGCTTATGCGAGTCGTTACATTATTCTCTTTAGCATAGGAGGGTGTCATCTCCTAATCGTGCCAAAGAATAGGCTTTAATAAATAAACATGGCTAAGAAGGATCATCAGGGGGTCTTTGGCGTCACACATGCTTATGAAAGCAAGACGCGGATGACATAAATATCATCATCGGTCATGAGCCCTGCTCACGACTCCACCAACGTACTTTGGTGTCTTTGATCCAGCTAGCTTCTTTGTTCAAAGAAAAAATGATGTCCATGGCAATACTGTGGTATATGGATCATCAAACTGTCCAAACTCCGGACTATTAAAGTCTAAATGTGTCAATGTCCCAATACATCTTCTCATTACAAAAACCGATGCAAGCCGGACCATATTGACTCATGAATATTTTTCCTTTCACATATCCAATACAAGTGATGCATAAGATTTTACTTCTCACAAATCACAATGAGATGCTATGAGTGAGACACTTTGGCATATATGTCATCGATTCATAACATCGTTCAATCGTTATAGAACATATGTGACTAGAAAACACCATTCGGCGTTCAACAACTCGAGCATTATACCACTCATTGATTGTGATGACCTAGTCATCATAGTCACAATGGATTTATAAACCGAAATCCAAAAATATTGTGTTCCTTGAAAATAGCTTAATACGCACTCAATTTCGCTTACAAAATTTTACAAATATGAGCATAGCAAACACTCTAACAACATAGAGATTTTATACCAGATACGATCAAAATGATCTATCATATTGAGTGCATAATATGGCAAGGTTATATGCCTAAGGGGAAAAATTATGACACAAGCATGGTGTAACACTACCATGCACACGCTCGACCTTCTTATAAGGGTGCGTATTTTGGGCTTCCCCAAGAAAACTGTTTTTCAACATTTGAAAGATGATATTTTAGCGTACAATGCATACTAAAAATTGCATCATCTATGGCAAATATGGCCACGAAAAGGTTGAAAAATATGTGTCATAATACCACTTGAAAATTCAAGATGGGAACCAAGTTAGTTGGGACAAAAGTTAGCACAATCGCTGGAAATAAAATTCCGCACAGCTTGACCTTTGTTCACTAAAGCAGCGATAACTCCCTTGTTAGGAAGACTATGGACGAACGGTTAGGTTTTCTGGAAACTAGACTTCAGTATCTTTCTATCCATATATTGTGCACTACACGGATCATTAAACTCAGATCACAGTGCATGTTTTAATTGGCTGCTTTAGTATTTCCCAAGTTTAGTGAGAAAACAAGGTTGAGACCATATATAATGTCATAAGTGTTGATGCAAAAATAAGGTAATGACAGCCATAGGTGCGTTTAAACACAGCAGGGTGTTCGATTTCTTATCTCAACTAATGATCCTTTCTGTAACTCCAACTTGGTAGACTTGCAGAGAAAGTAGGAATGTCGGTACAGCTAAGGCTGTTTAAAAACCACTGATTCCATTTGAACTTTCAAAGCATAAACAAATACCAAGGAGGATGCGCCTAGTCATGATCAAAAGTGTAGACAAAATCCACCAAAGTGCATCAAATCAACCAAGAATTTTAATTTCCAATTTGCAAGCATACGTCATAATAGTCATGTTATATGGATGCAATGCGGTGCATCATATTAAGCATTTGAACCATGAGACATAATGAATATACCATAACCAACTTGTCTTGACCATCCAATAAGATCTACTAAACATAATCAAATGTGTAAGGCACATGCCTTTACAAATACTTGGAAAAAGTATTCGGACCTATAGTCGTACGAACTATAATAGTGGTCAACGAATTCATGTACTTAACGCAATATGCCATTGCTTTACATGCTAAAATCCATGAGAATTACTCGTACATTCTTTCATATATCATATTGCAAGGAGACGATGTATGACTACACCTACATGCAATATTTTACTTTAATAAGATGACAGATGGAGTTTTCCAAGTATGGGATTGGGTCAAGACCAATGTGGTGGTTGCTCAGTTCAACGTGACAAATCCGTCACAAATCGATTTTAATCACGACATATCCGTCGCAATCGATGTTTGTCCCATTTGTACGTCACAAATCCGTGACTAATCATGAACGAGTCATAACTTTACCGTTACCGACAATGTTCATTTTTTTATCAATTGTTGGTTTAAAATTGACAAAACGGCGACGTCAAATCGCACCCAAAACGTGGTGTATGCAACAACCACAAATATCGACCTTCAACAATTATCCGTGACTTCCCCAGGACCGTCACACAGTTTACTTCGACATATAAGAGTGATACCACCTCTCATAGTCTCATCCACCGCAAAATGGCGTGGGAGATAAAGAACTCAAATATCCAATTCCCCCCAAAAAAAATTCCCAAAAGAGAGGAATTGAAAAACGGGAACTTTAATAAAATCTTACGGGTACTTGGTTCCATATTTGCTTTGATCCTTGAACGGGATAATAAATTTGGCTTCTCTCCATATGAGCAACATATTTCTATGGGTACTCCGTTCTGTATTTACTTTGATCCTTGAACGGGATAAATATGGCTTTTCTCCATATTTTGCACATCATCATGAGCAACAAATTTTCCTATATTCACGTAAAACATAAATATGGTAAGATTCGGAAGTGTACAAATCAATGAACAAATGAATCATTAATTAGGAAAATATGGAGAGTTGAGAAACACCCGGGAAGGGCTACTGGGCTCGATAATCGGCCGAAAAAGGACTCGGGCGCGGCGGTGCAGCAACTCGATATTGGATGAGGCCGGATTTCTAAATTTTCTTATAAAAATCTGATTCTGTTCGGCAATAGATTCAATAATTATTATTACTCAGAATACGATCTTCACCGTTGAATATATAGGTATTTGTGTTGGTAAGTTGCTGTCAAAATTTCATACCGATCCGACGGTTAACGAATTGAAAAACATGATTTTGGTACGACTGCCCTGTGCAGAAAATTTGCGCGCGGAAATTCTCGTCTCTCGATTTTTTTTCGATTTTCTCCTCAACTTTTTTTTTTCTTGTAGGAGTCCTGGACAGACGAGATCTGCAGACGGGTTGGACTGTGTCAGCTTTAAAATCGGTACTGGTGAAGATGATCGGAGCAGTCACGGACTGCGGCTTGCGAATCGGATCCACTGGAGTGGTGCGCTTTAAAATCTGCTTCTGTTTGTGTACAGTTTTATCTAGAAATACTATTCCGAATCAGATCTGCACCATTGAACTTGTAGTTCTGTATATCATTAACATGTTAGCAAAATTTGAGGCTGATCTTACGGTTAACAAAGTGGAAAACACAATTTCCACGTGGTCTCGCAATGCAGAAAATTAACACGCAAAAATCGCGAATTTTTTTTGTTTGGAATTTCGAAAATTCAGAGAGGAAAAAAAATTCTACTGTTAGAGCAACGTGCTGATAACGTGTTTCAGGAGAAAGTAAAAGACTGTAAATATGAGTCAATCAATTGTATTCATAACATCTAATAGGATCCTACTACCTCTAGAAGGATCTAGAACCTTCCATCTATGTATCTACAACCAGTATTAGGTAAGACACATTACGGGAATAATAATTCCCGGAACAGTAATAGATTTATTATGATATATATGATAAATATGCATGGTATACATAATAAATTGAGCCTGTTAGTAAAATATTTAATAAAAAACACAACAAAAAAAATTTCATACATATTTTTATAAGTAATACAAAACATACAAAAAAAGTTACTCCTTTATTGTAATAATATTTAATTAGGTATTATTTGTTTTAGTACCAAACCATGAAAGTAACAAGTTATATATCCTAATGCATAACGGTAATATTTTTTGATACCAATATATTTTAAAAGACATTATTACCCTTAAATCTACTACTAAAAGATAAAAAAAACAAAAAATAAATAGAGAAGTAATAAAACAAGGAATGTCCCCGCAACCTCTCTCCCTCTCTCTCTCTCTCGCCCTGTATGTGTCGCAAAAACCGAACATCCCAACCAAAACTTATCGCCGGCGAGAATGTCTTACTCCGACTACGACTGAGGATCCGAACACCACAAAAGCTCCTCACATGGTAGTGACACCCAATTTGAAGATGATTTTGTCAATGAGCCGTCGGTTAGTGTAATTTAGTCACACATAAGTCGCGCCCACGATGGTTGTTTATCGTCTCACGATGGTGCTGAAGACGATGATATCATCGTGTGAACGATGGTCTTTCGTGGGCATGATGGTTTACACACGACGAGCTTCGATCATGTGAGTCGTCGTGGGCAAGAAGACCAAAGACTTCTGCCTTACACACGACGGGCATCGATCGTGTGAGCCATCGTGGGCAAGAAGACCAAAGGCTTCTGCCTTACACATGATGGTCTACACACGACGTGTATCGATCGTATGAGCCGTCATGTTGCACACGATGGTCTCCACATGACGGGCATCGATCGTGTGCATGCCATCATGTGCAAGACAGTGGCCTTTTTTTGTTTGTTTTCTTAAGCATTCTATCATGGTTCTTATGATTTGTATGTCTATATTGCAGACTGGTTGCATATGGAAGAGACCCGCGTTGCGCTTTATTACACGGCAAGTGAATCTTTATATACGCGAGGCGGTATTTAAAGAGATAATTGAGACACTAAGAAGTATTGGCCGCAATTCTGCAGTTGGGATCGAGCTATCTAGAGCTTGACCGAGGGGGTCCTGGGGCATTTGATTAAAGTTAGGAGAAATGGGAGTACAAATACTGCCCTATATCACTTGATTGCCCGTTAGTTGGAGGGTGATCAAACCCCCCAGATGAGTCATGGTTCCAGGCTTGCGGGAGGACCATTCATTTCACGGCCCATGATTTTGCCATGAGCATTGGACTGCACTATGGAACTCTACCTTCCATCCACTGGACAACCATCTTTTTCGGTCTGATGGTATTTTTCATAGAATACTCCAACCCAAAGTCCCGACACTATCAGGGTTGGGAAATAGAATGATCCAATTACGCATTGAACGTTTATGCTCACGCTCGCTCGCAGACTGATGGTCGGATGAGTAGTTCCGACGATTCATAATCCTATCTATTCGGGCAGGTTGGTGAACCCAAGCAAGAAACTCCATAGATAGTGACTCAACCAAGTCTTTACAACAATCTTCATCTTTGGCGTATGCTCACCTTCCTGATATTCCTCGTCTTCCTCAACTTCCTCGTATTGATAATGTAATATCCGCACTTTCTATTTTTAGTAATTTCTATTTTTAGTGTATTTTTATTTCGGACGACTCGCTTGTTATTGTTTTGGAATTTTGAAACTATTTTGTTCTGTATCCATGACCATCCGGATGAGTTTCGGAGTTGCTTTTACGAGATTTCAATTATTGTGTAACTTTTCTACGTTTAGACTTGATTTTCGTAAATCTCGTCCTAAACCTACATTTCATTTCGTCGATAAGTTCCTTTAATATTTCTAGATTCGTTACAATTTTCGGAGATTGTTAGTTGGCCTCGAGTTTTGATTCTCTAGAGTTTGGGCTATTTTGAAATATATTATAGTTTTGGGTATCACCTTTAAGAATTGTTGTTCGTTCCGTTGGTTGGTAGGAATCGTACATTCGGATTGGGAGGTTGTGCTTGCATGTTGTTGTTTTCTTGTCATGTCTCATTATTCGCTGGTATCTATCAAGTTTCATGCCTTCCGAGTTGGGTACACTCTGGTCGAGTTTCCTAACTGTACTCTGTACAGGAACAGTTAGCGCACGCTAACGTTTTATCCATAGCGCGTGCTATGAGGGTATATCTAGCGCACGCTAGACTTATTTTATTGTGTGCGCCAATGAATCTAGGCAGAGTACTCTGGAACTGGACAAAAGGTTCAGTATCCCTGAACTGAACCAGGTAGCGTACGCTAATTAGCTGTTAACGTACCCTAATTGCTAACCTTAGCGCACGCTAAACTTGTGTCTACGTATACTAATGTGAGGATAGAAGTCTCTGACTGCATTCTGCACTCCGATAGCGCATGCTAAACTTTGTGTGTAGTGCGCGCTAAGTCTGTCTAATATATATATATATATATATATATATATATATATATATATATATATATATATATATGACAACAGCAGTTTAACTTCGTCATTTTTCATCCTTACTTCTTCTCTCCGGCTTTGGGCAATTTTAGACGAGGGTTGGAGTAGATTTCGGCCAAATATTATCATCCACTAACATCCTTGCGTTCCTTGTGTGAAGTCATCAACTTCTTAACGTCTTTCACCACCCGAATCAAGGTAAGGATCCCTAGAACCCTTGTTTTGATATTTTGGGGAAATTTTAGGGATTTCTTGTGATTTGACCCTTTTAATCCGAATCATAATAAATTGTTGCTTGATTTCAGTTGTATACTTGTAAGCCTTTGTTTTCCTTGAGGTTTGGCGGAATAAACACCGATATTTCCATTATTTATCAAGTATATTTGACGATACCTTCGTAGTGACCGATGAATTCTCCCAATGGGTAAAACTAGGATGAATCCTTACGTTTCTGCAACGTTGTGGTCAATTATATATTGTTAACGTGATAGGAACATCATTGTGAAGATTATTCGGACGTAACCTTTTCCTTTCACCGTTTCTTTCACGTCGTGAGATTCAAGGCAAGTACTTACATTACATAGTGTTATATAGAATGTAAATTCGACATTGATGAAAAGTTGTGATAAATGTGTGCGTGTGTAGTTTGATATTGTTCTTCCACCTAGGAATAGTTCGACGGGACCTCTGGGGGTCGCTACTAAGGGGTATGACTGCGGAAGTGGTTTCCCACTTGGAGATGGTCCGACAGGGCCTCTGGGGGTCGATACTAAGGGGTACAGCCATGGGTTACCAAGTATGGAATTGTATTGGAGTGATGTGATTTTATGATTGCTTCGATGGACATGTTTTGATGAAAATGCGATATTCCGGAATATTGTCTTTCTAGTATTTTCAAATGTATTTTTTTCATGTTGAATTGTACTCGTATGTAATGTTATGTAAATATGTACTTGCACTAGATATTCGAATGTTAACCCCTTAAATGAGGGAAATGCGTCTTATGCATTTCAGGTACCGGGCGAGCTGAGGAGACGACATGAGACACGCATAAAATATGGCCCAGCATGATGATGAGGATCGAGTATGTTTCATCTCTTTTATTATATTATTCAGTTATCGTTAAATAATGTCGTTGAAGTCCCCTGCGTGGGCATTGATTACTTTTCGATCTTTATTTTGTTAGTATTGAACTAAAATATTTTGGCCGAGGACACGGCCATACTTATTATGATAAATGCGTTTTGTGGGATTCTTTTGAGTATTGGTGTCTTGTGCTAGCCTGGTAAACCTTGTGAAGGTTCTACGGCGTGTAACGTCCCTTATGGGATTTGGGTGTTACATTTATGGTATCGGAGCCTTAGGTTATGAATACCTAGGTTGTTGGTTAATTTTGGGTCTATCAGTCGTTTCGTTAGAGTCAATCGTTGAGCCTAATATCATCGTGCTACCATCTCTTCGTGCGACCCCTGGTTGTAAGTCTCCTCGAATTCTTATGTTTCTCCAATTCATTTTCCCTTGTGTGGATTGGAATTGTGAGTTATGGTACCAACTTTGTGAACTGTGAATTTTTTTGATATTGTTCTTTTCAATTCTTTTCTTTAGTATGTTTAGAGGTTGCAGTAGACCTGCTAGGGGGCGCGGCCGAGGCCGTGGTCGTGGTGCTATTAGTGAGGAAGTTTCGCTTTCTCAGTCCTCTGTAGATTCGGCCTTTCATTCAGTGCTGAATACTCTACCCTTGAGTTCTGATGGGCAACAGAATTTGTCAGTCAGTCAGGATCAGCCATCGGGTACTAATGACGACATTGGAGCTACCGATGTAATTCAGCAGTTGGTATCTCAGCTCACTCAGATAGCTTAGGGTGGACGTCAGAATCCGCCCCCGACTCCAGAAGATGAAGCTAGTAAATGGCTTCAGAAAGTAACCAAGATGCACCCCCCCCCCCCCCACTTCACTGGTTCTACTGACTCCCTGGGTTGGGATAATTGGCCTTTTCAGATGAGTAGGACGTTCGATGTCATGGCTTGTCCTGACGACAGGAGAGTACCTATTGCTCAGTACCTCCTGGATAAGAAAGCTGCGGAGTGGTGAGAAGCTGTGATGCCCAGGGACCGTTTAGCTACCTAGGAGGAGTTTAAGACCGCTATAGAAGCTGAGTACTGCCCACCTCCAGTTCAAGAGCGTAGGATCGTGGAGTTCTTTACTTCTATGCCTCAGGATCTACCGATCTCTCAGGCCATCATCATTTATAACCAGCAGTTGGGATATGTGAAAAAGCAAGTGAGGACCGAGGCTGATAAGAGTCGCTACTTTAATATGCGCATGAAGCCGCATATCAGACAGAGCATGGCACCTCTCATGTGTGCTACCCTGGAAGAGTACCAGGATCGCGCTCTAGCGATTGAGATGGTAGTCCCGGAGATAGAGTTGGGTTCCGAGGCAAAGAAACAGAAGACTTCTGATAGTTTCTCAGCCGGTAACAGTGGTCGGTTTTCGAGGTCTCAGTCTGCTCCTGTATCTGGGAAGAAGACGTTTCACCAGGCTAGAGGGTCTCAGAGTAACCATTCAGTCCAGTCTCCTATACCAGGCAGTAGAGTTCACTTCAATTGTAGTCAGAGTGAGCATCTGGCGAAGAATTGTCCGTATCCTCCAGTTACATATTTCTCTTGCGGATAGAGTGGTCATCGTGCGACTCACTACGAGGCAGTCGCCAAGTCAGTCAGGGCTCCTACGGTAACTACAGCAATGGGGGAACCTAGTGTCGGCGAAAGGGCACCAGTATCACAGAGTCCTCGGGGTACGAGTCGTGGTAGAGGTCAGGGTCAGTCGGACCGTTGAGCTGCATCTAGTTCAGGCTTAATCCACCCTCGTTTGTATTATATGAGACGCACGGAGGAGACAGATGCTCCGGTGGCATCAGGTACCACTCAGATCCTTTCTCATCCAGTTTTGGTGCTTTTTGATTCGGGTGCTACTCACTCTTTTATTGCTTTGGATTGCGTATGTCGTATCGGTATTGACTACTTGTTTGAGTGTGAACCGTTCATAGTGGGTATGCCTAGTGGGGATCGTATGGTTGGGAATCGGGAAGTTATAGATTGCCCAGTGGGGATCGGGAGCCGGGATTGGCCCTCAAACCTCATTGTTGTAGACCTTAAGGGTGAGGATGTGATCCTATGGGACGATTGGTTGGATTGTTATGGTGCTATCATGAACTATCGGACTCGTACTATCTCGATAGTGGCCGAGGATGGCACCAAACATAATCTCGTCGGTTGTAAGCCGAGTAGATTGGGAAATATGATTAGTGGCTTGAAAGCGATGAAACTTCTGAACCGAGATTGCGTAGGCTACTGGTGTTACGCTTTGAAAGCGGAAGATGGTGGAGTTTACATGTCGTCGATTCCAGTTGTGAACAAGTATCCTAACATATTTCCGGATGACTTGCTGGGACTACCACCACAGCGGGAAGTTGAGTTCCCTATTGATCTGGAGCCGAATGCGGCTCTTATTTCTCGAACGCCGTATCGTATGGCACAATCATAGATGTTGGAGTTGAAGAATCAGTTGGGGGAATTGCTTGATAAAGGGTATATTCGACCGAGCGCATCGCCTTGGGGTGCGCCGGTGCTTTTTGTTAAGAAGAAGGATGGATTGATTCATTTATGCATCGACTATCGAGAATTAAACAAGTTGACCATAAAAAAATACCCTTTGCCCCAGATTGATGACTTGTTTGATCAGCTTCAAGGAGCGTCAGTCTTCTCGAAGATTGATTTACGATCGGGTTATTATCAGTTGAGGATTCGGGACAGTGATACACCGAAAGCTGCCTTTCGAACAAGATATGGCCATTACGAGTTTGTGGTTATGCCTTTCGGGCTAACCAATGCCCCAACAGTGTTCATGCTGTTGATGAACAACGGTTTTATTGAGTATCTGGACAAATTCGTAGTCATCTTTATCGATGACATTCTTATCTATTCCCGGAGTCAGGAGGAGCACGTTTTACATCTCCGGATTGTGTTAGACATTTTGAGAGCTGAACAGTTGTACGCAAAGTTCTCTAAGTGTGAGTATTGGTTTAAGGATGTGATATTCCTCGGGCACGTGATTTCAGCGGAGGGAGTCCGGGTAGATCCGCAGAAGATAGAGGCAGTGATGGCATGGGAACCGCCTAAGAATGTGAAGGAAGTGAGGAGTTTTCTGGGACTTGCAGGTTATTACCATAGGTTTGTTGAAGGATTTTTCTAAGATTGCTAGACTAATCACTCAGTTACTCCAGAAGACTCAGAAGTTTGAGTGGGACACAGATAGATAGAATAGCTTTGATGAGTTGAAGAGACGGTTGACTACAGCACCAGTTTTAGCTTTGCCTCAGGGGAGCAAGGATTTTGTGGTGTATAGTGATGCTTCGGGCCTCGGACTCGTGTTTTGATGCAGAGAGATAGGGTTATTGCTTATATGTCCCGTCAGCTGAAACTTTATGAAGCTAATTACCCTATACATGATTTAGAATTAGCGCGGTCATCTTCGCTTTAAAAATTTGGAGGCATTAGCTCTATGAGTCGTCGTGTAAGATTTACACGGATCACAAGAGTCTGAAATATATCTCCAGTCAGAAAGAATTGAACATGAGACAGCGTAGGTGGTTGGAGCCAATTAAAGATTACGATCTCGAGATTCTTTATCATTTGGGCAAGGCCAATGATGTGGCAAACGCGTTGAGTCGTAAGCCGATGGTGCTACAGATGTTAGAGGTACTTACGCATCAAAGCAGGATCCAGTGGGATTTTATTTGTCAGGATATCGAGGTTTGGGTTTAGAGAGTTCAGGGTCAGTTAGGTGCATTAGATATCACTTCGTCTTTGGTTGATGATATCAAGGTGAGACGGTATGATGATCCATTTTTAGTCCAGTTGAGAGAGGATGTGAAGAAGGGGAGAGCCCCTGGATTTGTGGTTCAGGATGATGGAATTTCAAGATCTCGTAGCAGATTATGTGTACCAAGTGATATTGAGTTGAGACAGAAGATCTTGAGTGAAGCTCATACTACGTCTTATTCCATACATCCTGGTACGAGCAAAATGTACAAGGATGTAAGGAGTAACTAATGGTGGAGCAATTTGAAGATGGACATTCGCGAGTTTGTGGCGAAGTGTTTGACCTGTCAGCAGGTTAAGATCGGGCATCAGCGACCCGCGGGGTTATTAAAACCACTTCCTATTCCAGAGTGAAAGTGGGAGGACATTTCAATGGATTTCGTTACCGGTATGCCTAGGACTCAGACTGGAATGAACATGATTTGGGTTATTATCGATCGACTAACTAAATCATCTAATTTCCTGGGTATTAAGGATACTTGGGGGCTGGAGAGGCTAGCACGAGTGTTTATTGCAGAGATCGTGAGGTTGCATGGGACTCGTAAGAGTATTGTTTCGAATCGAGATGGCCAGTTTGCATCACATTTTTGAGAGGCTGTTCATTGAGCTTTGGGGACTGAGTTGAGACTCAGTACATCCTACCATCCTCAGACAGACGGACAGTTGGAGCGGACGATATAGACGCTGGAAGATATGTTGAGAGCCTATGCTTTAGATTGGAAAGATGATTGAGAGTCGCACTTGCCGTTGATCGAGTTCACGTACAACAATAGTTGGCACGCCTCGATCAAAATGGCACCATTTGAGGCATTGTATGGGAGGAGGTGCAGATCGCCGTTGTGTTGGGATGATGCATCCGAGTTGACTGGCACTGAACCAGATATGGTAGTTGAGATGAGAGAGAAGATTTCTTTGATCCGTGATAGGCTGCTAATGGCCCAGAGTCGACAGATGTCCTATGCCGATACGCGTCACCGACCGTTGGAGTTTGAGGTGGGAGACCATGTTTTTCTTAAGGTGTCGCCGACACGAGGAGTTTACCGATTCGGCCGAAAGGGTAAACTTAGTCCGAGATATATTGAACCGTTCGAGATTTTAAAGAGAGTTGGAGAGCTTGCATATCGGTTAGGATTGCCACCGTCCTTGAGTCACGTGCATAACGTGTTTCATGTTTCCCAACTTAGGAAGTATGTACCGGACCCTAGCCATATTATTTATTTTGGAGAGATTGAGTTGGGTCCTGATATTACCTTTTAAGAGAGACCGATTCAGATTTTGGAGCGTCTTGTGAAGCAACTTTGGCACAAAATCATTCATTTGGTAAAAGTGCAATGGTCGATACATGGATCCGAGGAAGCCATTTGGGAGACAGAGAGAATATGAATTCGAGATGCCCTGAGTTATTCACTTTGTAAGCTTCGGGATGAAACTTAATTTTAGGGGGAGAGAATGTAATATCCGCACTTTCTATTTTTAGTAATTTCTATTTTTAGTGTATTTTCATTTCGGGTGACTCGCTTATTATTGTTTTGGAATTTTGAAACTATTTTGTTCTGTATCCATGACCATCCAGATGAGTTTCGGATTTGTTTTTACGAGAGTTCGATTATTATGTAATTTTTCTACGTTTAGACTCGATTTTCATAAATCTCGTCCTAAACCGATATTTCATTCCGTCGGTAAGTTCCTTTATATTTCTAGATTCATTATAATTTTCGGAGATTGTTAGATGGCCTCGAGTTGTGATTCTCGATAGTTTGGGCTGTTTTGTAATATATTGTAGTTTTGGGTATCACCTTTAAGAATTGTTGTCCGTTCCGTTGGTTGGTGGGAGTCGTACATTCGGATTGGGATATTGTGCTTGCCTGTTGTTGTTTTCTTGTCATGTCTCGTTATTCGCTGGTATCTGTCAAGTTTCATGCCTTCCGAGTCGGGTACATTCTGGCTGAGTTTCCTAACTATACTACGTACAAGAACTGTTAGCGCACGCTGTTGTTGCCCGAAATATTATCCGGAGATGAATACTGCTGGAATGGACGGACAACAAATAAGGTGCGAGAGCACTTCCGAGAGGGTGGAAAAAACACAAGATTTGCCGGGTTTGTTAGGCCCGGGCTTGAATGCTCTCGCGAGATGTTATTAATACAAATATTCGGGGATACAAGTATTAATGTAAGAATGCGATTACAATGAGGGTAAAAGATCCTATTTATCTAGCTCTTGAGCGAAGCTTTTACGTGTTCTTGCTAAGCCGAGAGATAGCTGTTGCCAAGAGTAAGAAAGCCAAGTTTATGAGCTGAGCTTCTGCACTGGACGTGAAGCAGTCAAGAGTCAGACCCTTTTTCAAGTGTAGGCAGCCTTCTATTTATAGAGGCTGAGATTCCCTGTTTTTACTGGCGGGCGATCGCCTTTCGTGCAATATAATAAAGGGGCGATCGTCTTTATATCACATGGGCTTTCTGCATAAAGCTTGCGGCTGCTGCTGGAAGCCAGCTGTGCAGTCCAATGAGGAGCCGGCACGTGTCTTGAGTTGCTGTCACGGGCGGTCCCACGGTACACCTTTCGGCGGGCCTGTCGGTTGGTGGAAAGATGTTGACAGGCTATGGTCAACGATCCATGTGCTGCGGCGCCAATTCCGGATCTGCATGTGGGACTCTGTCAGAGCTTCGGCCCTTTGCCGAGTGGACGATCGTTGGCTTTGTTGGGATTCCGAAAATAAAACGAAATACGCAGCGGAAATAAAAACGAATCCCAAACAGGATCGATCAAGTAACGTATATACGAAAAATAAATACGAAGATAAAGATCATACCCTTGAAGCCTTTGAAATAATTATTCGTAAAATTGGATGACGATCACGAACCTCGTCCCGAACACGAAATCCCTTTGTTCCAAGCACCGAAAGTTCGAAGCCTCTACTTCACACGCGTCAGAAGTTGCCCGGAAAAATTTCGACGAGACTCCGTTCTCCAAGAACACGGCTAGGGAACTCGTAGGAATTTTTTCTCTCAATTTTTCTTAACTTTTATAACACCTCTAAGATGAAAATTATAGAAAAGAAAAAATTTCTTCTCCCTCACTTTACTCTCACGGCTGGACTATCAAATTAATTAGTATTATTAGTTTTTAGTTATCTCATCTCATCATTTATAATGTAATGATATATATATTATAAAGGAATAATTATTCCTTTACAACTATCATTCACAATTATGTGGGAATCTCAACTCTAAGTGAGTTCCCACACACATGCAAGATCATGCCATGCCATGAGGAGTGGGTGGCCACAAGGAAGATTCCTAGAAAACGAGCCGAGCCACTCGGCTCGTGTACCGGACGTTCGTCAAACGACTCCGTTAAATACACTCCTTTTAATCATCAATGTATTTATATTAATTAATTAATCTAATTAATTAATTATATCAAATACAAATATATATTTCTCTAAGAAATATAATTTATGAATTAAATTAATTACCCGGTAACTTAATTTAAATTCATAAGACCGATATTTGATTTATCCAATAAATCATAATTAGATATCCAATATCTAATATTAATAGAGAGATAATAAATTCACATTTATCCATCAACGCTCCTGATGCGCGACTCCGTAGGTCCGTCTCAGCCGGCATTGGGAGGAACCAATGAGTGCGGGCAGCACTTAGCCAGCCTAGCGGGCCGCACTGTAAACTCCGACTGAGAACGAATGAAGGGATCATTCCAGAACCATTATGTCGTGAATGCTATATACGTATAGACCCTTCATCAGATGTCCCGGTCAAGTCTTCGGGTCACGCTAAAGTCAAACCCTACTGTTGACTAAACTCTATACATGTGTTAATGCAAATCAAGACCGACTGATTAATAGTGTATCTAATACGACTATATCAGAATGCTTTGGCCAAAGACTTATGATCTTATTTGCCATTAACCGTATAGGACATTCGCCTGCTCACTAACAGGAGATAGAATCCTTTCTTGGCGTACAGTAAAGACTGCTACCTGCCTATATAGTCCGCACTTCGAGGTCGACTCAGCAATTAAGCAAATGAGTCTAACTACTCTAATGACAAACTAAACGTCACAGGCACATCTTCTACTGAACCCTCAAGTCAAAGGTCCACGTATACTATCACAACCTTTCGATTCATCATCGACTCTCCGAGAGTGAATACCGTGATCAATCGAGTATGAGTCGTGTTCGAGTATACTGGCCCCACCAATATACTTATAACTATGCTATCAAGACGTGCACACGTCCTAGCATCAGTTATACAAGTCATATTAAAACTTAATGCCCATTTTAAGTTTATTGACTTGCGAACAATTTACGTAAATAAACTTTAAACACTTCCAGTACATTTTCTCTTATCCCATAATGAGAATGGAATGTTCGATTTATTTACATGGACTTCACTTCAATGTTTACCAAGTTAATAATGCAATTGAAATACAATAAACAGTGAATGAATCGTATTGCCTTTTTATTAATTATTCCATAATTACAAGTATAATGCCCTTACTCTCTCATCCCCTGAGTGGCATTCGAGGGCATATTCCTAACAATCTCCCACTTGCACTCAATGCCACACATCATGGTATCCAATACCCATGTTCTTCAGATGTCTTTCTAAGACGGCCTCAGATAATGGCTTAGTCAGTGGGCCAGAGACATTGTCTTCTGAGTCTACTCTTACCAATGAAACATATCCTTTTTCCACCATCTCTCGAACGGTGTGGTACTTTCTCTCAAATATGCTTGGTGTTGTGGTGAGCCCTCGGCTCCTTGGCTTGGGCGACAACTCCATCATTATCACAAAATAGTGATATAGGCAACTCCGCGTTAGGCACCACTTGAAGTTCTTGTATAAACTTCTGCATCCAAAATGCTTCTTTGCTAGCCTCTGAGGCAGCTTGATACTCTGCTTGGCAGGTGGAATCTGCAATAGCGGTTTGCTTGGAGCTTCTCCAAGATACTGCTCCTCCATTGAGAGTAAATAAATACCCAGATGTCGACTTAGAGTCGTCATTGTCTCCTTGAAAATCAGAATCGGTGAATCCAATCACCTTCAGTTCTCCACCACCATAAGTAAGAACTAAATCTCTAGTTCTTCTTAAGTACTTAAGAATGTTCTTTACGGCGACCCAATGTTCCCTTCCCGGTTTGCTTGAAATCGACTTACCATACTCACAGTAGGCTAAGTCTCGGTCTCGTACACAACATAGCGTACATGAGGCTACCCATGCCGAGGCATAGGGTACCTTACTCATCTCTCACTTGTCTTCCTCACTTTGAGGACACATTTTCGTGGTGAGATGAATTCCATGTAGCATGGGAAGGAACCCTCTTTAGATTCATCCATCTTGAATCTTCTCAGATTTTATCGATATAAAGGGCTTGGGAAAGTCCTATCATTCTTCGTGGTCTATCTCTGTAAAGACGGATCCCTAGAATATAGGAAGCTTCTCCCAAGTCTTTCATGGAGAACGTTTTAGAAAGCCAAGCTTTCACAAAGGCCGAGCATTGCTATGTTATTTCCTATAAGTAGAATATCATCTACATATAGTACTAAGAACGCAATGTTGCTCCCATCGATCTTTTTTAAACACACGGTTCCTCCTCATTTCGTTCAAGTCAAAGTCCTTAATCGCTTCACAAATCGAAGGTTCCAACTCCGAGAAGCTTGCTTGGACCATAAATGGCTCGTTGCGGCTTACACACTTTATGAATATTAGCTTTGGACACAAAACCTTTAGCCGTGTTCCATATAGATTTCCTCCTCGAGGTATCCATTTAGAAAAGCCGTTTTGACATCCATTTGCCATATTTCATAATCATAATAGGCGAATGGCAAGCATCATGCGAATCGACTTTATCATAGCTACGGGCGAGAAGGTATCATGATAATCGATTCCTTCCCTTTGGGTATAACCCTTTGCCACAAGCCCGGCCTTATAGGCATCAACCTTGCCATCCCTATCGGTCTTTCTCTTATAGATCCATTTATTTCCAATAGTCCTCATGCCGGTTGGAAGATCTACTAGAGTCCAGACCTGATTGGTTTGCATCGAGTCTATCTCGGCTTCCATTGCTTCTTGCCATTTATCGAGTCTACATCCACTATCGCTTGGTCATAGGTGACAGGTCGTTTTCCCGCTATCGGGTGTGTCGTGGAGACCCAGTTCCTCGACATGTGTATAGCCATACCTCTCAGGTAAGTGAGATACCCTATCAGACCTTCGAAGTGGAGGTTGTGTTACAATAGGTTCGGTTCTTGATCCCTGATCAGATGTCTCCTTAGGAGTTTCATTATGCTCTTCCAAAGAGATATTTCTACCCGAGCCACCCTCCTGAATGAATTCATCCTCAAGGAAGTGCGCTTGTAATACCACAACGACCCTATGGTCTTCTGGCATGTAGAATAGATAACCCATCGAGTCCTCTGGGTATCCTATGAAACGTCCTTTTATGGACCTCGCTTCCAGTTTGTCCACCTTAGCCTTTTTGACATAGGCTGGACATCCCCAAATCCTTATGTGATTAAGGCTTGGTTTCTTACCCTTCCACATCTCATGCGGAGTGATAGGAATAGATTTGGAAGGACATCTATTTAGGATATAGGCAGCGGTTAGTAAGGCATACCCCCACAGGTAAATAGGTAAATCAGTGTAATTTAGCATGGAGCGAACCATGTCCAACAAAGTCCGATTTCTCCTTTTTGAAACACCATTTAACTGTGGGGTTCCTGGAGGCGTGAATTGTGAAACTATTCCATGTTCCTTAAGGAACTCATCAAACTCAGTGCTCATATATTCTTCACCTCGGTCCGACCGAAGTGCTTTGATATGACATCCAGTTTGTTTTTCAACTAGGGCCTTAAATTCTTTGAATTTAGCAAAGGCTTCAGATTTATGTTTCATTAAGTACACAATCCCATACCTAGTATGATCATCTGTGAACGTTATGAAATATTGATATCCGTCTCGGGCTACTTCTAAAGCTTCACAAACATCGGTATGCACCAATCCAAGTTTATCGGCAGCCCTTTCAAAAGTCCCTGTGAAGGGGGACTTAGTCATTTTGCCTCTAAGGCAAGATTCACAAGTTGGATAGGGTTCTACACCCAATGGACTTAAAAGTCCATCTTTCTCCATTTTCTGAACCTTGGTCTGACCAACATGACCAAGTCTAAGGTGCCATTTAAGAGCTTGATTAGTATCTTGCCTACCACGTTTCCTAGTTATAGTGTTCACTGCTGTTTTATTTTGCATGTTCAGATGATATAAACCATTCAACAATGTAGCTGTTCCAACCAATTTATTTCGAAAATAAATTTTACAACTGCCATTGCCAATGAAGAAACAAAATCCTTTCCGGTCCAAGACTGGAATGGATACAATGTTTTTATGCCCCTTGGGCAAAACAAGTACTTCATATAATGTCAAAATAAAACCAGTCTACACCCAGAAGGATTGATCTAATATCGGTTGCCTTGACACTTTGTCCGCTTCCAACAGTGATCATTATTTCCCCAGCTTCAAGTTTTCTACTTCGTTTTAGATCCTGATTCATAGTACAAATGTGAGAAGTGGCACCTGAATCCAGAATCCATGAAGCAGAATATACAGTAGCGGAAAAATTAGTTTCAAAAACAAAAAGTTCCGTACCTGATGCGCCATTAATCTTGGGACAAGTCCTTCGCCAGTGGCCCAGCTCACCGCATTCAAGGCATTTGTCCGTAGGTTTTGGACCGCCTACCTTTTGAACCTTTCGGGCCTTGCCCATTCCTTTTTGCACCCCTTTCTTGGGTTTGTACTGCTCGTAGGTCTTTTTCTTCTTGTTCTTGGACCTCTTAGGCCGAGAAGAAATCACAAGAGCAGCCTCTCTCGGTTTAGTCTTCATGTTAGACTGCGCCGTTACGGTTATTCATTAGCCCGGCTAATGTGCATGTAATTTCATTACGGTTGAAATTCATTACAAACTGCGTGAAAGAGTCGTAGAGATTGAAGGATGAGATCAATTTGAAGGGATAAATCCATATTAAAGTTGAGCACCTCGAGCCTCTCAATCATAGAGAACATCTTGAGGACGTGGTCTCCCACTTTGTCCCCTTCTTTCATCCTAGCACAGAACAACTGCTTAGATATTTCATATCTAGCAGTCCTACAGTGCTCTCCATAAAGATCTGTCAAGTGTGCGAGAATCGCCTAGCGTAAGTCATTTTCTCGTGCGCTCTGCAGCTCATTAGTCATTGAGCCCATCATAAAACCACGGACTAGCACATCATCCTTGACCCATTTTTCATGGACGTCAATGTCTTCCTGATTACCCCTAGTCCGGATTGGAGTCGGTGGAATGTCCGCCTCCAAGACGTATCCCAGAGACTCCATACTGAGTACAATCATCGATTCCGCAACTACCAACAAAGTTAGGGCGATTAGGAGATTCTTTTCAAGTAGTATTGCAAGTGGGTTTTTAGCCATTTTAGAGAGATTCAATTTCGTTTTCTGCAAAGATTTAGACAAGATTAAATTAGTGACTTGTTTAATTATGACCGAGTATAGAACTTAAGGGCTTGTATAATTCTTATCTCGGCTCCCACTAATTTTATCGGAATTATACACTCCCATGTTATAATCCGGAAATCATGGTTAGATCGACTTCTTAGTGGTGATCAAGTTCTTTACAAATTTTAACATACGCAACCTATCAGGTTTCTTGCCAATTAATTTCTGTAAAGTGGTGTCTAACACCAACCCGTCTAACGGATGATTTGATCTTCTTTTACCCCTAGTCTTCATGCCCTCAACCTATCAGGTTTCTTGGCAATCCAGACTATCTAAGTTGTTGACCATCAACATCTATCAGTTTGACTATTGAATCTCACCTGGCAACCTATCAGGTTTGTAGGGGCGAAATTTATCACCAACCGAAGGCATCTAATGCACTCAAGAATTTTTCAACCTCTACCAAATGTACTACCCCGATAACTCGGAAGCATAGCACACCAGCTCGGGTATCAATTTTCTACGAGTTTGATGGAGGGTAGGAAACCTCGTAACCTTTTTCAAACTTAGTCTGTTTGTTGTCGGGAGAATTTCGCGATTAATGTTACATTTTGCACATTAATTCATTTATACGCGCGTTTGTATGTTTGTCAATCATTCAAAATGAAAAACAGAAAATAGTAACCTAGTTACTACCAACATATAGCTCATGGACCTAATTCCTAAGTACTGGGCCAAGCGAATGACCCAATAAATAAAAAAAAATACAGTCTTCGATTCTTCGTCTTCTCGGTCGGTTGTCTTCGGTGTTCGTCATACCCAAAATAATACTTACATCATTGAAAAAATGCATCCTATACAAATTTTCTAGTAAAAATAAATAGGCTCAAAACGGCCTTTACAACCCAATCGAATCGAACAAATCAAAAACTAAGTCCACGAGCTATATCACCATCACATAAGGATTCCATACAACATGTAATGGCAACGAAATTAAATAATTAATTTTAATATAAATTAATCTAATTAATCTATAAAATTAATCTATTCAATTTCTACTATATTAATCCAATTAATATAAAGTGGCATTAAAATTAAATAATCAATTAATATATTAATCCAATCAATATAAAATTAATCTATTCAATTTTAATGGTATTAATCAAATTAATACTAATAATCATCATTTTAATTCGTTCGAAGTAATCCGGCCAAAAATAATATTCTCGTTTAATTTATTTCCCTTAACTCAAAAATATTCCAAATATTAATTTAGTCAAATTAAAATCCAATTTAAAATTCGGGAAATAATTACAACGAAATATAAACATAAAACGGAGTCCCGGACAATCCGGTTTAGGCCCAACCCGCGGCCCGATTCAAAATCGGGCCAAAAACCGAAGGTGCTGGCGAGGAGCCCGCTTTCAGCGGTAGCCGATCATTCTCGGCCCTGGCCGAGCACTCTCAGCCTGGCCGAGTCATGGCCGAGCACGCTCGGCACAAGCGGCGGCCCGAGCGATCTTCTGCCGGCACCGCCAAGCCCCGCTTTCTTCATTTTTCGGCCCGTTTCCAAAAACGTGATGCTACAACGAACAATTTAAAATCTAAAATTATTCCAAATATGATTCTAAATCATAATCATCATCCAAAAGCATTCAAAATGCACAAATAATCGTATATACGGAAACATTAACCTGGCTCTGATACCACTGTTGGGATTCTGAAAATAAAACGAAATACGCAGCGGAAATAAAAACGAATCCCAAACAGGATCGATCAAGTAACGTATATACGAAAAATAAATACGAAGATAAAGATCATACCCTTTAAGCCTTTGAAATAATTCTTCGTAAAATTGGATGACGATCACGAACCTCGTCCCGAACACGAAATCCCTTTGTTCCAAGCACCGAAAGTTCGAAGCCTCTACTTCACACGCGTCGGAAGTTGCCCGGAAAAATTTCGACGAGACTCCGTTCTCCAAGAACACGGCTAGGGAACTCGTAGGAATTTTTTCTCTCAATTTTTCTTAACTTTTATAACACCTCTAAGATGAAAATTATAGAAAAGAAAAAATTTCTCCTCCTTCACTTTACTCTCACGGCTGGACTCTCCAATGAATGAGTATGAGTAGTTTGTAGTTATCTCATCTCATCATTTATAATGTAATGATATATATTATAAAGGAATAATTATTCCTTTACAACTATCATTCACAATTATGTGGGAATCTCAACTCTAAGTGAGTTCCCACACACATGCAAGATCATGCCATGCCATGAGGAGTGGGTGGCCACAAGGAAGTTTCCTAGAAAACGAGCCGAGCCACTCGGCTCGTGTACCGGACGTTCGTCAAACGACTCCGTTAAATACACTCCTTTTAATCATCAATGTATTTATATTAATTAATTAATCTAATTAATTAATTATATCAAATACAAATATATATTTCTCTAAGAAATATAATTTATGAATTAAATTAATTACCCGGTAACTTAATTTAAATTCATAAGACCGATATTTGATTTATCCAATAAATCATAATTAGATATCCAATATCTAATATTAATAGAGAGATAATAAATTCACATTTATCCATCAACGCTCCTGATGCGCGACTCCGTAGGTCCGTCTCAGCCGGCATTGGGAGGAACCAATGAGTGCGGGCAACACTTAGCCAGCCTAGCGGGCCGCACTGTAAACCCCGATTGAGAACGATTGAAGGGATCATTCCAGAACCATTATGTCGTGAATGCTATATACGTATAGACCCTTCATCAGATGTCCCGGTCAAGTCTTCGGGTCACGGTAAAGTCAAACCCTACTGTTGACTAAACTCTATACATGTGTTAATGCAAATCAAGACCGACTGATTAATAGTGTATCTAATACGACTATATCAGAATGCTTTGGCCAAAGACTTATGATCTTATTTGCCATTAACCGTATAGGACATTCGCCTGCTCACTAACAGGAGATAGAATCCTTTCTTGGCGTACGGAAAGATCGCTACATGCCCGTATAGTCCGCACTTCGAGGTCGACTCAGCAATTAAGCAAATGAGTCTAACTACTCTAATGACAAACTAAACGTCACAGGCACATCTTCTACTGAACCCTCAAGTCAAAGGTCCACGTATACTATCACAACCTTTCGATTCGTCATCGACTCTCCGAGAGTGAATACCGTGTGATCAATCGAGTATGAGTCGTGTTCGAGTATCTGCCCCACCAATATACTTATAACTATGCTATCAAGACGTGCACACGTCCTAGCATCAGTTATACAAGTCATATTAAAACTTAATGCCCATTTTAAGTTTATTGACTTGCGAACAATTTACGTAAATAAACTTTAAACACTTCCAGTACATTTTCTCTTATCCCATAACGAGAATGGAATGTTCGATTTATTTACATGGACTTCACTTTAATGTTTACCAAGTCAAGAATGCAATTGAAATACAATAAACAGTGAATGAATCGTATTGCCTTTTTATTAATTATTCCATAATTACAAGTATAATGCCCTTACTCTCTCATCCCATGAGTGGCATTCGAGAGCATATTCCTAACAGGCTTTGCGTGGCATGAGGCGGTCATCACTTGGGTGGTCACCAGGGGGTCGATCGCCAAGTACTGAGAGACGATCGCCTTAGATGTCGATCGCTCGGCACCGGGACTTGTTCTGGGACCTTCGGTCGGCCAATCCGCCTTAGCTGCTGGGCTCTGGCTCGGTCGCCCGGTCTCTGAGACGATCGCCTGTTGAGACGTATAAATCTCGACACAACAATTGCCCCCCAGCTCGGTCCGATGTTGAAGACATGGGGTGAGGTGATTCTTGCTGGCGATCGTGTAGGATGAAGACGGGCGATCCGTTGAGCTGACTCGGGTTTCGGACTTGGGCGATCTGGTCGATTAGCTAGCTATCTTCGGTCTTGTACCTGCAAAAAACAATTTTGGCCGATCCCTTGTAGAAAATTGATAGTTTCGTCACTGAGGAATCGTGCACAGTCGCGGAGTTCGATGGACTGACTCCATGACCGTGTCTTATGCGCGAGCAACATTGTCTGTCTCGTGACTCATTTTATTGTGAGGGTCCTCTGTTAGGCTGCGCCTCGCCTCGTATTTAAACGAAGGGCATGCGGTCTTGGTCTAGAGGAGTCCTCGCGCGGGGCGTCGTCGGATTAATCAACTCCACTTCTGCGGCTTGTTAGGTCTGCTTCCACCTCGGCCCGCCATGAAGATGGCGACCCTCGATGGTGTACATTGAGACGGGTGTAGTGGCACGTCGCATTGTCCGGGTTCACCATGTTAGATGACGAACCTTTGAGGGCGGGCGATCGTGTCCACTGATTAGTTTTGGAGGGCCCTCAGACTACGCCGGCCTCGTATTTAAATGAAGGGCGAGCGATCTTGGCCCAAAGGGACCTTGCATGGCCTAAGCAGTCGGTTCCATCGACTACCAGGACCATGTCCGCACTCTTCTACCTCGGATCGTCATGTGGATGCCGACCTTCGACGGTATACGTTATGTGGGGGAGGCGATCTCGTGCCTTAGTCCACCATGTTAAATGATGAACTGTGGATGGCGAACGAGTCCTCCGGTTTTGATGATGTTGCTTGATAATGGCGATCGGGCTGGAAGACTGGTGATCGTCGTTCGACTGCCGATCGCGTTGTTTATAGGTTGAAAAGTAACCTTTGCCTGGACAGAAAGTCTGCGGCTTTGGCGCGGAAGATCGCATAGGTCGGGGGGAGGTCCTTCGTAAGATGCCTGAACATAGGCGAAAGACCATGGAATCCCCCTAGGACCGAGTAGAGGGCGATCTCATCGCTTACGGGCTCGCCGTTGAGGATGATCTTGTCTACCCGGTCGATGTAGTCTGAGAGAGGTTTCGGACTCTTCCTCTCCCTGCCTGATTTGCATCATGCGATGGGGACCTTCCGGCCGAGCGACCTTGGTGGCGAAGTAAGCTGTGAAGCTGTTCGCCAGTTGGTCAAAGGATTCGATGGATCGCGGCGGCAATGATGTGTACCACCTGTGGGCGAGGTCGTCCAACGTCAGTGGGAACATTCAGCATCTAGTCGTGTCTGATGCCCCGCACCCGGTCATGTAGATCCGGAACTTGCTCAGGTGAGCCTCGGGATCCGACCTCCCTTCGTACAAAGGTGTTTTGGGAGGAGCGATCCTACGCTGCACGGGGACGAGCTCGATGTGGACCGCGAGTGGCTCGCTCGGCTCGGTGATCTTGCTATTGGCGCCTGCCCCAGATTCCAGGATCGCCTTCATGTCGTCGAGCTGGCGTTGCATCGCGGCCATCGCTGTAGCATGGTCGCTTGTGGTTCGGCTACCGGAGTGGGAACCGAGGTGATCGTGTACCGATCTTCTGACTCCGCGGTCGCCGATTTCGGTTCTTTGGCGGGGAGGAGCCAGATGGCTGGTCTGACTTCTGGGAGTCGGGTATGCCGAACTTCTGGTGACGGACTCGATCTACGTCGTCTCGTGGCTGGGGCCGGACTGCCCCAGTCGCCATGACGGGTTGCTGCCTAGGCGATCAAAAACCGAGGTGCCCCGGCTGGCGAGCGCCTCTTCTTGCGAATTGGGACCTCCTGGCGATCGTTCGGCCAGTATCCCCTTGAACTTCCATTTGCTCACGCGGCAGATGGCCGAGGGGGTTATAGCGGGCGGCGCGTCGAAAGCTCTCGGTCGCTCCTGTAGGATGGCCATGGCTTCTTCGATCTGTTCCGCGGTTTGGAACCGATCGAGCGAGAGGCTTGGGCCGTCCCTCGGGGGCGGGATCAAGAGTCTCGTACCGCGGCGGCTACCCTCCGCAGGCTGTGGCTCGGATTGAGACAGAAAGAGGCGTCTGGCGGATCGACCAGCGGTTTTCTTCGGTGTAGAGGCAGAAGTCATGATTCTGAAAGCTTTTCTCTGAAGAACACTGAGTGTTTCTTCAGGTATATGCCCCAGAGAACAGTGAGTGTTCTTCGAGATGGTAGGAATGAAAATTGAGGGTAGATCCCCTTCTTCTAGCGCCAATTGTTGTTGCCCGAAATATTATCCGGAGATGAATACTGCTGGAATGGAGGGACAACAAACATGGTGCGAGAGCACTTCCGAGAGGGTGGAAAAAACACAAGATTTGCCGGGTTTGTTAGGCCCGGGCTTGAATGCTCTCGCGAGATGTTATTAATACAAATATTCAGGGATACAAGTATTAATGTAAGAATGCGATTACAATGAGTGTAAAAGATCCTATTTATCTAGCTCTTGAGCGAAGCTTTTGCGTGTTCTTGCTAAGCCGAGAGATAGCTGTTGCCAAGAGTAAGAAAGCCAAGTTTGTGAGCTGAGCTTCTGCACTGGACGTGAAGCAGTCAAGAGTCAGACCCTTTTTCAAGTGTAGGCAGCCTTCTATTTATAGAGGCTGAGATTCCCTATTTTTACTGGCGGGCGATCACCTTTCGTGCAATATAATAAAGGGGATATCGTTTTTATGTCATATGGGCTGTCTGCATAAAGCTTGCGGCTGCTGCTGGCAGCCAGCTGTGCGGTCCAATGAGGAGCCGGCACACGTCCTGAGTTGCTATCACGGGCGGTTCCACGGTACACCTTTCGGCGGGCCTGTCGGTTGGTGGAAAGATGCTGATAGGCTGTGGTCAACGATCCATGTGCTGCGGCTCCAATTCCGGATCTGCATGTGGGACTCTGTCAGAGCTTCAGCCCTTTGCCGAGTGGACGATCGTTGGCTTTGCATGGCATGAGGCGGTCGTCACTTGGGCGGTCACCAGGGGGTCAATCGCCAAGTACCGAGAGACGATCGCCTTAGATGTCGATCGCTCGGCACCGGGACTTGTTCTGGGACCTTCGGTCGGCCAATCCGCCTTGGCTGCTGGGCTCTGGCTCGGTCGCCCGGTCTCTGAGACGATCGCCTGTTGAGACGTATAAATCTCGACACAACACACGCTAATGTTTTATTCGTAGCGCGCGCTATCAGGGTATATCTAGCGCACGCTAGACTTATTTTATTGCGTACGCTAATGCATCTGGGCAGAGTACTCTGGAACTGGACAGAAATTTCAGTATCCCTGAACTGAACCAGGTAGCGTAAGCTAATTAGTTGTTAACGTACGCTAATTGCTAACCTTAGCGCATGCTAAACTTGTGTCTATGTACGCTAACGGGAGGACAAAAGTCTCTGACTGCATTCTGCTCCCCGATAGCGCACGCTAAACTTTGTGTGTAGCACGCGTTAAGTCTGTCTGATATATATGACAACAACAGTTTAACTTCGTCATTTTTCATCCTTACTTCTTCTCTCCGGCTTTGGACGATTTTAGACGAGCGTTGGAGTCAATTTCGGCCAAATATTATCATCTACTAACATCCTTGCGTTCCTTATGCGAATTCATCAACTTCTGAACATCTTCCACCACCCGAATCAAGGTAAGGATCCCTCGAACCCTTGTTTTGGGATTTTGGGGAAATATTGGGACTTTCTTGTGATTTGACCCTTTTAATCCCATTCATCATAAATTGTTGCTTTATTTCAGTTGTATACTTGTAAGCCTTTGTTTTCCTTGAGGTTTGGCAGAATAAACACCGATATTTCAATTATTTATCAAGTATATTCGACGATACCTTCATAGTGACCGATGAAGTGTCCCAATGGGTAGAACTAGGATGAATCCTTGCATTTCCGCAATGTTGTGGTTAATTGTATATCGTTAATGTGATAGGAACGTCGTTGTGAAGATTATTCGGACGGAACCTTTTCCTTTCACCGTTTCTTTCACGTCGTGATATTCAAGGCAAGTACTTACTTTCCATAGTGTTATATAGAATGTAAATTCGACATTGATGTAAAGTTGTGATAAATGTGTGCGTGTGTATTTTGATGTTGTTTTTCCACCTAAGAACAGTTCGACGGGACCTCTGGGGGTCGCTACTAAGGGGTACGACCGCGGAAGTGGTTTCCCACCTGGGGATGGTCCAACGGGCCTTTGGGGGTCGATACTAAGGAGCACCGCCACGGGCTACCAAGTATGGAATTGTGTTGGAGTAATGTGATGTTATGATTGCTTCGATGGACATGTTTTGATGAAAATGCGATATTCCGGAATATTGTCTTTTTAGTATTTTCAAATGTATTTTTTTTCATGTTAGATTGTACTCATATGTAATGTTACGTAAATTTGTACTTGCACTAGTTATTAGAATGCTAACCCCTTAAATGGGGAAAATGCGTCTTATGCATTTGAGGCACTGGGCGAGCTGAGGAGCCGGCACGGGACACGCGTGTAAAAGATGGCCCAGCATGATAATGAGGCTCGAGTCGGTGTCATCTCTTTTATTATATTATTCTGTTATCGTTAAATGATGTCGTTGAAGTCCCCTGCGTGGGCATTGATTACTTTTCGCTCTTTGTTTTGTTAGTATTGAACTAAAATATTTTGGCCGAGGCCACGACCCTACTTATTATGATAAATATGTTTTGTGGTATTATTTTGAGTATTTGGTGTCTTGTGCTAGCCTGGTAGACCTTGCGAAGGGTCTACGGCGTGTAACGTACCTTATGGGATTTGGGGTGTTACAGATAATATTTGGAAGGTATGTCATAATTTATGTTGTCGCCCTCTACTCTCGAGCTGCTACATCCCACATTAACCTCGGGGGTGGAGGAGCTGCCATTTTCAACATACACCTGAGGATATTCTTTGTATTCTACTAGCAATCAAAGTATCTCGGTATCACCCCATAATAGGACTTTTACTTTTTTCCCTTGGCCATATGTGTCAAGTACCATAATTTGTAATCAGACTTATTTGGACCACCCAAACCCTCTCTGATAACCCCCACGAGATTTCCACGATTAACTTTGCTCGCGTCGATGTAGACAAAAAAGGAGTCCTCGCCTACATATGTCGATCGCTCCCAATGACCACCATGATGTATCAAAATACGCTGTCACGATATCTGGTTACAAAATGATGAATAACTTATCAGAAAACTGATCGAACAATATTCTAACGCGGTCTCTGCCTTGGACACGACCGATGCACACGGTTGGATGCTACCGTGCATCAATCGTGTGCAAGTTTCTGGCCATGGATTGGCCTTGAACACGATTGCTGCACACGATTGTAGACTATCATATGCAACGATCATGGACACGTTAGTTGTGCACACGATGTCAAGGCCGGTGGACACGACCGTTGCACACAGTGTGCAACCATCGTGTCCGGAAGAACTTGTCGGGAAAAAAAATTTCAACGGTAAAATATTGATGCATATCTTCTTTATGAACCCAGAAGTACGAAAAATGAAGTCTTATTTGAACGTCAACTTTTCTTTTTCGAATAATCTTGTAATTTTTATAAGAATTTTGAGAGACCCATTGTCAAATATGGTTGTGTTGCTTTGATATATATGTTGTAGTTAAATTTTGGTTGTTGGACATTAATATTGGTAGAGGAGATGAGAAAAATGAAAAAGAAAAAAGAAAAGAAAAATAGGTTGAATTAAATAAAATACAAAAAGATAAGGAAGTCAACATTACAACTTTTGGGAGGACATTTTAGTCCTTTTAAGCAAAATAGTACCAATAACTTATACTTTTATAAATGAGGATATAAAACTTGTAAATTTTATGATTTGGTATTAAAAAATTGATTCTCACTGTTTATTATGGTAATAGATTGATTATAATAAATAAGATAATAAATTTATTACCATAGATGATAATAAATATGGTATACATAATATTTGAGCTCATTAGTAAAATATTTACTAAAAATACAAAAATACGAAAATATAATAAAAATTTGTATATATTTTTATAAAAATACAAGACATTTGAAAAATAAATATTATGCATAATATTAATACTGTGAAATATTTTTTTACGTATAATATTTTTTTTGATATATACATATAGGAAATAGATCATATGAAAACTAATTACCTTGTGAAAGTAAAAGACAGCAAATCAATTGTATTGATAACAATGAATTGAGGGGCCTTTATATAGGCATTACAATGAGAGTCCTTCCACACATAGGATTCCTAGTTAAGGTAAGACATCTAATAGGATCCTACTACCTGTGGAAGGGTCTAGAACCTTCCATCTCTGTATCCCCCTACAACCAGTATTAGGTAAGACACCAATAAGGGAAGGGTATCCCGGAACACTCCCCCTGTGTCGAGCACTAATACTATCATGGTGCATAAGATGTTGCCTCGGTAAAAAACCTTTCCACGTCAAACAAAACCCCATGGAAAAAAATAAAGACTTGGTGAGGAAAAAGAGCACAACGCACCAACTACAAATATCAGAATCATGTGAAGTGTAATTCCCATGAGGTATACATGACAGATCATCCCATCGAGCTATCATTAGTTGAACAAGTCTGCGATATTCTCATCGGAACTCACTTGTTTCACTTCGATATTCAGCAATTTCTGCTGCTGCTGATGATTATAAAAGAACTTCGGCGCGATATGCTTGGTATTGTCCTCAATGCATGCCGCATTGTCCTCAAAAATGCAAGTAGGGGTTGCTGTAGTGGGATCTAATCAACAAGTTCCTTGTATATGGTCTTGACTGACCGAAGCCAAATGCACTCCCTTACGGATTCGTGCAATGCAATTATCTCTGCATGGTTCGAGGAAGTTGCAACTAGGGTCTGCTTGGTAGATCGCCAAGATATCTCCGTATTCCCAATGGTGAACACATAATCAGTTTGGGAACGTCCTTTATGCGGGTCAGAGAGATAACCGACATCAGCAAATCCAACTAACGTATTGTTAGGATTCTATGCATAGGGGGTAAGCTTGCTCGCATTAGCACTTCTGGTAGTAAAGCTGCCATGCTTAAGTGCAATATCAGAGGAAGATTGACAGTCGGTATGCATCATCTTAACCTCAACAATTCCCTTTGGAATATCGCTCTCTCTTGATATCTACAAATGTTACATCTGGACCTCATTCTTTAACATATTCTGACATAATCTTTTTGTTTCCTGTCATGTGCCTTGAGAATCCAGTGTCTACAAACTATTATTCACCTCCTACTTCCAATGGTACCAATTTCAACATCTTCCAATAAGTGAGCTGCCATGTAGGTCATATGGGAGTTCGACCAATACATTCTGGACAAATTCGGGTATCAGTTTTCAAGTATCCTTTTATCGAGATAGAGCAAGCTCCAAGCTTCTTGTCAATCACAGACATTGCATGAGCGCAGACCATTATCACAATGGCTTTATCGAATTATTACGAATGAGTTTGCCGAGTCAAACTTGAGTACATACTACCGTACTTTGATAGAAAGAACTTCTGCTAAGACTGCATCATTACTTAAGTGAGCCAAGTCTTATCATGACTTCGACTAGTCATCGTGAATCATATATGCATTACGTTATCGTTGTAACACCCCGATTTCGCATATACATTTATTGTGAATTATAGAAAATATGTTCAATTTATTAAATTAATGCCCGAATAATTTACCGTTTAATTCATTTTATTTCATGATCATGCAAATTCATTTATGCCATTATTATTCATGACAAGTCATGTGATTCGTTTCGTTTCATTTCTCATTTTAATTTATCGTTTCATCTCGTCATTTCTAGGCCCGAGTCAAACTTTAAGCGATATTAATCATTACCCAAAAGATTTTACAAGCTAAATATTATTATTACCATTACTATTATTAATATGATTATTATTTCATTAGAAAATCATAAGAAATTACAAGAAATTAGTGGGGAGCCGAGAAACTAACTGGGCCCCCACTCCTCTAGCAATAGCAAAGCTAATCCGACTAAAAATATGAGCAGCAGCTCGCGTCCCAATGTCTTGAGTCATAGAAAACCGTCGAATGCGCTTTAGCAAGGTTATTGCATCCTTCTCAAGTTCGCCAAATGACGAAAAAGAAAAGGGGAGAAACCCATATCCAATATCCGCACATTTAGCATCGTATTTGACACGTTTACGTCGTGCAGCATCAACGATCACCCGCCCTGGCATATAATCAGTCATCCCAGATTGCGTCAAGGGCGACGATCCTGTAAGATCAACACATACATCACGCCCATTATCCCAAGAGTACAATAGTATATCAGCTGGGCGCAAGGATCTGTCCCCATCTCCATAAAGCCCAATGTCCACCTCCTTGCGAGCAGAAATTCCGGACCGAGAGCATATATCAACAAGAACATCGCGCAAAAGGTTATGCCGATGTTTAATGCCAACAATACCCTCACACGAAATAGCATGATCCCCATAAATATCTCCAGAAAATACCTTAGAACAAGCTGAACACGGTACACGAAACAACATTATTATTATTATTATTTAGTTTAGCCCAATTATTAATTATTTTCATTGTAGGGCCATATTAATTTTGTGGCCCAAATTCTTTTACTAGTCTAATTGAATAAGTTGGCCCAAGTTTATTTTAATTAATTTTAATCCATTCATTTTGGGGCAGCAGCCCAAACCTTACAATTCCGATTGGCCGGCCTAAGCCAAAACCATTATAATATCCAGCCCAACCCGCAATCCTTCCCCCGCGATGAGAATTAGTGGGAACTCCACTTCTCAGTTGGAAGTTAACAGAAGTGGAGTTGAGGGGGGAGCAACTATGCATCTGTTAATTACTTCCATCATACACGTTCTTCTTCTTCTTGAAATCACACACACACACACACACACACCAGAAAATCCAATTTTCACAGCAAAACTATAAATCTCAAAACTCATACGGCAGACACAAATTCATCACGTATTTGCTCATCCACCAGATACAGAAAGGTAAGAACTTTTACATTCTTGGTATTTTATTTTTCTTCCTTCTCTAATCCTTCCACCCCAGACGCCCCTTTCCTTCCTTCTTACTCGAGTGCCGGTTTTGGTTCCTTCCCTGGTTCGGGTGCAGAGGTTTCAACTCTTCAACCCACTTTAAATCAAACTCAGTAATTGCAAGCCCCAAACTGCATATCCAGACCCCACCGACAACCCAAAACTTAGACGATAACCGAACTAGCACTTCCGATGGGTAATCGGATAGAGAGAAAGAGGTTCACGCCTGACATACCGTATTTCTTCATCTTCTTGTCGTCGCCGTTGAGTTTAATCGGAGTCAGAGGCCGCGACCCCATTGTTCCTACCACCGGGAGTTCAGGCGGAGATTTGCTGGCCTACCCGAGTGCGAAGTTCACAGTGAGAGTATGGATGCCTCTCCGATCGATGGTCACCGCAGCGATTTTATCTACCGCACTTTCGTTTGATGGGTGAAGGATTTCGGGTTTGCAGGTGGGCCATATGGATTTTAGGGATAATTGGCAGAGAGAGATGAGAAATGATTTCTCATCGGGGAGAAGAACTTTATATCCTCATAATTTCCATTTTAGCCCTAAGTTCTAATCCTTTCGGTTTAACCCCAATAAGCCTTATAACTCCTTCAATTTCAGTCCTTAAATATTTAATTCCGTCAATTTTACTTTAATCAGCTTTTCAATAATTAAAATTTAGCCTTATCCATCCAAGCCATTAAATACGTAGATTTCTCAAATAATATTAATATTCGATTCAAGTTATGTCTTGTATATTATTTTCAATTATAGTATCATATAATAATAAACTATTATTATCTCTAGATAATAACAAGAATTTACGGGCCTGGAATTGTCGAGTCAAGTATCTCATCATATTCAAGTTCAAGAACTGCATTTTATCCAGGTGTGGGGATTTATTACGCTTTTGTTTATTTTAATTGCTTTATATATTGTCTTGTATGTGCACGTGAAATCAGTCAGAAGCACTTAAATGTGCAAATCAGTCAGAAGCACTTAAATGTGCAAATCAGTCACAAGCACTTAAATGTGCAAATCAGTCAGAAGCACTTAATTGTGCATAAAGCCTTCGGGCTATCCGACGGGCTTCAGAATTTATCAGTCATATTGTTTATACTTGCTAATATATTTAGAAATTAACTTATACATATTGCGTACTCTCCACACTGAGCGAGTTGGAAGCTCACACCACTATTTAACTCTTTCAGGTTGAGGATCTCGATGTGGCATGCGCTTGAGTGTGGGATGATCAAGCTTCATGAATAGTTATTTATTAATTTACTGTTATTTTTCTCAAGCTATGCTTTATGAATAAGTGTTCGATTTGTATTATCTTCACGTCAAAGTATGTTTTGTTTTAACAATGACTCGAGATTATTACTTGCGAATATTAAGTTTGTCTTTCTAAAATGTATTTCCGCTGCAAAAGTTTTTATTTATTCCTTTTAAATTCAGAAAAATTATTTTTTCTGGAAAAGTGGTAGCTACATAAATGGTATCAGAACCTGTTTACAGTTCTGTAGACTCGTTAAAATGGTTTCTTTTTCTAAACTAAAATTTTATTTTTGCAAGTAGTCAAATATTTTTTTAGCAATTATGATCAGCCACCTCTGCCGCTCCACGTCGACTCCAAGGTACATTAAGATATTATTATTCATTAGGTGATAAATGCAGCTTACCAGATCAACCATGTTCATGCATTAAAGATGCATCTTCAGTCTATTTTGTGGATAAGAATTTTATGATAAAGTATTTGGGTGTGAACTTATTTTCTTATAAATTCATAAGTATATGTGTGACATGCGTAAATCATCATTTCTAGAAATCTCTGGTTCTCAACCTATAGATGCAATGTAACTCTCCATTTTATTTCTCCCTCTCATTGGGTAAGTACTGAGGGATCGTTTCAGGTGGTATGTCTTAGGATAATGGCAACTCGTGGACATGGACGCCCAACTAACCGAGGTTCAGATAATCTCAGTGGCCAGAATGCCAACCTTGGTGCTGGTGGTGGTGGTGACGGAGGTCAGGATAACCATAATAATAACGTGCCAGCTCCTACTCAGGCACAAGTTGTGCAACAGTTCCGGCGTTTCACCCCACCATCATTCAACGGTCGAGAAGGACCAGCTTTTGTTGATGAATGGTTCATGTCGCTCGAGTGCACCTTTGATCTCATTGGGTGCACTAATGCACAAAGAATTCTTTGCGGCCAATATCAAATGATGGAGGATGCTGGACGCTGGTGGATAAGCTATTGGCATTTGAGGCCGGTGGCCGAGCGTGCTGTATTAACTTGGGATCGATTCAAGGAAATAGTTATGGAACAGTACAACCCACATCACTACCGAGAAAATATGGACAGAGAGTTTTGGAATCTTGAACAATGAGGAATGACGGTTGGAGAATATGAGAGAAAATTCAACCAAATCAACTTCTTTATGGAGCACATGGTGGATACAGATCGAAAGAGGGCCCTTAAGTTCCGGAGTGATTTACGCCCGAGTATTCATCACATCGTGGCTGGTCATGGGCTGCTACCATATGCCGAGACAGTATTTCGAGCCCAAGAGGTTGAGGCTAGCCATAATCTGGATCAATAACAATCTACGTAGCTTAGTACCGGTAAGAGGCATTGGAATGGGAACCAAAATAAGGTTGTGGTTTCTAATAAGCAAGCAAAAGTTGATCAAAGGTCGGGACCTAAGCCTCAAACCAGTATGCCAGAGTGCTCGAAGTGTGGTAAGAATCATGGAGGGGAGTGCCTGCACGGTAAAGGTGTCTGCTACAGATGCGAGGATCCAGGGCATTCATCTTCAAAATGTCATCTCCAAAGGGCCAAAGGTCAAGGTTCTGGAGGAAAATCTCACATTTATACTTTGACCTAAAAGGATGCAGATGAGAATCCCGGCACGGTGTCATGTATGCTTATGATCTCTAATGTGCTTGCTTTCGCTTTATTTGAAACTGGTGTCACACATAATTTTATGTCTGCAAAGTTTTATCATGCCATTGGTCATAGAAGCGTTAGAACTGATGAGTCCCTTGAGGTTAGCTTACTGTCAAGAAATACGATCCTCACTAATAGAATGATTGACGAGAATATTGAGATAGGAGGAAGAGAATTTGGCGCTAGCTTGTATTTGATTAACTCGATGGATTTTGATATGATCCTTGGTATGGACTGGATCGATAGACATGATGCTGATATAAGCTGTCGTGAGAAGAAGGTAAAATTGAGGTGTTCTGAAGGCGAGTCGATCACCTTTTATGGTACTAAGAGTAGGGTAGTACCAAGAGTAAACACAACCATGAAAGCACTAAGAAGTCTAAGGAAGGAGAAATGTCAAGGTTAATTGGTGAGTTTGGTCGACACTCATACTAATGAGGTGTACCCTAGAGACGTACCTATAGTACGGGAGTTTTTGGATGTGTTTCCAGAAGATTTGGTGGGAGTTCCACCCGACTGGCAAGTGGAGTTTAGTATTGATTTGGTCCCGGGGGCGGCAACAACATCCAAAGCCCCATATAGGATGGCTCCGAAGGAACTTCAAGAATTGAAACTGCTGGAGCCCGGATTTGTTCGTCCTAGCATGTCACCATGGGGTGCACCAGTGCTGTTTGTAGAATGAAGGATGGGTCACTTCAGATGTGTATAGATTACAGAGAGCTGAATCTGTAATATCCGGATAAATTGTTGAGTATTTTCGTCCGTATTGAACCTTGTATTATTCGAATTTGTGATATCAATAATCTAAGTATAATCTTTCCCGTATTCATATTCGCATGCATGATCATGTCAACCTTGTAACTTTATACATGCAACTATGTCGTAACGTACGCTAGCTTGTATGTGTAACGTACGTTACGAGTTAGAGATAGCGTACGCTATGAGCAAGGCATAGTGTACGTAAGGTAGTCAATTATTGATCAAGATTAGTCGGCACATGGGCCACCTCGGGATGGAGACAATATAAGATTCCACGCGTGGCCCGGACAGATTTTTAGAAAAGCAGGTCAATAGAGATTAACGTACGCTACGGGTTGTACATAGCGTACGCTAAGTATGTTTATAACGTACCTAACCCTGTTGATGTAGCATACGTAAGAGAGTAGAGAAATGAGGCAGTAAGCTACTATTGAACGGTAGCGTATGCTAAGGACATCAGGTAGCGTACGCTAAGTGGATAACGTACGTTATGCACGAAGGCTAACGTACGTAAAGTCAGAAAAATTATAAATGGGACAGCACCCCATTTCATTTCACTTCGTCTACTTCACTTGTCCTTCACGTGTTTTCAAGTCCAGAGAGCCCCCTACTACCTAAACACCTTTAGATCCCATATACATGATCATTGAAGATTGGATATAACATATACTTGATCATTGAAGTTAAGAAACACCTTGGATTAGCACTCAAGCAACCGGAGTTGGATTCTACCTATTGTCTCAACGTTTTCTTCACATTAAGGTATGTTAATGCTATATCCAACCCTTGTTTTCGTGTTCTTAAGGATGTTATGAACATACTACCGAGATTATTAGGTTCTATAGATGACTTATATAACCGAATATCATGTTTAGGAAGTTGAAATGATTATGCTTAAGATACCATTGTTAAGAGCATTATAGTTCGAATCTTGTTATGATGAACAAGTAAGGGAAGTTTTCTGAGATCGATAAATCCGTATTGAATGGTGTTTCCGTAATGATCAAGACTCATAATTAATATCACCTTGTTAGATGGACTTAAGAGAAGAATCATCGAAGGTTTTGTCATAATTCGTAAAAGTGGATTGGTTGGATATATATATTCTCAACGAAAGTTTAAATGAAGTAATCGTATATACCTAAGATTATCCGAACCACATATGAGAATTCGCAATCAAGATTGAGTATGGTTGTGATGATATGCGTATCCTTGAATTCAAATATGTCTTAAAATCGTAGGATCATTCAAGTTTGCATGAGTATTGTATCTGTGAGTATAGCGTACGTTAAGCATTATGCATTATGTACGCTCTATCATCAGATGAGACAGTTGTCTGATCAGAGAAGAAACTGTCAAAAGTATGATTAGCGTACGCTAGACTTTGTAGCTTACGTACACTAATGACCAGACTTAACGTACGCTATGTTTGGTACGTAACGTACGTTATACAGATCAGGCAGGTTACATTGTGTTGAATGTTCGGCCATATTTTAAGATTTTAGATGTTCGATCGTTATTTATTCGACGTAAGATGAACTCTATATTATTTCTTTTGTTTTAGGTCCGAGTCTTACTACGTGCTTGATCGAAGGGGCGACCTTCGAGGGTACTGATATTCGTCGAAGCTTTATCCTTATCGTCAATTTTAGGCAAGTAACTTGATTATGATTTACGTATTGATGTTGTACATATTATCGTGCATATGTGTTGTTGTTGTATATCCACCTCGTGCTGGTCCGATGGGATCGTCTTGGGATCTATGCTAGCATGCGCTGGATCATCGGACAGGTTTTTCCACCTCGTGTTGGTCCGACGGGATCATATTGGGATCTAGGCAGTGAACGCTGGATCATCGAAATTACCATGTGTATGTTGTGATGTTATGTTGTGATTATCATTTGTGTATGATATTTATGAGTCTTCTCGTAGGGAGAGACTCGATGGTATTTTTGTCATTTATGTTATTATTATTCTTCGTGAGACGTTAGATAATATGTTGTCGTACTTGTACTAGCATCGTTGTGCTAACCCTTCAGGGGTGAACATTTGTTTATGTTCAGGATCCAGGAGAGCAGGAAAACAACCACTGGAGCTGCATGACGACAGGGTGCAGAGTGATGTTCCGACCGGATTTAATCGTTAGATGTTTGTGTTGTTTTAATAAGTACTCGAGTACGTTGTCTTTTGTGATGTTGGATTTAGCTATGTATTAATGTTCTTCGTTGGACGTTTATATTTTCAGTACTGGTTCAGAACCGTTGTATTTTATTTCAGTTACTTCCATTTGTTGGTATTTGTTATTGTCTTTTCATCTTTTCAGCCTTGTAAATTCTTACATAAAGGATTTACGACTCAGTAATATTTCTAAATATACCGGGGGTATTACAGAATATGGTATCAGAGCTAAGATTATGGATATCTTGGCCATTGGGTTAAAGTAGGGGTTGTATATGTCTTTGGAGATAACCGGCCGTGAATAACATCGTTGTACTTCCTACGTCTTCGTGCGAGCGGTGGTTGTAAGTTCCTAAACTATATCTCGCCCTTTACATGTGTTGAACATTAGAATGATATTGTTACCTGTATATTGAGTATTTACGCTTACAGTATGTTTAGAGGAGGACGTGGATGTGGTCGCGGTCGTGGACGCTGGCGAAGGAATGCTGAGAGAGAAGCTTCACCTTCAAATCAGGCTAGCCACAGCTCAGGCGAGCCACAAGAATCTATTAACAACGAACCAGAACCTGTCGTTCCCGATATCCTTCATCAAGTGGTTAACTAGATGACTCAGTTTGCTCAAGTTGTGGACCAAATACAGGTGGAAGTAGGATTGCAACAGGGATATAGATAGCAAGGCATCCCAGACTTGGGAAATCGCGAAGACCGATGGCTACAGGAGGTCGCGAAGATGCAACCGCCCAAATTCGACGGCTTTTTTGAGACACCGACATGGGATCATTGGTTGAAGTAACTGGAGAAAATTTTTGCCGGGATTAATTGCCCAGGTGACCGGAGAGCCTCTATTGCTCAGTACTTTCTGATAGGGGAAGCGTCCGAGTGGTGGGAGGCCATACGACCCATAGATCACGATGCCGACTTGGGAGAATTTAAATTGATGATGGAAGCTCACTACTATCCCCGTCCATTGAGGGAAGCTAAAGTTCGGGAATTTTTCTCCGCACAATCGTCAGACGTGCCAGTATCCCAGACGATTGAAAATTTTAATCATAGGCATTTAAATGTTATAGGTATAGGTCACTAAATATGTCTGGCATTAAATAATCATAATATTTAATGTTATAGGTATAGGGCACAACGTCGTTTAATCTGGCATTTAATTGTCCATGACCGGACACAATTCTTGCAGACATATTTGCAGCATGTATTTAATCTCTTCACTTTGGGGAACTTGGTGAGGCACAGTAGGGACAAACTATGGTAATTCCAAGTCGTTCTACTCGAACATGATCGTTCGCATCTCCCCCTAACGATGGAAATATTGGCTCATCAAAGTGAGTTACGAGATCATCTGTCAAGGTATATTTTAAGCAGACTATGAGTGAAAGCGCATGTTATATTAATCATTTATAACCCATCATAATGTGTTTTGGTGACGCATTTTGGCACATGAACATGTGGACGATAAAAGTTTTTTATTGTTAACACAATCCCGTTAGCAAAATGAATATTGTAACATTTGTAACTAAGCATTTAAATGATGATAGGTATAGGTCACTACGTCATAAGTGCTCATAGGCAATGCTTTTAGCTAGTGTTGCCACCAAATCGTTTCAATAGATTGCTGATTTTTGATCTTTTCAAGCACTACTGAAATAGTATTGCACTAGATATACATTTGGTGTTGCAAGATAAAAATGGTGTTGCACGACGTGCAACACCTGTGATGGTGTTGCATTATATCTAATTTTTTAATAACTTTTTCAAAGTTATTGTCAAAAACAAACACAATGAAATGAAATTTAAATTTTGGTAATTTTTTACTTCTAAAGTTTGATATATAACATGTGATAAATTTGATTTAAATTATTTATATTTAATATAAATACTTATCATATTTTCTAATTTTATAATTAAAAATTATAAATATTTTTTATAATTATTAAAGTTTAATATATAATATAATATAAATATAACTTATATATTAAAGATATTTAATATAAATACACATTATAAATTTTTACATTAAAATTTCAAAATTTCAAATTATTAAAAAATAATACAATTCTTTTTAAAAAAATTGAAATGCATGGGAATGAAACATTATGTAGTAGATCAAGTCAAATAGGCTTGACTATTTTCTCCCAAAATGAAATTAGGCTTTACTTTGCGTTTCCCCCTTTAAAATCATATTTTTGAATTTTATAATTTAAAAATGTGATCATTTTTCTATAACTATTAAATTTGAATATGTTATCAATATATATTGAAATTTAAATTATGATGTATTTATTACTTTTAAAATAAGATATATAACATGTTATAAATTTTCGTTCATATTACAAATATATATATATACCATATATTTTAATATTTAAATTTTAAAAAAATTAATTAACAAATTTTAGTTATCATTTAAAGACAAACACTATAAATTTTAAGCAAAAAAAGGAGACACTCCTGTTTCGAGGTCAAAAAAATGGGCGGATAATTTCCCCCCAAATGAAAATTTGGGATATTTCTAGGGGTGAAATTCGGGCGGATATTCCCCGCCGGATCCGGTCGGATTCGAATTCGGGAAGAAAATACGGGATCGGATTCGGATAGTAAAATTCGGATATGGGGTCGGTTCAGATTATATACTATCCGCTTGTATTCGAATTTTTCCATATTTTACCGGATATTTCCCGAGTTACAAAATCGAATATCCAATTTTATTAAATTATTTTTTATAATATCTTTATCTTAATTAGTAACTAATAAAACTAAAAAATACTCTACAAACCCTAAATCTCTCTCTCTCTCTCTCTCTCTCTCTCTCTCTCTCTTTCCCTCTCCTGTTCATCTCTCTCTCTCTCCCTCTCCAGTTCATTAATTCTCCACTACCTCTCGTACACAATTGCAGAGAGAATATGGCTCAACAAGATGATGCATCGTCGTCGCCTTTCCCTCTCGAACCCATCGCCGGCGAACCACCCAACTTTAGTCATGATGCTCGGCGTCTTGCTCCAATGTCCATCCCAACACAAGCGACGACCTCCAAATCCAACGGATTAGGTTAGCTTTTATATGATTAAAAGTTAATTTTTGCTTTTGGTACTATTTGAGATTTGTTTTCAACAAAAAACTGGGGACATTATGGGAAGATTTTGGGAAGGAAATGGAAAGTGAGGATGAAATCGAAATTGGGGAAGTCGATTGTGCAATGGATAAACCAGTTTGTTCTAAAGTTGATATCCATTCATATCCTACATTCAAGTTATTCTATAATGGAGAAGAAGTTACGAAGTACCAAGGTAATGGTGTTTCTTCGTTATTTTTGTTGGTATATTTACCATGTTTTGAATCTCTTGCATGAGCTGCAAATCTGAGAAGAACAAAATAGGAGACAGATTCGTTAATAACGAAAGCATTGAATAATATATATATATATAAGTAATCGAAAGAAGCAAATCGAATATGGGCGATGTTGAGTCCAGAAAATCTGTCTCCTTAAAGTAAATTCGCCCCCCAGGATAAAACAACATCTCGATGCGCTGATAAATCGATCATCACACCCTCAGCGAACTAGAATTAAACCTGAACTACCACCGACGCGACCCAAATTACGAAAAGAAATTATTTCCCCAAACAAATGAATTCGGAATTTCGGGTGAGAAAAATGGATGAAAATTCAGTCTAAAAATAAGACCCCTCACATCTGTATTTATAGGTGAAGATGAGAGAGAGACATGTGCTGGAGGAACTCTAAACTGATCAGGATTGGTATCTCAATACTTATCCAGATCAATTTAACTCGATAAATTCTCAATACCAAAAAATTAATTATCTCAATACAGAAAATTAATTATTTCAATACCAAAAATTAATTATCTCAATACTGAAAAATTAATTATCTCAATACCGAAAAATTCAGAATTTATAATTGAGGTATTTCCAGTAAAATAAATTTTTACCGAATAAAATTGCAGTAAAAAAGATAACTTCGAGACGCCGAGACATTTCACCCAAATCGCCCAAATCACCCTTCGACCAAGACCGAGACCGACCCGAGCCGAGCCGAGCTGGCCGGCCGGACGGCGGAGGCGCGCGCGCGTGTGTGTGTGTGCGCGAGGGGTGCCTAGTCACACATTCACTCATGTCTCACTTTTTGAACAAGACTTTGTCCTCATCTCTTTATATACTCACAATTTTTCTCTTCTTTTTCCAATGTGGGATAACAGCCTAAACCCATTTCTAAAGGGTTCACTTTGGAACATCACATCTCATTTATACCTCAATTATTTTGAGTGTTTTTTTTGGAAACCTCGTACAGAGTACTACGTATTCCATCTAAGTCCCGACTTTAACTCGTAGTCGAGCCCACTCAAAATTGCCTCTCAAGTGGGCTGCTCAAAACAGCCCATTTCCTCTATTTTTCCAGTAATCCCCCACATGAATAAGATTGATTGTCCAGCAGCATACGTCAGACACGGAGTTGACTTAGTGATAGTTACTGCGGTTAGACATTACATAGGATAGGTAGAGTATGCTCCTTGAACCTTCCCTCGAAAACATATATTGTCCTTACTGGCTAGACAGTATGACTAGATGCCTTTGAACTGTCCGACCGCTTGTGTAAGTGATCATATATCCTTCACAAGTGCCCTCCCTGATTTATTCTGTTCTCATTATTGTGCCTATTTTGGCCGTGGACACCATTCTGGTTCTGCGGGAGTTTCTAGAGAATTGTGCCTTGCAATTCTCCTTTGAAGCGACCCCTCTTCACTCCAACATAGGTGATTCTCGTTAAGTGTTTTGATTAAACCCGTATTTTACTCCACCCGACTATACGTTGTCGACTTAAGAATCATTAAAAGTATACGCTTAACCTCTCCCTATGGGTATCACTGTTTTCATCCTAGGAATGGTCGGTTCAGGGTAACCCCCACAGTGATCGTGCCCAGTTTTATGAATTGGTTGTCCCATTGATCCTAGATCTTGGGATCTCCAGTCAGCTTAGGTTGGGTATCCTCCATAAAACCATTAGATCATGGCAATAGACCCATTCCTCTTGATGATTTATCAACAAGGTCTTTTGATAACCCTTTGGTTACGGATCCACTATGTTATCACTTGACGAATCGTAGTGAATAGTGATAACGAATATTGATAGAAAAATGGTATTATGTCTTTGCTTCATATGACGATAATTACCATTATCCTTTTGCTCTGTGCCCCGTCAATCGTGGATTGACTATCACAATAAATACATATTGCGGTCACATCTTTGCCCATTTTGGAATATCTTCTAGAAATTGGTATTGCATTATGCCTCTTATGCATATTTGTCTAAGGTTATGAATTCATATTCCTTTGTAAATCGAGCAATAACCATCTATATTAAAGATTTCCATACCACTGCTGCACTGGCTAGTGTGAAACATATTCACTATTTAGACATTACATTCATAATGTCACATGTTCAATTTGCATTACTATATCATTTTAATAGTTTTTTTGAATATCTCATGCCATGCAGCATGTACACACAAGTAATCTTTATATCATTGTAATCACCAAATGATGATTAGTTTCTTGATTACTCGTGTATCCACATAGTCTACTCACGATATAGACTGTGTTTAGTCTTGTACAATTCACTTAGTACATTAGACTTTTAGTTACTCTTGAAAGATCAGTTGCCTTTGTGCTTGGATAGATGCACCATATCCATTGGCATTCCAATTGATTCCGTTGATCTTTCCAAGATTCATGTCATCATAGTATGACTGACCTCATATGAGACATTGTGAACGACTTGAGGTTTTACATCTTAAAGTCATCTCTTTGGTCTCATATATTTATCTTTTCAGACTTTGTTGAATTGATCCCCTTTTCATTACTTACATCAATGACTCGATCATTCAAATTCATTCTTAAAATGTCATAGTCGTCATGTGTATTTGACATATACACACTTGACATATTCATTGTCTTGAATCTTTTTGACATTATAAATTGGCATTTTTAACGTTTTGAAATTACGTTACCAACTATTAACCGAGATTTCAATTTTTCATAGATCAAATTACTAATTTTAAGCGTCCCCAAAATTAGCAATTTTTCATTAACTACATTACCAAATTTGAGCGTCCCCAAATTGGTACTTTTCGGTCATTTAATCACCATATTTGAGCATTGTCAAATTGGAGATTTTATCACATCCTTTGAAGTCATTGCTTGACAAAGACAAAGGTCAAAGATTTTATGCCACTATTTTAGTGTCAATTTAGATTCATAATACTCTCACTAAGTTGCAGACTTTCAATCGTTGCGTTAGGCACATATGCCTTTGGTTCTTCCAAGTTGGCTTTTCTCAAAAACGCCATTTAGAAAGACTGCATGTATGTTCATTTGATATACTTCTACATGTATATCATAATAATGAACTTTCTTCTCGTTACTAGAGAATATATCTCAAAGTACTTTAGGCTCTCATGTTACTACAACCTCAGTTAGTAGTTTCACCTCTTATTTATCCATGGATCCATTTAATTTTATTTCCCAATTGAATTTACATTGGATCCTAGTAGTATCTATTCCAGAGGAAGATCTACCGAATATTAAATAAAATTCTGCACAACAGAATTATTCTTCCTCTCTTATATGACCATATGAAGAGTGTATATGGCATTGTAAATTATCTTCTAGCACGCATGCTAGAAATTTCAGACGTAGTGATTTTCCAAGTTCAAGCATTTTTGCTTCAACCTTTAAAACCACTTGGTGATTCATTTCACATTGATAAATCCACGGTATCTCATAATTAATTTAGTTTTTAAATCAGTTATGCGTTTGATACACTCTTTTCCTTAACTCGACATACTGACATGTTAGACTATCAGATTTTTGCACTACAGATTTATACGCATCATGCATCATGTGTGTACCCAGTGAAGATGCAGTCGACCGTCTTGGGTCAAACCTTCACTTACTTTGGCTTAGGAACTTTTTCCTTAGCGAGACACCCCCACATTTTTAGTATTTCTAAAATTGTTTTACTACATTTCAGAGCTAATAGGAAATTTCAATTATTTCCTAGCATGGGATCTTATTTTAAGTTAACTAGTCTCCACATGACTACTATCCTCATATTCAGAGATAGTTTGAAATGATTAACATCGTTTTTGCGTTTCCGTTAGAATACAATTCAACCATCTTAATTTTCGGATTAAGTTGGTTTTGTATCTCAAGCTTTTAGAGTGTAAATTTCTCTTTTTAACTTCATCCTTACTCATTATCGAGTACACGTAACAAATGTATCACTATATTTATAGAGTAATCATATTTCTTGTTACAACTTCTCATAAGAGTAGGTTTCATCATCATTTAAAACCTCTCTGGTTTTAATATTCGATTAAAGAACTTTTATGTTCTTAGCACTAAAATTCAATTATTGAATTTCTCCGAAATTTCAGCATGGTTCCAAGGAGAACCAAAATTTCTTAGCACAAAGGCTGATACATCACCTTAAACCCACATTCAGTGATCCTCGATCAATCGATGCGCTGGGTTAACAAGATCTCGAATTTGTCCGAATTTTCCGCGTATAGAGCTAATATCAATATTTGCCGTGTTTGGTATCACATGGATCACCGTAATAGGCTCATGTGTCACTGCCGCAGCAGACCGACACCAACACGAGAATATATAATTTAACCGGAAGAGCAAATCCAATCAAAAATTATAATTCTCAAGCCGACCCACAACCTGTACTCACTAGTTACCAGGACCGTTAGGTTTTTAACGTCCGAGCATCCGACCAACATTGATATTCCATCACAAAAAAAGATTAAAATCAATCAACAAATACTATTTAGTTAATATCTTAATTAAAATAAATAATCTTAATCGAATAATCAATTACTGATTGATTCGTCTCATCAAGCAATGCTATACCTTATCAAAATTATCGTATGCATGATTATATAATATCAAATATAATCACAATCTTATTTAGAAAACGCATGGCAACAAATAATATAAATTCTTCTCATTTATATTAACCACAAACAGTTTCTAAATAATGATCGACGTGTAATCCATAATATTTTTATTCTAATCAGCTATTAGCAACTACGTTTGCTGACAGTAGCGTAACCCAAAAAATAAATTCAGACTATATATTGCAATGCCACATATGCCGGATAAATGAATTAGAGTCGAATAAGCACCGTCGATCCTACCATTCATGGATCAACACAACAAGTCACACAAATATGTTTACGCAGATTTTACCATTAATAAACAATGAACTAATGTAGACATTAGTACTTTCCTACATGACATGCCAGCTAATTCAAGTCATCCTTGTACAACAAAATAAACATAATATGTTTGTAACATATATGTGCAGTTATAAAGAAACCATAGGGCAAATCGAATTATAGAGGCAAGGGAAGATTGGAAGAATCGGCACTTCAGTAAGTGCTCAAGCCCTCACTCTAAGCCAAGGTAATTGCAAAACCATAAATAGAATAAGAAATAGAAGAGCACATCCCGTAGCTGATCGTGAGAAATGGATATTCATTTCTTATAATGACGAATTTAAGTAGTCGAAAAGCTTGTTCCTCATGTCAGATCCAAACATCATTAAAATTGAATTTCGAAAATAATAAATCATCTTTCCCATAGATGGAAAATTTGCAGAAATCCAATATTAATAATTTCGAAATTTATGCTACAAAATAATAATTTTCTTTAAGATTGTTGATATATTTACCATGTTTTGAATCTCCTGCATGAGCTGCAAATCTGAGAAGAACAAAGTAGGAGACAGATTCGTTAATAACGAAAGCATTGACTAATATATATATATATATATATATATATAAGTAATCGAAAGAAGCAAATCGAATATGGGCGATGTTGAGTCCAGAAAATCTGTCTGCTTAAAGCAAATTCGCCCCCACCGCAGTGTATAGCGTCTGCCTCCCAGGATAAAACAACATCTCGATGCGTTGATAAATCGATCATCTCACTCTCAGCGAACTAGAATTAAACCTGAACTACCACCGACGCGACCCAAATTACGAAAAAAAAATTATTTCCAAAAAAAATGAAGTCGGAATTTCGGGTGAGAAAAACAGACGAAAATTCAGTCTAAAAATAAGACCCCTCACATCTGTATTTATATGTGAAAATGAGAGAGAGACATCTGCTGGAGGAACTCTAAACTGATCAGGATTGGTATCTCAATACTTATTCAGATCTATTTAATTCGATAAATTCTCAATACCGCAAAATTAATTATCTCAATACCGAAAAATTCGAAATTTATAATTGAGGTATTTCCAGTAGAATAAATTTTTACCGAATAAAATTGCATTAAAAAAGATAACTTCGAGATGCCGAGACAAATCGCCCAAATCGACCGAGACCGACCCGAACCGGACGGACGGCGGCGGTGCACGTGTGTGTGTGCGCAAGGGGCGCCTAGTCACACATCCACTCATGTCTCACTTTTTGAACAAGACTTTGTCCACATCTATTTATATACTCACAATTTTTCTCTTCTTTTTCCAATGTGGGATAACATCCTGTTGTGCGGCCATTAATACGCCTCGACAGGCGATCGGCATCACGATCAGAGAAGCCAACCATAGAAGAGATACTCTGGGCAAACGCCCAGCGATCGGCATAATACGGCGATCGTCTTTGGGTACCCAGCGATCGTCTTTTGATATCTGGCGATCGTCTTTGATGAGCTAACCAGAGACGATCATCTCGTGCCACGTATGGATCCAACATCCGTCAAAGTTGTCGAAGACCGAATCTTGGACGGTGGCCCACGTGCAGATCCACAAAGGGCGCCGACAGATAGGACATTTGACCACAGCCTGTCACCTACCTCACCTACCGACAAGGCCGCCGAAAGGTACAAAGTGGGTCCTCCCCGGACAGCGACTCAGGACGCGTGCTGGCTTCCCATTGGCTCGCATAGCTGGCCACCAGCAGCAGCCCCATACTTTAAGGGAATAGTCCCACGTGACAAGACGATCGAACATCTTATTATAATATAGAAAACGGCGGTCGCCTGCGATCGCCTGAGGGGTCCCAACTACCTTGTCTCCTATAAATAAGGAACTCACTACAGTGGCAAACGCAGGCGAATTTATAAGGCAAATATACACGAATTATTACCGTGAATACAGTGCAAAATTACACACAGACAGAGAATCAAAGACCCATCTGGGAAACACTTACACATTCATATTGATATTCATATACATTCACAGTTCATCCCAAGCAAGAACTCACAGATCTTCATATCTGGTTCTTCCGGCAATCTACACGCTCTACAGCTTAGATAACTAGAAGTCTTTACACTCATTGTAATAGATTCTAACATTAATATTTGTACTCGACAGTATATTTATTAATAACATCTCGTAAGAGCATTCAAGCCCGGGATTAACAACCCCGGCAAATCTTGTGTTATCTTTTTTTCACGGAAGTGTTCTCGCATTTGTTTGTTATTCGATCATTCCAGCAATACTATCTTCGGATAATATTTTGGGTAAAAACAATTGGCGCTAGAGGAAGGGGATCTAAACCTTCATTTTTATTCCTACCGTCTCGAAGAACACTCATTGTTCTCCGGACATATACTTGAAGAAACACTCACTGTTCTTCAATAGAAAAGCCTTCAGAAAAATGACGTCTGCTGCGACCTCTAAGAGAGCCACCCTAAGATCCGCCGAAAATCTCATTCTGGCCCGGACCGAATCCCAGCCCACGGCGGAAGGCGACCGTAGCGACGCTAGGCTCTCACTCCCGCCCCCGAGGGACGGTTCTAGTCTCTCACTCGATCAGTTCCAGACAGCGGAACAGATTGAGGAGGCTATAGCCATCCTCAGGGAGCGACGGAGGGCCTGTGATTCGCCCACCATCACTCCGTCAGCCATCCGCGGGGCAAGCAAACGGAAGCTCAAGGGGATCTATGTTGAGAAATCGACAGAAAGCCCCGAGCCACAAGAGAAGGCTCTCGTGAGGCGGGACGATTCCGTCTTCAGCCGCCTAGGGAGCGATCCCTCATGGCGACCCGGGCACTCAGGCCCCAGCCGGGAGACATCGGAGTCCGAATCCTTTACCAGGAGTTCGGAATATCCGACTCCCAGGAGACAAGCCGATCAGCGAACCTCTGCTCGCCCAAGAAATAAACCCACTGGCAGGGAGCTCGTCATTCACCACGGGGCCAGGGGATCAGTACACGATCGCCTTGGATCGCGCTCCGGGAGCCAATCGGCGAGCAGTCAGGCAACGGCGATGGACGCCATGCAACGCTAGCTCGACGAGATGAAGGCGCTCCTGGAAAATGGGGCAGGTGCCAGGAGATCAATCGCTGGGCCAAGTGAACCACTCGTGGTTCATATCGAGCTCGCCCCAGTCCAACCTAAGATCGCTCCCCCACAAACACCTCTATATGAGGGGAGATCGGATCCGGAAACCCACTTGAGCAAATTCCGAATCTACATGACCGGATGCGGAGCATCAGATGCGACCAAGTGTCGAATGTTCCCATTAACTCTGGGCGACCTCGCCCACAGGTGGTACATCTCACTACCACCTCGCTCGATCAACTGCTTTGAGAAGCTGGCGAACGACTTCACGTCGTACTTCGCCGCCAAAGTCGCTCGCCCTGAAGGCCCCCACCGCATGATGAATATCAGGCAGGGGAAGGACGAATCAGATGAAGATTACATCGACCGGGTAGACGAGATAGTCCTCACCGGTGAACCCATCAGCGACGAGCTCGCCCTCTACTCAGTCCTGGGTGGATTCTGCGGGCACTCACCCATGTTCAGGCACCTCACCAAGGACATCCCTCCGACCTACTCGGTCTTCCGCGTCAGAGCCGCCTACTTCTTAGCCAGACAGAGGATGCTCTCCCTCCGCTTAGGCAAGGGACCGTCCGGAGAAGTAAAGGCACCATCCCATGTCCAGAAGAAGGCGGTCGCCAAGCCCAGAAAGGCGGTCGCCAAGCCGCCTAGCGAGTTCAAAGCCTTCGAGGATGTAGAGGTCCACCTTCTCCACAACCTCAACTTATCTCCGGCCCATATCTTCAACACGATCAAGGGGCAAGAGTGGCTCTCCAAACCAAAGCCGATAAGGGACCACGGTCATCTAGACCGCAGCAAATTCTGTGCATACCACAAGAGTCCCGGCCACAACACCAGCCAATGCCGCGACCTCCTCAGACAGCTCTGGCGACTGTTTGAGGAAGGCAACTGGACAACTTGGTCACCAATCCAGAACCTAGGACGGAGAGAGCCGGAGGGTGCGAATGCCGACCAAACGAAAGAACTCCTCCCAATCCGGTTGCCAGAATCGAGCATGAACCGGAGTACTCTGATGAGTCGATTCCTCCGATCAACCCTGGCGGTCGGATCAACATGCTTCAAGCAGGAGGTGGAAACCTCGGGGGCCTTTCCTCGGTTTCCACCATGTCAAACAGGAAGCGAAAGGCCGAGCTGAGGGCGTTCGCCGGGGTCCATGTCGTGGTACCTCCAGAGCCGACCATCTCTAAAGACGCGCTCATCACCTTCTCCAACAAGGACAGGGAGGGAGTGCAATGCCCCAAAGAGGATGCACTGGTGATCTCTGCTTGTATCCTTGGGAAGATGGTCGATCGCGTGCTGGTCGACAACGGGAGCTTCTGTAACATCATATTCAAATCCGCCCTGGACCAACTCGGCAATTTGACCAAATTCGTCAAGCCGTTCGACACCGTGCTTTAAGGGTTCGGCGACAATACAGTCCAAGCCTACGGAAGGATCAAGCTCTCTGTCGAGCTAATATGCTTTTGTGATCCCAAGGTTAGGATTACTAGGAACCTAAATTTTGTAATCATAGATAAGCCCAACATCTATAATGGGTTCCTAGGTCGCCCCTTTCTAGAAACCTTTGAGGCGGTCGCCTCGTCTTTCTTTTACTGTATTAAATTCCCCACTGCCGATGGGACGATCGGTACTGTAAAAGTAGATCAGCTAATGGCAAAAAGATGTTTGAATTACTCCTATGTCGTTACTGCTTTCAATACTTCCCATGATATGTGTAACATTGAAACGATCAACGATCAACCCATGGAGATCGATGAGCCGAGCACATCGTACCAACCCGACTCAGAGGACGCCATCTCGGTTCGATGGACGGACGACATTGAGCCAAGGATCGGTTTCGAGCCAAGTCTCGACATCGATCCAAGGATCGAGTCCGGAAATCGTTCCAAACGAGAGGCGACCGTCCCCGTCGAAGATTTGGAGAGTATAACGATAGATCCAGCTCATCCAGAACGGGAAGTACAGATCGGCGCAAGCATCAACCGCGAATTAAAAGGGGATCTGATCAATTTGCTATGTAAGAACATCGGAGTCTTTGCCTAGTCGCATCAAGATATGGTTGGCATAATTCCCGAGCACGCTTGCCACTATCTAAAGGTCGACCCGACAATGAAGCCTTTTCACCAAAAACGTAGGAAATTCGGTCCCGAAAAATACGCGGCGCTCGACGTAGAAGTCCAAAAGTTACTCAACAACAAATTAATCGGGGTAGCTACAGACGAACCACAATGGGTCGCCAATGCGGTGCTCGTTAAAAAGCCAACTGGTTCCTGGAGATTATGCATTTACTTCACCGATCTCAACGCGGCATGTCCAAAAGATCACTTTCCGATGCCTCATATTGATCACTTGGTCAATAGTACAGCAGGTTGCGAAATGATGTCGTTTATGGATGCCTTCGCCGGATATCATCAAATCCCAATGGCGGAGAAAGACATAAAACACACATCTTTCCATACGGAAAAATACATATACTTTTGGGTCCGAATGCCGTTCGGCTTGAAGAACGCAGGGGCAACCTACCAGCGACTAGTCAACAGAATGTTCGCCAATCAGATCGGCAAGACCATAGAGGTCTACATTGATGACATCGTGGTCAAAAGCCTCAAGAAGGAAGATCACCTCAATGATCTCGCCGAGACGTTTGCCATCCTCGAGAAGTTCAACATGAAGCTGAACCCCAAGAAATGCAACTTCGGGGTGGGTTCCGGGAAATTCCTGGGGCACATCGTCAGACAAAGGGGGATCGAGGCGAACCCCACCAAGATTCATGCGATCCTCGACATGCAGGAGCTGCGGAACATCAAGCAGGTGCAACGCCTCACAGGTTGTCTAGCCGCCCTCAACCATTTCATATCTCGGCTTGGCGATAAAAGCAAGCCTTTCTTCGTGACCATCAAGAACAAGAAGTTCGCATGGACGAAGGAAAGTCAGATAGCGTTCGCCAAAATAAAGAAATATCTATCTAACCCCTAGATCCTGGTAAAGCCGATCCCCGGTGAGAAATTATTCCTTTACCTGGCAGCCTCGGAGGTCGCACTAAGTGCCGTTTTGGTGCGAGCGGAGGGACAAGTCCACTTGCCGATCTACTATGTTAGTCAAGCGATCCATGACGCTGAAACACGCTATACACCATTGGAGAAGATCGTCTACGCCCTTGTCATGAGTGTTCGTAAGCTAAGGGCTTATTTCTTCGAACATCAAGTGGAAGTCTTGACAACTCTACCTCTAAGGCAAGTTCTGCACCGAATAGACACCAACGAGCGACTCCTCAAGTGGTCACTGGAGATCGCCCAATACGGTATCACATACGCTCCTCGCACGGTGATCAAAGGCCAATCTCTGGCGGACTTCGTGGTGGAATTAACTTTCCCTCACAGCCCAACCCAGATCGACCGACATGCCTAGAAGTTATATGTGGATGGCTCGGCGACTAATTCAAGAGCAGGGGCAGGAATTGTCCTCATCAGTGCCGACGGACAAAGTTTCACTAATGCTGTGCGTTTCAGTTTTCGTGCGACCAACAATGAAGCCGAATACGAAGCCTTGGTAGGCCGGCTCGATCTAGCCCTCGCCCTGGATGTTCGTCGCCTCCATATCTTCATGGACTCCCTCTTGGTCGTGAACCAAGTCAAGGGAGAATATGAGGCGCGCGGCGAATAGATGGTCAAATACCAAGAGCTGGTCGCCGAAATGTGCACAAAATTTGAAGAAGTGCTAATCGAACAAGTCCCGAGAGAGCACAATTCCCAGACCGATGCCCTTTCCAAGCTAGCGTCATCGGACGGGGCAGCCGACTTCTCTAATATCCAAATCACAAAGTCAGCAAGGCCGGCGATCGACAGAAGCCTGGTTACCACGATTGCTGTTGCGGAGGAGAACTGGATGACTCCGTTCATCAAATACTTAAAGAATGGAACGGTCCCTGACGACCGTGTTAAAGCTCACCAACTCCAGCTCCGTGCGACCAGATATACCCTATTGGACGACCGGCTTTACAAGCGAGCTTTCATCCTTCCCCTCCTCAAGTGTATTACACCGGAGAAAGGTCGGCTCGTTTTAGCCGAGATCTATGATGGAATCTGCGGAAACCATGCTGGCGGACGAGCTCTCATCCATAAAACAACCAGGCAAGGTTTTTTCTGGCAATCACTCCAGAAGGACGCGATCGCCTACGCTAGGTCGTGTCACAGGTGTCAAATAATGGGCCCAAACATTAAACTCTCCCCGGAATAGCTCACCTCCATGTACAGCCCTTGGCCCTTCGCGCAATGGGGCATCGACCTTATAGGTCCCTTGCCGACGGCTCCAGGGGGCTGTAAGTTTGCTATCGTAGGGGTCGACTATTTCACCAAATGGGCTAAGGCCGAGCCACTCAACAAGATCGGCCAAGAAAAGGTGATTAAGTTTATCTGGAAAAACATCATATGCCGATTCGGTCTGCCCCAGGCCATCATCTCCGACAATGGAAAGCAGTTCGGCGGCTTAGAAGTCATGCAATTCTGTGAGAAGTGGGGAATCAAAAGGTTGTTCTCAGCGCCCTATCACCCTCAGACGAACGGGTAGGTAGAGGCAGTGAACAAGATCCTCAAACACACAATTAAAGCGCGACTCGAATCCAGGCAAGGACGATGGGTGAGCGAGCTCCCAGACGTTTTGTGGTCCTATCGAACGATGACCCGTAATTCAACCAGCGAAACCCCATTCGCCCTCGCCTTCGGAACAGAAGCGGTGTGATAAGTGTCAGTTTTATACACTTATCCATGGTTTGTATCAATAAAATTAAACCATAATTGAGCTAGTCTACTTGTTTTTTGCTATTAATTAATTAGTTTTTAATAATTTTATTTTTATCGGATGATGATCGGATTAAATAACTGATTTACTCAAGAAATAACATGTTTATTAAATATTCTCTTTGTTGAATTTTTATATATTCATGTTGTAGGGCTTTCCGAGATGAATTCGACAGTCTTTCCGGATTCAAAATCAGAGTTATATATCAAAAGTTATCATCCGAAGAAGATCTGGGGCAAAAACGCAAAGTCTGAGAAATTCTGGGCTGAAAACGTAACTCTCAAAGCAAACAGTGAACAAATTGACGAAGCCAAGTTACGGCCGTAACTACAGAATGTTACGGCCGTAAGTCATCCTAGTTACGGCCGTAACTCCTGAATGTTACGGCCGTAACTCTTGACAGATTGTTATGATTTGTCTAATTTTTTATACTTTTTGTGTATTATTGAGGGGATGGCTGGCATTGATCCGATCTATTGTAATAATGCTGGAGTTTTGGAGCTATTATATGACTTTTGGTGTATAAATAGACCCCTTAGATCCTTCATCATTCATCTTATAATTTTCCATTTTTTGTAAACTTTTCTTTTTGTGTGAAGAACACACTTGTGTTCTTGAGTGATATTTGTAAGTGTGGTATAGCATATGTTGTTCAGAGAGTTTATTGCTTCTATCTCCTTTATCTACTAATGGAGTTAGGATCAATTTTTTCTCTTGATTCAACTAATAATGACAACACAAGCTTGTAATATGTGTAATAAACCCTTTATGGGCTAAGTTCCTTAAGTTGGGATTATAAACAAGGTTAGTCATGTTATTTAAGTTTGTATAAATATCTATTGCGAATTACTTATTATTGTGTGTGATTTTCATTGTTTTAACAATCTTTATTTATTTGGCCAATAAATGAAGATATTTATGGTCTTCATATGTTTCGAAAGAAAATATGTTTGATTAGATCAAATGATCTTCACTCTAAGTTGTTCTAGGGGATAGAAATATACCTCTAGACCTTAGATGATTCTTTGAGTTATTTTGATAAATCCTAATGCTATGTATTGAAGCCAATCAACATAGAAATATAGTGGATTGATTCAATATGTAAGGGGCGTTTTATAGTTCGAAAGAGAAACCGTCTTTTTAAGGAAAATCGAATCTACACAACATAATAAGTAAATTCATCTCATGATCTCCTATACATCTTCTATAACTAATGACGAACTAAGTTTGTAATCCCAACTATTTCATTTTATCGTTAAACAATCTATTATTATTGCAATCTTTTTATTTTATTAAAATATTAGAACTATTATTGCATTTACTTTGCAACTATTAAACCAAACTCTTTAATTGTGTGTTTCACTCATCTTAGTATCTATAAAAATAGACTAATAGTGTATAATTCAAATTATAACCAAACTTCCTTGTGGGATCGATAAACCGGACTCAAAAAGTCCACTTTACTACTTGATACGATATCGTGCACTTGCGATATTACACTAAAAACGTGTCAAGTTTTTGGCGCCGTTGCCGGGGAAGTATAAGTTATATTTGAAATCTTACATTGTAAACTATTTTTATAGGTACAAATTTCTCGACATTGTAACTTAGTACTCAATTGTGTTTGTCCGGTCAAGTGGCGGATAACGGTACTCCGTGACTATTAAAGTCGGATTTTTCAGTTTTCTACAACAACTGATATTTGTAGATATTTTCTTAAATTATTTTCATTGTCTTTTTATTTATTTATTTTTTTTTCATGGAAGAAACTTTGTTTAAAATCGAAAAAAGATTTCCCTTTCTAAGCAAAAATGTCATTTTAAAGATTCATAAGACAAGACTTGAAAGGATGAGGTTGCTTATGAATAAAAGCATACCTTTTGACATAAGATTCATAATTGAAGCCAAAGTAAGAATAGAAGGTGAATTCACAGAAACACCGACTAGATTTTTACCAGGGCTAGGAAAAAGTTTATATGCCAAGAAACGACGAGCAAAGATGATAGCCGTTTGTTATAAATGTGCTAGATGGAACTGTAATTTAAAATGTCGATCTTTAGGAATTCCATCTACAAACAGAGAAGATAAAATTCAATTCATTAAGGATGGTCTGAATAAAGAGAATTTAGATGATATCGAAATTTCTCTTGACACGCATCCTAGTGGACTCGTACATTACGGAATTCGATGTTTGTGGAATAAATTCAAACCAGAATATGAACAACATCTTGGGAATCTGACGTTAAAAGACCCTGTTTGCTAATTTGTATGAAAATTGGATGGGAAGCTTCTCCCTGACTCATGGAAGGCGTTTAGGCCGTTTCTGAACGTAAAATCAAAGGAAGATGTGAGCCACAATCACAACTACTGTACATACACGTAAGTATCTTTTATTTTTGTCGTGTGGTGAGATTTTCTGAATAAAAATTGTGATTCGCGATAAATGCTTTAATTATTCTATTGAGTAGTTGAAGCGCAATCAACGCAATCACAAACTTGTTAAACAATTTTTACCTTCTTTTTCTTCTATAAATAAACATTGTGCTTGTTTCTTTTATTCATCCCTCAAACTTTCACGTTTCACTGTTTCTCTCTAAATAATTTCTTTTCAAAAATGGAGTCATCATCTTCAACAAAAAAATTTAGCACAGTCTGCATTTTTTGTGGAGCTAGTTATGGAAAAGAGGCATGCTTTACTGAAGCAGCCCACAACTTGGGTCGTACCTCAGGAGAAAAATGCATTCATGTAGTTTACGGAGGAGGAAGTCTAGGATTAATGGGACGAGCTGCTGCTTCTGCCTATATGGAAGGACTAAGAGTGTTGGGGATAATCCCAAAACCTCTGGCTGAAAGTAAAATCACCGGGTCAACTATTGGAGATGAGTTTAGATCTGTAAATATACAAGATCGCATAACTCACATGATAAATAATTTTGGCGCCTTTATCACCCTTCCCGGTGGTTTTGGCACTCTTGAAGAACTTTTTCATGTGGTTACCAGAGCCCAGCTAAATGTTCATCAAAAACCAATAAGTCTGCTTAATGTCAATGGTTTCTTTGATGGTTTACTATCTTTCATCGACTACTCTGCTGAAAAGGGTTTTATTTCCGAGCGTGCTAAATGAATCATAGTCGTTGCAATAACACCAGAAGAACTAATCAAAAAACTCAATGAATTTGTTCCTCAACCAGATCCAGCTCTAGCTAAAATTGTCTGGGTAGAAGATTTTACCGTGAGAAAACGAAAAGTGGATTCATTCCTCTCCCTTTGATAACCCATGTCGGACCTCTTGTATTTTTACTTTTTGTCGTGTGTAATAATCGTGCTAAATGATGGCAGCTTAAGGAGTTTCTTCTTGATCTCTTGACGCGCATCTATTCGCGATTTATGTATTGTTATTTTATTGTTGTAATTTTTATTGTGTGCTTTTTATAAAAGCATTGATGGCAGCATAAGGCGACTCTTCGGACTTTCTTAATGCGCATCTTAAAAATTGTGTTATACTTCCGAGTATATTTTATTTTCTTTTGTTGTGTGCCTCGTATATTTATTCTCTTGCAGATTCTAAAAGGCGTTAGCTCAAGCATAAACTTTCTTAACAGGGAGTATTCTGCTTTTCTGCATTGCTTTTTATTTTAAAAACTGAGGACAGTTTTATTTTCAAGTTTGGGGGTGGTTTGTTTAATAATTTTGGTGTGTTTTGATTGATTTGGTTATTTGCCTTAATTTTTTTTATTATATATATATATATAGATATATATTTATAGTATTTTGATTTGTGAGATTTCTAGATCTGGCCATAACACCAATAAGTTAGCTATATACAAGCTTCAAAAATCGTTTTAACCGGTAAAAAAAATTGTATATTCCAAAATTTTTGAGCCTTAATCTCTCTTTCCACGCCTTGTAATTATCATATAAAAATCGAGTCATTCGTTACCTTGAGAAAAGAAGAATCAATCGGTTGATGAAAAATAGAACTGAAATTTACTTAATTTGTGGAGTTTTTGATTTTTCATGCTTAACTAAAAAATAATTTTCTGCAAAAATTCTATTCCCTAAAAAAAAAAAGGAGTCATTGGTGAAAGGAGCTACACGTTAGCGAATAACGGTATGAAAGCTATCACCTAAAAAAATAAATGACAAAAAGGAGAAGTGTTGAGCAGCAACAACTGCCTAATTTTGGGGGTCTTAAATTTTGCGAAAAATAAAGGACTAACCATTGTTTGTGCGTAGCTGCCGTCTCAGAAAAATTGGTGAAAAGAGCTACACGTTAGCAAATAACGGTGTGAAAGCTATCACTTTTTAAAAAAAAATGAGATAGAAATTGTGTTAGTGAAAAGAGCTACACGTTAGCAAATAACGGTGTGAAAGCTATCACTAAAAGGGATGTAGTTTATGAGCAGATTTGAATTAATTAGCGGCTGAATTTCAATACACTCAATTTTGTGAAAATCACAATATTTGATGACGCCAATAAAATTCTTCTTCATATTGAGTCGAAAAATAAACAAGTTATCGAGAGCAACCATTAAAGGGAGTCGTGTGTATCACTAGTGGGAAAGAAATAATCAGCCTTTTGGGGGCAAAACCTTGCATTTTGGAATTACAAAATAAAAACCGTGTTTTAACTTCAAAATCATCAGTAGATTTATTTTGAATCTTGATTCATTTCTATCTACTGTATATAGCTGGTTGTTGTGTATTAATGGCATTTTGATCTCCTTTTCTCTTTTTATATTTTTGTGTGTATTAGTATTTTTGCGTCTTATTTTTATTTTTATTTTTGTGTGAATAATAAAGTCTTGCTCGGGACTAGCAAGAATTCAAGTTTGGGGGTGTGATAAGTGTCAGTTTTATACACTTATCCATGATTTGTATCGATAAAATTCAACCATAATTGAGCATGTCTACTCGTTTTTTAGTATTAATTAATTAGTTTTTAATAATTTTATTTTTATCGGATGATGATCGGATTAAATAACTAATTTACTCAAGAAATAACATGTTTATTAAATATTCTCTTTGTTGAATTTTGATATATTCATGTTGTAGGGCTTTCCGAGATGAATTCGGCAGTCTTTCCGGATTCAAAATCAGAGTTATATATCAAAAGTTATCATCCAAAGAAGATCTGGGGCAAAAACGCAAAGTCTGAGAAATTCTGGGCTGAAAACGTAACTCTCAAAGCAAACAGTGAACAAATTGATTAAGTTACGTCCAGAATTACGTAATGTTACGTCCGTAAGTCATCCTAGTTACGGCCGTAACTCCTGAATGTTACGGCCGTAACTCTTGACAGATTGTTATGATTTGTCTAATTTTTTATACTTTTTGTGTATTATTGAGGGATGGCTGGAATTGGTCCGATCTATTGTAATAATGCTGGAGTTTGGGAGCTATTAGATGACTTTAGGTGTATAAATAGACCCCTTATATCCTTCATCATTCATCATTTATCTTATAATTTTCCATTTTTTGTAAACTTTTCTTTTTGTGTGAAGAACACACTTGTGTTCTTGAGTGATATTTGTAAGTGTGGTATAACATATGTTGTTCAGAGAGTTTATTGCTTCTATCTCCTTTATCTACTAAGGGAGTTAGGATCAATTCTTTCTCTTGATTCAACTAATAATGACAACACAAGCTTGTAATGTGTGTAATAAACCCTTTATGGGCTAAGTTCCTTAAGTTGGGATTATAAACAAGGTTAGTCATGTTATTTAAGTTTGTATAAATATCTATTGTGAATTACTTATTATTGTGTGTGATTTTCATTATTTTAACAATCTTTATTTATTTGGCCAATAAATGAAGATATTTATGGTCTTCATATGTTTCGAAAGAAAATATGTTTGATTAGATCAAATGATCTTCACTCTAAGTTGTTCTAGGGGATAGAAATATACCTCTAGTCCTTAGATGATTCTTTGAGTTATTTTCATAAATCCTAATGCTATGTATTGAAGCCAATCAACATAGAAATATAGTGGATTGATTCAATATGTAAGGGGCGTTTTATAGTTCGAAAGAGAAACCGTCTTTTTAAGGAAAATCGAATCTACACAACATAATAAGTAAATTCATCTTATGATCTCCTATACATCTTCTATAACTAATGACGAACTAAGTTTGTAATCCCAACTATTTCATTTTATCGTTAAACAATCTATTATTATTGCAATCTTTTTATTTTCTTAAAATATTAGAACTATTATTGCATTTACTTTGCAACTATTAAACCAAACTCTTTAATTGTGTGTTTCACTCATCTTATTATCTCTAAAAATAGACTAATAGTGTATAATTCAAATTATAACCAAACTTCCTTGTGGGATCGATAAACCGGACTCAAAAAGTCCACTTTACTACTTGATACGATATCGTGCACTTGCGATAGTTACACTAAAAACGTGTCACGGTGATCCCTTCGGAGATCGCCGTCCTCAGTCATCGAACCGAATAAGAGATGACGACCGACAAAGATGTTGCCCGACGGATCGACCTTGACATGCTCGAAGAACGACGACTGACCTCAGAAATGAAGAACACAATTCACAAAAGGCGATCCGAGAAGTTATTCAATTCAAAGGTCAAAGATAGAAGGTTTCAAGTGGGCGATCTAGTCCTCAAGAAGATCCACACCCATACAGGCGTCTTTGGTCCGAACTGGGAAGGACCCTTCAGGATATCTAAATGGCTAACTAAGGGAGCCTACGAACTTGAACATCCTGACGGTACTCCGGATCAATATCCCTGGAACGCCGTGCATCTGAAGAAATACTACCAGTGAAAAACTTTGTAGTCAGTTTCTACTATCCTATGTACAAGGAATATAATGAGATTTTTTGCTAACCCACCTATTTTGGCGATCGCCCCACCGAGCATTTCGCATACCGACGAGGATCGTCGTCCATACATGGCGATCCGAGGTAGAAGCAATGCAGCCATGGTTCTGGAGGTCGATGGAACCGACAGCTTCGCCCATGCAAGGTTCCTTTGGGCTGAGATCGCCCACCCTTCGTTTAAATACGAGGCCGGCGTAGCCGAAGGACCCTCCAAAATAATCAGTGAACACGTTCGCACGTCCTCAAGGTTCATCATATAAACATGGTGAACCCGGACAAAGCGACGTGCCACTACCCCCGTCTCAACGTACACCGTCGAGGGTCGCCATCTTCATGGCGGGCCGAGGTGGAAGCAGAGCTAACAAGCCACGGACGTGGAGTCGAATAAACCGACGACGCCCCGTGCAAGGACTCCTGCAGACCAAGATCGCCCGCCTTTTGTTTAAATACAAGGCAGGCGCAGCCTAACGGAGGACCCTCACAATAAAGTGAGTCGCGGGATAGATAATGTCCCTCGCACACAAAGACACGATTGTGGAGGTCGGTCCATCGAACTCCGCGACCGTGCACGATTCCTCAAAGTCGGCAAAACTGAGGATAGCTCACCAAACATACTATTTTTGCTCCCTTACTTACAATAAGTAAACAAAAACATGGGGCAAATAAGGATAGCTAGTCTTAAGTGCGACCGAAAGGAAGGAACCGCACCCGATCGGCTTCGCTCAAACACACGCAGGACAATCGAAATTGTTCAACAACATTTACAAGAAAGAAATTCGATTTGAAACATGTCAATACATTCAACACTCAGACAATCGCCAAACATACTATTTTTGCTCCCTTACTTACAATAAGTAAACAAAAACATGGGGCAAAGAAGGATAGCTAGTCTTAAGTGCGACCGAAAGGAAGGAACCGCACCCGATCGGCTTCACTCAAACACACGCAGGACAATCGAAATTGTTCAACAACATTTACAAGTAAGAAATTCGATTTGAAACATGTCAATACATTCAACACTCAGACAATCGATCGGATAAACAAGACTTCGGAAGCAATCATACACAAACTTGTAAAAATTCGCATGCAAGCATTCAAAGGCGATCGTACATGAAAAGACAAAGTGTGAAAAAAAGGGTACTTTATTCATAGCAACGATTTCGTACATTATAGAGCCCGAAGGCATTACAAAGAGAAAGCAGAAAAATTACAAGATACAAGGAAAATAAAGATATCTCTCAAGGTCCCGCCGGCTGGTCTTCGCCCTTAGGTGGCAGATCGGCATGCGCCCCCCCCCATCGGCCTCAGGACGAATAAGTTTACCCGGAAAAGGATACCAACTCAAGTCGATCCCGAAGTCGACGAGGTTAAGGATCGGCAAGGAGAACTCCGGGTGCAGAGGGTGCTCGAGTGCATAGGCTTTGAAGCTCTCCATCAAGGGACCGATCTCGATCCCTACCTTTTTGGCGCCTCGAACGGCGTCGGCGTAAGCCACATAATAGGCGAACTCGCCGACGAGCGCAACATTGAGGTAGGGATCAGCCTCGATCTCCTTGAGCTGCCCTCTCAACTCTACGGTCGTCTTCTCAGCCTCCGCCAGCTCGACCACCTTGGTGGCATTTTCTCCTTTAGCCTTCTCCAGCTCCCTTTTTGCCGCCTCCAGCTCGCTGCTGAGCCAATCCACCGTCGCCTTCAGCCCGGACGCCTCCTCCTGCGAAGCCGCATGTTTCCGGCGAGCCTCTTTCTCCTGATCGCAGAACCGATCGGCAGCCTCCTTGGAGCGGTTCAACTCTTGCTTCAGTCGGTCGGTGTCTTGCTTAGCTCGTTTAGCCGCCTCCACATGCTCCTTCTCCATAGACTGGATCCGGTTGGCAAACTCAATGTTGGTGTTCCGAGCGGCCTCAAAATCGCTATGAAGGCGAGCAGTGGAGGGTCGCCCCTCAAATTCCTTGGTAGCTTGGACGACCATCGTCGCCGTCTGGAGAGCCAGGGCAATGGTCGCCTGAATGGTATCTCCAGATCGCCGACGAGCGATCGCATCAAGATCGGTCGTCCAAACCTTGGGCAATGAGGTGATGGCCTTCTGAACGTAAGTAGGGACGTCGAGGGACTTTTGTGGAGCCTTACTCGACAAGAAATCGAGCACCATAGGAGCGACGTCCGGGTCAGCAAGACGGATCCTGCAGCACAAACAAAAGAAACCATGGGAGTTAGTCTATATCTCACTCAAAATGCCTAACTCGGAAAGTTCGATCCAATCTTACCTGTTGACCAGCTCGGGATCGCGGCCAAAATAAGGCTTACCCCGAGAAGTTTCCGCCTCAGCGATCGCCACCTTCTTCGAGAAGCTACCCGATGACCTGGAGCCAGACGCCGAGGGCCTAGAGCCAGATCCCTCCACCATCGGAACGGCAGAGATAGGAGCCGTAGCAACCGGAGGCTCCAGAATCGACACGTCCGCCTCGGTGGTTGGCAGGGACTCCTCCGGCCTCCGCCTCTTGCGGCGCTGAAGCTGTTCCTCATCTTGAATTTCCGGCTCGGCGACCGCCACCTCAGTAGGCCTCACCACCGGAGCAGGGCGAGACGTCGTCGCAGGAACACGACCAGTCTTCTTACCCAGGTGAAGGCGACCGACGAGTCCTGGGTTTGACATGGCGATCTCTGGAGGTGGATCGGCAACTAAGGGAAAATGAATCTCTGTCAAAGAAGAAGTACAAACAAGTTAGACAGCAACTTAAACGCTGTGACCTCCTGGAGACGATCGTCAAGCAAGAAAGTACCACTTAAGTTTATACCTTGAACTCTCAGGTGTCGAGGGAAGCAAAACAATTCAGCCCCCAACCGGTGAAGTTCGTTACTGAGCGAGCGAACGTCTATAAAAGAATCCGGCAAGGCGTGAATCCGCTCCCAAACGATCATGAAATCGAAGGGGAGATCGCCGATCGCTGGAACGAGAGGTCCTGCAAAAAGAAAACGAAATTAGATCAGTCCAAGACAAGCTCGATCAAAGAGAGAGTTAAAATCCTTACTCGGATTCCTCTCCCGAAAATTGGTAGGAATATCCAACTCCTACTCCGGCCTGTCACTCGATGCCGATCGCCACGCTCCGTCGACCCAGCACCATTTCGCCAGATTGTCCCGGGACTTGTTCGGCACACCGAGGACCACTCTTCCCATTCGGCCCTGGATATGATTACCGCCGATCGACCCTTTCTGCGCAGCCAGTTTAAATAGATAGTTCATCTCCATCGCAGAAAGGAGGCGGAACAACCGGTGACCGCCAAACAGTGTCAAAGTGCAGATGACCTATAGCCAAGCATTCGGCGTCATTTGGAGCGGCGCCAAATTCCAGGCGATCAACAAATAGGAGATGGCGAACGGCAAATGGAATCGCAGACCGGCCTCCATGATCATCTCACTAACGGCGACCATACCCTCGGGCGGTTGATCGGCACGCTCTTTCTCCGAGGGCACGTGCAGGGAAACGTCAGAGGGGGTATGATATTTTGCCCTCCAGCGGCCCAAGTCTTTCTGGGTCGCCGAACTCCGGATCTTACCAAGGGTCCACGGAGACGGGTCGGCGGCCCGAAACGCCGTCCGTTTCACATGTTCATAAGGGTGAGCGTGGAGTAGGCTTCAAAGTCAAATTCCGGACAGGGTCCGGCGATCCCCTCCATAATCCTGGTGAAAGCCACATAGGCGGGGCCGAACACACTTTCTCATTCCCAGGCCATCCGCACCAGTTCGTCCTCATCCACTGGCGAGCCCCCCTGCTCCGCCGTCGCCGCCGTCCTCGCCACTTCGGCCTCGTTGAAGAGCTCTTCGAGTTCTGCGGGTGCAATCCCCGCACGAATGGCCTCAATGGCCGTTTCCATGTCAACTCCAATGGGAATCTCCTCCCGGTCAGGCGAAGCCGTGGCGGCAGAAGAACTTCCGGTCTCGAAGGTCTTGGATCCTCCCGACATATTATAAAAAGTAAAGGGAGAAAGAAGATTGATTTTTCTTACCTAAAGAAAGGAAGACGATCGGCACAAGAAGCTCCGGAAATTTCTGCAGAGTTTCGGCTAAAAATGCAAGGATGCGTGAAGAGTGAAAATAAAGAAGCCCTAGCCCCTTTTATAGGCGGGAGCATGGGTCTCTGTGCAAATAGGCGAAATTCCGAGGGCTGGATCGCAACCGTCAGAGAGGGGACACATTAAATGCTGCCCTCGAATCCCGCGTACGCGTCTTTTCGAGGGCACGCCAGGCGACAAGTCTGAAAAACCGTCGGACTCCCCCAACAGTAGCGCGACGCGTGTCCTTGCAACGTTTCGAGGGCCCGCCTTCATTTCCCGCTACTCCCAGCGCAAAAGGAGATCGTCCAAATTTGAAATCAGATCGCCTGATCGTCTAAACATCGGCGATCACCAACGGTGCCACCTCACCCCGTGTTTTCAACATCGAGGCGAGCTGGGGGCAATTGTTGTGCGGCGATTAATACGCCTCGATAGGCGATCGGCATCACGATCAGAGAAGCTAACTATAGAAGACATACTCTGGGCAAATTCCCAGCGATCGGCACAATACGGCGATCTTCTTTTGGTACCCAGCAATCGTCTTTTGATATCTGGCGATCGTCTTTGATGAGCGAACCAGAGACGATCGTCTCGTGACACGTATGGATCAAACATCCGTCAAAGTCATCTTGGACGGTGGCCCACGTGCACATCCACAAAGGGCGCCGACAGATAGGACATTTGACCACAGCCTATCACCTACCTCACCTACCGAAAAGGCCGCCGAAAGGTACAAAGTGGGTCCTCCCCGGACAGCGACTCAGGACGCGTGCTGGCTTCCCATTGGCTCACACAGCTGGCCACCAGCAGCAACCCCACACTTTAAGGGAACAGCCCCACGTGACGGGACGATCGGCCATCTTATTATAATATAGAAAACGGCGGTCGCCCGAGATCGCCTGAGGGGCCCCAACTACCTTGTCTCCTATAAATAAGGAACTCACTACAGTGGCAAACGCAGGTGAATTTATAAGGGAAATATACACGAATTATTACCGTGAATACAGTGCAAAATTACACACAGAGAGAGAATCAAAGACCCATCTGGGAAACACTTACACATTCATATTGATATTCATATACATTCACAGTTCATCCCAAGCAAGAACTCACAAATCTTCATATCTGGTTCTTCCGGCAATCTACATTCTCTATAGCTTAGATAACTAGAAGTCTTTACACTCATTGTAATAGATTCTAACATTAATATTTGTACTCGACAGTATATTTATTAATAACATATCGCGAGAGCATTCAAGCCCGGGATTAACAACCCCGGCAAATCTTGTGTTATATTTTTCTCACGGAAGTGTTCTCGCATTTGTTTGTTATTCGATCATTCCAGCAATACTATCTTCGGATAATATTTTGGGTAACAACACATCCTAAACCCATTTATAAAGGGTTCACTTTGGAACATTACATCTCATTCATACCTCAATCATTTTGAGTGTTTTTACATGTTTTGGAAACCTCGTACGGAGTACTACGTATTCCAACTAAGTCCTGACTTTAACAAGTAGTCGAGCCCACTCAAAAGTGCCTCTCAAGTGGGCTGCTCAAAACAGCCCATTTCCTCTATTTTTCCAACACTTTATTTGTTTTGTTTTTTGTGTGTAAAAATTGCGTGCCTGACTTTTTTTTTCTTTCATTTTTTTCGTTGGAACTGTAATTATCTTGACTCATTATTGCTTAAACTGAGTTGTATATTGAAGCATGAAAAACTGTATCTAAAACTGTCTCTAATCCCTAGTGTTTTAGTCATCTCATTAGGATGAACCTTATCAATTCTAAACCAAATTAAGTACTTTTTTTAAGTCTATTTGAGAAGCATCGTGTTTGTACCACAAGGAATATTAGCTTTTTGTACCTCTGCCTCAATTCGGTTTTCAAGGGGCCTCGAAAGACAAAGGCACTCCATGCTTGATCGAATTCTGGTTTAGGTGGGTGTCAATGATATTCTTTGTTGCTTTATAGAAGCTATTGATATGAATAGGCATGGCAGTGATAATAACACAACACAGGAAACAGAATGTAATTGAGATAATGCAGGATGGAATTTTAGTGAAAATAACAGACACTTCCAGTAGTTATAGAAACTGGAAATCCTCCCAAGCCTAAAGCTCACTCGACTTACTTGACATTATTCTTTTCTTGGTCGTGTGGGTGATATATAAGCATCAAAAATTAATTTTGAAGGAATAGATTGTAATACCCAAGATTTTCGTTCCAGCTAATTTGGATTTTTCCAGATATTTCTCGGTTGCCAAATATCGGTATTATATTTCTCGACAACTGATTTTTGTGTTTATTGTAATACCCGAGACATTTATTTCATTTACCTTGAACTATTTATCGGTTGGTGTCGGTTATTTCGTGTTGTTATAACTATGTGGGATTCGTTTTCCTATTATGAATGGTATGTTATGTTTCGTATGTTTGCTCGTTATTGTTTTGAATCTTAATCGGTGCGTTAGAGTGTCCGAGACGGTATCGAATGCCTAACCAGATTGTCGGAGTTGGCCACGGTCGAGTCACGGCCGCACATTTTGGAGCAGGTACTGGACTGCCTGAGTTATTGCCGTAAGGTGCCGGTTACGGCCGTAAGTGATCGGCAGGCACGGGCTGGACGAAGGCCGGTTACGGCCGTAAGGCGTGATCGGCCACGTCCGTACGGGCGCCAGGCAGCTTTCAGACGAATGCCGATTACGGCCGTAAGGGGGTGTCAGTTACGGCCGTAAGTGATCGGCAGGCGCTGGGTAGGATTTTTACGAATGCCGGTTACGGCCGTAAGGTTTGCTGGTTACGACCGTAACTCTGTCGGCCATATATAGGCCTGGTGTCGGTCCAGACATCATTTTACCCCTTTTCTTCATCCTGGTGGCGGCTGGCGACAAGAGAAGTCAAGGAGTGGAGTTTTTGGTCGATTCCACTCGATTTCTAGGCGTTTTGGAAGACTCTTGTCGATTATATCATCACTTAATCCTTGTTCTTCGTCGAATCGAGGTAAATATTTGAAACTCCTAAATTTGACTTTCGGGATTCCTTCTTGATATTCGTTGTTCGTCCGATTTTGATGAATCGGTTGATGTTTTTGAACATTAATAATCGTGTTCTATGGGTTGTATATCCGTATTTCAAGTTTATTCAACTCGATTAGGGATTCGAGTGTTCTTGGGAATTATCGAACATTGAATGTTCGATTAAATGTCCCAATGAGTTTCCTTCGATAGTTTGTTGGGATTTCCATTGTTTTTGGCCTTGATTCTCGTTGTGATCATATCTTCATTGTGTTTTCCGGAGGATTATAGGTGTACGAGGATTCCAGTCGAGCTTCCCCATTGTTTCGCATGGTTTGGACTTGAGGCGAGTATCTCATCTATAATCTTTATACTTTGAGAATGTGACGTGTCGTGGAATTAACGTGGACTTGTTAGTGATGGAACGTTTGATCGTAATTTACTTTTAAATGAATATGTGATTCTATGAAAGTAAACACGAATGTCAACCTGAGGTTCCCGAAGGATGACAATAACCATTTCATGTGTATTTTGCTTAAAATGCATGTTAAGAATGAGTAGTTGTCCAATGAATTGTGGAATATTTGCATTGTCCGCTTGTTAGCCTATTTCCTAGATGATGGTGTGACATGAGTGTTGTACCTTTGTGGGAATACATGATGCGTTAGCTTATGTTTTACATGTTTGTGTTTGTGGCGGATATTGTACCTTTGTTGTTTATATTGGTGATTTGAGATATTACCGGGTAGGGACCCGTGAGGCCTCCGACGGCGCGTTACTTGCGAGTACGGCCAGATGCTATGATTTTATCATAAGGTTATCTAATCGGGTAGGTCTGGAGAAGGATCCGAGAATCGTCACTTGCGAGTGCGATATCACGATAACTTGTGGGCGTGTTTGAATGATGTTACTGGCTAGGGACCCGTGAGGCCTCCGGCGGCGCGTTACTTGCGAGTACGGCCAAATGATATGATTTGACCACAAGGTTATCTAATAGGGTAGGTCTGGAGAGGGCTCCGAGAATCGTTACTTGCGAGTGCAATGTCAAGATAACTTATGGGTGGGTTTGAGCTTGTTTTCAGTAACTAATTCGGGTTGGGTCCATCAAGGCCACGGAGGTGATTTGAGTATTTGATTGGATATCTCTGATTTGTGAATGCTTGAATCTTGGATTCCTGTTATATTGGTGATTATGATTCCGCCTTTGAGGTTTGTTTGAGAAATGAACCATCTACATGATTTTGGAAAGAAAACCCTTTTGATAAAGGAGAATTTTAAATCTTTTCATGATTTTACACTAAGACCCCCGACGTCCTCAATTATTCTTTGAAATGTGTTTTGAAGTTATCCTTGCTACGAAACCATTTTCTCAAAGACTTTAGACTCGGGGATCATATTACTACCTTGTTGAAAGGTTATTTTCATAATAGTTGTATTCTTGACGTATAACTTTATAGCTTGGTTACTTCCTAGTGGTTCCATCGCTAACCCCTCGTTGGGGATTTTGTTATTTATTCCAGGTGTTCTGACTGGAGAGTGAGCAACCACAGGATCGGTTCGGAGAATGATGTAAAGCAGCGATACTAGTCACAGTCGTAGTCGGTTGTCCGTCAGTGATCTGTCGGTCTGAGCTTTCCTTGTCATCCTTGAGGGTATGGACATGTTATGTAATATGTGATCGAGTTATATTTTGGTTTATCAGATGTATAGCTATGTTGCGTTTTGAGAGACCTAATCGGTCTACGGTTTTATGTTTTGGTCGAGTTGACCGCGTGTGGGTTTTGTTTTGTAGTCTTCTGCCTGGTAGATCCTTACGGAATAAGGGGTCTACGACATGTAATATCCCTGAGTGGATTGGAGGTGTTACATAGGTTATCAGCAGGCTTTGGATTTAATGTTTATGTGTACAAAAGCATAAACATTGATGAAGATATTACATTGTGATAGAATCAGCCTGTCAATGAGAAAGATTCTTTTGGCATTTTGTAACTAGAATAAAATGTTAACACCTTTTACAATTTGGCATCCAAAAATGAATTTTACCTTGTCAAACTCCTTAGCAAACTACTCTTCCTTTGTGATTGGATAAGAGATTGTACAATGAGTTATTGCAACTTCTTACATTTCTTTTCTCTTTAGGAAGACAATGGATTATCTTTTTTGGGATTTGTCAGTATCTTTTTGTTTAGCCAACTAATTCTTCCTTAACTAAAATGGTAGTTGAACTGTAAATGGAACTTAGACTGAGTCGTCAGACTTGGATCTAAAGCTGTATGTAGAATTTTTTTAGTTTGCCCAAGCTAGCTTAATTTTTGTATTACATGTTTTCTATTACCTCGTGCCTGTATAATTTTTATTAATGTATGTGTAACTTTACCTGTATGCTTTCAGGTTATGCAGTTAAGGGTTTGTTCGCTGTCAAGAGCTACGTGAGTTACTTTTAAATTTTAATGCTGGTAAGGTTTTACAAATTACTAGGCAATGGGTTTGTTTTGCAAATCAGAATGATTACGAGATAGAGCAGTCTCTGCTTTACGTCTTTTTTGTAGGTATATATATTGCAACTTCCATTTCTCATATTCAGAGTGGTAAACGTAACATATTTTTGGTTGTATAAATTCAGATTTATATCTGAGACACACTACACATAAATCACAGCAAGGTAAAAACTCATAATTAAATTATTTTGTTCCTAGCTACCTAATTATATCAAGTGTAAAAATTATACAACTTATAATACCACAATCTTAGAGTATATTTATTCACATAACCCTTTTTTGCTGCTTCATTGTAACTTATGCAGAAGCAAATATTGTAGTTCTTAGTGGTGATGGTTTGTACTACAACTACGGTGAAAAGTGCACCTGCTTGATCAAAGTAACAGATCTGAATTTGTCACTAATTTCAGACAATGTACTTACTTCAGCCCCACACACAAATATATGTACACCAATGAATTCCCTGTAACACTATTTATAATTATATTAATAATCACAAACAAATTGGAACTTTTAAGTATATAGAGGTTTTCATTATGGATATATATAATCTCTCACACTCAACTATTTTATGAGTGATAACATAGAAAATATTTACAACAATTTGGTAGGAAAAGTGAAACAGGAAAGTTGGAGAAGCTAATCCCGGCCTTAACTTGGATATTAGAGAATTTTGTGCAACAATATCAAGTGATCAAGATGATAATGGTACTTCTGTGACTCAAGGCGGCACCACTTATCAGTTATTTCAATATGTAACTTTCGATCACTTGTATTTAGACTTTGTAATTTCGTACTTTTTTTAAGTTAGATTGGCGGTGTTGCTTGGTTTTGGTACTTTTGAAGTTAAATTGGTGGTTTGTTGCTTTGTATGAATTTAGGACTTTGTATTTTGTATTGGCATCTTTAGTTGGTTTTTGGGTGCCTCGGTTTATTTTGGATGGGTTGATGTAAAAAAAAAATGGTTATTTCAAAATATTTATATGAAGTGTTGCCTTTTAATTTAGCTGTTGTATTTTATAAAAGTAGTATTACAAAACCCAAAAACACTAGTGTTGCCTTAAAAAAATTGGTGTTGCCTAAAAACAAAACACTACGGTTGCAGAATACAATGTGGATCCCCACTGCCATGTGGCACCAATGTGGGTCCCACCTATGATGTTGCATAGATGTGGGGCCTATTACTGACGTGGCACAATGTAGAGCCCACCGATTATGTGGCATAATGTGGGCCCCACTGCTGATGTGGCATCAAGATGGGACCCAATGATGACTGGCACAAAGATGGGACCCACTGATGACGTGGCACATGTGTACCCCATGTTCAGTTTTTTTTTTGAAATCGTAGGCAAAACCGTTTTTTGTTGCCTTACTTGGTTATGTTGTTGCATTATATGCGTAATGCAATAATTTTCTGTTATTGTAGTAGAGACTAAAAGTGTTGCCTTAGGTGTCAAAGACAACGGCCGTATTGGCAACAAGAGTTTGGTGTTGCCTTTGGCCTAAGGCAACACCTTTCGTGTCTTCTGCAACAATAAATAGGCATTGCCTATGAGCACTTATTGTAACACCCCCAGACTCAAACCGGGAATATTACACGCCGCAGACCCTCTCCGTGAGGATCCACCAGGCTAGACATCAAAACAACACATTACATTACATACCGACGTAACAAAATAACAAACCAATAGACCGATTTGGTCTTTTATCACTAACATACAAATCAAAGCATACATTTCTATATCGACTCATACCTAGGCAAGGGTAAAATACACTCATAAACAAAAAGTACGACAGCGGAAAGACCATACAACGAACTACGACTGACTGCACCCAAAACTGGTCTTCATGTGATTAGTATCATTCGTCTTCCATCATCCTTCGCACCGATCCTGTGTTTTGCTCCCAAAACCTACATGTACCTAGACGCAGAACAGACATCCACACCCCGAATACTCGGGGGTTAGCAAAACTCCACTGTTTTTCTAGTACAAGTATAAAATGCAAATATGAGCCATACACAACACATTCCGAGAATACAACGAAAGACTTCCCGAGATATGTTATTAGTTAAAATAGTTTAAATCTAGAAAGTAGAAACGAAACAAGTAAACACTTTGAAAACACTTCCAAATCTCGGGAGTTTTGAAAACATTAGAAATCGAATAATTCTCAACTTATCGAAAACCACTAAGGGTCACAGCCCAGAGCTTATTTTCCAAAACACAAATTCGATAACAAAACACAGGGTCCACGACCCAACCGACTCGTTTCAAATCATTACCACAGACAATTACACACCACACATTACACTTATGCCATTCTAGCCACACACCAAGACTCGATATATAATGTATCTCGACCCTGAGCACACAGCATTGTGATACTCCGGACAGTATCACAATTAATCATCAAAATAGTACATTAACAAGTCTCAACACCACAACTATCCACATTTGGTAACCCACGGACGTACCCATTAGTATCGACCCCAGAGGCCCCGTCGGACCATCCCCGGGTCGGAAACTACTTCCATGGTCGTACCCATTAGTATCGACCCCCAGAGGTCCCGTCGAACCGTCCCCGGGTGGAAGAACAACAACACACGCATCCAGGTCCACTCCCATGGCCGCACCCATTAGTATCGGCCCCCAGAGGCCACACATGACATCCCCGAGTGGAAGAACGACAACACATCCACACAATAACACAATTCACAGTTGCAAACCACAAGCCTCGAAAGTCCATCACAGTATATATATAGTCGAGGTATCTTACTAGAATGGCCAGTTTATCCAACACATATTCACAACCCAGAACTATAACAATCTACACGGAAGCACAATATCTCAACAGAACCGAAACAACACAACCAATACCACACAAACTCACATATTCGTCGATAACCACATGACTCCACACACACTTTTTTAACAAAAGATGTGAACTTTTACATTTACCGACGACATAATCATACATAATAACATCATATGAAAGTAAGGCGATCCTATACTGAACACTAGCACATATAATCAATTAAGCATATTAATTCCCGAAACACACGGGTCACCTTTAAGAAAACCATGATGGTAAATATACCGAGTCCTTTGAAAAATGGTTATAGATATTAATTCAGCACATATCGATGATTAACAACCATTATATCCACAAAACACGTAATGTATGGGCAAGATACTTGCCTCGATAATCGATATTGGACACTCCGATGAACACGGCTCAGTCGGGACACCTCGAACACCTACAATTCTCCGGGGAAGACAATGAATACACTCTCGGTCGGAAAGCTTGAAGAAAACGACGAACGGAAGGGTTCCGACTCGAGTTCTTTGCGAGGAATCTGACCCTAACATCATACCATCAATAAATTAACGATTGAACAAGGAAAAATAATCGTAGAACGCCCGAATCCCCTTTGTGACATTTTATCGAACACGTTCAAGGCGTCGATACGAAACTCAATAAAACGACGAATCCTCGGCAATCCAACCGTGGAACAACAAGGAAATCGATAGAATACAACTTAACAATCATCAATCCATCACTATTCTAAGTTATTTCGGATTAAACGGACGAAATCAAACAAAATACCCAAATTCCCCAAAACTAGATTTCTAGAAAATCTGACCTGATTCGCTCGATCAAAGGATGATATAGGATGGAAAATCAATGATATGGACTCCAAGACTTCATGGATTCATTGCCTAACAACATGCCTCCATGTTCCTGAAACCTCCAGCCGTGGAAGGGAAGGAAACGAGTGAGAAAATGGGTGAAAAACCCATCTGTTGGGCCTTATATAGGCAGCCTCCCGGCCGCCTTACGTACGTAATCGGCCATGGCTTACGGCCGTAACCGACCATGGCCCAGCCTTCTGCCCAAAAATGCCGGCAGCATTACGTACGTAACCGGCCAAGGCTTACGTACGTAACCGGCCTTACGGCCGTAACTGTCGGGCCCTTACGGCCGTAACTCGGCCAGGGGTGGCCTGGCCCCAAAATGCCCGTCCATGACTCGACCGGGGCCAACTCCGACGGCACGTACGACCCCAAAACCCGAGCCTGAATACGAATTGAAGATACAGTTACGAAGTACTCGCAAAGACGAATTTGAGCACTAAGATATCACACGATTCCGACCACCCGAAGGCTCGAAATTCGATAACGGAAAGTAATTACCCCAAACTTTGGAAACTTACGAAAATGGCCCAAAACGTCCGAAATACACGATACACAATCGAAACACCAAGCCAAAGCTCTCAACATGAATAATAACATTAAATGAACTTACGAGAAACTCGAAACAATAGTTTCGGACGAGATTCGCAAGAATCGAACTCAAGTGCGGAAAAACCGCTTAAGAACACGGAACTCAACAAAACGATACCGAAACGAACTCGGATGACAAAAAGTGCAGAATTAAATACTCTCGGAATGATGAAATAATCACGAGCGAGTCGTCAAAATGGGCTCCTGCTAAAAAAAAGAAAATCACCGAAATCCGAAATTGCGGATATTACATTCTACCCTCCTTAAAAGAAGTTTCGTCCCGAAACTTAAAACAAAAGAAAGGCGACTCTAGATAACACACGTTATCTGATACTGACAATGCACCAGAGCTCCATGCAGTACAGAGCTATTGCGGTCCGATTCAATACGCAAGAGCGTTTACGAAAAACAACGAACATGAATCACAACGGTTGATAAATCCGAGCAATACAACAATCAGAACACAAGTCCAACGTTGAACAAGAATTAAATTCCAATAGCCTCAAATGTTTGGAAGATAAAATACGAAGACAATTTCCCAACACTTATGGGAATTACGAAGTGGCCCAGATGTTCAATAACCATGATTACGAGATCAAACAATAATGATTGGTCAACGACGAACGAATAGAAATGATATGATCAACTATGAAGTTCACACCTTAAATCAAGACATCAATAAACCCATAGGAACCACGAGGTGTTAATTCCGCACGCGGTTCACAGGAAATCGATCCGAGTCGATACGGTCGAACGAAACAAAAGCGAGAGAAAAAAATGGGTATTACATCATATCATCTTTAAAAGAGGTTTCGTCCCCGAAACCTAAACAACGAGAACAAAGTGCTGGAATAGCAACCTTCCCGGCCATATCCTCTTGGTCCCGCATCTGATCTCCATGACCAACTGTACCGCGGTCACGACTGCATCCTCTGTCTCTCAACATACGAAGTGGATTCTCACTCAATACGATGGCACAACTTCGCAAAAATATATTCTAAAGTACCAACTCAGCACGACATATCACACAAGGTAACTAATAACAACTTGATAAGAAAATCCACGAGGTGTCCTTTGAAATGATATCATTTGAAAATCCTTGGATTTGTATGCTATTCAAAGTAAAACTTTGAAAGTATTTTTGGTACCTCGTGCTGTTTTATCAAAATTTGTAAACAAAAGACATTAATCGTCTCATTTTGAAATTATTGGCAAAACAATATGTTGCTACCCAAAATATTATCCGGAGATAGATATTTCTGGAATAGATGAGTAGCAAACAAAGTGCGAGAGCACGTCCGTGGGGAAAGTAAATAACACAAGATTTGTCGGGGTTGTTCATCCCGAGCTTGAATGCTCTCGCGAGATATTATTAATACGAATACGTTGGAGTACAAATATTAATGTAAGAGTGTGATTACAATGAGTGTAAAAGACCCTAATTATCTAGCTCTTGAGTGATACTCTGTGAGTTCTTGAACTGCAGGGAGTCCTTGCTCTCGTTTCTGCCGACCGTCTTATGAGTTAAGAGGTTTCGAGAGTGAGAGATAGAAAGATGTCCGAAGTGTATAGCGATGCCAAGAGAGAGAAACCACCTGTGAAACAGCGAGAAAACAGACCGAAAAGCCAGAAAAGCAGACCCTGTTCCAAGTGCAGGAAGCCTTCTATTTATAGGAGCTGGGATGCCTTAATCCTGACGGGCGATCGCCTTCCTTGTAATATAAAAAGGGGGCGATTGTCTTTTAGCACATGGGCTGGTTGCCTTAAAGTCCGCGGCTGCTGCTGGCAGCTAGCTGTGCGGACCAATGAGGAGTCTGCGCTCGTCCTGAGTTGCTGTCCCGGGAGGTCCCACCTTGTACCTTTCGGCGGGTCTTGTCAGTAGGTGAGAAGATGGTGACAGGCTGTGGTCAACGATCCATGTTATGCGGCGCCATTCGCGGATCCGCACATGGGTCTCTATCCCGAGTTTCGGCCTTCGCAGACTAGACGGTCGTTGGCTTTGCGTGGCATGAGGCGGTCGTCCTTGGCCGGGCACCAGAGTCGATCGCAGGTGCCAAGAGATGATCGCCTTAGATGTCGATCGCTCGGCACTTGGGTTTGATCTGGGATCTCCGTTCTGTAGGCAAGTCTGCCTTGGTCTATTCGACTCTGGCTCGGTTGCCCGTCATTTGTGCCGATCGCCTGTTGAGGTGTATAAATCTCGACACAACACAATATTTTCTGTGCAACCGGCATTGTCAAAAACACCACGCCACTACACACCAGCATTACGTTAATAACAATAAGGTAACCACGCATGGTCACTAATCCATTCGTACATACTTTAATCAATACAGGAAACTTTCCCAAATCCGAGTTTGAAGTTTACATGGAGTGAGATTTTTCATCTCACTATATATATATATATATATATATATATTTATATATATATATATTTGAAATAAAAATCGTATTGGTTTTTGAAATAAAATATTTTTATGGTGTGAAAGATTTTGAAAAACATGTACTCGAATTATTTGAAAATACAACAACACGTCGAAATCATTTTCAAAAATTCTCCCAACACTACATGAAAAACAACGACGGTAACATTTTACAAAATGTCTAAATGTACTTTAAAACAACTCTTTCAAGTCGAGGTTTTATTTGAGAATCCGAGGCCGGCTCGCCAATTCTAAATAATTTTCAATGTACACACGGAGCCGCCGCTAAATCAAACTATCGAAACTTTATGAAATTTTCAGGAAAGCATTCTCGAACACACACAAAAGACATAATTTAAACATAATCGATTGTCATCTAGCACTACAAAAAGTCCTAACATATATTCCCACACAACAGTTGTCATTACTAGACAACAGATACAGATTACAATCTCAGAAAGGTCGTCTACCAAAGATAGACCTGACGATTAAAATGTGGTTCCATAGCCTCTGACCAGGCTGATTAGCGCGCGCTACAACAAAGATAAGCATGTGCTACTCATACAACGTTAGCGTGCGCTAGCCTCATACTTGGCGTGTGCTAGATGTTCTAATCAACAACACGAGTGCAAACATATACAAAGCAATACTAGAATCGAAGGTTACAAATAAGCAATACATATGAGTCTGAATGCCATCGATTCACATAATTACATCATCTCACAAGCAACCATCAAAAGACAAATGTCATTCAAAAACCGAAGTTTCACCTCTCAATAAAGAGGACTATCTCAACATATACATACTGATCGACTCAACATTCACATCATGTTTGGAAAACTCATAATATGAGATGAAAATGAAATATCGATAGTTTGGAGTCTCAAAATTTTTGACCTTGAAGTCATCATACAAAAATCAAAAATTTTCCTCCCTTGGAGAACATTTTAAAAATTTACGTGGCTCCCGGAAGCCTTCAAAACTAAAAATTCCAAGGTTGTTACTCTTGCAAGAAAAACAGTTCATACAAGGATACATTTAGCAATATCATTCTTCATTCTAGCACAAAACGGGAATCAACCAATATATGTCACTTACTCACGATGCACCTGTTAGGAATACTTGTTAGATTTTGATGATGTCATTAATATAAAATCAAATGTTTATTACTTGGCAAAAATGTAAGGAAGAACCAAATGAGTATCTTCCATAGGCCAAAATATGTTAAGTATAAAACTTGGCAAAATGTAAAGAAGAACCAAATGAGTATCTTCTGTAGGCCAAAAAAAATTAGTTAGGCTAAAAATCGGCTAAGTACTAAAAGTACAGCTTAGTCCATCAGCTAAGAGGATCAGCTGAGTCCAGTCAGAGTAGTTCTGGTCAACAAAAATTATCAGGGATGTTTGACCAGACTGCAGCCAAGGTACCTCAGACAAGTCACCTGACCAGTCAAGTCACAAACAGTGAACATCAGAGAGGTCCAGACTACAGAGAAGTTAACTACTCATCAGCCTAGTCGAAGTCAGCCAAGTACTCCAAGTCCATGTCAGCATGCGTTGAAAAGTCAAGTATTACGGAAAGTCATATGCAATGTGAAGAGACAAATTGGAGTGATTCCCGCAAGAGATATGATTTAAATAAATCATCCAGACCCACCTTGAAGACTTTAATCATTTTATATTCAAAAGATTCGGCGCATCACATGCAGAGTCTTCACAACGGTCGGAAGATAGATTAAAATAATGGGAATCCAGCCTTGCAACATTCAGAAAGAAAACAATGAAGTCTCCCTCTCCAATGGACGGATTTGTTCAAAAGATTTGCAACGGCTACTAGGAAAAAGCTCAGAGATCGTGACCTATAAATATCCGAAGATTTGAAGCTGAGCAACTACCGGTGCTAACATACTTTCAAGAAATAAAAGCAATCAAGCAATCTAAAGCAATCAATAGCATCTTGAAAAGAGCCGTTCTAAAAGTTCATACTTAAAGAAGCTCTCAGTTGGAGAAGACAAAAACTCTTGTCTATAATCTGAGTTAGGGGTACTTCACTGGTTGAAGTTAAAGACTGTAAAGGCATCCAAGGATCGAGGATCAAGAGGTGCAAGGCAGTCAAGTGTGTACAACGGCACGGATTTCCACTGGTTGGAAGCTGTTGTGGTGTGGTTTGAATCACTGTAATATTTATCACTGGTTGAGAATTATAGTGAATTCATCTCCAACTGGTTTGGAGAAAAGTGGATTAGTAGAGGATTACCCCACCTCTGAGACCACTATAATTGCCTGCGTTCTTTACTGGTTTATTGCATCATACATTAACTGCTGCATTCATTGTTAAGTGTTTCATTAGTTGCTTTCTATTCGTCATCAGCTGACTTCCGCACATATTAAAGAACAAACGACTCCAAGTCATTTGTCTACCTATCAGCTTAAGAAACTCACTCTTCGTGAAAAAGAGTTTAAGAGTTTCTACAAGTCTATTCACCCCCCTCTAGACTTGTACCTTGACGACTTGTGACCTACAAGTGGTATCGGAGCGATTGGTTCATTTATTTCATGAACCAGATTTATATAAAAGATATATCTTTACTCTCATTTTATAATGGAACACATGCACTCTAGACTCCCTGTGTTTTCAATTGATGAGTATGATCTGTGGAAGATAAGGATGCAGGCAGACTTATCTTCGATTCATGACGACATGTGGTGCATCATAGAGGATGGTCCATTCATCTTCGAGAAGGACAACACAGCAGAGGAGATCGCAGCAGGGAAGCCAGAGAAGATTCCCAAGAAGAGGACAGAGCTGAATCCCGAAGAAAGAAAGCTGGCCAATCTTGACAACCGGGCCAGAGATGTGTTATATCAAACTCTTGACAAATCCACCATGGTCAAGATCAAGAACTGTAAGAATGCCAAGGAAATCTGGGACACATTAGCCCTAATGTGTGAAGGAACGGAGCTGATCAAGGAAAACAAGCTGTCAATTGCTATCCAAAAATTTGACAACTTTAAAATGAAGAATGATGAATCCATAGACCAAGTGGACACAAGGTTCACTGAGATTATCAATGAGATCAACTCCCTCGGCAAAACCTATGGCAACAGGGAGATGGCACTGAAGGTTCTCAGATCTCTCAACCCTGAATGAAGCATGAAGGTCGTGGCCATGAGAGAGTCCAAGGACCTGAATAAGATAAAGATTCAAGAGTTGTTCTCTGATCTGAAGGCTTATGAGTTCGAGCTTCCAAGTTCATCCTCAACTGAGCCTACAGAGAAGGGAATAGCATTTGCAGCCGAGTCCCCCGCCAAGAGCCTATCTGACACGTAAAGCCTCCAAATCCATTAGATTTCGAGGAAGAAATGGCATTTATAATGCAAAGGTTCAGCAACTTTAGAAAGAACTACTCCAAATACAAGAAAAATTATAAGGAGAATCCAAGAAGAAACCAGAAAGCTGGAAGCTGGAAAGTAGAATGCTACAACTGTCACAAGACAGGACACATCCAAATGGACTGTCCTGAGCTCAAGAAGGACGAAAGCAAGAAGGAGGTGGGCAGAAAAGAAGATAGAAGAAAGGCCCTCATCGGAGAAGACCAGGAGCATGTCGAATCAAGCAGCGGATTCTTTTCTGATGAAGATGAAGAGTATGATTGCCTGATGGCAAACCTATCTGATAAAGAGGTAACTTCTAAACCCACCGGTTCAAATAATAGCTCAGCCATGTCACAAGATATGGATCTACACGAATTGGTAAATCAGTTATTTAAAGATTTTGAAACACTCAAATCTGCACACCAAACTGTATCAACAGAGAAAACTCAGCTGCAAGATAAGAATAGGCAGCTGAAAAATGATTTCGAAAAACTCACCCTAGATTTGAATAAGGTTGAGATAACTGCAGCTGACTTTAAAAACCAGGCTGACGTTAATACAACTGAGATAAACAGACTAACCATTTTACTTAAAGAAAAATCAGCTGCACTTGCTCATGCCAAAACCGAGTTTACTAAGCTGACACAGGTGAATAAGCCTCAGGCGCAGGAAATAATCTCCCTGAAGGCGTCTTCAACCCTGGAAGAATTGTGTACCAATAAGAGGCCACTATATTCCAAATCAGGCCTTGGATATGATCCTCACACTCCCTCTAGTTCTAAAAGAAAATTTATCAAGGGAGAAACAATTGTCTCGACTGTTGAGCCTACGTATAAACCAATATTCAAAAACAGCAATGACAGTCAAATGTCTAGGCTGCAGTCAGGTTACACCAGGCAGCCACCTAGACAGGCGACTAGGCAATGGCCCAAGCAAAAGCAGCAGCCCAGACAACATGCCCACTATTATCAACAACTCCCTAAAAATAGATTTCAAAATGGGAGGGGCAAATGGAAACCTCAAGGTTATTCCAATTTCCAAAACGAACAAGTGTGGAGACCTCAAAGATTTGACAAATGGTCTCAGCCAAGATTTAGAAATGGCCCACACTACCAGTATTTTGAGGAATATCCAGTATACAATCCCAACAATAGATTTAGACCTCGACCTTACACACCTTATGAGGGTTATAATAATAATACTAACTTTTACAATCCAAGGAGAAATCAATTCTCCAGGAAACCAGCTAACCCCAAAGGACCCACACAGATTTGGGTACCTAAATCTCTGCTTGTCTGATTGCAGAAAAGGTGGAAGGACTACAACCACATCTCCTCAAGCTCAAATTTTGGAGGTGAAGAATGGTTTGTAGATTCTGGATGCTCGAGGCATATGACCGGGAACAAGAATATGCTGACTAAATACACCAAAGAAAGAGGTCCCGATGTAACTTTTGGAGATAGCTCTAGAGGACAAACAAAAGGCTTTGGAGAGCTACACCAAGGAAATATTGTGATATCCAAAGTTCATTATGTCAAAGGGCTCAAGTACAACCTCCTGAGCATAAGCCAGTTTTGCGACGAGAAGAACCTAGTAGTCTTCACCATCTGGAAATGTATGGTGATAGATATCTTGTTTGGAGAAGTGAAGCTCCAAGGTTTCAGAAGAAGAGATGTCTACATGATTGATTGGAACACAGGAACACCTAACTCCTGTTTTCTATCCAAGACAGTAGCTGAGAATGGATGGTTGTGGCACAAACGACTATGTCACTTGAACTTCAAATCCATCAACAAGATTAGTTCTCAGAAGCTGGTCATAGGACTTCCAAATGAAGCATTAAAGAAGGAAGCGCTTTGTGATGCATGTCAGAAAGGAAAGCAGACCAGAGCATCATTCAAGCCAGTCCAGCCTACAACTCTCACAACAAGGATCTTATATCTACTCCGCATGGATCTATTTGGTCCTATCAAGCTAAGGACTTTGAGCGGCCGGAAGCATGCACTTGTAATAGTAGATGATTATTCAAGGTACACTTGGATTATCTTTCTATATAAGAAAAGTGAAACCTTGACCAAGCTACCTGAGCTGCTGAGAAGGATCCAGAATGAGAAATCCCTATCCATAATCAAGATCAGATCAGATAGAGGAGGAGAGTTTCTCAACAAGGCGATAACTGATTACAGCGATCAGAATGGGATCCAGCATGAGCTCTCTGCAGCCAGGACTCCCCAGCAGAATGGCGTTGCTGAAAGAAGGAACAGAACCCTGAAGGAAGCAGTAAGGTCCATGATTGCAGAAGCGGACCTGCCCAAGAGGTTCTGGGCTGAAGCTGTCAACACAGCCTGTCACACCCAGAACAGGAGTATGATAGTAGGGAGACATGGAAAAACTCCCTATGAGGTTTGGAATAATAGAACTCCTACTGTTGCTTATTTTCATTTTTTGGTTGTAAGTGTTTCATCTATAACAATGGTAAAACCCAACTAAATGCCTTTGATGCTAAAACTGATGATGGTCTCTTTATGGGATATTTACAAAGAAGCAAGGCATATAGAGTATTTAATAAAAGAACATTAGTTGTGGAGGAAACACCCCATGTTGTTTTTGATGAATCTACCGTTGAGTACAGGAAGCAAGTTGAGCTAATTGAGAACAAGCTCAAGTCAGCAACCCTTGAAGAAGTCATTGTACATGACACTGGAATGGTGGACTCACTTGCAGACCAGACTGATGACCCAACTGCAGCTGTTGAAGATCCAACTGCAGATCAGACAGGAACACCAAACCTATCTGATCCAGTTTCCGCTGATGAACATCCAGTCGTAGCTGATAAAGACTCACCTGCAGATCAGATCCAACCTGCAGATGACAAGACGGTAGCTGATCCAGTTGCAGACCAGAACCCAGCTGATGCAGAAAACCACCAGAGCAATCCAACAGGGGGAACAGACCCAGAAGAAGAGGATATCCCCAAATGGCTCAATGATTACCCAATCCAGCAAATTATCGGAAAGCTGACTGATGGAGTTAAGACGAGACAATCAACCCTACCAGCAGGAATGGCCATGTTCTCATGTTTTATGTCCCAAATAGAACCTAAACCTACAGAACAAGACCTGGAAGATTATTCATGGATTAATTCCATGCAAGAAGAATTGGAGCAGATGGAAAGAAACAAAGTTTGGGAACTAACAGACAGACCTGATCACAAGAAAGTTATTGGCACCAAATGGGTGTACAAAAATAGGAGTGATGAAGACGGAGCTGTTATTAGGAATAAGGCCAGACTTGTAGCAAAAGGGTATGCACAGTGTGAAGGAATAGATTTTGATGAAACCTATGCACCTGTTGCAAGATTAGAGGCCATCAGACTATTCCTCGCATATGCTACATTCAAGGATTTTGAAGTATATCAGATGGATGTAAAAAGTGCTTTTCTAAATGGTATTCTAGAAGAAGAAGTCTATGTAGAGCAACCCCCAGGTTTTGTCAAAGGAGACAAAGTCTATAAGCTGTTGAAGGCTCTTTATGGACTTATGCAAGCACCTAGAGCGTGGTACGAAACACTGTCTGTGTTTCTTGAGAAAAATGGATTTTGCAAAGGAAAGGTGGACAAAACCCTATTCAGAGTAGAGCACGAAGGCCACATATTAATAGTCCAGATATATGTGGATGACATCATATTCGGTTCAACCAATCCAGAGTTATGCGAGAAATTCTCCAATCTCATGCAAGGAGAATTTGAGTTGAGTATGATGGGAAAGCTTAACTTCTTTCTCGGACTACAAGTTAAGCAGATGGAAAAAGGAATTTTCATCAACCAAGAAAAGTATACCAGAGACCTTATCAAGAGATATGGAATGGAATCAGCCAAGCCAGCAAGAATTCCTATGAGCACAAGTACTCATCTAGATGCGAGCAGGCGAGGCATATCGGTGGACTCAACCCACTACGAGAGGACTCATTGGATCTCTTACACCTCACCGCAAGCGAGCCGGACATATCTATGCCTTAGGAGTTTGTGCACGATTCCAGTCCAAGCCGATGCATTCACCCCTATATTCTTCCAAGAGGTTAATAAAGTAACTTTAGTATACAATCAATGTTGGACTATGGTATCCCAAGGATGATAACCCTTGGTGTCGGGATACTCGGATGCGATTTTGCGGGATGCAAAATCAACAGAAGAGCACTAGTGGAACATGTCAATTCCTAGGAACCGGTGATATCTGGTTTAGCAAGAAGCAGTTTCTAACTCTATCTCCACCACAGTCGGAATACATTTGCGGTGTAGTCAGTGCCTGATTTTATGGATCAGGCAACAGCTAAGGGATTATAATATCATTGCAAATGAAGTTCCAATCTGGTGTGACAATAATAGTGCTATTGCAATAACCAACAATCCGGTTTTGCATTCAAGGACGAAGCACATTGATGTTAAGCACCACTTCATCAGAGACCATGTTCTTAACAAAAGGGTTAGAGTTGAAAGAGTCAGCACAGACTATCAGATAGCTGACATCTTTACCAAACCCTTGCCAGAGGAAAGGTTTTTGGAGCTGGGCAGAGATCTTGGATTACTAGATTGGGAATCTAGCATTGAAGCAAGCTGAAGCATTTCAGAGGAAGGACGGACCCAGCTGAAGAATCAGATCCTAGCTGATGCAGGCAAGAAGACAAAGGACGGACAAAGCAACCTAGCTGATCAGAATATCAGACGAGAAGTCAACTCACCTGATGCAGAGCGGTCAACAGTCAATAAATCAGACCAGCTAAGTTTTCTAAAACCGACCTCTGAATATTTAATTATTATCTGCCATGTTTATAATATTATTATATTAATTTTGGTTCACAAATGGCATTTAAATATATTCACTAGTGGCAGTTCAAATACACGTGTTAATTGCTTATTAAATCGACCTCCACGGTGGCCAATCAAATCCAACCATCAATCTTTTAAATGGACCACCGATTCAAATTTGAAATTCAGAAGAATCTCAAAAGGCGTAACACCGTTTCAAATATATATTAATTTAATCCAAAACGTCTTTTCATCTTCTTTATAAGGAAAGAAGACCCCTCACTTTACCCTTTACGCTTTCAAACCCTAGATTTCTCAGAGCAAAAAATTCCTTGAACACCAAATACACTAATCGATTTTGTTTGCAGAAATGGCAACCTACTTTGAAGGCGTCAACCTGAAGGTGGTCAAGGACCAGATCATTTTCTCACTGGTCGTTGATTTTGAAGGTTTATTGGAAGCTAATCTGGAGGATTACGACATGTTTAACCTGATTCGCGTGATGAAGCTCAATGGGATCTATCCATTTCTAGACATCAACCCTCAACATCTGTACAAGGAGGATGTTATCACATTTTACCGCGAAGCTTACTTGATTCAGAATAGTATTCAGAGCACAGTTAGCGGAATACCAGTCGAAATATCTCGAGAGTCGATCCGTACTGTTTTCGGTATGAAGCACCGCGGTCTAGCTGTCGAAGCTCTCAAGCAATCCGCCGCCGAAACCTGAAAGAAGATCAAGGTGGAGAATTTGCCCGAAAAACTGAAATTCACTGCCAAGAGGAGTGAACTTAAAAAGATTTACCGTTTTGCATTGGACATAACCAACAAAATAATCATGGGGATGGCCGGCAGTTATGATCAACTGTCGTCGTCGAAATTTATGGTCTTTGGGAGCAGTTCGGAAGAAGAAGTTGGTAGGCGATTACATATTCAGGCAACTCGTTCGAGAGGTCAACAAAGCCGAATGGCTTGTTGATGAGAAGAGATTTAAGACCAAGCTGGCGTTTGGAACGCAGCTAAGTTGGTTTTTGGAAAAGACTGATGTGGCAAAGGGAAGCACGGACCCCTTCCACCCCAACAAAAGACTTGGTCATTTGGACCAAGAGACGCTGAAAAAACTGGGAGGCACTGGGAGAGCATCCCAGATGCTGAAGGACCTGCCGGACACAAGGACCTACCCGAGATACTATTCGTCAGGCGAGTCGGACCGACCTGCAGCCGACATCTCAACTGCAGTCGAGTCAGACACCGAGTCCGACGACACTCCCATAGCAGTCCGTTTCAAGAGAAGGGGACCAGCCCCTGAAGAGCCATCGATCATGCAGTCATCTCCAGAACCCTCTCCCAAGAGGCCCAGGAGACTGCATTTTAGTGAGGAAGAGCATCCTGATCACCTTGCCAGCCCCTCAGCTAGGTCACCAACTCACCTGGAAGACCAGCCTGCTCCAGGCACCCACGAGACTCAGATTGTGGTTGTCCTCACCCCAGCCTACATTTCTGAAGAAGAAGAAGCAGGTCTTATAATTTCTATCCCTGAAGCCAACTATACCTTTAACCTCTTAGAAAATAATACTTTCAACCTATCCATCGAACAACTACAACTTGTTAAACCCTTAGCCCTAAAACAATCGTTCTTTGAAATTTTTGAAGAATGGAAATTTTTAAAATCCCTATCCTTTGTCAAACTTCAATCTTTTATCAACACTTGTGGTTGGGACTATCCCCAAGCCACGGAGGATGTGCTGACAAATTTTTGTAAAACGTCAGACACAATTTTAATTCTTGAGGGGGACTGGTTCATGTCCAATTTTAAAACCAACATAGACCAGTTCATCCACTGTATTATGCTTAGTATTTTTGATGGATCTTATGAGCATGTTGTTAAGGAGGAAGTTGAAAAGGAAATTAGGATTGAGGAGGTAGTTGAAGAAGAAAATAAAGAAGTTGTTGTTTTGGATGATGAAGAAAAGAAGAAGAGCAGGAAGAGAGAAGAACAGAAGAAAACACTCTAGTTGAAAAACAGTCAGAAGAAATTGAGAAAACAGAAGAGTTGGCTGATGAAGAAGAAGAAGAAGTAGAACAAGAAAAAGATGAAGGAGAGAAGGAGGATGATGATGATGAAAAGGAGAATGATGATGAAGAAGAAAAAGAGGAGACGGATGATGACAACAACAATGATGATGATAATGATGATGATGATGGAGGAGATGAAGGAGCTGAAAAAGAAAATGAAAAAGAAAAGGATTAGGAGAAAGAAAAGGAAAATATTTAAGAAAAGGCAGAAGAAAAGAAGGAGGAGGATCAGGAGAAGGAGGAAGAGAAGGAAGAAGAAGAAAAGGAGCTGGAGCCAGAGCAGACACAAGAGGCTGCAGATAGGACTGTACGTGCCCAGTACACCAGCCTAGATGCGGAGTTAGCTGAGGACTCCAGATCAGGGACCCCAGAGAAGACCCCATCTAGAGTACCAGCTGCAGACAGAAGCTTGCAGTCTAGTGCTTCAATTGCAGAAGGCTCAGGAAAGCACTCTCCACCAGCTCAAATCTCACCTGCCTTGACTGAGCTGATCACGCAGATTGTGAAGGACACAATTGGAGAGCTGCTGGCATCTCAGGTCACTCGTGACCTTCAAACCATCAATGCAAAGATCGACACTTTGCTTCAAAGAGAGGTTCCTCAGCCCCCTCCCCCTACCAACAACAGAATGCCATTTGGCATGTCTGATTGGATGAGCAGAATGGAGCAGCAATTGACTACCCTAGTTGATGCTGGCAAAAAGGGGGAAGAGAGAGTTCAGGGGGAAGGAAGTAATCAAGGAGAGATAAGGGCAGAGATAAGAACAAAGAAGAGGCAAGATGTTCTTCAAATTGAAGGACCATCAAGCCTGAAAAGAAAGGAGATTTCTGCCCCCAGTCAACCTGAAAAGCAGCCCGTGGAGAAGAAGAGAAGAAAGCAAGAAGAGCTACAAAGATTCGAATGGGAAGGCAAATAATTGTGGTTTGTTGAAGAATTGTGGCCAACAGAATTCATGACTCGTTGGGTGGATGCCAAGAAACAATTCATAGAGCAGTTCTATCTCTGGGAGATACTTGATGATAAAAAATGCTCGCCCCAACAGTCATTCATCAACTACATGGATAATAGATGGCCTACTCTGTGGAAATTAATGCTTAAGTATGCAGCCAAATGGCAGGCTTATCCTATGATTCCCAGATTCAGAGCAGAGGAAGCGCCGACCCGTTTGGACAATGAGCTTAATGAGCTAGAGCTTCAAAGAGAAATTAGGAAGCTATGTGAAGAGCACAAGTTCTCTTCAAAAGAAGACCAAGACTTTGCTGCTCTAGTCGTAAGAAGGAAGTATGGTCTTGCACCAGTTAAAATAAGACCAATTGGAGCTAAACCCTTCAGGCCTGCCAAACAGCCTATTCGAAGAGGCAGAGGAAGAGGCAGATGATTTTTCATTTAGTTTGTACTTGTAATGATTTTTGTACCGGTAAAAACTTTCTTGTAAATTTCAATCATAATCAAGTCAGAAAGTTTTATAACAGTCTGTTGAATGACAATTTCCAGTTGTCTCAAAATTAGACTGATTTCAGTTTGTGTCTTGCACTTAAGTGCAGACTTGATCATTTGATTACTTGTTTAAAGTTTTGCCATCATCAAAATAGGGGGAATTTGTTAGGAATACTTGTTAGATTTTGATGATGTCATTAATATAAAATCAAATGTTTATTACTTGGCAAAAATGTAAGGAATAACCAAATGAGTATCTTCCATAGGCCAAAATATGTTAAGTATAAAACTTGGCAAAATGTAAAGAAGAACCAAATGAGTATCTTCTGTAGGCCAAACAAAAAATTAGTTAGGCTAAAAATCGGCTAAGTACTAAAAGTACAGCTTAGTCCATCAGCTAAGAGGATCAGCCGAGTCCAGTCAGAGTAGTTCTGGTCAACAAAAATTATCAGGGATGTTTGACCAGACTGCAGCCAAGGTACCTCAGACAAGTCACCTGACCAGTCAAGTCACAAACAGTGAACATCAGAGAGGTCCAGACTGCAGAGAAGTTAACAACTCATCAGCCTAGTCGAAGTCAGCCAAGTACTCCAAGTCCACGTCAGCATGCGTTGAAAAGTCAAGTATTACGGAAAGTCACATGCAACGTGAAGAGACAAATTGGAGTGATTCCCGCAAGAGATATGATTTAAATAAATCATCCAGACCCACCTTGAAGACTTTAATCATTTTATATTCAAAAGATTCGGCGCATCAAATGCAGAGTCTTCACAACGGTCGGAAGATAGATTAAAATAATGGGAATCCAGCCTTGCAACATTCAGAAAGAAAACAATGAAGTCTCCCTCTCCAACGGACGGATTTGTTCAAAAGATTTGCAACGGCTACTAGGAAAAAGCTCAGAGATCGTGACCTATAAATATCCGAAGATTTGAAACTGAGCAACTACCGGTGCTAACATACTTTCAAGCAATAAAAGCAATCAAGCAATCTAAAGCAATCAATAGCATCGTGAAAAGAGCCGTTCTAAAAGTTCATACTTAAAGAAGCTCTCAGTTGGAGAAGACAAAAACTCTTGTCTATAATCCTGAGTTCGGGGTACTTCACTGGTTGAAGTTAGAGACTGTAAAGGCATCCAAGGATCGAGGATCAAGAGGTGCAAGGCAGTCAATTGTGTACAACGGCACGGATTTCCACTGGTTGGAAGCTGTTGTAGTGTGGTTTGAATCACTGTAATATTTATCACTGGTTGAGAATTATAGTGAATTCATCTCCAACTGGTTTGGAGAAAAGTGGATTAGTAGAGGATTACCCCACCTCTGAGACCACTATAATTGCCTGCATTCTTTACTGTTTTATTGCATCATACATTAACTGCTGCATTCATTGTTAAGTGTTTCATTAGTTGCTTTCTATTCGTCATCAGCTGACTTCCGCACATATTAAAGAACAAACGACTCCAATTCATTTGTCTACCTATCAGCTGAAGAAACTCACTCTTCTTGAAAAAGAGTTTAAGAGTTTCTACAAGTCTATTCACCCCCCCTCTAGACTTGTACCTGGACGACTTGTGACCTACAAGTGGTATCGGAGCGGTTGGTTCATTTATTTCACGAACCAGATCTATATCAAAGATATATCTTTACTCTCACTTTATAATGGAACACATGCACTCTAGACTCCCTGTGTTTTCAGTTGATGAGTATGATCTGTGGAAGATAAGGATGCAGGCACACTTATCTTCGATTCATGACGACATGTGGTGCATCATAGAGGATGGTCCATTCATCTTCGAGAAGGACAACATAGCAGAGGAGATCGCATCAGGGAAGCCAGAGAAGATTCCCAAGAAGAGGACAGAGCTGACTCCCGAAGAAAGAAAGCTGGCCAATCTTGACAACCGGGCCAGAGATGTGTTATATCAAACTCTTGACAAATCCACCATGGTCAAGATCAAGAACTGCAAGAATGCCAAGGAAATCTGGGACACATTAGCCCTAATGTGTGAAGGAACGGAGCTGATCAAGGAAAACAAGCTTTCAATTGCTATCCAAAAATTTGACAACTTTAAAATGAAGAATGGTGAATCCATAGACCAAGTGGACACAAGGTTCACTGAGATTATCAATGTGATCAACTCCCTCGGCAAAACCTATGGCAACAGGGAAATGGCACTGAAGGTTCTCAGATCTTTCAACCCTGAATGGAGCATGAAGGTCGTGGCCATGAGAGAGTCCAAGGACCTGAATAAGATAAAGATTCAAGAGTTGTTCTCTGATCTGAAGGCTTATGAGTTCGAGCTTCCAAGTTCATCCTCAACTGAGCCTGCAGAGAAGGGAATAGCACTTGCAGCCGAGTCCCCCGCCAAGAGCCTATCTGATGTAAAGCCTCCAAATCCATTAGATTTCGAGGAAGAAATGGCGTTTATAATGCAAAGGTTCAGCAACTTTAGAAAGAACTACTCCAAATACAAGAATCCAAGAAGAAACCAGAAAGCTGGAAGATGGAAAGTAGAATGCTACAACTGTCACAAGACAGGACACATCCAAATGGACTGTCCTGAGCTCAAGAAGGACGAAAGCAAGAAGGAGGTGGGCAGAAAAGAAGATAGAAGAAAGGCCCTCATCGGAGAAGACCAGGAGCATGTCGAATCAAGCAGCGGATTCTTTTCTGATGAAGATGAAGAGTATGATTGCCTGATGGCAAACCTAGCTGATGAAGAGGTAACTTCTAAACCCACCGGTTCAAATAATAGCTCAGCCATGTCAGAAGATATGGATCTACACGAATCGGTAAATCAGTTATTTAAAGATTTTGAAACACTCAAATCTGCACACCAAATCATATCGTGAGAAAACTCAGCTGCAAGATGAGAATAGGCAGCTGAAAAATGATTTCGAAAAACTCAGCCTAGATTTGAATAAGGTTGAGATAACTGCAGCTGACTTTAAAAACCAGGCTGACGTTAATACAGCTGAGATAAACAGACTAACCATTTTGCTTTAAAAACCAGGTTGACGTTAACAAAATAACAAACCAATAGACCGATTTGGTCTTTTATCACTAACATACAAATCAAAGCATACATTTCTATATCGACTCATACCCATGCAAGGGTAAAATACATTCATAAACAAAAAGTACGACAACAGAAAGACCATACAACAAACTCCGACTAACTACACCCAAAACTGGTCTTCATGTGATTAGTATCATTCGTCTTCCATCATCCTTCGCACCGATCCTGTGTTTTGCTCCCAAAACCTACATGTACCTGGATGCAGAACAGACATCCACCCCCCGAATACTCGGGGGTTAGCTAAACTCCACTGTTTTGCTAGTAGAAGTATAAAATGCAAATACGAGCCATACACAACACATTCCGAGAATATAACGAAAGACTTTCCGAGATATATTATTAGTTAAAATAGTTCAAATCTAGAAAGTAGAAACGAAACAAGTAAGCACTTTGAAAACACTTCCAAATCTCGGGAGTTTTGAAAACATTTGAAATTGAATAATTCTCAACTTATCGAAAACCACTAAGGGTCACAACCCATAGCTTATTTTCCAAAACACAAATTCGATAACAAAACACAGGGTCCACGACCCAACCGGCTCGTTTCAAATCATTACCACAGACAATTACACACCACACATTACACTTATGTCATTCTATCCAAACACCAAGACTCGATATATAATGTATCTCGACCCTGAGCACACAGCATTGTGATACTCCGGACAGTATCACAATTAATCATCAAAACATTACATTAACAAGTCTCAACACCACAACTATCCACACTTGGTAACCCACGGACGTACCCATTAGTATCGATCCCCAGAGGCCCCGTCGGACCATCCTCGGGTGGGAAACCACTTCCACGGTCGTACCCATTAGTATCGACCCCTAGAGGTCCCGTCGAACCGTCCACGGGTGGAAGAACAACAACACACGCACCCAGGTCCACTCCCATGGCCGCACCCATTAGTATCGGCCCCCAGAGGCCACACATGCCATCCCCGGGTGGAAGAAAGACAACACATCCACACAATAACACAATTCACAGTTGCAAACCACAAGCCTCGAAAGTCAATCACAGTATATATATAGTCGAGGTATCTTACTAGAATGGTAAGTTTATCCAACACATATTCACAACCCAGAACTATAACAATCTACACGGAAACACAATATCTCAACAGCAACGAAACGACACAACCAATACCACACAAACTCACATATTCGTCGATAACCACGTGACTCCACGCACACCTTTTTAACAATAGATGTGAACTTTTACATTTACCGATGACATAATCATACATAATAACATCATATGAAAGTAAGGCGATCCTATACTCAACACTAGCACACATATTCAATTAAGCATATTAATTCCCGAAACACACGGGTCACCTTTAAGAAAACCATGATGGTAAATATACCGAGTCCTTTGAAAAATGGTTATAAATATTAATTTAGCACATATTGACGATTAACAACCATTATATCCACAAAACACGTAATGTATGGTCAAGATACTTGCCTCGATAATCGATATCGGACACTCCGACGAACACGGCTCAGTCGGGACACCTCGAACACCTACAATTCTCCGGCGAAGACAATGAATACACTCTCGATCGGAAAGCTTGAAGAAAACAACGAACGGAAGGGTTCCGACTCGAGTTCTTTGCGAGGAATCTGACCCTAACATCATACCATCAATAAATTAACGATCGAACGAGGAAAAATAATCGTAGAACGCCCGAATCCCCTTTGTGATATTTTATCGAACACCTTCAAGGCGTCGATAAGAAACTCAATAAAACAACGAATACTCGGCAACCCAACCGTGGAACAACAAGGAATTCGATAAAATAAGACTTAACAATCATCAATCCATCACTATTCTAAGTTATTTCGGATTAAACGGATGAAATCAAACAAAATACCCAAATTCTCCAAAACTAGATTTCTAGAAAATCTGACCTGATTCGCTCGATCAAAGGATGTTATAGGATGGAAAATCAATAATATGGACTCCAAGACTTCATGGATTCATTGCCTAACAACATGCCTCCATATTCATGAAACCTCCAGCCGCGGAAGGGAAGGAAACGAGTGAGAAAATGGGTGAAAAACCCGTCTGCTGGGCCTTATATAGGCAGCCTGTCGGCCGCCTTACATACGTAATCGGCCATGGCTTACGGCCGTAACCGGCCATGGCCGAGCCTTCTGCCCAAAAATACCGGAAGCGTTACGTACGTAACCGGCCAAGGCTTATGCACATAAGCGGACTTACGGCCATAACTGCCGGGCCCTTACAGCCGTAACTCGGCAAGGGGTGGCCTCGCCCCAAAATGCCCGGCCATGACTCGCCCGGGGCCAACTCCGACGGCCCGGACGACCCCGAAACCCGAACTTGAATACGAATCGAAGATATGGTTACGAAGTACTCGCAAATACGAATTCGAGCACTAATAGATCACACGATTACGACAACCCGAAGGCTTGAAATTCGACAACGGAGAGTAATTACCCCAAACTTTAAAAAATTACGAAAATGGCCGAAAACGTCCGAAATACACGATACACGATCGAAACACCAAGCCAAAGCTCGCAACATGAATAATAACATTAAATGAACTTACGAGAAACTCGAAACAGTAGTTTCGGACGAGATTCGCAAGAATCGAACTCAAGTGCGGAAAAAGCGCTTAAGAACATGGAACTCAACAAAACGATACCGAAACGAACTCGGGTGACAAAAATTGCAGAATTAAATACTCTCGGAATGATGAAACGATCACGAACGAGTCGTCAAAACAGGCTCCCGCTGAAAAATAGAAAATCACCGAAATCCGAAATTGCAGATATTACACTTATGGCGTAGTGGGTGAATATTACATGTTGACCTATGCTACATAACCGCATCCACTAGTCTTGAGAATCCAACAAAACTGCCACCATGCACCACGGGGATCGAACATAAAGAAATGATTGAACTGATGATAGGCCGTTGGTTTTATCAAACCTTTAGTACTTTCTTAAAGAGTTCACTCCCTTCACCATCCCCAAACACCAAACAATTTAGTGAGCGTGTATAACTGGGTGTTAGGTCGATTCCAAAACCATCAACTTTGTGGTCGAAAATCAGCCGAAAAGACACCAAGTTGGTTGTTGGAATGGCTCATAGTATGTGAAAACTTCATTTGAGTGGTTCACCTCCTTCCAAGTCTCCAAATGGTACTAAAAATTTTTGAGAAGGTAGTCTTTGATGTTAGAAAGTACTGGTTAAAATTTCACATTAAGACTTGGTCTAAAAGTGGGTGAACGGACCTTTATAATGACTGGTCCGTAAGTTGGACAACCATAAACTCAAGTTTCATCAACTTATCAATCATTGTCAAATGAACCGCATAATATAAATGTTATCACTTGAGTACGATCATTTGTGAATACAATCGTAGCATCATAAGCCACCCAGGATAACACTTATGATCATGTATAATGACTCGGTGAAAAGAGAGGACTCAGCTCCATGCTTATGCGAGTCCCTACATTATTCCTTTTAGCATATGAGGGTGTCTTCTCCTAATCGTGCTAAAGAATAGGCTTTAATCAATGAACATGACAAGGAAGGATCATCGAGGGTCTTTCGCATCACACATACTTATGAAAGCAAGACGCGGATGACATAAGTATCATTATCGGTCATGAGACTGCTCATGACTCCACCAACGTACTTTGGTGTCTTTGATCCAACTAGATTCTTTGTTCAAAGAAAAAAAATGATGTCCATGGCAATACCGTGGTATATGGATCATCAAACTGTCTAACTCGGGACTATTAAAGCCTAAATGTGTTAATGTCCCAATACATCTGCTGATTACAAAAATTGATGCAAGCCGGACCATATTGAATCGCTAATATTCTTTCACATATCCAATATAAGTGATCCATAAGATTTTTTTGCTCACAAATCACAAGGAAATGCTATGAGTGATACACTTTGGCATAAATATCATCCAGTCTTAACATGGTTCAAATGTAACAGAACATATGTGACTAGAAAACACCATTCGACATTCAACAACTTGGGCATTATACTACTCATTGATTGTGATGACCTAGTCATCATAGTCACAATGAATTTAGAATACAAAAAAATATTGCGTTCCTTATAAATAGCTTAATAAGTACTCATATCCGCTTGCAAAACTTTACAAACGTAAGCATAGCAAATACTCTAACAGTATAGAGATTCTATACCTGATATGATTAAAATGATCTATCATATTGAGTGCATAACATGATAAGATTATATGTCTAAGGACAAAATTTTGACACAAGCATGATGTAAAACTACCATGCAAACGCTCGACCTTCTTATAAAAGTGCGTATTTTGGACTTCTCCAAGGAAAGTGTTTTTCATATTTAAAAGATGACATTTTAGCGTATAATGCTTACCAAAAAATACATCATCTATGGCAAATTCGGTCAAAAAAAAGGTTGAAAAATGTGTGTCATAAGACCACTTGCAAATTGAAGATGGAAACCAAGTTGGTTTGGACAAAAGTTAGCACAATTACTGGAAACAAAATTCCACGCAGCATGACCTTTGTTCACTAAAACAACAATAACTCCCTCGTTATGAAGGATACGGATGAACGATCAGATGTTTTGGAAACTAGACTTTCGTATATTCTATCCATAGGTCTTGCATCACACGGATCGTTAAACTCAGATTACAATGTATGTTTTAAGTGGCTGTTTTCGTATTTCTCAAGTTTAGTGAGTAAACAAGATTGAGACCATATCCAATAGCATAAGTGTTGATGCAGAAACATGGAAATGACGGCCATATGTCACGCTTTGGCTTTGGAAGCTTTTAGAAGGATCGAGATTGTTCTCCAGACTTCTTGTATTTACTTGGTAGAGATTGTAACATTCCGGAAGCCCTCCGGAATGATCATAGAAAGGGATAGAAGTATGTAGCTTGTCTAATGATCTCTTGTATGTTCTAGATACATGTAGAGTATTGTATATTCTAGAAGTTGTAGAAGGAGACCTATAAAAGGATCTCCAAATCCCTCATTTGTACATCATCCAAGTTTGAGCAAGTGAATAAAAGTTCATTTCAAAAGGGCAGTTTCTCTCTCTAACTTTCGCTCTCTCAAATACTTGAATCTTCCGCACTTAACCGGGAAGGGTTGGGAAAGCCTGCCTTAGTGGCCGAAGGACTAAGTTGCTAAGGGGCGCACGGCATAACTCGACGGACTGAAGTTTGCCCGTGACACATAGGTGCATTTAGATGCACCAGGGTGTTCAATTTCTTATTTCGACTAATGATCCTTTCAGTAACTCCAACTTGGTAGACTTGCAGAGGAAGTAGGAATGTCGGTGCAGCTAAAGCTGTTTAAAAACCATTGATTCCGATTGAACTTTCGAAACATAAATAAATACCAAGGAGGATGTGTCCAGTAATGATCAAAAGTGTAGGCAAAATCCACCATAAGGCATCAGACCAACCAAATAATTCAATTCTCAATTTGCAAGTATACGTCATAATAGCCAAGTTATATGGTTTCGCAATGCAGTTCATCATAAATAAGCATTTTGAACCATGAGACATAATGAATATACCATAACCCACTCATCTTTACCGTCCAATAAGATCGACAAAACATGGTCAATATGTAAGGCGCGTGTCTTTACAAATACTTGGAAAAGTATTTGGACCTAAAGTCACACGAACTATGAACGAGGTCAACGAATTCATGTATTTACCGCAATATGCCATTCCTTTACATGTTAAAATTCATGAGAATTACTCTTACATTCTTTCATATTCATATTGCAAGGAGAAGGTGCATGACACAACCCACATTCAATATTATATTATAATAAGTTGAAAGATGGAGTTTTCCAAGTATAGGATTGGGTACAAATCGATTTTAACCATGACATATCTGTCGCAATCATTGTTTATCTCATTTGTATGTTACAAATCCGTGACTAATCATGAACAAGTTATAAGTTTACCGTTACCGACAATATTTATTTCTTTTTCAGTTGTTGGTTTAAAATCTACAAAACGGCAACATAAAATCGCACCCAATGCGTGGTGTATCCAACAATCACAAATATCGACCTTCAATAAATTTTTCGTGACTCCCCCAGGACCGCCACAGAGTTTACTTCGACATATGAGAGTGATACCACCTCTCATAGTCTCATCCACCGCAAAGTAGCATGGGAGATGAAGATCCCAAATACCTAATTCCCAAAAAAAATTCCAAAAGAGAGAAAATGAAAATGGAAACTTTAATAAATAATACGTGGGTACTCGGTTCCATATTTACTTTGATCCTTGAACGAGATACTAAATATGGCTTTCCTCCATAGGGTGCACCTCATCATGAGCAACATATTTTCCCGAATCGGATGTGCTCTCCTATGCAAGATGATAGATCGTGCAATCAGATGGCTATCGTGGCTTTTAACGGTGAGCGACGCAGATCGGTTGGTCGCGGCGAATCGGATCGGGTCACGGTCATCAGCAGGGGCCGGACAGACTGAATCGAGTATCATTCTGCAGTTTCCCGGCAGTTGAGTCGGTGCTGGTGGGGCTGTCAGGCAGAACGATGGCGGATGATGGGCGGTTCAGATGGGATGGGGGCTTGGGCGCGGCGGTGATATGGGCTAGGGCGCGGTGGGGCTTCGATCGTATTGGGTTGCAGCTTTAGGCAACGGTCAGCTGGACGATCTGGACTAGACTGATTACGGCAGATCTCGGTTGGATCGTGCGTGGGAGGCAATTTTGGCGCAACGCGGACGATCGAGGCTGGAGCTCGATGGTCTTGGCACAACAGATCGCGGTGGAGCGCAGAGGCGGTCGGGCAGATAGATCACAGTGGAGCAAGTGTAACACCCCGAGATATTCAGAGTATATTACAGCGCCGTGGACCCCTACATGGGACCCACCAGGCTACAAACAAGAAAAACTCTACTCGGCTAACCATCTCGGTTAGCGAGAACACACATTTAAATGATATGACATGAAAAGATACGCCCGGAGCAACCGGCGAAATAAGCATAAACCAACAATGTAACAATTTTAAAGTAATACAACACGGAGTTTGAAAAGAAAAGCCTAAGTACTCGCGAGTACACTCTATAAGTTTATAATTGTTAGAACAACCAAATCGAAATGGTCGAAAGAAATAGAAAGACCCAAATGCACATGTCAACGACCACAGCCAACGTCCTCGTCTTGTCCAGTGCCCGCTCGTCCGGATAATCGTAACTGAAATCCATAACAAGAATTTCCCCAAAGCGGGTCCCCGGAGGGGTTAGCAATTACGCTAGTACAAGTAATCAAGGCAAACCAATCGCTTACACATTTCATAGTACATGTACCAATATCGTTTCAAAAATCAAAACTAGACATGTCTTTTCCGGAAACAAACAGTCACAATTAATTTGCCTAGGACCGGGACGAAGCCACGAATCCCACTCGAGGCCTCTAAGGACCCTCCCGAGCTGGCCACATTCATAAAACAAATCAAGCACCACACGTCGCCTAGGACCGGGACGAAGCCACGAATCCCACTCGAGGCCTCTAAGGACCCTCCCGAGCTGGCTAGCGAATCAAACTCATGAATCCAGGACGAAGCCATAGATTCCCTCAAGGCCCCGTCGGACCCTCCCGAGGTGAGTAAAGCACACACAATATACATTACCATTTCACGTTAAGCATAAGGGTTTCCAAGAATTACTTGCCTTGAATAAGAGACGGCGTAACGAACGGAAGGAAAACACCGACGACCGTTAGGAGCCGATAATCACGAACCTAACGATACGAAGAACACAATCACCACCAATTCTAACTAAATACAGAATTGGAAAACACCCGAAAACCCGCCTACGATTTATGTGTATTCGTATCAAACAACGACGAGGGCGGATCGCAAACAAACCCTCTCGATTATGTAAATATCACGAAATACATCATGAGTTCGTAGGAGAACAAGAACAATGACGAGATTAATCATAATCAACAAGGATTAATCAACAACACGAAGCAAAACGAACATTACACCCGAAAACCCCCAAATCCTCCAAGGTAGGTAATAAGAGATTTTACCTTGATTCGAAGATGAACGATGGATGATTAGTGATAGGTGGATGGTATGATACTTGAATATGCCCTTACAATGGAGTTTCGATCGAAATCGGATGAACCCTAGCCTCAGTCGTCGCTCCCGTCGCGAAAAGGAAAGAGAGAAGTGAGAAATGAGGAAAAACTGGGCCGCTGCCAGTTTATATACTGGCAGGTGTTACGGCCGTAACACACCCCACATACGGCCGTAACACAGGAACATTACGGCCGTAACCCGACTCTCTTACGGCCGTAATTGGCCTCTGGAAAGAACTGGGAAAAATTTACGAATGACACATACGGCCGTATCAAGAATACCATTACGGCCGTATTGTTACTTACGGCCGTAACTCGGGCATGATACGCCCGTATCTTGGAACTGGACTAGAGGGGTAAGAAACTAAGCCTTGTTACGGCCGTATGAAGGAAGCTTATGGCCGTAACTCTCGATTATTACGGCCGTAACATGGCCTATGACAGCAGGCCAGCCTGAAACACTGCTCGACGAGGAGACGATCGAAAAGAGGAAATAACAAGGTGTATCCATGACCACCGGATACACTCCCAACGGATTTAAGTGAGAAATCAAAACGTTACGATGAAACGTGATTCCGAGTGTCCGAAGGTTCAGGAAGGACAAAGATAACAAGAATACCCTAAACTTAGGAAAATTACGAAATGGCCCAAACGTTCACAAAACCGCGATATGAGGTCGGATTAACAAACCGAAACTCACGATACGAACAACTCAACTATACGAACTCGTGAAACCAAAGGAATCAGAAAAGCGAATGAGTTCGACGAGAATCGAACGTCCGTGCCATAATACATGACATAAAACGGAATAATATTAAAACATCACCAAGATCATCCCCGATGGAGAAACTCCAAGAATAACATAGATTCAAAATGTCGACATGGTTACAAGCGAGCTATAACAAAAATGAAAATACACTAAAACAGGAATATCAGAAAAGAAGAAAAATGCGGATATTACAGCAAGACCATCGGGTTAGTCGTCGATGATGGTCGGGTGACAGCTGACGTGCGGGTCAGACATTATCGGGCTCGGGCGCGGCCGTGCAGCTTGGTGTTGGATCAGGTCAGATCTTCAAATTTCTTTGTAAAAATCCACTTCTGTTCGCGTACAGTTTCATCGAGAACTACTATTCAGAACCAGATCTCTACCGTTGAACTTGTAGTTCTCTATATCATTAACATGTGTTCAAAATTTCAGGCTGATCCGACGGTTAACGAGTGGGCAATGCAATTTTCGCAGGTCTCGCAGTGCAGAAAGTTGACGCATTGCAGTTCTTTTTTTTTTTTAACTTCGAAAATTCTACTGCTATAGTCAGGTGCTGATAACGTATTTTAGGAAAAGCAGTAAAGAAAGCAATAGAAAGAAAGATATTTAAGCCATTGTATTGATATATTGATAGAGGGCTTTTATATAGGCTTTACAACGAGACTCCTTCCATACATATGATTCCCTACAAGGAAAGACATCAAGTAGAATCCTACTACCTCTAGAAGAATCTAGAACCGCTACCATATATGATACCTATTATAATCAATATTGTGTAAGACGCATCACGGGAATAATTATTCCCGAGACATTAATAGATTTATTATGATATGATACATTATTATAATATTCAAAATTTATGGAAATAACTCCCGCAAAAGTTTGATTACTAATTTCAGAATAATCTATAAACTATATTATTAATTCCTAATTTAAAAATTTATATTTTTTAAAATTAATTAATAATTTGGTGGTCGGCATCATAAAGATGGTAAATTTTATAGACTAATTTTAAATAATGATTAAGAAATGGTTTAGTTTTGAATTTACATATTAATTAAATTTCTGTTAAAGTTTATTTGTGGTTGATTTAGTAATTGCTTTAATTAAGGATGATTTACCATAAAGCGATAGTGGAAGAATATTTGTCAAAAAATATTTTACCTAGATCCAAATTATCGCTAACTTAGCAATCCTTTTACTTACTAGTTTTCCCAAATCAATGGTTAGAAATTTGAATACTTACTAAAAAACAGAAAAACTTATAATATGTTGAGAGCATATTTTCTATTGATATTTTAACTAAAATTATAAAGTGAACCTTGCTAATAAAAATGTACTAGTACTAACCCGTGGCATTGCCATGGCATGGTTTCCTTTAAATATGTAATACATGATATAAAATATCATCCAAACAATAAATGATATTAAAAGGAATTAAAAGTTCAGTACATCGAAAAATACGAAAGAGAATGCAAAGTCAACGTGTACAATTACCGTAGACATCTGAATAATCACCAACTGCAAAACAATATTTGTATAAATCAGTAACCAATAACAAAATCAAACAATTGTATATTGCTACTTTAGACATAAAGTGTATTAATATGATAACATAATACCTCAAAGCTTTGCAAACACCTTCTTGTATACAATGTTGGTGATCGTGTCGGTGGGATTGTATTCCTTATCCAATGCTAAAACCTTGAGCCCCTTCCTGTTTGTTATTCTGGAAAATGCAACATATAGCTGGCCATGGCTGAAAACAGACTCTGGAGGTAGAGTCCAACATGAGATAAAGACTGTCCCTGATTCTTATTGATAGTCATTGCATAGCAGACTGATATAGGAAATTGCCTTCGCTGAAACCTAATAGGAAATTTGGTAATATTATAAGGTGAAAGTACCATCCTGTGTATGAAAATCTTCACTCCAGTGTTCTTTCCATGTATCGTCTTAGCCTCACTAACGTGCTTGCCAATCGCATTAACAATCAATCTAGTCCCATTACAAAGTTCGGCAGACTGGTCAATATTTCTAAGAAGCATTATAGGACAACCAACCTTAAGCCTAATTATATGATTTGGTATCCGAGAAGTCCTTATAGTGTTTAGGAACTCGACAGAATAGACATTTTCTCTATTGATGGTATCATCTTCGTCAGGGCATATGCTATCTAAACTCATGAATTTTGTGGAATCTCCAGGTAAAAGAGACATTATATAATCATTTACTTCGTGAACGATCTCATTGGTCGGAGCAAGAATAGCCCTATCCTGAAAGTACCGACCATCACCGACATGGTTTAATATGCTCGGATATGTGCTCTTAACTATTGCAGCAACTGGTTCATCAGTAGGCCAAGTCAGAATATCATCAGGCAATCTGAATCCTATCTTACCATCATTATCAACACCAATTTCACCATCTCCAACCTTCAGCAACCACTCAGCAAACTCCCTGATGCTCTCAGTCTCATCATATGAGCCGCCAGACGATAATTTAATAGCATGAAAGTCAACATACTTTATATTTAGAATCATTAATATACATTTGAAATAAAGTAAGTGTATTAAAAATAATAATTAATATAAAATTTTAGCAAAGTACCTGCAGACGCATGTTCTTTGTAAGCTTCAGGACACGACATGAACTCCAAAGCCTCTTAGATGAGCAAAGGGATGCGTGGACTATATCCTGCCTACTACCCTTTGGTATGACGGGCAATATCTGCCTGAAATCCCCACCAAAGATAACGACCAATCCACCAAACGGCTTGTTCAATTCTATACCATGATGATCTTTCATATATCCCTTAGACTACGATCCAGTGTCTTAAAGCCAAAATTATTAGTCATTGGTGCCTCATCCCATATGATTAGCTTTGTACTTTTTAAAAGTCGTGTCAGATTGAAATTGGGGGCTATACTACTACACATGGTAGTTTCATCGACCTGTAAAGGAATACTAAACCTACAATGAGCAGTGCGGCCTCCAGGAAGAAGTAGAGAAGCTATACCACTTGATGCAACCGGGAGAACAATATCACGCCTACCACGTAATGCAGAACACCGTGTCTTCCACAAAAATGTCTTTCTTGTGCCACCGTAACTGTTGGCCACTAAGTATACTGGATACAGCTTGGAAAGTGTTTTAAACAACAAGCTGTACTGTTTTAAATCTGAGTGTGTAGCGGAAGTCTTAAATACAGTTAGTTGCTGAGGATACAACAACTCGATGTGCAGTGTATACTTAAATAATCACAGTTAATAAAACAATAAAGGCAGAAGGTAAATAACATAGTATTTAAAGTGGTTCGAGGTAAACCCCTCTACGTCCACTGGTCCTCCACACAGGAGTAAAAAGTTTATTATAATTACTGCGTACAAACTACGTAATTATAACAACACTTAATCAATATATCGTTCACACAAATTGATATAAAGATCTTAGCTTTCAACCGTTCACACAGATTGGTTTGAGCTAACACTTTGACTGGCTTCTTCACACACAGTTCTGAAGCTTCGTCTTCTTCAATGCAAGTCCTTCACACACAGTTCGGGAGTAGCAAAGATTCATCAGTCCACACAGGGATGATATGAGTTTGTTCAAAGATAGAACAGGGTTGAGCAACAGCTATGACTTTCTGAGCTATAAGCTGATGATGTGTTGTTCAAGGTTTGAGCATTGTATATCTCTTATATCTGAATAGCAGAAAGCTTGGGGATATATGTTTTGCTCTGAATATTTCTTGTAAGCATTGTTCATTTGTAAGTCGTGAATAATCTGTAGATTTTCAGTCGTTCTTTCGTTGTTCAGTACTATGTAATCTTCAAACTCTGGATATATATATATATAGCCTTCTGAAATATATCCGTTTGAAATATATCCGTTGAGCAAGATTATGCGACAACTGATATTTGACTGAGATCCGGATATTGCGGGATTTTGAAGATCTTCTGAATTACAGTATTTAAATACTTTATCCTTTAGTATTTAAATACTTCTTTATCAACGGGACTTGACTTCTAGCGAATACTGAAGATTCCTTCTTGTCCTGTTGAGAGATGTATGGAAGATATCACTGTATTGATATTCGAGACACCTTCCATACTTTGGCTTTGCGGAACTCTTTGTTGTATGACCAATATACTGTATGGTTGGGACAGCGAGAAGTCTTCGATACATGTTTGATACTTGATCAGCTTTTCGATACAGCTAGAGGCGGTATTCAACATTTGGCATATTGTCAAAACATTCTGACAATACGATCGATACAGGGATTTGTTATCCAAGCAGCATCGATACATGGATTTGTTATCCCAACAATTTCCCCCTTTTTGATAATTTGCCAAGTCCTTCCGAGTCTTCCTTTTAAAACCTTATGATGTTTATCCAAACATCCTTGATGATGCCAAAACTGTAACGCCCCCAAAACCATTCCGGGATATTACAGCGCCGTGGGTCCCGCGCCGGAACCCACCAGGCTAAAAACCGTTTACAAAACCAATTCAAAAGCGCCAAAAGGCCGACGACGGTAATATTTTAAATACTCAAATATTTTCAAAAGCATAATTTTGAAATACCGTCATAAAATACCATTTGAAAATAGAAGGCGAAGTGCCAAATCTCGATAGTTCAAAATGTACGTTAAGATGCCGCTTAAACGTACCGATAAAATAGTTTAGGAAAAGACTTCAACGAAATAACCCAAGTTCGTAAAATGCCCAAAAGGCCATTTTAAAATACACACACGAGTTGGTAAAAATACCAAAGAGCTATTTTGAAATATACACACGCAGCGGATAAATGCAGTTCAAAATACACATTTGCAGCGGAAATGAATAACCAGAAAAGAAATACTCGATACTCCAAAATATGCCACCACGATATCACATCGGGAAGCTCATCCCTTCACGACCGCTACTAGCTCGATCTCCAAGTACCTAAAAATAAAGCCCACGGCAGTCGACCACAATACTCAATAATGATATCGATCACATCATCATAAATAATTACATACCAATGTAAAAATATAGTAAGAATACTACCAAAGTAATCTTACCGACATAACCTTACCAATCCACAACAATCCAATCCTTACCATAATCCACATTTCGCATTCTCAAATGACGAAATGAACTCAACCACAACCAACTGTACTGTATTCCAAAAATACCAACAATCCTCAAAACATCATCATAACTCATAAATGTGGGAATAATCCAATCTGTGCAAACTCCTGTCCGTCGGATTACACAATCAAATCTCAACATGAATAAACCAATAATACACAACATATCTGTAGATCAACTACCACTTGACAATGAATACAAATCCCGAAAACATCGACATATAGTCCGAATGCTTATACGATCAATAACGGATCGGTAGATAAATCAACTGAGAATATCATCGACATGATAACTCCAATACGACCAATAAAGGATCACGATAACTAAGAATACCATCAACATGATAGCTCCGACACGATCCACAAAGGATCAACAATAACCGAGAATACCATCAACAAGGTAACTCCAAATGATCAACAAAAGACCAATAATAACTGAGAATACCATCAACAAGGTAAACTCCAAATGATCAACAATAATGGATCTCAATGAAATAACTCTGACTGTCGAACATACCCCTCGGGCGTATGAACAACCAGTCACAAACCGTCGAACATACCCAACCATACCCAACCATAAATGGAGGATGAACGACCAAACAATATGGCTCAAAGATGGAAATCATAGTACGCCCGATCCGGAAATGTGTCCGTGCACAAGCCACCCCGGGTATTGATCACATACACGTGTGGTCTTGTACCTAATTAGCCTCACGAACTACGTCTCGTGTGCACGGTTCAATGTGGAAATATCAACACATAACCATCATGTGCCCGGCTAAAAATCCTACACAATAACCAATCGGCATGCAGATATGACTCCAGATATGTCACGATGCAACATGACAACGAAACTCAAAGAAACACATATCTAATAAGGATCAAAAGACTCACCTAAGTGAACAACAACAGACTGACAATGAAAAGTCGACACGACTAATCAATATCCAAAAGATCAATCCTGGGATCATCATCCCAAATGAATGACCAACACGATCTACGATCTCAATACAATAGTCCTGGGATCAACATCCCTCAACGAATAACCGATACGAAACTCATTATACGAAACCTCAACATATACAACAACTCAACATACTAATTATCCACATGACTGAACAAATACTTAGATTACCTCAAAGCCGAGGACCATATCCATCAACATCCCCCAGAGAGGCGATCAACACAACCATTAATACCAACAATAGTCACGGGATCAACATCCCTCAACGAACAACCGGTCAGAATCTCAATATCGAAACCTCAACATATAACATATACAACAACTCAACGTAATAATTATCTCATAAGAACAATACATAAGTTACCTCGAAGCCACGACAATATCCTTTCCACGAACAACATCCTGAGCGAATACGATTATACAAATAATCTCAAATAAAGTATCATCCATTCAATACCAAAAACCTTTTATCCGATACTTATGTCATCACGATAACTATCCTCGATATCCGATATTCTATATCCTTGACCAAAAATAAATCACGTCTTCCTTGAACACAATTAAATCATATACCTTATGATTTAATACAAACCGAAACACGATATACAACTCATTAACCGACAACTTAGCTTTCTAACAACATTGCTATACGAATTATAAATGAAATGAAAAGCGAAACCATTCATCAAATATTATAAAGCGAACAAGTATAAACTTGCCTCGATACGATACCACGAAGCCGTTACCAAAATCCATTGCCTTTGTCTACGAGCTCCTTAGCCCCGACCAAAAGCAATCTACGAACTCTTCGACTTCAACCGCAACACAACGGTCATAATCCACGATCAAAACATCACAACCTATTGCAATAACCGATTAACACACATTCGATAAAAATCAATAACCGACATACTCAACCAATAAACTCAGCGGTTCAGCGAAACCTCGATCATATACATAATACCAAATAATCGACTCAACCGATACGAACCCATATCCACGATACAAGCCGTAACTCGATGATCACAAATAACAATCAATAACCGATCAACAACGGTTCTACAATATCCCGATTAAACACATATCGAACAACCCGAACCAATCAAACACGAATTCAAAACCACAATACGATTCCAAAATCCGAAGATCATATCAATAATCAATCTAAACCAATAAGGGTCTAACATTACCGATTCCAAATTCAATCTTAAATACGGATACAAGTTTCCTCCTTGTAAATTCATGATATAAACCAATTACCGGTTATCATTATCAATCCGGACGATCCGATTAATTCAACATCATAGATAACCATATTCCAAAGGTTTCAAATGATTCCATTATCCGAATTGAACACTTGTTAAATACTTATGAATTCTCAAACTCAAAAGTGAATCATAAACTTATCAAATCCGAAATCATATTCGTATTCCTATACGAATATTGTACCAAATACATAACTTAGTTCTAAATGTGAATATTCCATATTCATATCCAAAACACCAACACTTCTTAAATATGTTCAACAATTCATATAATCCAAGAGTTCCTTATGAACACAACTAATTCCGAAATCATATTCAAAATCTCCAATACGACATAATCCGATGTGTCCTAACATCTAAACAATCCTTATTCACAATTCAAGGTGTATATAATCATGTCCTTAAACATATATACTTCTCATAACATCATGAATCGCAACAAACCACCAAGAACATCGAGAATACTACGATTCCATAATCATAACGACATAATCAAGGCATTTGATCACCAATTCATTATCTTCCTTTAACAAAATTCCCATAATTACCAAGAATCATCACAACAATATCATTTCCATCACCATTCATACGAAAACGTGTAGAATTTTCCAAGTTCTACTCATTGAGACATTTCATCGAACACTTTGAAGGCATAGTCGATTCAATCGATTATTCAAAGGAATACTCGAATCCGATACACAAAACTTCAAGAACAAAGAATTATCTCAAGTATTATACAAGAGTCCATCAATACTCTGTGTTAATTCGATTCACTTCGGCCAAGACATCAAGATATCTCAAGAACATCCAAAACCAAAAGTTTAGGTGTTCTTACCTTCGATCCGGGTGGAAGATGATGTTAATCCATGATTCCAACTTCCAAAACATGTTGCTAGATGATGATATTACTCAAATCCATCCACTTTGATGAAGAAATCGCCAAAAAACGAAGAAAAACATGAAAATGCCCGGATGACTCGGTCGGGCCTTTAAATAGGCGGACCTGCCCGGCCGCGTTACGTGCGTAACGGCCCGCTGCCTTACGTCGTAACCGACCATGGCACACTCCTTTGCCCGATTCTGCGGAACCCTTACGTACTTAGCGTGGTGGCTTACGTCATGCTTGGCCCTTACGGCCGTAACCGGCCACTGCCTTACGTACGTAATCGGCCAGTCCTAGCCCCCAGCGAGTCACTGCCGACCGTGATCGGCCACCCCCACGAATCACTGCCGACCATGCTCGGCCATTCCAACGAGTCACGACCGGCCATGCTCGGCCATCCAGGTCATCTCGGCCACGACTCGACCGGCTACTCCGTAACGTACGTCACACTTAATCCGTTGCGTCGTATCGTGCGTTGACTTGCTACTTTATAATACTCGTATTACGTCGTAATACACCACTGTATAACGTCGTAACTCCGTCCGTTGACTCACTGTCCACACCCGCGCCAAAAGCTGCCTACACGGGGCCCCACTACCCGATCACAAGTCGATTCCTCTTGTTACGTGCGTTATGTACACTATATAACGTCGTAAGCTAACACATTTTACGTGCGTAAGCTCCAAGGCTTAACGTGCGTAATGGCTTTTATACTTAGCCAAAATCCAATCGTTCTGTCAGACGTCTCGACGTACGAAATACAAACATACGGCATCTTGAATACACATACCGAATCCGAAAATATTCTCATACGGTATACGATATCCAAATCTGTTTAACACGATACAACATATCCTGAATATATCTGTCACTCAAAAGCGATAATCACACCGGTATAACTGTCTCGGTTCTCAATTTATTTTATCCATACTGTATAGATACCAAACTATACGGTATATCTCGAATAAAATAACGCGAAAAATTTATACTGAAAATTCGGGTATTACATACTACCCCCCTTAAAATAAGTTTCGTCCTCGAAACTTGCAACCTGTCGCCAACAACAAATAAGTCCAAAATTTTCCAACTCATCACAAAAACAATCAAGCGTCGCCACAAGCGAAATAACCAAACCAATATACTTACAGGTGCGTGAAGCCGATGATCTCCCGTGATACTAGCACACGACTCCCATACGAAGTCTCAACACAACCAACGCACACCAATATCACAAATAGCAGTTTGAAAAGAATCTCAAAAATTTTGGAAACTCCAAAAATCGATTTGACTCAAAAGTCAGAAAAACTCATTTTCAAAAGCCACGCTACTACCGTACCGGTAGAGCCACATAACACACACGCCTGGGTTTCACAAAACCCAAGATCCGATACCATCTTCTATAACGCCCCCAAAACCATTCCGGGATATTACAGCGCCGTGGGTCCCGCGCCGGAACCCACCAGGCTAAAAACCGTTTACAAAACCAATTCAAAAGCGCCAAAAGGCCGACGACGGTAATATTTTAAATACTCAAATATTTTCAAAAGCATAATTTTGAAATACCGTCATAAAATACCATTTGAAAATACAAGGCGAAGTGCCAAATCTCGATAGTTCAAAATGTACGTTAAGATGCCGCTTAAACGTACCGATAAAATAGTTTAGGAAAAGACTTCAACGAAATAACCCAAGTTCGTAAAATGCCCAAAAGGCCATTTTAAAATACACACGAGTTGGTAAAAATACCAAAGAGCTATTTTGAAATATACACACGCGGCGGATAAATGCGATTCAAAATACACATTTGCGGCGGAAATGAATAACCAGAAAAGAAATACTCGATACTCCAAAATATGCCACCGCCGATATCACATCGGGAAGCTCATCCCTTCACGACCGCTACTAGCTCGATCTCCAAGTACCTAAAAATAAAGCCCACGATGGGTCGACCACAATACTCAATAATGATATCGATCACATCATCATAAATAATTACATACCAATGTAAAAATATAGTAAGAATACTACCAAAGTAATCTTACCGACATAACCTTACCAATCCACAACAATCGATCCTTACCATAATCCACATTTCGCATTCTCAAATGACGAAATGAACTCAACCACAACCAAGTATCTTGTATTCCAAAAATACCAACAATCCTCAAAACATCATCATAACTCATAAATGTGGGAATAATCCAATCATGCAAACTCTGTCCGTCGGATTACACAATCAAATCTCAACATGAATAAACCAATAATACACAACATATGTAGATCAACTACCACTTGACAATGAATACAAATCCGAAAACATCGACATATAGTCCGAATGCTTATACGATCAATAACGGATCGGTAGATAAATCAGCGAGAATATCATCGACATGATAACTCAATCGACCAATAAAGGATCACGATAACTAAGAATACCATCAACATGATAGCTCCGACCACGATCAACAAAGGATCAACAATAACCGAGAATACCATCAACAAGGTAACTCCAAATGATCAACAAAAGACCAATAATAGCGAGAATACCATCAACAAGGTAAACTCCAAATGATCAACAATAATGGATCTCAAAGAAATAACTCGATTATCGAACATACCCCTCGGGCGTATGAACAACCGATCCACAAACCGTCGAACATACCTAACCATAAATGGAGGATGAACGACCAAACAATATGGCTCAAAGATGGAAATCATAGTACGCCCGATCCGGAAATGTGTCCGTGCACAAGCCACCCCGGGTATTGATCACATACACGTGTGGTCTTGTACCTAATTAGCCTCACGAACTACGTCTCGTGTGCACGGTTCAATGTGGAAATATCAACACATAACCATCATGCGCCCGGCTAAAAATCCTACACAATAACCAATCGGCACGCAGATATGACTCCAGATATGTCACGATGCAACATGACAACGAAACTCAAAGAAACACATATCTAATAAGGATCAAAAGACTCACCTAAGTGAACAACAACAGACTGACAATGAAAAGTCGACACGACTAATCAATATCCAAAACATCAATCCTGGGATCATCATCCCAAATGAATGATCAACACGATCTACGATCTCAATACAATAGTCACAGGATCAACATCCCTCAACGAATAACCGATACGAAACTCATTATACGAAACCTCAACATATACAACAACTCAACATACTAATTATCCACATGACTGAACAAATACTTAGATTACCTCAAAGCCGAGGACCATATCCATCAACATCCCCCAATGAGACGATCAACACAACCATTAATACCAACAATAGTCCTGGGATCAACATCCCTCAACGAACAACCAGTCCGAATCTCAATATCCAAAACCTCAACATATAACATATACAACAACTCAACGTAATAATTATCTCATAACTGAACAATACATAAGTTACCTCGAAGCCGACAATATCCTTTCCACGAACAACATCCACGAGCGAATACGGTTATACAAATAATCTCAAATAAAGTATCATCCATTCAATACCAAAAACCTTTTATCCCGATACTTATGTCATCACGATAACTATCCTCGATATCCGATATTCTATATCCTTGACCAAAAATAAATCACGTCTTCCTTGAACACAATTAAATCATATACCTTATGATTTAATACAAACCCGAGCACGATATACAACTCATTAACCGACAACTTACCTTTCTAACAACATTGCTATACAAATTATAAATGAAATGAAAACGAAACCATTCATCAAATATTATAAACTGAACAAGTATAAACTTGCCTCGATACCGATACCACGAAGCCGTTACCAAAATCCATTGCCTTTGTCTACGAGCTCCTTAGCCCCGACCAAAAGCAATCTACGAACTCTTCGACTTCAACCGCAACACAACGGTCATAATCCACGATCAAAACATCACAACCTATTGCAATAACCGATTAACACACATTCGATAAAAATCAATAACCGACATACTCAACCAATAAACTCAATGGTTCAACGAAACCTCGATCATATACATAATACCAAATAATCCAACTCAACCGATACGAACCCATATCCACGATACAAGCCGTAACTCGATGATCACAAATAACAATCAATAACCGATCAACAACGGTTCTACAATATCCCGATTAAACACATATCCAAACAACCCGAACCAATCAAACACGAATTCAAAACCACAATACGATTCCAAAATCCGAAGATCATATCAATAATCAATCTAAACCAATAAGGGTCTAACATTACCGATTCCAAATTCAATCTTAAATACGGATACAAGTTTCCTCCTTGTAAATTCATGATATAAACCAATTACCGGTTATCATTATCAATCCGGACGATCCGATTAATTCAACATCATAGATAACCATATTCCAAAGGTTTCAAATGATTCCATTATCCGAATTGAACACTTGTTAAATACTTATGAATTCTCAAACTCAAAAGTGAATCATAAACTTATCAAATCCGAAATCATATTCGTATTCCTATACGAATATTGTACCAAATACATAACTTAGTTCTAAATGTGAATATTCCATATTCATATCCAAAACACCAACACTTCTTAAATATGTTCAACAATTCATATAATCCAAGAGTTCCTTATGAACACAACTAATTAGAAATCATATTCAAAATCTCGATACGACATAATCCGATGTGTCTAACATCTAAACAATCCTTATTCACAATTCAAGGTGTATATAATCATGTCCTTAAACATATATACTTCTCATAACATCATGAATCGCAACAAACCACCAAGAACATCGAGAATACTACGATTCCATAATCATAACGACATAATCAAGGCATTTGATCACCAATTCATTATCTTCCTTTAACAAAATTCCCATAATTACCAAGAATCATCACAACAATATCATTTCCATCACCATTCATACGAAAACGTGTAGAATTTTCCAAGTTCTACTCATTGAGACATTTCATCGAACACTTTGAAGGCATAGTCGATTCAATCGATTATTCAAAGGAATACTCGAATCCGATCCACAAAACTTCAAGAACAACGAATAATCTCAAGAATACAACAAGATTCCATCAATAATCGAGTTAAAAGCGAATCAAATCGGCCAAGACATCAAGAAATCTCAAGAACATCCAAAACCAAAAGTTTAGGTGTTCTTACCTTGATCCGGGTGGAAGATGATGTTAATCCATGATTCCAACTTCCAAAACATGTTGCTAGATGATGATATTACTCAAATCCATCCACTTTGATGAAGAAATCGCCAAAAACGAAGAAAAACATGAAAATGCCGGATGACTCGGTCGAGGCCTTTAAATAGGCGGACCACGCCGGCACGTTACGCACGTAACCGGCCATCGCCTTACGTGCGTAATCGCCATGGCACACTCCTTTGCCCGATGCGGAACCCTTACGTACATAACCGTGGTGGCTTATGTGCGTAATCGCCTTACGGCCGTAATCGCCCGCCTACGTCGTAATCGGCGATCCTAGCCCCGGCCGAGTCACCGCCGGCCGTGATCGGCCACCCCCACGAATCACCGCCGACCATGCTCGGCCATTCCAACGAGTCACGGCCGGCCATGCTCGGCCATCCAGTCATCTCGGCCACGACTCGACCGGCTACTCCGTAACGTCGTAACACTTAATTCGTTGCGTCGTATACGTGCGTTGACTTGCTACGATATAATACTCGTATTACGTACGTAATACACCCTGTATAACGTACGTAACTCCGTCCGTTGACTCACCTGTCCACATCCGCGCCAAAAGCTGCCGACACCGGGCCCCACTATCCGATCACAAGTCTGATTCCTCTTGTTACGTACGTTATGTACACTATATAACGTACGTAAGCTAACACATTTTACGTACGTAAGCTCCAAGGCTTAACGTACGTAATGGCTTTTATACTTAGCCAAAAATCCAACTGTTCCTGTCCGACGTCTCGACGTACGAAATACAAACATACGGCATACTGAATACACATACCGAATCCAAAAATATTCTCATACGGTATACCTGATATCCAAATCTATTTAACCTGATACAACATATCCTGAATATATCTGTCACTCAAAAACGATAATCACACCAGTATAACTGTCTCGGTTCTCAATTTATTTTATCCATACTGTATAGATACCAAACTATACAGTATATCTCAGATAAAATAACGCGAAAAATTTATACTGAAAATTCGGGTATTACAAAAACTTTGACACTTAGCGGTTTGAAGTAGGGCAGACTTCTTGGTCTTCTTTTGAATGTTCTGGCCTTCGGTATTTGGGCTTATCACTAAGAACTGCTCGTAGGCAAGTTCATCTTTTATCAAAAGAAAGTTACATTGAAAACTTATGATTGGCGCGCAGGCACAATCTTCCATTGTTTTCTAGATGCATACATCTTAAACTATGAACTGTTCGCAGACAAGTTCTTACATCTTGTGTATGAGATAGGTTTCATACTATGAGTACAGTAAGAATAAATTAAGTGATTGTAAACAAATAAGAACATAGTAGATTACGAGTTGTAATCTTTCAAGACAGGCCATAATTTTATTGATACTGAAATAGAGTACAAAGATTGTTGTTTTGAAAGTAAAATTACAATCGAATAATACAATAAGGTATTCAACTCCTAAAGTCAAAGTGTCTCCATGGTCACTTGGAAGGGTCATTCTTGGTGTTTAGCCACCAGTTCTGGTGAGCGTCCTTGTCTCGATTCTGATAAATTGCATGTCCTTCATAAGATTTATCAAAGAGTAGGATCCAGTCTTCTGGATGGGTCACCAAGTTGCCTTTTCGATGTTTTGACTTCATATGCTGCTGTAGCGGGAGGGTTCCTTCTTTCAGCTTCGTCTTGAATTCCTCTGCAGCTTCCTGTACCGTTCTGCATCTATTGAATAAAGCGGATTCCCTGATAAGTACAATGAAGTATCTTATAAGTTCATTTATCCTCCAGTCTTTGATCTCTACAGCGGTAGGTTGATGGTCTGCCGGGAGGTTCGTAGAATGTGGCTTTCGGACTAGGCTTTTTCAAGGATACTTGGGATCCTGTAATTCTGGTCTATCTCCTTGTATCCTCACGTTCGGCGTTGAGATACGGGCTATGTCAGCAGTGATGGAGTCTTCAAACGGAGCTAACAACTCTTTTTCTTGCTCCAACCTCGTTCTCCTGGCGGCTTCCCGTGCTTCTTCCCCCTTTTTGGCATCATCAAGGTATGATACCTTTTCATCAATACGTTCTAGGATTTCCAAAGCGGCATCCTATTTCATCTCCATATTAGACATTCTCTCAACAAGGGAGGAGAGCACCTGCGACATATCTTTTATATTATTGTCATGGTCTCGTAGTTGGGAACCGAATTCGATTAGAGCAGATGCGGTCTTGGCCTTAGATACGCGGAGTTTCGATTGCTCTTCCCTCAGGATCCTTTCTTGCTTCTCATGCAGATTGCTCAGAGCTTGCTTGAAGACCTCTGGCAAGACAGTGAAGGCTTCGACTACTCGAGAGACTTCATGCTTTAATACAGTTATTTCTTCAACAGCATATGTGTGAAGCCAATCAAGAGCCTTTTCTACTGAGTGTAGAGCATTGAATGGGTCCTGAATAAATACAGTTTGGAGGCCAAGAGCACGTAATCACTCTTTTCTTGTTTCAGTGCGGGGAGAGTCTGGCTGGGCGAAGTCCTCGACTCCATTTAACCTTCTCAAATTCACGTCAGGGCGTGAAGTGAGTGGGACATCCTCAGGCATAGTACCGTCGTTGGATTCCAAGGCGGTTGATGGGATGGTAGCAACTGTTTCGGGTTCGGCGACAGGGGGTGTGGCATCCTCCTGTTTCGAAGATGTTTCTGTAGACATGGATACAGGAGGGATCAATTCCTCTTGGTGTCTCTCAGCATCCGCCTGTTCCGGCATAGGGACTGATTCCTCTTGCTGGAAGGCGCGTGATTCTTCTTCTTCGGCGGCGACAGCAGGCTTGGGTGCCTGTTGCGAAACATTTTATTCCTCCTCGACATGAGGGACTGAATCCTCATTGTCCGGAACATTGGTTTGCTGTGGCGAAGGGGACGATTGATGGGTGGATGTCCCTTCATTTTTCTTGGCTTGGGCTTCCTCTCGACTCATCCGCAAACCAGTCTGGAGTGCGTCATCATCGTCGTCGGAATCAGGATTACATTTTGGACTGTCGGGAGTTTCCATTGACGAAGATTTTCCTTTCCTTTTAGCGTCAGCCTTATCAAGCAGATGACTCTCAATTAGCTTCTTGACGAATAAGTTGTCCCATTAGATCAGGACAACAATTTCTTGGGTGTCCGTCACTTCCAAAACGAACTTCTCGTCATTACACCACTCGCTCCAGTTGTACAAGGTTTCGTACGGAGCAAGTCTAAAGATCTTCCATTGGAGAAACCGCTCGAATGACTGTTCAATCTGCACGAAAAGCAGGGTCTTGGAAATTATTGTGTCCGGGGAGGGACTCCGTACAATGTTTGGGTTTGCTGTAGGAAGGGGTTCCTCTACAGGTGTGGGATCTTGTATTGGAGAGGGATTCCTTACAGGGGATGGTACCCCGAAGGAAGGTGGATCCTGAACGGGTGTGGACTCCCGTATAGGAGAGGTAGTTATTGGCTCCAAACAGGCAGTCGATTTGCCAGAGTCTTTTGAGTTGGCAGATGTCCTCGTATCCATCGTTGCCGCCAAGGGCTCGGGATCTACTGTCGATACAATAGCGGGCATCTCTTCCACAGGGGTTGGGCCCTGGGGTAGTTGATTAGTGGGTTGCGCCACGATAGGAGCATCCTCGGAGGGTTATGTAGCTTTAAATTTCGTAAGCCTCCTTAGCTTCATTTTCGGCTTCTCAGCAGCAACTGGTGTCTTGCTGTGAGATCTTTTTCGTTTCTTTGAAGATTCGACACTTTGGGACTTAGAAGAAACGTCCCTCGGATCTTCAGACAGCGGCAAGTTACGGATAAAAGGCCTGTTCGCAATCAGGATGCTCTAATTGAAGGCAGTGGGCCTGACGCATCCTAAGAATATCCGTGAACTTATCTTCGTTACTTCTACAGTTTGCTGAAGTCCGCACTTCATCAAAACATGGTTTAAGAATAAACCAAACGATTTCTTCTGAGTAGCAGGTTTAGACACCTCTTCCTACAAACGTTTAAGGATAACCTGACACTAGTTGACCTTCTCGCAGGTCATTATGGCGACCATCATCCTGAATCTGAGATTTGCGCACATCTCAAATGAACCTGTACGATTCTTAATAATGCGGCAGCAAAAATCATGTAAATAAACAAATGGTAAAAAAAAAAATTTCTTATGGCATGTGGTTTGAACCACTTCCACCGTTGCTAAATCGGTGAACAAGCCATAGTATTGAGTCAGCAGCTCTTGAGACCCAAAGGTCTCAAGTTCTTCCATGGTCAGGCCATCAGAGGGTAGCCTGAAGATGTTTTTGAGAAGCTCTTAGTCAATGCGGATCTCCACTCCGCGAATGAATGTTGTGATATCAGCAACATGTCCTCCTAGGGCCAGAGGCAGAAAACGAACCACTGCGTTGTGGTAGAATTCCTCAACCAGATGAACGTCATAATTCTCGGCAGTGTGGCTCCCAAGGCGGTAGAGGCCTTGTTGACGAATTCTAGTGGTGACGAACTCCATGGCATCAACGTCATCACTTTCAGTGTGAATGCGTTACATCACGACAGATCTGGAGAAGATCCGTCCATCGATGAAGTTCAGAGACTTCTTGAGAGAGGTGGAAGATGTCTGAGTAAACGCCATTGATGAATCTCAAGAAAAGATGAAAAAGATTCAAGAAGAATATGCAGTAAACACAGAAAAACTTGTAGGCTGAATTGCTTGAGTGCTCTTAAAATATGCAGAAGGCGTAAAGAGTCTCAAATGGCATTTGCAGTCCTTTTATAGTAGGCGGCAAAGAAGGGTTTTCAGAGAACGAATGGTCAGATTTAAGGGATGGGAACCGGTGTTTGAAATGAACGGTCATGATGGACTGAGTGTAACTGGTACACTTATCCATTGAATTTTAAAATAGGAGCGGGTCCCACTTCTGACATTTGTTATTACCCTTAATGCCTGAAACGGTGGTATTAAATATTAAATAATTTGAAAACATCGCGGCTTTTGAGATTTGATTGTCCAGATGTCGTGTAAGGCATTTAATGTAAATGATGTTTGACATGAAAACAGGGCACGTGGACAAAAATTATTTTTAAAATGAAATATTATAATATATAATGAATCGAATTCCCATAGTATGTGCTGTATCCGCGACGATACAGCGTTCCCCCTTAAAAGGTACATATAGGTTTCATTTCCATACAACTACTTTTGGATTAATGCTGTATTCATGGGTCATACTGTATTCCCCCTTAATTATTGTACACATCAGCTGTAGGATGATTCATATTGCTTTGTTCCCTACAGTGCTGTATTGAAGGCTCTGAGTGTACAGATAATTAATGGTGGATACTGTATTCTTGGGTCTTAGACCAGTACTATTTCTGGAGGAAATAGAATAACTGGTCTTCCTTCTTGTAGCTAAGCTGGACGACCAATCTGACTGTATTCTTGGGTCTTACACATTCCCCCTCAATTATTGAGTAAAAACAGTAAATACTTACAGGGAGTCAGGATGTAGCAATCCCAATTCTTGTCGAAGCATGTTGAATTTTGCTGTGTCGAGAGGTTTGGTGAAGATGTCGGCCAACTAAATATCTGTATGAACTTTTTCCAGTCGAACATCCTTGTTCTCGACATGATTACTTATGAAATGATGGTTCCTGTTGATGTGCTTAGTGCGCGAGTGCAAAACGGGGTTGTGCGTTATTGCAATTGCACTCGTGTTATCACACATGTTTGGCGTTTTCTTAGCTTCAATCCCATAATCTGACAACTGTTGCTGCATCCAAAGGACCTGCATACAGCAACTACCAACAGCATAGTATTCTGATTCAACCATGGAAAGTGAGTTTGCCAATTGCTTCTTACTGAACCAAGAAACAAGTTTAGGTCCAAGAAAGTGACAAGTTCCACTTGTACTCTTCCTATCTAGCTTGCAGCCTCCGAGATCCGAGTCGCTGATCCAACTAAATCGAATCCGCCTTCTTTAGGATACCACAGTCCTACATCGACTGTTCCTTTAATATACTTTAGGATTCGTTTAGCTGTATTGAAGTGTGATTCTTTGGGTGCTACTTGATATCTCGCACACACTCCTACGACAAACTGGATATCGGGTCTGCTAGCTGTTAGGTACAGGAGATAGCCAATAAGCTTTCTGTAGAGTGATTGGTCAACTGGCTTTCCGGCTTCATCAGCACTAATTTGCACGGAAGTGCTCATGGGAGTTGACTATGATTTGGAAGTGTTCATTCCAAATTTATTGAGAAGCTCCTTGCTGTATTTTTCCTGGTTGATGAAAATCCCTGTAGGCAACTGCTTTACCTGCAAACCTAGGAAATAACTAAGTTCTCCCATCATACTCATTTCAAATTTACTTTGCATGAGATGATAGAACCTTTGACATAAAGCAATTTTAGTTGAACCAAATATAATGTCATCTACATAGATTTGAACCATTAGAAGGTCATCACCTTCCTGTATTTTGAACAAGGTTTTGTCCACAGCACCTTTCTCAAATCCATTATCGGTTAGATACTGGAACAGGGTCTCATACCATGCTCTAGGGGCTTGCTTAAGTCCATACAGTGCTTTCCTCAGCCTGTATACTAGACTGATGCCGTCTGTGTTGGCAAACCCTGGTGGTTGTTCAACATGAACTTTTCTTCGGCAAGGTCTCCATTTAGGAATGCACTTTTGATGTCCATTTGGTGTACAATGAAACTCTTATGGGCGGCAAAGGCTAAAAATATCCTAATGGCCTCTAGTCTGGCTACAGGGGCAAAAGTTTCATCGTAGTCTATGCCTTCTTCCTGTCTATAGCCTTGAGCGACTAGTCTGGATTTATTCCTTATAATTAGTCCATTTCGATCCTTCTTGTTTCTAAATACCCATTTGGTTCCAATAACTAATTGATGCGTAGGTCTGGGTACAAGATACCATACATTGTTTCTTTCGAAACTGTTAAGCTCTTCTTCCATAGATGTTATCCAATGAGAATTATTGAGAGCTTCTATGGTAGAAACAGGTTCGGACTGGGCTAAGAATACAACAATAGTGCACATATTGATTCTTCTAAGCTCGGATTGAGATTTCCATTCAAGGAATGGTGATATCTCAGTATCTAGTTCTTCTTGTGCACACAGTACATTTCCTTGTGTACTCTGCATTCTCCTACGGGTAGAAACACCAGCATTAATATTTCCAATGATCAGCTCTTGCGGGTGATCTCTCAACCATCTTCGGTCGGGTTCTAATTCGGGGTCCCATACTGTATCTTGAGTTGCTGTAGTTTCATCTTCAGCTTGTACAGCATCGGCTTCATCCACGTCAATTCTTACAGCTGCGAGGTTGATTTATAGGTCAACAACAGGTTCTATGGGAGTTGGTGGATCTGAGATGGAAAGTTGTTGGATGTTCTAAGTAACAACTTCTACTCCTGCAGGGTCATAGTGAGGTTCGTCGAACACTACATGAACTAATTCCTCGATCGTCAGCTTCCTTTTATTAACACTACACCATATATGGGTTTCAGCAACACCTGAAAAACTGTGTTCAAAAGTCCAAAAAGTGTTGCTGAAGGTACAAAAACAAGCTATGGCTACACTTTGACCAAATTCGAAAGTGTTACAAAAACGGCCGCAACCATAGGGGTCTAAGGTAACACTTTTCTTTTTTTTGGTAACATGTTAAAAAAGTGTAGCAATAGACCCCTATGCCAACACTTTTATTGTCTGTGGCTACACTAGATTTTGTGTTGCTGTAGACTTAAGGCCACACTTTTATATATTTAGTGACACAAAGATTTGTGTAGCCGTAGACCTATGCCAACACTCATGAGGTCTAATGTAACATTAAATTGTGAAACACTTTGACATCTTTACCAACAACTTTAACACTATGGCTACACTTATATATGACCAGTTCTAACTTTTGCCAACACACTTTTAATCTTTGCCAACACAATTTTTATATTTTGCCAACATAAAGAATTATAAATTATAGTCTATGGCTACATTTTTGCAGGTTTTTACCAACATTTTTCATGCTAAAAAGCAAAATTTTATATTGGAAAATAAATATTACCGTAAAATAGTCAATACCATTAAAACAATGTCAACCATAACAACATCCAAAATACATGACTGCTGATATTCAATCCATAATAGCTAAGAACAAGTTACAATCGCAATCCACAAATATAACAAAACTACTTGAGTCACTTAGCTAGCATAATATAAAATGATGAGATCACCAAGGAGTGACATTGTCACCGCCATAGGACTCGACCGATTTCGAGAGTCATCAATCTTTAAGTTCAAATCGATTCTTCTCGGCCAACATTTTCATCATTTATCTTCAAGTTTTTCATCCATCTCTTGTTGAAGTTGAGCCCTGATCTTAGCAGTTAGGTCCGCCACATACTGATCAGGAACTTGAACGGATGGTGATGCTGAAGACTTCGATTTTGGTTGCTCTGTAATATACTCTTCTTGACTATATATATACACTCACTGGTAAGAAGAATGAGGATATGTCACATTATGTTAAGAAGGAGATAGTTGAATTTCACAAGGAAGAGATGATAGAGTATAGGATAAGATAAACTGCAAAATCAATGTTAAACCTTTTCTGCATAAGGTAGCATCGACTCCCTGAGCATTTACATAAGGTGGAATAAACTGCTTAGTATACCGAAGAATACATAGTACTCAAAACTTACAGGCAATATGAATGGGTAAAAAGTTCTTGTATCGATAGGGTCGAAGTTAATAAAAAACAAAGTTTTGGATGGTTTTGAGTTGGCTGGCGACCTTCTGGAAGTATCAGGCCTTCTACCACCACCACATTCCTACTGTGGATCGAATTTAATCAAGTTATTTCGTGGAAAAAAAAACCATTATCGCATAAAAAAAATTACAACATAGGAAATGTGTTCTACATTCCGCAAAGCAAAAATGCTAAATACCTTGGTCCACTCAATGTGTAGTCGACGTCCTTTTCTACCAAATTCAATCCTGTCGAGTTTCCCTATTGCATCCTCTGCATCACGATCATTTTCCATATAGATGAAAGCAAATCCTACAAAGTCACAGAGCCTTAAAAACAGCCAGAAGGCTTTAGTTGGCATTAAAATGCATATTGCCTGTGTAAATATATATATAAAGTTTATCAAGTGATTTGCATCTCCTACTATCTGTGCCAATTTATTGCAAAACACAATTTTAGGAGCTCCCAGTGCGGAAAAGAGAAGCAAATGTTGAGCAAGAAGAACTACAAGTACGAAAACTTACATCTCTATTCATGTCGAATGCCTGAATGGAATTTAATCGTGCACAATATTTGCTCTTATTAGCAATATAAACACAACATTTGTGAGTTTTCCTTGATGTAGGAGCAGACCCAGCTGGACCTAGCGCATAGATTTCATGAAAACTTGGCATAGATGCATTAGAAAGAAACTGAGAGAGCAAAATTTTAGAGTCCTGGAAAGCATCTTCAACATCGCCATTTTCTTGTGCTTGCATTCCGTTTGACATTATTTCTGATCTCTGATACGGAATCAAGAACATGTAGCTTAGAACTTGAGATAAATTGCAAACTTTGTGTTATCACCATAACAAATTACAATGGTACCTGTAACACCCCCGAGATATTCGAAGTATATTACAGCGCCGTGGACCCCTACATGGGACCCACCAGGCTACAACTAGAAAACACCCCTCGACTAACCATCTCGGTTAGAGAGAACACCCATTTAAATAATATAACATATAAAGGTACGCCCGGAGTAACCAGCGAAATAAGCAACATTCGACAATGTAGCAATCTAAAATAATACAACACGGGGTTTGAATTGAAAAGCCTAAGTACTCGCGAGTACGGTCTATCAGTTCATAAATATAGTAAACAACCATGTCGAAGTGGACAAGTGAAATAAGTAGACTCGAGTGCACATGTCAACGACCCCGGCCAACATCCTCGTATTGTCCCAGCGCTCGCTCGTCCGGATGATCATAACCTGAAATTCATAATAAGAATTTCCCCGAAACGGGTCCCCAGAGGGGTTAGCAATTACGCTAGTACAAGTAATCAAGGCAAACCAATCGCTTACACATTTCATAGTATATGCACCAATATCAATTTCAAAAGTCCAAAACCAGACATGTCTTTTCCGGGAACAAACAGTCAAACAATTTGCCTAGGACCGGGATGAAGCCACGAATCCCACCCGAGGCCTCTAAGGACCCTCCCGAGCTGGCCATTTCATAAAACAAATCACGCACAGGCATCGCCTAGGACCGGGACGAAGCCACGAATCCCACCCGAGGCCTCTAAGGACCCTCCCAGTTGTCTAGCGAAACAAACTCATGAATCCAGTGAAGTCATAGATTCCCCGAGGCCCCGTCGGACCCTCCCGAGGTGAGTAAAGCACACAATATACATTACCATTTCACGTTAAGCATAAGGGTTTCCAAGAATACTTGCCTTGAATAATAAGCAGCCTTGACGAACGGAAGGAAAAACACCGGTGACCGATAGGAGCGATAATGACGAACCTAACGATACGAAGAACACAATCACGACCAATCCTAAATGAATACGGAATTGGAATACACTGAAAACCCGCCTACGATTCATGTATATTCGTATAGAAACAACGACGAGGGCGGACCACAACAAACCCTCTCGATTACAAAATTACTACGAAATATACCATGAATCCGTAGGGTAACCAACGAAATCGACAAGATTAATCATGTACATCATGAATTAATCTAACATACGAACGAATCGGACGAAACATGAAAACCCCTTCAATTACTCAAAACAAGGTTTTAGGAGATTACCTTGAATAATGACGAAGAACACGATTAGAGGTTGATACTATGCTCCAATAACTCGAAGAAGATGATGGCTCGGAGTTATCAAGCTTCAAATCGCGGAAATACCAAGGAGATCGCCTAGAGTCGGATGGGGAGGAGAAGGAGTGAAAATGGCGAAATCGGTCAACCCACGGGTTTATAAACCCGGGGCTGGGTTACGTCGTTAGCCACCACATGCTAACGTCGTAAGCCGTATTACGTCGTAAGCCATAAGGGCCTTACGACGTAACCAAAAAGCGAGTAAATGCGCACCGATATACCGGGGCATTACGTGCGTAACCAAAAGGGTGTTACGTGCGTAACCAAAAACATAATCGCTGTCTTGAATTACACTAGGGCGTTACGTGCGTAACCAAAAAGGGTGTTACGTGCGTAACATTCCTTTCTGTGGAGCACAGGCCGAAATGAAAGAGGGGGTACCGAAAAGAATCGAAATACAACGGTGAACAATTCACGATGGTACGAACGTAAGGGGCCTGAAACGACGAACTTAAGTGCCGAAGGAAAACATATTCCCGACTACTCAAAGGTTCAGAAAAACAACATCAAGCGTAAATTTCCCAAAAGTTTGGGAAATTTACAAAACAATCAAACATGCGAAATGTACGAAACATGGTCGAAACACCAACAAAAGCTCACAACGCCCACAATAACATGAGATCGATCTTGGCAACCCCGAAACGGCGGTTCGAGCAGCGATTACGATAATATGCGAAATAACAACATGAAACATCAAATCGAGTAAAACGAGTCCGAATCAAGCTCGAACGGCAATAAGTTCAATATCAAATGTCCTCAAAATGACAATACGATTACAAGCGAGCTGTTAAAAACGAAAATGCACTAAAATGAGAATAATAAGAGAAGGGAAAAATGCGGATATTACATTCTACCCCTCTAAAAACAAGTTTCGTCCCGAAACTTAAGAAATAAACAACTCGGGATACTTAGCACGCATGATATCCTCGGTTTCCCAAGTCGCCTCCTCGACACCATGTCTCGACCACTGCACTTTGACCAAAGGAATGGTCTTATGCCTCAGTCGCTTCTCACGGTGTTCCAAAATCTTTAAGGGACGCTCCTCGAAGGTAAAATCTTCGGCAATCTCGACCTCGCCAAAGTCGATGATGTGACTAGGATCCGGAACATATTTCCTTAGCTGGGAAACATGAAAAACGCTATGAACACGACTCAAGGCCGGGGGTAACGCCAAACGGTATGCCAACTCACCGACTCGCTCGAGAATCTCAAAGGGTCCAATAAATCTCGGACTCAACTTCCCTTTCTTCCCGAAACAAAAAACTCCCTTCGTCGGCGACACCTTTAGCAAAACGTGGTCTCCCACCTCGAATTCCAAAGGTCGACGACGGACGTCGGCATACGACTTCTGTCGACTCTGGGCAGTCAACATCCGTTCCCGAATCAAATCCACCTTCCGCCTCGTCTCAAGGACAATATCCGGTTCGGTCCCGACCAAATCGGACGCTTCATTCCAACAAATCGGCGATCGACAGCGCCGCCCGTAGAGCGCCTCATACGGTGCCATCCGGGTCGACGCGTGCCAACTATTGTTGTACGTGAATTCGATCAATGGCAAATGCTCCTCCCAGTCACTACTCCAGTCGAGAGCACAAGCACGCAACATGTCCTCGAATGTCTGGATAGTGCGTTCCGACTGCCCATCTGACTGGGGATGAAAAGAGGTACTCAACTGCAAACGGGTACCCAACGCCTTATGTACCGCCTGCCAAAAGTGCGATACAAAACGGCCATCACGATCCGAAACAATAGACTTCGGAGTACCGTGAAGTCTCACAATCTGCGCGATAAACACACGAGCCAACTTCTCCGGGCCCCAAGTGTCCTTGATGCCCAGAAAATGTGCCGACTTGGTCAGACGATCAACAACCACCCACACCATATTCATGCCCGACCTCGATCTCGGCAGACTCGTAACAAAATCCATCGATATATCTTCCCATTTCCATTCCGGAATGGGAAGTGGCTGCAATAACCCAGCCGGTCGCTGATGCTCAATTTTGACCTGCTGACAAGTCAAACATTTTGCTACAAATTGCGCGACCTCCTCCTTCATATCATTCCACCAGAAGTTCCTCCTCAGGTCCTTGTACATCTTACTCGAACCAGGATGAACGGAATAGGGTGTAGAATGGGCCTCACGCAAAATACTCTGTCGTAATTCTGGATCGTTCGGTACACAAAGCCGACTCTGGAATCTCAAAACACCATCCTCGTGAATCACAAACCCAGGAGACTTTCCCTTAAGAACGTTCTCTCGAATTTGAATAATCATCGGATCCACTAACTGCTTCAGCTTAATTTCATCGATCAAAGACGACGAAATCTCTAAAGCACGAAGTTGCCCGATGGCCCCAGGCAACAAAACTTCAACATCTAACTCGATCAAAGCCCGCCGAAGCTCGGGCGAGACGTAAGGATCTCAGCGTTCGCAACGCAACCGGTTTCGACTCAAGGCGTCGGCCACGACGTTCGCCTTGCCGGATGATAAAGGATTTCGAGGTCATAATCCTTAATCAACTCTAACCACCTCCTCTGCCTCATATTCAACTCCCGCCGAGTAAATATGTATTTGGACTTTATGATCGGTAAAAATCTGACATGCAGAGCCGAAAAGATAGTGACGCCAAATCTTTAGCGCAAAAACAACTGCCGCTAACTCCAAATCATGAGTAGGGTAGTTCAGCTCATACGGCCTCAACTGTCTCGACGCATAGGCAATGGTCTTGCCGTGCTGCATCAATACACACCCAAGACCCTGACCCGAAGCATCGCTATAAACGGCAAAACCCTCGTTGCCACATGGCAATGCCAAAACCGGGGCTGAAGTCAACCGCTTCTTCAATTCCTCAAAACTCAACTGCCTCTCGTCACTCCAGACGAACTTCTCGGATTTCTGGAGCAACTGCGTGAGTGGCCGAGCTAGTTTCGAGAAACCCTCGACGAACCTACGGTAGTAGCCAGCCAAACCCAAGAAACTACGGAGCTCCTTCACATTCCTGGGCGGTGCCCAATCCAACACTGCCTCAATCTTCTGCGGATCCACACGAACCCCCTCGGCTGAAATCACGTGACCTAAAAACATCACTTCCTTCAGCCAGAATTCACATTTCGAGAACTTTGCATAGAGTTGCTCGGTCCTCAAAATGTCTAATACTACCCGCAAATGATGGGCATGCTCTTCTTCATTCCTTGAATAAATAAGAATATCACAATAAAGGCACGACACACTTATCCAAATACTCGATAAAAACTTTGTTCATCAACCGCATGAACACCGCCGCGCATTCGTTAACCCGAAAGGCATAACCACGAACTCATAATGTCCGTATCTCGTCCGAAAAGCTGTTTTCGGCACATCGGATTCTCTCACCCGGAGCTGATAGTACCCCGATTTCAAATCAATCTTCGAGAATACCGTAGCTCCCTGCAACTGGTCGAACAAGTCATCAATTTTCGGCAAAGGATACTTGTTCTTGATGGTCACCTTGTTTAGTTCGCGATAGTCGATACACAAACGTAGTGAGCCATCCTTCTTCCGCACGAACAGGACCGGTGCGCCCCAAGGCGAGGCGCTCGGTCGAACATACCCCGACTCAAGAAGCTCACTCAATTGCTTCTTCAACTCGGACATCTCTGAAGGTGCCATGCGATAGGGCGCCTTCAAAATAGGAGCCGCGCCCGGCTCTAACTCTATAGTAAACTCGACCTCACGATCCGGTGGCAATCCCGGTAACTCGTCAGGAAATACATCAGGAAACTCGCTAACGATTGGAATCGACGAAAGCTCGACTCCACCACTCTCCGCCCGCAAGGCGTAGCACCAATAGCCAGTACACCCCTTACGCAGAGTCTCATCGCCTTCAAGGCGTTAATAACGAACTCTTGGTTTCCCCTCTTTCGCCCCGCGAAAGAGTGCTCGTCTTAGTCCTCGGCTAACATAGTGATGATTCTCGTGCGGTAGTTCATGATAGCACCATGCCGCTCGAGCCAATCATCCCCAAGAATCAAATCCTCACCCTCGATACTCACAACAATAAGATTAGAGGGCCAAGTCCTCTCACAAATAAGTACAGAACAGTCTCGAACCTCCTGATCACCAACGATCCTATCACCGCTAGGAAGCTTAACGATGAAGGGTTCACAAGGCATCAAACAGTCGAGACTCAAACGGCGCGCACAATCCAAAGATATGAACGAATGCGTAGCACCGGAATCGAAAAGCACACTGACAGGATGAGAAAGAATATAAACGGTACCTGTCGCCACGGTAGCCGCTGGGTCATCGGCTCTCCGCATCTCATAAACACGCGGTTGGGCAGAGCCGACACTGGAAGCTCCTCCCCTAGCGGGCTGACCCCGACCCCTACCTCGACCGGCACTCGGAGGTGGCGGCGGAGCAAATGAGCCCTGATTCACACTCGGCTCCAAAGGTGCTGGAAAAGAAGCCTGAGCACCAAGAAGCTTTCTTACCCGCTCACAAAAGAAGGCCTTGTGGCCCGACTGACCACAAGTGTGACAAGTTAGGGGCGGACGAGGACACTCCCGGTTCCGATGGCGGCTCGCGCAGATTAAAGCATTTGGCATCCCGAGCGGAGGCACCGGCGGTACCCGATAGCCCCCGAGAAAGCAGGCCGAATTACCTCCGGGAATATTCACAGACCGAGACTTCGCTGACCTCCACCTTTGTGACCCGAAAAATTTCCGCGGATTTCGCTTCTTACTCTCCCGAACCACTGCACTGGCTGTCACTGACATGTCATAGGCAAGGGCTCGACTCTGATAATCCTTCAGGGTTGTACAGACGAGTCCAGACATATAGTCCCGAATGGACAGTTTCATCCTCCTGGAAAAATGGAAAATTTTGTCGCTCTCAGCGACAACTTGGGTTTTCACATAACCCAACTCCTTGTTAAATTCGGCAATAGCTTGGGATACGGGAATATCCCGTGGTTGAGCATCATAGAAAGCATGCACTCGAGCACATCGGCCACGGACAATATTCGGTTTCCATCAATTCTTGAAATTCGGCCCACGAAGCAACATGATCTTTGGGACTAACGGCCTCCCACCAATCCGTAGCATCTCCCGTGAGAAAGTATTGAGCAATAGGGACCTCACGGTCCTCGGGGCAGTTAGTAGCAGTGAAGACTTTGGATATCTCCTTGATCCACCCTTCCCATCCGATCGGGTCCGAAGCTCCCGAAAACTGAGGAGGATGCATCTTGATGACATCCTGAAGCCAGCGATCCGCTCCGCCCCGATTAGCATGGGCCTGATCGGGGTTCTGGACCACCTCAGCTATAGCCGCCATCTGGTTAACCATTTGCTGCATAACAGCCGCAATACCAAGGTCGGCGCGCTCCTGGGAAGAAGCATGACTGTGACGGTCACCGGTACTGCCGGCTCCCGAAGAATGCGACGTGGCCGCCCCACCGGCTGCCCCACGTCCTCGGCCGCGTCCACGACCACGACCACGGTTTCCTCCGGCATCCATACTGGTGTTAAGAGATAACAGAAGTATATTGATGATGAGTAAGGGAGGAAAAGGTAATCACGATTCGAAAAGCGGAAATACTACGCAAGAAAACAAAAGACCGAATAAGAAAACTTACGAGCGCTGGAAGTACCGAGATGCTGGCAGCGGTGTGACAATGTGCAAAACAAAACACGACTAGACCCAAATAACCAACAAGCCTAGGTATCCATAAACCTAGAGCTCCGATACCATTTCTGTAACACCCCCGAGATATTCGAAGTATATTACAGCGCCGTGGACCCCTACATGGGACCCACTAGGCTACAACTAGAAAACACCCCTCGACTAACCATCTCGATTAGAGAGAACACCCATTTAAATAATATAACATATAAAGGTACGCCCGGAGTAACTAATAAATAAGCAACATTCGACAATGTAGCAATCTAAAATAATACAACACGGGGTTTGAATTGAAAAGCCTAAGTACTCGCGAGTACGGTCTATCAGTTCATAAATATAGTAAACAACCATGTCGAAGTGGACAAGTGAAATAAGTAGACTCGAGTGCACATGTCAACGACCCCGGCCAACATCCTCGTACTGTCCCGTAGCTCGCTCGTCCAGGATGATCATAACTCGAAATTCATAATAAGAATTTCCCAAACGGTCCCAGAGGGGTTAGCAATTACGCTAGTACAAGTAATCAAGGCAAACCAATCGCTTACACATTTCATAGTATATGCACCAATATCAATTTCAAAAGTCCAAAACCAGACATGTCTTTTCCGGGAACAAACAGTCAAACAATTTGCCTAGGACCGGATGAAGCCACGAATCCCACCCGAGGCCTCTAAGGACCCTCCCGAGCCGGCCATTTCATAAAACAAATCACGCACAGGCATCGCCTAGGACCGGGACGAAGCCACGAATCCCACCCGAGGCCTCTAAGGACCCTCCCGAGCTGGCTAGCGAAACAAACTCATGAATCCAGAGTGAAGTCATAGATTCCCCCGAGGCCCCGTCGGACCCTCCCGAGGTGAGTAAAGCACACACAATATACATTACCATTTCACGTTAAGCATAAGGGTTTCCAAGAATACTTGCCTTGAATAATAAACAGCCTTAACGGACGGAAGGAAAAACACCGGTGACCGATAGGAGCCGATAATCACGAACCTAACGATACGAAGAACACAATCACGACCAATCCTAAATGAATACGGAATTGGAATACACCCGAAAACCCGCCTACGATTCATGTATATTCGTATAGAAACAACGACGAGGGCGGACCACAACCAAACCCTCTCGATTACAAAATTACTACGAAATATACCATGAATCCGTAGGGTAACCAACGAAATCGACAAGATTAATCATGTACATCATGAATTAATCTAACATACGGAACGAATCGGACGAAACATGAAAACCCCCTTCAATTACTCAAAACAAGGTTTTAGGAGATTACCTTGAATAATGACGAAGAACACGATTAGAGGTTGATACTATGCTCCAATAACTCGAAGAAGATGATGGCTCGGAGTTATCAAGCTTCAAATCGCCGGAAATACCAAGGAGATCGCCTAGGAGTCGGATGGGGAGGAGAAGGAGTGAAAATGGCCGAAATCGGTCAACCCCTGGGTTTATAAACCCAGGGCTCGTTACGTACGTTAGCCACCACATGCTAACGTACGTAAGCCGTATTACGTACGTAAGCCATAAGGGCCTTACGTGCGTAACCAAAAAGCGAGAATAAATGCGCCGATATACCTTTGGGGCATTACGTACGTAACCAAAAGGGTGTTACGTACGTAACCAAAAAGGCATAATCGCTGTCTTGAATTACACTAGGGCGTTACGTGCGTAACCAAAAAGGGTGTTACGTACGTAACATTCCTTTCGTGGAGCACAGCGAGAAATGAAAGAGGGGGTACCGAAAAGAATCGAAATACAACGGTGAACAATTCACGATGGTACGAACGTAAGGGGCTGAAACGACGAACTTAAGTGCCGAAGGAAAACATATTCCCGACTACTCAAAGGTTCAGAAAAACAACATCAAGCGTAAATTTCCCAAAAGTTTGGGAAATTTACAAAACAGTCCAAACATGCGAAATGTACGAAACATGGTCGAAACACCAACAAAAGCTCACAACGCCCACAATAACATGAGATCGATCTTCGGCAACCCCGAAACGGCGGTTCCGAACGACGATTACGATAATATGCGAAATAACAACATGAAACATCAAATCGAGTAAAACGAGTCCGAATCAAGCTCGAACGGCAATAAGTTCAATATCAAATGTCCTCAAAATGACAATACGATTACAAGCGAGCTGTTAAAAACGAAAATGCACTAAAATGAGAATAATAAGAGAAGGGAAAAATGCGGATATTACAGTACCTAAACTAACCAGCTGGCTCCGGACAAGATAAGGCAATACATCACGCCTCAAACTATGCAAAGTTTCTTTTTGATTCAGGACATCTTGCAGAACAGATCTGTTCAAATATCAAATACATGTGTGAATATAAAAGAAAATTGATTAACAAAGAAATAAGCATTAATCTCCATGGAGTATAGGGAAAACCATCATACCTCTTGAATGCATACATATGAGCATCCATAAGATCGATTTAATTTCAATCTGCATAGGCGAGGCGAAAGAGAGTAAAACCGTAATGAAAAGTTAAGCAAGATCAAACTAGAAGCTTATTTACCTTTTATAACAGTTGTTGGATGCTAGTTAGTCAATGCAAATGATGACCTTATGGCCACTCGGACAGATACGTAATTTTCAGTAAATAATTTGAAAATATATTTTGATTTGTTGTTCAATTAGCCAAATTAGAATGTTTAGCATCAGTTCAACCCGCATTTCTCATGTTCAGTGAGGAAACAAGTGTAAAATATACAACATACTCACGAGCCGCCTCTCCACTCTCCACCTCCCAGAATATGAGATTCAACTTAACTATGACTTTCCCATAGTTGAAAATGCACTCCGCATCCCTGCAACCGAAGTGCAAACTCCTTGCACAGGTGCATGAGAAAATGCTGAGTCTGAGATCAGAGTAAGAGTTACCGAAAGGAACTCTCAAGCATAAAAATTGTTAATTTTTACAATGGACCACTAACATCATTTAGGTTCCTGAACCTCACACCCCAGTTTACTTCAGCATCAATGGGCTTACTTTCCTTCAAAAAGCCAAAAACAGCAAAGTTCCAATGCGGAAATATAATAGAAGCAAGAATGATAAAAACGACAATTTGGCGAGATGAGATATTTGCAGACAACATCTACCTTGCGGTTTGCCATTTCTTCAATAAATTGGTAGTATGAAGTGACACTAATATGATCACAAGAGTTAGGTGATATAAGATTAAGATTACAAATTGAATCATTATCATAAGTTACTTCCAGAGCAACAATTTTCACGTCAAGAAAATTCTGTTAAACTCTTCAATGGATAATAAGTATAGAGTGGACCAATAAAAGGGCCAAACCATGTAGAAAGAAAGATGTCATTTAGACCTGAAAACTGCATTTTGTTTCAAACAGTTAGATCCATTTGCATGGGACTAGCTAAACATTATGACAGATTTAATAGGAAACATATCATCTTAATTTACATCATGTTTACCCCCCACGCACACACAGAGAAAGTAGGAGCTTGAGGCTACCTACACACAAATAAGAAACTAGGGCCTCCATTTACAAACTTATTGAGGACAGGACAAATCAGGTACTTCCTACTCACCTGAATTAGTCCAACCAGTCTCGTATCTATCCCTCTACTAAAGTTCCACAAGATCTATCCGCTTTCAATCCAAAATCCTTCGAAGAGACTCTGAAACATCAAATAACAACAAAGTCAATTAAAAAAATAGTTTCTTCATCATATATCATATTAAGCACACTCAAAGGATATTAATTACATGACTAAACGTAGCAATGGACATGATAGTGGAGGTAATGAGGTTGTGAATAACAGAAATTGCACGAAGCAACACATTTCGATTTGCATGATGACTAACTAAATACGTCATGAATCACGAGTCACTTGGACCTCACACTAGATAACCGCACCATATTTTGAACGACACACCAAATACTTCCTAATCGATCTTCAGAAAACCTAATAATAAATCAAGATCATAAAATTCCAAATCAAATCAAAAGGCATCAGAGAACAAAAGGCATCAAATCAAAATCGAAAATAAACACACAAAACACCAATTCGTCAAATCAAAATCGAAAATAAACAAAAAACTAATTCATCAAATCGGAACACACACTTCATTAAACCAACTATTTCCAGAATTCACACACGAAACCCTATCTATTTAGAATTAAAACCAGAATAGCAAGAAAACGAACCTGAAATTTTCTTTCAGTCGCGACTCCAGCCCTCAGTCGATCGTCGCCGAATCGACGCTCGTCTCCGTCGCCTCCAAACCCCATCTCGAAGCCCGACTCCTTTACCTTTCCGTCGGAAGTCCGAATCTGAAACTAGTGGAAGCCCGACCTGGATGATTCACGGTGAGCGTACAGTCGCTGCTCTGCTGAGCGATAACACCATCGACGCTGTTGCTCCGTCCCTCGGTCCTGCTAATCACCAGAGAGTTCCCACAAGAGAATAGGAAAGGGGATTCCCTGGTGGGGAGAGACTCATACGAGTTCTGAGAGAAGAGATTGAGATGAGGAACTGAGATTCTAATTCTAGTCAAATTTTAATTTGAATTTTACCTAGATTTTAATTTTAGTCCCTAAGTTTCTAATTCTTTCAGTTTCACCCCAGTCAAATTTTACCTTCGTAATTCGGAATGAAAAGAACGGATTGCAGAGCAGACCGATATATGATAAAAATATTTAATGTTACGTATTTGTTTTATATTCCGTGCAAGTTAATCTGAAACAATTAACCTTGTTTTTGACAATTATTTTACGCTGCTGGATTTTACGGTTGTCTTGGAGATTTGAAATCATTTTAAATTCCGCAAAATATTTTAGAAAATGTATGTTTCGTAACGACTTGAGATTTTTACAAGTTTTTCTTATTATAAAAAAAATATATTCATAAAATACCTTAGAAAAATCGGGTCATTACAGTTGAAAATTATTTATTTGCACCGCCTAAAATATTTTAGCAAGCCCGGCTATTTCTTTTAGTATTTAGTTACCATTTTTTGAAATAGCAACGGCTACACCAAATTTTGTGTTAGCGTAGATGCTCAATTTAGTCTATGGTAACACTAATTTGTATCAATAATAACGTTAGAAAAATGTGTAGCCTTAAATCAAATTTGACCAATTTTAAGGCATCTAAGGCTACACTTTTGCTTGTAACATCAAAAAAAATGTTGTTGAAAGCCATATATGGTGTAGTGTAAAGATCCTGTAAGCTTTGCTGACAGAGGAATATCCTACAAATATGCCTTCATCTGACTTCTCATCAAAGGTTCTAAGTTGATCCTTCCCATTATTCAACACATAGCACCTACATCCAAAAATGTGAAAATACGAAACTAACGGAGTTTTGTTGTTCCATACCTCGTATGCTGTTTTGTTGTGGTGTTTGTTGACAATACAGCGGTTTTGAGTGTAGCATGCTGTATTGGTTGCTTCATCCCAGAAACGCTGTGGCAACTTGCTTGAGGCAATCATTGTCCTTGTTGCTTCTTTCAGCGTCCTATAATTTCGCTCGGCAACACCATTTTGTTGAGGTGTATGGGCAGCTGAGTATTCGTGGCGTATCCCATTTTCCGAAAAGTATTGCTCTATAAAGTGGTTAGTAAATTCTATACCTCTATCGGAACGAATGGACACGATACTCGATCCTTTTTCATTTTGAAGCTTTCTCAGGAGCTCGGGCAGCTTTGATGTTGTTTCCTTCTTCTTGATTAGGAAAATTGTCCAAGTATACCTGGAGTAATCATCAACAACAACAAGACAGTATTTCTTACCTCCCAAACTTACCGGGTGTACAGGACCATAGAGATCCATGTGTAGCATCTCCAACACTTTGTGGGTTGAAAGGTAGGATTTGCTCTTCAGGGTGGACTTGATTTGCTTGCCTTTTTGACATGGTCCACAGACACTGTCTTTTTGGAATGATACATTCGGCAATCCTCTAACCAGTCCCTGTCTTGAGAGCTTTTTGATCGTCTAGAAGTTGACGTGTGACATCCTCTTATGCCATAGCCAGCTTAGATCTGCAGTGCCTTTGGCAACTAAACAAGGAATAGTGGAGCTCATAGGCATCCAGTCAGCAATATACATATTACCTGATCTGCTTCCTATGAGCACAACTTCTTTAGCTAGGATGTTCTTGACTCTACAGTGATCTATATAGAATTTCACCGGGAACTGTTTGTCACAGAACTGGCTAATACTAAGTAGATTGTACTGTAAGTCTTCAACATGAGCTACATCAGTGACTTTGAATTTTCCGACAATAAGGTTTCCTTTTCCTCTTGTTCTTCATTTAGATTTATCACTGAAGTGCACTTTTGGACCGCGACCTTCTACGAAATCTGATAGCTTGCTTCTATATCCTGTCATGTGCCGGGAGCATCCACTGTCGAAGTACCATATGTCATTCTCCAAAATGTCATGTAGCACACAAATTATGTAGATTTAGGTCCCCTTTGATTTTTGGGTCCGTGAATGTTAGTGCCTTTTGGTACCCAAATTTTCCTGGCAGCAATTGGTTTACTGTAGGTTACATTTGGTACAGATTTTCGGTATCTACGTGGGGCATGTACGTAGTTACTGTATCCATGATAATCATTATGCATATAGAAATCAGGGTTATTATTATTAATCCAGTACGTATGTCGTCTCGGAGCTGGAGCCATTTTCTTTGGCCTTACAGCTTGCCTTTTGGGTCTCCAGTTGGATTCCCAACGCTGTTGTTGATACTGTGCGGACACTTGCTGTCTTGATGAATGACGAGGCTCCTGTATCCAATACCTAGGCGTGTTGTACTGAAAGTACTGCCGTGCGGGCCTTTGGTATTTGGATACAGCCTTCTTTCTGAACGGCTGTTGGCGCTGTTGATATGCTCGGGGAGCATATTGTTGCGTGCACCTTACAGGTTGGAACGGCTTATGATTCTGCTGTCTTGAATAGAATTGCGGGAGCGGAATGGCAGCCTTTGCTTTTCGCAGTGCAGCAGGTTCCTTCACAGGACTATGAGTATCTTCCGATACAGGAATGTGTTCCACACTCTTGATGAACACAGTACTAGTTTTCCCTTTGTTGGAAAATGAGCTGTATCCTAAGCCACTTTTATCATGAGCATGTTGCCCAGTGCTTAAAATTTCTTTCATTCTTTTAGATGATTTCTCGAAAGATTTCAGAATGGTCTCAATTTCGCTTTCTCGTTTCTCGAGAGTACTAAATTTAGCTTGAAGTAGAACAAAATCATTTTTCTTGCTTCCATTTTGAGACTTAGTCTCACTTAGTTCATGAGCAAGTTGATGATTGCTCTCCACGAGTTTTTCATGCTCGACCTTGCTGTTTTCACAATCAATAGACATATTTTCATAATTTATTTTTAACAAGTCGTTTTCTTCTTTCAGCTCTATGTTGGAAAGTTGAAGCTGAATGTTTTCTTTTTTCAAAGTCTCGTGGGCTTTTTGAATATTTTTAAATTCATTCATCATGTTTTCGAAAGTATGCGATGCATTTACTGGAATAATTGAGGTTGAGCTTACCTCATCATCGCTATCTTCTTCTTTCGGATTGTCCTTTTCCATAAAGCACATATATGCCTAATCTTCGAATTCATCGTCAGATGAGTCACTTTCAGTGATTACCTGAAGACATTCTTCGGATTTGGATAGTGTGGGGGAGGCTTATGATTTTCCTATCAGTGCCTTGAGCTTGTTTTTCCTAGCACGTCTTCGTGCATCCCTTTCTTGTTGCTCGGCTTCCGGCAACCTTTGAACTTTGGGATGAGGACATTTGTTTGTATAATGTCCTGGTTTCCTGCAATTATAGCATATGTTAGCGTCACCAGAGGAAGTTTCAGTACTTACCTTGTGAACAGGCTTGGGCCTGTAGGGAGTCTTTCCAGACTGTTTGATGAACTTTTTGAATTTGTGCATGAGGGGCGCCATTTCATCTTGTGACAGGATATCGTCGTCGCTGTCAGCATTCTTGTAATTTGGATTTGATGGGCTGGGCATGCTGTGTCGACGGTTAGACACATCGGCTAAGGATGTAGTCCTAGCTGGAGATTCTTCAGCTTTCTCTCTCCTATCTATATCATACTCGAAAGCTTTGAGGTCAGAAAAGAGATCAAAGGTAGATATTTCACTAAGGTTACACAACACACGCATAGTTGTGGTCTTAATGTCCCATCGGGCAGGGAGAAATCTGAAAATCTTTAAGTTTTTCTCTCTTTGAGTATAAATTTTGCCCAAAGATTCAAGTTCACCAACAATTTCAGTGAATCTGAGGTCAAGTTCCTCAAGTTTTTCAGTTGGTTTCATTTCAAAAGATTCAAATTGCTGAGTTAGTTTTGAAATTTTATTTTCTTTAGAGAGCTCAGTTCCCTCACAAATCAACTTGAATTTATCCCAGATATCCTTGGCTGTTTTACATCTCTTTACCTTCGAGAATGTGCCTTTGTCGAGGGTGACAAACAACGCATTCTTCGCAACATTGTCGAGGTTGGCGTGCTTTCTTTCATCTGTGGTCCATTGATCGCGCTCCTTCTCGAGCATCTCAGCATGGTCTTGGCCTTCAATCCTTGCAGTCGGATTTGCCTTCATTATCTTGATGGGGCCATCCTGTATAACAAAAATCATCTCTTCGTGCATTGCTGCAAGATGAGCCTCCATCCTATTTCTCCAATCATCAAATTCATTAATAGAGAACATATGAACTTTGTTGATCATTCCATATGAGAATGTAGGAATGAAAAAGACTGTTTTATAAAATAAGTGATTTTGGATCTGATTCGGTTAAAAATACAACTGATTCTTTTTAGAATCAACCACTCCGATACCACTTGTTGGCCACTGAGTATACTGGATACAGCTTGGAAAGTGTTTTAAACAAGCTGTAGTGTTTTAAATCTGAGTGCGTAGCGGAAGTCTTAAATACAGTTAGTTGCTGAGGATACAGCAACTCGATGTGCAGTGTATACTTAAATAATCACAGTTAATAAAACAATAAAGGCAGAAGGTAAATAACACAGTATTTAAAGTGGTTCGAGGAAACCCCTCTACGTCCACTGGTCCTCCACACAGAAGTAAAAAGTTTATTATAATTACTGCGTACACAACTACGTAATTATAACAACACTTAATCAATATATCGTTCACACAGATTGATATAAAGATCTTAGCTTTCAACCGTTCACACAGATTGGTTTGAGCTAACACTTTGACTGGCTTCTTCACACACAGTTCTGAAGCTTCGTCTTCTTCAATACAAGTCCTTCACACACAGTTCGGGAGTATCAAAGATTCATCAGTCCACACGGGGCTGATATGAGTTTGTTCAAAGATAGAACAGGGTTGAACAACAGCTATGACTTTCTGGGCTATAAGTTGATGATGTGTTATTCAAGCTTTGAGCACTGTATATCTCTTATATCTGAATAGCAGAAAGCTTGGGGAGATATGTTTTGCTCTGAATATTTCTTGTAAGCTTTGTTCTTTTGTAAGTCGTGAATAATCTGTAGATTTTCAGTCGTTCTTTCGTTGTTCAGTACTATGTAATCTTCAAACTCTGGAGATATATATAGCCTTCTGAAATATATCCGTTTGAAATATATCCATTGAGCAAGATTCTGCGACAACTGATATTTGACTGAGATCCGGATATTGCGGGATTTTGAAGATCTTCTGACTTACAGTATTTAAATACTTTATCTTTAGTATTTAAATACTTCTTTATCAACGGGACTTGACTTCTAGCGAATACTGAATATTCCTTCTTGTCCTGTTGAGAGCTGTATGGAAGATATCACTGTATTGATATTCGAGACAGCTTCCATACTTTGGCTTTGCGGGACTCTTTGCTGTATGATCAATATACTGTATGGTTGGGACTGCGAGAAGTCTTCGATACATGTTTGATACTTGATCAGCTTTTTGATACATCTAGAGGCGGTATTCAGGATTTGGCATATTGTCAAAACATTCTGACAATACGATCGATACAGGGATTTGTTATCCAAGCAGCATTGATACAGGGATTTGTTATCCCAACAGTAACCATATAGAAAGAAAACTCCAGAATCGACTGCATCCATAATAGTATCGTCCATAATTCTTTGCTCGTCCGTGAGACATGGATACAAACGGATGTACATCTCAATCATCTCATCAATATCATACGACATTTCTTCGGCAATCAAAGTATTCATACCATTATATGTGGCTACATTGTCGGGAATGGGCATACCTTCAATCTGAGTCAAGCTAAATCCATTCCTAGAAAGAAACTCTTTTATCTCAGCAAGAGTAAAATTCTTCAATTATTCTTCATTTGTTCTTCAATTGCTCTTCTATCTTAGACCAGCTGATGTTTTGAGTTTTGGATGGGAGGGAGGGAAGCACGCTTGTGTTGATCTTGTAACACCCCAAACTAGGCGGATATTACAGTGTCGTGGACCCCCAACTGGGACCCACCATGCAAATAAAAATTAATGAATTAAATATTATAAATGTAGTACCGAACCACATTATAATACAATTACTCCAATGAAGAGTTTCGAGTACAACACACCCAGAAAACAGAATACATGTAAATTTCATATGAAGATAAAATATACAACATTGAATGAAATGAAATCCAAACTGAACTGCAGCGGATATTACACATTAAAGAAACATGAATAAATGGAAAGACTGGGGGCCCCTACTAGTATCACTGGGACTCCTCGCCGTCAACATTCTCTTCCCGTGCTTTTGCCTTGCCATGCCCTAAAACAACATCCCCAAATGGGGTCGGTTACACAGAACAATAATCCTCAAGAGTTTAACAAAATACAATAATCACATGAATGAGTTATGAAATTAAGTTGAATGATGGGAATCATAGTACGCCACGAATGGGATGTACAAGTGCATAAGCCTGCCGAGTGCCCGGTGTCCTGCATAAACACCCGCAAAACTTGGCCGAATTAGTCTCACGGAGGCACGTTACTGTGTGCATAGTCCAATGTGTCTGGAACCCCGTATATACACAATGACCTTAATGTGCCCGACTAAAAATTGATCCACACATATACCACACGGAACGCAATACAATCCCGGAAGGTCACATGCACAAAAGCGACCATGATGAAGAACAATGAATAAAAACCGACAAGGGTCAAGAATGACTCAGCGATGTGAAATAATGATGCAATGAGTGATAGCTTCAAATAGAATAATTGGAACCGTTGTTCCTTGTGAATTGAATGATTAGTTTGATAATTACAAGTCTAAACATGATTGATATACTATGAATGAATTATATGTATGAATGAACAACAATGAAAGGAATGACTATCATTTTAACCGAGCAAGAATTAACTTGCCTCAAATACCGGTGAATCAAGTCCTTCCTCGAACAATCGTCCTTAATGGAGGTATAGGTCGCTCGTACAACCTTTAATAACACAATTACCAACAACTAGCTTAATATACATATCAATTATGATCATAACCACTACAAGAGGTCGATACAACAATTCCAAACTCATTGGGGAATTTTGACAAACACTTTGTAAACAATCTCCTATTATTTACAACCAATCCTAATTGTATCGAAAACCAACCTCCAAAAGAGTGGTTCAATCCTACAAAACACCATCAACACAATCGATAATCCACTAGGAATACACAACTCGATATTACGATAACATCTAATTGAAAACCCCAATAAAAAGTCAACCTTCAAAGTGTTCTTGAATAATCTTCCAACAATCCGATGATAAACTCATAAAAACTCATAATCATACGTATATTTTTCACAAATCATGATTGTATCATCCAAAACATCATGCTCTAAATCAAAATCGAATCTAGGGTTGAAGAAGTTACCTTGAATTAGGATGAAGAATCCAAAAAGATGTTGTTAATCCATACTAAGAACTCAAGGAGGATGAATCTCTGAGATTGATGATGCTAAATCGCCCAAGAATTCGCCCACAAGTCGCCCAAGGAGAGGAGGAAAGAAAATGATGAAATGAACTTCTCTCCTCAAAAATCCGCTGAAAAAGCGGTAATCTGCTCCGCGTGCCGCGGCACAGACTGAGTGCGCCACGGCCCGCGGCCAAAAATAACTCCCAGCATTCAGATTAGGTCCGCGGCCCATGGTACAGCCGTTGCCCGCTCTATCTGCACAATTTGTGTGCCACGGCGCGCACTCCCTTGTGCCGCGGTGCACACTATTCGGGCCCAAAAAATGACTAAAAACGACCCGCGAAGAGAATAAAAGTAATAGAACTCAAAACTTGGTAACAATAACAGGAAATGGAAGTCTGGAAACCCCAAAACGGCAGTTCCGAGCAGTGATTACAAGGGTTTGTCCAACAATAGCACGATCCGAACAAGGAGTAAATTCGAAATGATATGAACTCCAATATCAATATCGACTTACGAAGCAATTACAACGATCAGGATAATATTCTCATCTCGATTCTCAAGCAAGGTTGAAACAATGAACAATATTGATGTAATACCCGAGATTTCTATGTAATTGGAACTTGTGATATTGTAATAATTGTACTTTTGTCTGAGTACTATTCTCCGTATTTCATAGTCCGATGTTGTCGAGCGTTTAGTTTCATGGTTGTGATTTAAAGATTGTAAATCTGCGCATGTAGCGCACGCTATCGGATGTGTTTAGCGTGCGCTAAAGTAGATTCATAGCGCACGCTACAGAGGGTCATTAGCGCACGCTATGCATGGTCAATTTGATTGAGACGTGCGGTAGGTGAGATCTGGTCGGTGGACCCCTATCGAATCGTGTCGGATGTACATGGACGGCTTTCGGGAAAAGCCGAGTCAACGCCTTAGCGCACGCTACAGGTATATGCGTAGCGCACGCTAAGTGCCGAGTACAGTTTAGACTGTGAGCCGTTAGCGCACGCTACGAGCAGGGACTAGCACGCGCTAATAGCCATTTATTATAAATAGGACAGCATCCTATTCGTGATTTCATTTCTTCTCCTCCCATAACCCGAACTCTTACACTTAGAACATAACTCCCTTCATCCTAAACACTTCGTATCAACCTCCTAGTTCGAGATTGAAGATCGTATATCATTGGAGATTGGTGTTCAAGCCTTCGGTGTTGGATTGCTTCACTTTCCTCCGTGTTCTTCACTACTTTGAGGTAGGTGATTCTTCACCAATGATTAGTAATGTTCCTAAGGAAGTTTGAATCATGTTTGGATAGCTAGTATTTCGTTTATAATCGGTCATCACATGTTAGAAGGATACTTTTGACGTATCGGCACTATATATCGTATTAACCTTTGAACCATCTTATTATAAGGACTCCTAAGCATGTTCAAATCGATTTATGATCAGTAATCGGATTTTACCCAGTTGCTACGTTGTATACGTTGGAATCAGGTGTTTTGGAACGTAAGACGATCGGAACTTAGATTATTTCTTGAAGATCATAGATGGATTATGATATTGAGATGACTATCCGTATATTTGTATTTCAAAACTTCCAAAACCTTTTTAGCATGATATGCCCGAGGATAACTTGTATTATCACGGTAGAATTCATGAGTTCTTCACTATTCAACCCAGTTTTCGGTTTGCAGTATTCTGCCATGCAACGTTAGCGCACGCTAACATATGTGAGTTAACGTGCGCTATCGGGGTTCAGTTAACGTATAAAACGTACGTAGCGTACGTTATGTATCGGCCGTTCAAATCACGATTCATAACTAGCGCACGCTAGTCTTACACGATAGCGTGCGCTAAGCTGCTTAGCGCACGCGTTACGTGAGTACGTAGCGCACGCTAAGCGATCGAGCATTGGTTATTTTGAGCTTTTCGGCCATAGACCGAATTGTTAGGCCATCGTTCGACTTGAGATGATTTGTATATCGTTCCTTTTGTTAAGGTTCGAGCTTGTTACGTTGATCGAAGGAGGCGGCCTTCGAGTGTGTCGAGATTTTTGAAGTGTTTCGTCCTTGCCATTTTCGAGGCAAGTATCATATGTCGAGTTTGATTTATCATGCTTGTGGTTTTGTTCATATTGTTGTATATGAGATGTATTTCTAGAAATTCGCGTGATATTCGTTGTTGTTTGTTCGTACGGATGAACATATTGAAATGCATATGTGTATGCATAATTGATTGATTATGGTATAAATGATCCGAGGGGGTCATGAGGATCTATGCTGAGGGCGCTGGATCGAATGTCCACCATGCGTTGGTCCGACGGGATCATCATGGGGATCTATGCTGAGGGCGCTGGATCGCTGGACGGGTTTTCCACCATGCATTGGTCCGACGGGATCATCATGGGGATCTATGCTGAGGGCGCTGGATCGCTGGATTACCATGTATTGTGTAGATGGAATCGTGAGGATTCGCATCGTTGGATTCCGGTGGCGGAAGTCCGTTTTGCATGTTTTATGATGCATTAATGATTTATTGTATAACGATACTTGTACTAACATTGTTTTGCTAACCCCTTCTGGGGTGGACATTGTTTTGATGTTCAGGTAGTCGAGGAGCGGGGAGGCAGCCACAGTACCGACAGGACGATGAGATGGCTCAGTGATGTGATTGATGTTATTGTTATTGTGATTTGTCTTCTTGGTTCGTTTAGTACTCGAGTACGTCTGTTTTAATAAAGTCAATTCGATATGGTTGTATAAGTTAACTCATTTTATCGGTTGAATCAAATCTGTATTTGAACTTCAGTTGTTCGATTGGTTTATTTTTATACTTCTTTTAAAATTAGCCTTGTAAATCCTTATCTAAAGGGTTTACGGCGCTGTAATTATTCCGAATATCTCGGGGTGTTACAATTGATACACGGTTCAAAGTTACTCCGAACGGTGAACACGAATGAAGAATGATTATTAATGAGTGAGAATTTCAGAGTGACGATTAATGAATGAAAAATAAATGAGTTCACAACCGGGTATTACATACTTCCCCCCTTAAAAGGAGTTTCGTCCTCGAAACTAAGGGTCAAATAATTCGGGATAACTCTCCCGCATACTATCTTCGGTTTCCCAAGTAGCCTCTTCGACTCCGTGTCTCGACTACTGAATCTTAACCAAAGGAATCGCCTTGTTCGTCAACTGTTTGATTCGCCGCTCTAAGGCTCGTACAGGACGCTCCTCATACGTATGATCATCCGCTATCTCGATTTCATCAAACTGAAGTATGTGACTAAGGTCGGCAACATACTTCCACAACTAAGAGACATGAAACACGTTATGAATTCAGCTCAAGGCTGGAGGTAAAGCCAAACGATAAGCCAGATCGCCTACTCGATCCAAAATCTCAAATGGTCCAATGAATCTCGGACTCAACTTTCCCCGCTCCCCGAAATGGAAGATACCTCGACTCGGGGATACATTGACCAAAACATGGTCACCTGCCTCGAACTCTAATGGTCGACGATGATTATCTGCATATGATTTCTATTGACTCTTAGCAGTCAACAAACAACTCCGGATCAACGCTACCTTCTCGCGGGCGGCTAATAGCATATCGGGTTCAGTGCCGATCAATTATGATAAGTCATCCCAGCATATAGGAGATCGACAACGACGACCATATAAGGCCTCGTAAGGTGCCATCCTAATCGAAGCATGCCAACTGTTATTATACATGAATTCGATCAATGGTAGTTGGGCTTCCCAATCATCTTTCCAATCGAAAACACATGCTCTCAACATGTCCTCCAATGTCTGAATAGTTCTCTCTGATTATCCGTCGGATTGAGGGTGAAAAGCCGTGCTGAAATTGAGCTGAGTTCTCATGGCACAATGAACAGATTTCCAAAAATGCGACACGAATCGCCCGTCACGATCCGAAATGATACTCTTAGGGGTACCATGCAATTTCACGATCTCTTTAATGAATAATTGGGCAAGTCTCTCAGGGCCCCACGTATCCTTAATCTCGAGGAAATGAGCTGACTTAGTTAAACGGTCCACAATAACCCAAATTGTATTCATGCCACGACGACTTGTCGGAAAACTCGTGATGAAGTCCATTGAAATATCCTCCCACTTCCATTCTGGGATAGGAAGCGGTTTCAGCATACCCGCCGGTCACTGATGTTCTATCTTGACTTGCTGACAGGTTAAACATCTCGAAACAAATTCTGCGACTTCTGGCTTCATATTACTCCACTAGTAATTCTATTTCAAGTCCTTATACATATTGCTATACCCCGTATGAATAGAATAAGGGGTAGCATGGGCCTCTCTCAAAATCGAGTTTTTCAACTCGTCATCCGCCGGAACGCATAACCGGTTCTTAAATTGCAAAAGTCCATCCTCGTGGACTACAAATCCAGGGGCTTTCCCCTGAGCCACATCATCTCGAATGCGCAACAAAAATGGGTCTGAACCCTGTTTCAGTCTGATCGCCTCCTCAAGTGGCGATTAAATCGCCAGCATACAAAGCTGCCCTTGTACACACTATAACCAAACCTCGATCTCATGCGTTAGGAATTCCTGTTGAAGTTCCTTCTGAATAGTAAGTATTTACTCCTGAATGGACTTACGGCTCAAGGCATCGGAGACAACGTTCGCCTTACCCGGGTGATATTGTATCTCGACATCATAATCTTTAATCAGTTCTAACCACCATCTCTGTCGCATATTTAACTCCTTCTGAGTAAATATATACTTCAAACTCTTATGATCGGTGAAAATCTGACAGGTGATGCCATAAAGATAATGACGCCGAATCTTCAACGCGAATACCATGACCGCTAGCTCTAGGTCATGGGTCGGATAGTTGATCTCATAAGGTCTCATTTGCCGCGAAGCATAGGCAATCACTTTACCGTTCTATATTAATACACATCCGAGACCTTGTCCGGACGCGTCACTAAAACCATGAATCCTTCCGTCCCTTGTGGTAAAGAAAGGACAAGTGCTGAAATTAAACGACTCTTGAGCTCCTCAAAACTCCGTTGACACGTGTATTTCTTATCCTTTCGCAAAAGGTTCGTCATAGGTTGAGCGATTTTAGAAAACCCTTCCATAAATCACCGGTAATATCCTGCTAATCCGAGAAAGCTTCAGATTTCCTTAACATTCTTCGGAGGTTGCCAATCTCGGATATCCTCCATTTTCTGAGGGTCGACACGTACTCCGTCTCATGAAATCACATGCCCGAGAAACGTCACCTGGGACATTCAGAACTCACATTTGGAAAATTTCCATAGAGTTGCTCTCGTCTCAACACGTCGAGAACGTGATGAAGGTGAAGTTCGTGCTCCTCTCGGTCATGAGAATAAATCAAAATATCGTCTATGAAAACAACCATGAACTGATCTAAATAATCGATGAGAACTCGATTCATTAACTCCATGAATACCGCATGTGCATTAGTTAACCCAAACGGCATCACCACAAACTCGTAATGCCCATAGCGTGTTCGGAACGCCGTTCTTGCGATATCTGACTCTCGAATTCGCAACTGGTGATACCCAGATCTCAAATCAATCTTGGAAAATATTGAAGCTCCCTGAAGTTGATCCAAGAGATCATCGATGCAGGGTAGGGGATATTTATTCTTGATCGTCACACTGTTCAGCTCTCGATAATCAATGCACAAGCGAAATGAACCATCCTTCTTCTTGACAAATAACACGGGTGCTCCCCACGGAGACGCACTCGGTCGGATATAACCCTTCTCGGTCAATTTCTTCAGTTGATTCTTCAATTCCTGTATTTCAGTCGGGGCCATACAATATTGTGCTTTCGATATTAGAGACGTACCAGGCTCCAACTCTATCGTGAATTCCACATCTCTCTGCGGAGGCAAACCGGGTAACTCATTTGGGAATACATCGGCGTATTCTCTCACTACAGGGATATCTACCAATGACACTGATGATTTCTCGGTCTTGGTCATATAACACCAATAACCAACGCACAGCTGGGATTACTCCCCTGAAATACACACTCAACTCCATCGTCTGAAATGATAGTGACCATACGCTTACGGACACTAAGGATGGCTCCATGACGATTCATCCAACCAATACCCAAACATCATCTCTAGGTAAATCTACCACGATCAGGTCTACCAACCAAACACGGCCATTAAGTTGAATCGGACAATTCTTAATCTCACGATCTCCGATAATTCTTCTACCGTCAGGTCGACCAATGATATAAGGTTCACAACTAGTAGCACTATCCAGGTGAAGTCTACTCAAGCATGACTCGGAAATAAATGAATGTGATGCGCCAGTATTAAAAAGGATGCACACATCTTGACATAAAATTTCGAGTGTACCTGAGATCATTCGGGCCTCCGGATTGTCGGTCCTCTTCATCTCGTAAATTCGGGGCTTGCCAGCCCTGGAACCGGATTCTCCTATCTAATAGCTGTGGGCTCCGCCTTTATTTACTCCCATCATCTTAAACGACGCGGACTGAGTGGCCTGATTTTGAACAGGTGACTGCTTCGGGGCCTGAGATGTCGCCGGAGTAGGCCTGGAGTCTCTTCGGCAGAAACGGGACTTATGCCCAGCAATCCCACAATTATTACACGTGATAGTCTGCTTCAGACACTTAGTGCTGAAATGACCCTATTCTCCACAGTTGTAACAGGTGATGGCCGAACTGGCCGCTCGAGATTGAGATTTCATAGGTTTAGGCGCCGTAGGAGGTCGCTTAGAAATAGTAGAGCCCGCACGAGGCTTCTTGAAGGTTTCCTGACTGCCTTCAGACTGATTACGATTCTTCGATTTCTTTCCAGAAGATAAAGTTTGATGCTTAGAAATTTCCTTCACAGTAAGCTCATAAGCAAGAGCTTTCTCGATGAATTCGGCCAGGGTGGTGCAATGATGATTAAGCAATTGTAGTCGCATACCAGGTTTCAACCTCTTACTGAAGTACTTGATCTTACCCGCCTCGGAGTGGATAATGGATGAGGCGAATGGAAGCAGCTCCTGAAACTTCTCGGCAATGGCGAGAACATCTTCTTCTGTTGAGGGGTCGGGACTGAGTAACTCTGACAACTTGGCCTCCCTGAGTGGGGCCGGATAATATCTTTCCATCATGAGAGTCTTGAACTGGTCCCGCGTGCAAGATCCGTCGGTGGGCTTCAGAGATAGCCACTAAGATTGAACGCTCTTACCCAGATAGTAAGCCGCGACTAAAACTTTGTGCCCTTCGGGACACTCCACCATAGCAAACAACTTCTCAAAATGTTCAAACCAGTGAATAATATCCGCCGGCTCAGATGAGCCCTCAAAAGTAGGTGGTCTCTGGCGAGAGATGTCGCCGATAATACTGCTCACACTCCTCTCTTGACCATGCTGAGCCTGAGTGGCTGAGTTCTGCATCGTCTCCATTAGACGTGCCATCTGAGTCATTTGGGCCATCATGCCCTGCATAAAAACGAATGGATCAACCTGAACACCTTCTGATTGAGCTGTATCTCGGGTACGGCTTCCTGACGGTGAATAATTATTTCTAGGTGAATGAGTGGCAGCGTCGCTGCTCGTTGAATTGATATTATTCCTTGCGTTCACACGAGTATTCACTCGAGCTCCTGTTTAGTATATTTTGAGTAATATTTTTATTAATATTTTATGTATATAATTTTGTGTTTTGTGTGATAATTTATCATTTTTCCCATATATTTATATTATTTCATTTTGTTTGAATTTTCTATAATTTTGTGTCATTTTTGGATAATTAATTAGAATTAAATTACATCTGCAGGTTAACCAACCGGTACAAGACAGATCAATTGGTTCAAGGATGATATTTTCCCAAAATTCAAATATAGTCACGACTGGTCTCATTTTATTCGTCTCGTCGAGATGATCATTTTAAAAAAATATTCATCTGAATCTGAGTTTGTATGAAGAAGTTATGACCGTTCGAAGGACAATTAAATAGACGGACCATATTGTGACACGTGTCAACAGCCGATTGGACCGGAAATTCAACTCTCTGCTGATGTCATCCATGACATCAGCATCACTCGGCAGCCGTGCATTATTGAGTAGGGGATTTAAAAATTTTAAAAATTATTATTTTATTGATTTTGAAGTAGTATAAATAGAGGATGAATGTGTAGTGTTTTGGGAGGAGAAAAAAAGAGGGAGAAAAAAAGAAAATAGATGGAGTTATTGTAAGAGAGAAAAATAAAAATATTATGTAATAAAATTATATTTGAGTAATAATTATGAAACATTTACTTATTTGTGTTGTTATTATAAGTGAGTAATTTTCTTTTACTGGGGTTATGATGAAACCATGTCTATATTATTATTAATATTTATATAATAATTTCAAATAAATATTTTTAACGATTATGATTTTCACTTCAATAGGGGAATATTATTTCATAAATTATATCACGTATTTTTTATCGTTATAAATTCCCCCTTGCTTTGTGGATATTAGTTAATTTCTTTGATTATTTGTTTTCTATTAAATTGGATACATATAATGCTTAAAATTACATTTTTCAAGCGAAGGAAAATCTATATTTGAATTATAATTTTGTACTTATTGTTAAATCTATAGGGAAATAGTGAGATTGATTTCAGAATCTATTCCCTGAATTTCTTGAAATTAAAATATAAAATAAATAATAAACAGACATTGGTGGATTCTAAACCCTAGTAAATTATTTAAAATCAAATTATCTAAATCTACTTAAAAATTACTATTATTTAATGCAATTATTATAACAAATCAAAAATCAAATTATATGGGACTAGTTTAGAATTTAATATAATTTGGTTCAAAACGATAGGAATAATTTTACTTCACTATCATAGTCCTCCATGTGGAATCGACCTTGCACCGCATATCTACATCGAACAAATCGTGCGCTTGCGAGTATTGGACTAAAGAATCAACAAACAACAAGATTTTGTGCCGTTGCCGGGGAGGCGCAAACGAAGTATACGAAGACTGTCGTCACCAAGTTAGTTAAATTCTTCTACTAGTTATTTATTTTACTGTCTTTTCTTTATTATTATTACCTATCTTTTAATATCTGTTTTAGATTGTGTTAGTATAAATAATAGTTAGTAGTAGAATTTTTTTTATATTTATAAAAAAAATCTGAAAAATAATAAAAACTTATAATAATAAATATAAAATATAAGTAATAATAATAATATACTGTTCATTTTTGTAAAAATAATAATAAAATAATAAAAAAATTAAAAAAGTCCAAAAATATATAAAAATATAAAAAATCTGAAAAAATTTAAAAAAATCAGAACTTATTTATTTTTATTTTAAAAAAGACCTGGAAAATAAAAAAAAGTTTCAGATTTTAAGGTAATATTTTTGTTATTCTGGAATATTAATATTAAAAAATTAAAATTTTTAATTTAAATTCTAAAAAATAATAAAAATAATAAAAATCAATTAAAAAATAATCTGGAATATTATTCTACGTAATAAATAAAAATATGAATTATTTTATTTGATTTTTAAAAGTAAAACTGCTAGTTTTATTAAAAAATTTAATTTACATAAAAAAATCTAAAAATCTAAAAAAAATCAAATTAAGAATTATAATTTAAATAATATGGAATATATATAATAAAAAAAATTCTGAACTTTGAATTTTTTAATAAAAACATAAACTTATTTTTTAAAAAATAAGTTACAATATTTTAATAAAAAAAGGAAAAACTAAAAAAATTTAAAACCTGAAAATTTATTAAAAAAAAAAATAGAAACGAAAATTTGTAATAAGAAAAAACTATTTTTATTTTTTGCATAAATAAAATAACAGTTTGTGATTTTTATTTTTATTTTAAAAAAATCTGAATTTTTTTTCCCGTAAACAAATAAATACTATATCTGGATATATATATATATCTGGATATATATATATATACACCTATATATATATATTAGCTCAATATTATTAGTCTAAAAATATAATACAAATTATAATAAATATCAAATTATAAAAACATACAAAAATATAAAATATAAAACGAAAATAAATCAGAATTTTTTTTTGTAAAATTTTAAAATAATTTATATCTTGTCTTTAGTTTTAATAGAATATTCTACTGGTAAATTTATATTGTGTTTTTAGTTGTTATTTTCTATTTACAGTATTCTTAGACATTTCGTTTAATTGCAATATTTCTCGTCGTACAATTTAGTTTATCAAGTAGATACTGTTTCCGTAGATCAATTAGTAAATTTATTCCTTTGCAATCTGTTACATCCTACAATTTTAGTAATAATTATAATAATTATCATTATCATTATTAATAATAATAAAAAATATAAAAAACTCAAAAAAAATAATTTAAACAATAAAATCCTTTAAAAGATTCAACAAGGGATTGATATTTTTCACTCACTACTTTGTTCGATTTGAATAGAGAAAAGCTAAATATCAATCTTGTACAAACTGATTTTGAAAACCGACTGAAATTTGGCAAAAAGGCCTCTGTTGTACATGCCGAAGAAAGATGGATTTTAAGTGCGACCGTTGTGATGTCTCAACGATCTGGAAGTTCGATCGACTATCATAATTTGGTTGGTATGCAAAGTTAAAAAAATTGAAATATTGGTGAATGCAAGTTTGGCAACGAAATAATAAAGGTCGATTAACGAGAAGAAGATTGTCCTTAACTAAAATAGAAGTTCAACAAACAAAACTGATACCAAAAATGGACGAAATCGAAAATCGGAATAATCAAGTTACAAAAGAGAAAACTTTAATAGAATATTTTTCTCCAGTAAGTGCTAATTATCCTTCTTGCATAGTGTTGCCTACAACTAATGCAACTTATTTCGAACTTAAACCATCAATAATTCAACTTCTTCCATCTTTTCACGGTTTGGAAAGAGAAGATCCCTATATGCATGTCAAGGAATTTCTCGACATTTGTTCTACTTTCCGATTCCAAAATTTCTCTGATGAATATGTCAAACTTAGATTATTTCCATTTTCTCTCAAAGATAAAGCAAAATTCTGGCTAAATTCTTTTCAAGCAAGAATAATTACTAGTTGGGCCCAACTAGTGAATAAATTTCTTGCAAAAAATTTTCCAATGTTCAAAAACTCATAGTCTTAGAAGAGAAATATCAGGATTTTTCCAAAAAGAAAATGAAAAATTTTATGAGTGTTGGGAAAGATTTAATGATTTAATCCTTAAGTGTCCCCATCATGGTTTTGAAATATGGCATTTGGTAAAATATTTTTATGACGGTTTAACTTCAAACAATCGCCAATTAATCCAATCAATGCATGGTGGAAAATTTCTTCACCTTATTGGAGACGAAGCTTGGAATGCACTAGAAAATATGTCAATTAATTCACAACAATGGAATTCACTCGACTCTAGAGCTAAATCGATGCATACTAACACCCCCAATCCGCTCAGGGATATTACACGCCGTAGACCCTTTCCTCAAGGATGTACCAGGCTGGTAAACAACATCAAACATCTTAGCAATGCCTTTAAGACTAAAATGACTCAGTAGACCGATTTGGTCTTTCAATAAATACATACAAATCAATACATGCCCACACAGGGGTCGAATACAAAATGCTCTCGTACAACGGGTAATTATACTACAGCGGAAATGAAATATGACTGAACCAATACAACAACGTACGAGTCCTCATGTGATTAGTATCGATCATCTTTCATCATCCTTCGCGCCGACCCTGTGTTATGCTCCCAAAACCTGAATGCAAAAATAGACATCCACCCCCCGAATACTCGGGGGTTAGCAAAACTCCATTGTTTTGCTAGTGCAAGTATAAAATAGAAATACGAGCCATACAATTCACATTCCACGAATAACAATAACCAGGATCCTCAAAAAGCCAAACGTAACGAAAAGTACTTCCCGAGGCAAGAGTTTGGGAAAAACATTCCAAAACCGAAAGATCGCCAATCAGGGGAAACAATTTATAAAACAGTTTAAAATGCCATCGAGAGTTTTAATAGAAAACAATTTAGGATTACCGAATCCTTCTCTTTCCAAAATCAACAGGGGTCACAGTCCAATGGTTTTGTTTTCACAAATGAAACCAACAACAATACACAAGGTTAAACACACGTCACGCGTCCTCGACGGACATAAAATACACACGCACTCGTGAAGTTTTACTCGTGAATCCAGGGCTATACCATTGGACTCCCTCCGTGGCCCCGTCGAACCCTCCCGAGGTGAGCAAACACATTCACAAAACATACACGCACAGGCATCGCCTAGGACCGGGATGAAGCCACAAATCTCACCCGAGGCCTCTAAGGACCCTCCCGAGCTGGCTAGCGAAACAAACTCAAACCACCCATAAGTTATATTGACATCGTACTCGTGTAGGTCACAAGTCGTCCAGGAACAAGTCTAGAGGGGGGGTGAATAGACTTGTTGAAACTCTTCATAGCCACACTAGGCATCTCCGTGTCCTTTCGGAGCAGAGACGCAAACTTGATCTCCAAACCTCTCTGCTACCATCTCGCAATGCATAGCTCGATGATCCACCTGGCCACACTCGAAGCAGCTGACTAACGGTGAACAACAATTATACGCGGTACGAGATCAGGCAACAACAGTCAGACAACCCCGATCGAACAACAATGATCGAACAAAAACGACCGAACAACAATGATCGAACAACAACGATCGAACAACAACGATCAAATAACAATGATCGAACAACAACGATCGAGCATCAACGGTCAAACAACGACTCTGGAGTTCATACTTCAACTCAATACATTAAAAGAACTTGTAGAAAGTGAAAGATGTTACTTCCGAATAAGGTTCACAAGAATCGAACCGAACTTGGAAAAGTCACGATGATAAACAGATCGATCTGAAACAAGGTCACAACCAGTTCGAACGATGACAACCGAGACATCAAACAAGTTCAAAAAGTATCGACGAACACGTGCAAGTCGATAGAATTTAGAAGGAAAAACTGCAGAAGTCAAAAATAGTACGGGTATTACATCCGACCTCTTATAAAATAAATGTCGTCACCGCAACTCACAACAACGGAAACAAGGTAACAACACAAAAAGCGACCGACAGAAAAATCTGCCATGGGCCTCTCAGAGCCGATCCTGATATCTGTGCTGAAGCGCGAACTCCGAAAGTCTCGGTAGCCAATTCGCAAAACTGAATTATGTATCCCTCAAGTCCACACTTGAAATGTGTTACTGACGAGAAGGATAATTTACACGTGCATGCCCCGGCACATCACGGTTGAAACACCTCGGCTCGGCATACCGAAAATACAAATGCTAGATACAATGGGGCATAACGTCGCAAAACAACATAGCGGAGATGCCAACTCAGCACAACAAAGAATCATAACACATATCATATACAACGATTACCATCGTAAAGTAATACAAACACAAACACTACAGCAACGACGGTATCGTTCGGCGACCTCAACGGCTCGAACGATAACCAGCACATAATTACAAACGTCATGAAACAATCACACATGTACACAAACGTACAAACCCAAGTTTTAACAGCTCACACAGGTGCGATAACACGCAAACCACCACGAAATGACAACATTAAAGATCATCATCACACCTCCCACAAAGGGCTAACGAAACATATACGTGGCGAACGACTCAACGTTCACACCACCAATTAAATTATAACTCGTAGGGCTCACACCCTAACGACAATACTAACATCATACACACCTTCTCAGACCACAAGCAGGAAGTGATAGGTTTTAAAAACAAAAACCACATTTTGAGAATAATTTTGGAAATACCAGTTAATCTTGATTATCACCTTTCAAAAAGTAGTACAAACATCGTTATCGAGACCTTGAAAAAAACCATCTTGTGTTTGATAAGAATGAGGACACTTTTCTTTTAGTGAAAAACTTTCAGAAATATTTGACCCTCGGGTCTAAGCAAATGCGTTTCTAAATCTTTGAAAATATCTCAAAATATTTTGGTCCTCCAAGTGAAATAAATTTGAAACCTACAGTGTCACTAGTAGGCATCTTGAAAATACCGCGAGAAAATAATCCATTTGAAAAGTACGTCTCAAAATTTATTTTCTAAGATACTCAAGGTTTTCAGAAATTTAATAGGCCAGAATGCCCAAAACTCACACGTATCAACATTTGCTTAACCACCTCGTAGTACACGCATCAAATCATTCAAAATCAAGACATTACATGTCTTTTACTGGAAAACAAACAGTCGATAATATTACATGCCGTGGATTCCGCGCCAGAACCCACCAAGCTAAAAACCATTTACAAAACCATTTCAAAATACACCAAAAGTACGATGACGGTAGTATTTCCCAAAACTCACAAAATAATTTATCAAACCGTCATAAAACATTCAAGGCCAAAATGCCAAAACTCGATTTAGAGAATCGGTTTTACGAAATAAAACTCAGTTTGCAAAATACTGAAAGTCATTTTGAAAGAACTCACGCAGCGGATAAAATACAGTTCGAAAATACATTAGCAGCGACACCACTTCTAATATAAATAAAATATGAGAGTCGAATACCCACATATCACGAAATCAAGATCCACAAAAAGATTCCATCACTCAACAACTAATCATACAAGTAACTCGCATCAGACGAGGCACAATAACAAATAAGGGAGACTTACATCCACAAGTCGCACGAAGATGATGATCGCCCCACGATACTAATCACGACCAACCAACTCAGACGACGCGTCGCGACACGACTCAGTCAGACAAAATCCGACGAGACAAATTTGTGTAACACCACTAAACCCGACAGCCTAGGTTTCCACAACCTAAGCTCCGATACCATTTATGTAACACCCCCAATCCGCTCAGGGATATTACACGCCGTAGACCCTTTCCTCAAGGATCTACCAGGCTGGTAAACAACATCAAACATCTTAACAATGCCTTTAAGGCTAAAATGACTCAGTAGACCGATTTGGTCTTTCAATAAATACATACAACTCAATACATGCCCACGCAGGGGTCGAATACAAAATGCTCTCGTACAACGGATAATTATACTGCAGCCGAAATAAAATATGACTGAACCAATGCAACAATGTACGGGTCCTCATGTGATTAGTATTGATCATCTTTCATCATCCTTCGTGCCGACCCTATGTTATGCTCCCAAAACCTGAATGCAAAAATAGACATCCACCCCTCGAATACTTGGGGGTTAGCAAAACTCCACTATTTTGCTAGTGCAAGTATAAAACAGAAATACGAGCCATACAATTCACATTCCACGAATAACAATAACCAGGAATCCTCAAAAAACCAAATGTAACGAAAAGTACTTCCCGAGGCAAGAGTTTGGGAAAAACATTCCAAAACCGAAAGATCGCCAATCAGGGGAAACAATTTATAAAACAGTTTAAAATTCCATCGAGAGTTTTAATAGAAAAATATTTAGGATTACCGAATCCTTCTCTTTCCAAAATCAATAGGGGTCACAGCCCAAAGGTTTTGTTTTCACAAATGAAACCAACAACAATACACAAGGTTAAACTCACGTCACGCGTCCTCGACGGACATAAAATACACACGCACTCGTGAAGTTTTACTCGTGAATCCAGGGCTATACCATTGGACTCCCTCCGTGGCCCCGTCGAACCCTCCCGAGGTGAGCAAACACATTCACAAAACATACACGCACAGGCATCGCCTAGGACCGGGACGAAGCCACAAATCTCACCCGAGGCCTCTAAGGACCCTCCCGAGCTGGCTAGCGAAACAAACTCAAACCACCCATAAGTTATATTGACATCGTACTCGTGTAGGTCACAAGTCGTCCAGGAACAAGTCTAGAGGGGGGGGTGAATAGACTTGTTGAAACTCTTGAACTCTTTTTCACGAAGAGTGAGTTTCTTCAGCTGATAGTTAAACAAATGACTTGGAGTCGTTTGTTCTTGGATATGTGCGGAAGTCAGCTGATGACGAATAGAAATCAACTTAATGAAACACTTAACAATGTATGCAGCAGTTAAAGTATGATGCAAGAAAAACAAGAATAACGCAGTAATTATAGTGGTCTCGCAGGTGGGGTAATCCTCTACTAATCCACTTTTCTCCAAACCAGCTTGGAGATGAATTCACTATAATTTTCAACCAAAGGATAAATATTACAGTTGATTCAAAACACACTACAACAATGACTTCCAACCGGTGGAAATCCGTGCCGTTGTACACACACTTGACTGCCTTGCACCTCTTGATCCTCGATCCTTGGATGCCTTTACAGTCTCTTACTTCAACCAGTGAAGTACCCCGTACTCAAGATTATAGACAAGAGTTTTTGTCTTCTCCAACTTAAGAGCTTCCTTAAGTATGAACTTTTAGATCTGCTCTTTTCACGATGCTATTGATTGCTTTAGATTGCTTGATTGCTTTGATCGCTTGAATGTATGTTCGCACCGGTTGTTGCCCAATTTCAAATCTTCGGATATATATAGATCACGAACTCTGAGCTTTTTCCTTGTAGCCGTTGCAAATCTTTTGAACAAATCCGTCCGTTGGAGGGAGACTTCATTGTTTAATCTTTCTGAACGTTGCAAGGCTGGATTCCCATTATTTAATTTTATCTTCCGACCGTTGTGAAGACTTCTGCATGTGAGCGCCGAATCTTTTGAATATAAAACGATTAAAGTCTTCAAGGTGGGTCTGGATGATTTATTTAAATCATATCTCTTGCGGGAATCACTCCAATTTGTCTCTTCACGTTGCATGTGAGCTTTCCGTAATACTTGACTTTTCAACGCATGCTGACGTGGACTTGGAGTACTTGGCTGCCTTCGAGTAGGCTGATATGCAGCTAATATCTCTGCAGATAGGTCCTCTCGGTTGTTCACTGTTTGTGACTTATCTGGTCAGGTGACTTCCCTGAGGTGCCTCGGCTGCAGTCTGGTCAAACTTCTCTGATAAATTTTGTTGACCAGAGCTACTCTGAATGGACTCGGCTGTTCCTCTCTCATGTACTAAGCTGTACTTAGTACTTAGCCGATTTTCAGCCTAACTAATTTTTGGCCTACAGAAGATACTCATTTGGTTCTTCTTTACATTTTGCCAAGTTTTATACTTAACATATTTGGCCTATGGAAGATACTCATTTGGTTCTTCCTTACATTTTGCCAAGTAATAAACATTTGATTTCATATTAATGACATCATCAAAATCTAACAAGTATTCCTAACAAATTCCCTCTATTTTGATGATGGCAAAACATTAAATAAGTAATCAAATGACCAAGTCTGCACTTAAGTGCAAGACACAAACTAAAATCAGTCTAATATTGAGACAACTGGAAATTGTCATTCAACAGATTGTTATAAAATTTTCTGACTTGTTTATTATTGAAATGTTACAAGAAGGTTTTTACAGAAAATAAAATTACAAATACAAAGAGATAAAGCTATCTGCCTCTTCCTCTGACTCTACGAATAGGCTGTTTGGCAGGCTTGATTGGCTTAGCTCCAATTGGTCTTATCTTGACTGGATCAAGACCATATTTCCTCTTCACAACAAGTGCTGCGAAGTCTTGTTCTTGCTGGGATCTGAATCTGTTCTCAAGACACAATTGCTTGATTTCTCTTTGAAGCGCTAACTCATCAAGTTCACCGTCCAGACGGATTGGTGCTTCCTCTGCTCTGAAAGAGGGAATCATAGGATAAGCATTTTGATCTTTAGCGTGCTTCTTCAGAATGGCCCAAAGCTTCGGATGGATTTCTTCCATGAAGTTTATGAAAATTTCTTGTGGGGAGAGTTTATCATCCTGGAGTAGTTCCGAGATGTAATAGTCTTTGATGAACCTCTTCTTAGCAGATCCCCAAAACTCAAGAGCTTCAAATGGAATAAAGTCCTCAACAAACCATAGCTCATTCCCTTCCCATTCTAGAGTAGGCCCAAAGCCACCTCTAGTCCTTCTTCTCTTTCCTTCAGGCTGGGCAGCCTGGTCATCTGGATCCACAACTTCCTTTCTCTTCAGAGTAGAGGGTCCTTCAATTTGAAGGACATCCTGCTTCTTCTTGCTTCTAATTTCTCTCTCTTCCCCCTGAATTCTCTCTTCCCCCTTTTTGCCAGCATCAACAAGAATAGTCAATTGCTGCTCCATTCTGCTCATCCAATCAGACATGCCAAATGGCATTCTGTTGTTGGTAGGGGGATGGGGCTGAGGAATCTCTCTCTGTAGAAGAGTGTCTATTTTGGCATTTATTGACTGAAGGTCAGGAGTTACCTGAGATGATAACAGCTCTCCAATAGCGTCTTTGACGATTTGCCTGATTAGCTCAGTCATGGTGGGGGATATCTGAGCTGATGGAGAGTGCTCTCCTGAGCCTTCTGCAAGGGAACCACTAGACTGCAGGCTCCTGTCTGCAGCTGGTAGGTCAGAGAGGGTTTTCTCCGGGGTCCTCGACTGGAGTCTTGACCCGATTCTGCGTCTAGCCGGTGTACCGGCAGTACTACGATCTATCTGCAGCTTCGTGAATAGCCTGCCCGCCTGCTACGGCTCCTTGTCTTCTTCTCTCTCTTCCTCTTTCTCTTCTTATTCCTTCTCTTTTTCTTCTTCCTCATCCTTTTCTTTTTCATTTTCTTTTTCTGCTCCTGCATCTCCTCCATCATCATTATCATCATCATCATCATCATTCTTATCATCATCCTGCTCCTTCTTTTCTCCTTCATCATCTTCATCCTCCTTTTCTTCTTCATCTTTTTCTTGATCTACTTCTTCTCCTTCTTCTTCATTTCCTTCATCAGCCAATTCTTCTGTCTTCTCAATCTCCTATGGCTGTTTTTCAACTGGAATATTTTCTTCTGTTTTTCTCTCTTCTTCTTCTTCTTCAGCCACCAAATTAATAATTTTATTATCTCCATCTACTTCTTTAATCCTAATCTCGTTTTCAACTGCCTCCTCCTCCTCCTCTCCAAAAACGCCATCAAAAATGCTAAGCATGATAGAATGGATAAAATGGTCCATGTTTGTTTTAAAATGGGACATGAACCATTTATCCTGGAGGATTAAAGCTAAGTCTGATTCTTTGCAAAATTCAATCAGAACCTCCTCATTGGCTTGGGGATATTCCCAACCATTAGTTGCTATGTAGGTTTGAAGATTTGTAAAAGTCATAGTCTTGAAAAATTTCCACTCTTCAAAAATATGTATAAAAGAGTGTTTTACTGCTTGTGGCTTAACAAGTTGAAGTTGTTCAATTGAAAGATTGAAGGTATTATTTTCTAAAAGGTTAAAAGTATAATCAGCTTCAGGAATAGAGATAATGAGACCTGCTTCTTCTTCTTCGGATATGTAGACTGGAGGGGTGAGAACAGGTACAATCCGAGTTTCAGTGGTGTCTGGTGCAGGCAGGTCTTCCGGATGGATTGGTGATCGAACTGAGGGACTGGAAGGATGTTCAGACTGCTCTCCCTCGCTAAACTGCAGTTTCCTTAGCCTCTTAGGAGAGGGTTCCGGTGATGACTGCAGAGCAGAGAGTCCTTCAGGGGCTGGTCCCCGTCTCTTGAATATGACTGCAATTGGTGTATCGTCGGACTCGTTGTCGGACTCGACTGCAGTTCCGATCTCAGCTGCAGGTCTGTCCAACTCCTCTGATGAATGGTATTTTGGATATAACCTTGAGTCCGGCAGATCCTTCAACAACTGAGCTGCTTTCCCAGTGCCTCCGACTTTCTTCTTCTCATGGTCCATATGACCAAGCCTTTTATTGGGGTGGAAGGGGTCAGTGTTTCCCTTAGCCACTCCGGTCTTCTCCAAAAACCAACTGAGATGCGTTCCGAACGCCAGCTTTGTCTTGAACTTCTTCTTATCGTCAAGCCACTCGACCTTGTTGATCTCTCTCACGAGTTGCCTGAAGATATAGTCCGCCCAATCGACTTCTTCTTCCTGAATCAAAGCACCCAACACCATAAACTTTGACGACGACAGTTGATCATAACTGCCCGCCATCCCCATGAATATCTTGTTGGTGATGTCCAACGCAACACGGTAAATTCTCTTGAGTTCATTCCTTTTGGCTGTGAATTTTAATTTGTCCGGGATATTTCGACCTTGATCTTTTTCCAGGTTTCGGCGGCGGATTGCTTGAGCGCTTCGACCGCTAAACCACGGTGCTTCATCCCAAAGACAGAACGAATCGTCTCTCGATAAATGGTGACTGGTACTCCGCCAATGGTGCTGTAAATCCCGTCTTGAACCAGATAAGCGTTGCGATAGAACTCAACAACATCCTCTTTGAACATATGTTGCGGGTTGATGTCGAGAAATGGGTAGATCCCATTGAGCTTCATTGCCCGAATCAGATTGAGCATGTCGAAGTCCTCCAAATTGGCTTCGAGTAAACCTTCAAAGTCGACTACCATCGAGAAGATGATCTGGTCCTTCACCACCTTCAAATTCACTCCTTCGAAAGATGCCATTTCTGCAAATAGAGAATTTTTAGTGTATATTTTTGCTCTGTAAAATCTAGGGTTTCTGTAAGCGTAAAGAGTAAAGTGAAAGGTCTTCTTTCCTTATAAAGAAGATGAAAAGACGTTTGTATTTGTTTATTATATATTTGAACGCTGGTACGCCTTTTGATATTCTTTTGAATTTCAAATTTGAATTGGTGGCCCAATTTAAAATTCGACGGTTGATTCTAATTGGCCACCGTGGAGGTTAATTAAATAGGCGTTTGACGCGTGTATTAAAATTGCCACTTGGCTTATAAAAATGTATATTTAAATGCCATTCATTAGCCAAAATTAATATTATAAATGTGGCAGATAATAATTAAATATTCAGTGGTCAGTTTAGAAAACTTAGCTGGTCTGTTTTGTTGACTGTTGACCACTCTGCAACAGGTGAGTTGACTTCTCGCCTGGTATTCTGAACAGCTTAGTTGCTTCGTCTGGCCTTCATCTTCTCGCCTGCATCAGCTAGGCTGATTCTGAGGGTCCGTCCTTCGTCTTCTATGCTTTAACTTGCTTCAGTACTAGATTCCCAATCTAGTAATCCAAGGTCTCTGCTCAGCTCTAGGAATCTTTCTTCTGGCAAGGGTTTAGTGAAGATGTCAGCTATTTGGTAGTCTGTGCTGACTCTTTCAACTCTAACCCTTTTGTTAAGCACATGGTCTCTAATGAAATGGTGCTTAATGTCAATGGGCTTCGTCCTTGAGTGCAAAACCGGGTTGTTGGTTATTGCAATAGCACTATTGTTGTCACACCAGATTGGTACTTCGTTGGCAATGATATTATAGTCCCTTAGCTGCTGTCTAATCCATAAAATTTGAGCGCAACAGCTACCTGCAGCTAGGTATTCTGACTCTGTAGTGGAGATAGAGTTAGAAACCTGCTTCTTGCTAAACCAGGATATCAGTCTGGTTCCTAGAAATTGACACGTTCCACTAGTGCTCTGCCTGTTGATTTTGCATCCTGCGAAATCCGCATCTGAGTATCCTGATAGCTCGAAGTTGTCATCCTTGGGGTACCATAGTCCAACATTAATTGTAGACTTTACGTACTTAATTATTCTCTTGGCTGCATCTAGGTGTGATTGCTTCGGCTTGGACTGGAATCTTGCACAAACTCCAACGGCATATGATATGTCTGGCCTGCTTGCAGTGAGGTACAGAAGAGATCCGATGAGTCCTCTGTAGTGGGTTGAGTCCACTGATATGCCCGCCTGCCTCGCATCCAGGTGAGTACTTGTGCTCATTGGAATTCTTGCGGGTTTGGCTGATTCCATTTCATATCTCTTGATAAGATCTCTGGTATACTTTGCTTGGTTGATGAAAATTCCTTTTTCAATCTGCTTAACTTGTAATCCGAGAAAGAAGTTAAGCTTTCCCATCATACTCATCTCAAATTCTCCTTGCATGAGGTTGGAGAATTTCTCGCATAGCTCAGGATTGGTTGATCCGAATATGATGTCATCCACATAAATCTGGACTATTAATATGTGGCCTTCGTGCTCCACTCTGAATAGGGTCTTGTCCACTTTCCCTTTGCAAAATCCATTTTTCTCAAGAAACACAGACAGTGTTTCATACCATGATCTCGGTGCTTGCTTGAGTCCATACAGAGCCTTCAATAGCTTATAGACTTTGTCTGCTTTGACAAAACCTGGGGGTTGCTCTACATAGACTTCTTCTTCTAGGATTCCGTTCAGAAACGCACTCTTTACATCCATCTGGTAGACTTCAAAGTCCTTGAATGCAGCATATGCGAGGAATAGTCTGATGGCCTCTAATCTTGCAACAGGTGCATAGGTTTCATCAAAATCTATTCCCTCACACTGTGCATAACCTTTTGCTACAAGTCTGGCTTTATTCCTAACAACAGCTCCGTCTTCATCACTCTTGTTTTTGTACACCCATTTGGTGCCAATAACTTTCTTGTGATCAGGTCTGTCTGTTAGTTCCCAAACTTTGTTTCTTTCCATCTGCTCCAATTCCTCTTGCATGGCATTGATCCATGCATAATCTTCCAAGGCTTGTTCTGTAGTCTTGGGTTCAATTTGTGACATAAAACATGAGAACATTGCCATTCCTGCTGGTAGGGTTGACTGTCTCGTCTTAACTCCATCAGTCAACTTTACGATAATTTGCTGAATTGGGTGATCCTTGAGCCATTTGGGAATATCGTCCTCTCCTGGGTTTGTTCCCCCTGTTGGATTGCCCAGTCGTTATCTCGCATCACCGGGTTTTGGTCTCAGAATCGATCGGCACGCTTTGTCATCTGCAGCTTGGTTCTGAACTACGAGATGAGTCTTTGTCGCCTCCTACTGGTCTTCTTCAAGAAAGAATCGGATCGATAGGTTTGGTGATCCTGTCTGATCTGCAGTTGGGTCTTCATCAGCTGCAGTTGGGTCATCAGGCTGATCTGCAGGTGAGTCCACCATTCCAGTGTCCTGTATAATGACTTCTTCAAGGGCTGCTGACTTGAGCTTTTTCTCAATTATCTCAAGTTGTTTCCTGTACTCAACGGTAGATTCATCAAAAACAACATGGGGTGTTTCTTCCAAAACTAAGGTTCTTTTATTAAAAACTCTGTATGCCTTGCTTCTTTGGGAATATCCCATAAAGAGACCGTCATCAGTTTTAGCATCAAAGGCATTTAGTTGTGTTTTACCGTTGTTGTGGATGAAACACTTACAACCAAAGACATGAAAGTAAGCAACAGTAGGAGTTCTATTATTCCAAACCTCATAGGGCGTTTTGCCATGTCTCCCTACTATCATACTCCTGTTCTGGGTGTGACAGGCTGTGTTGACAGCTTCAGCCCAGAACCTTTTGGGTAGGTCTGCTTCTGCAATCATGGACCTTGCTGCTTCCTTCAGAGTTCTGTTCCTTCTTTCAGCAACACCATTCTCACGGGTGTCTGCCGCAAAGAGCTCATGCCGGATCCCATTCTCGATCGCCGTAATCGCTATCGCCTTGTTGAGAAACTCTCCTCCTCTATCCGATCCGATCTTGATTATGGAGAGGGATTTCTCATTCGATCCTTCTCACAGCCTCGTAACTTGGTCGTGGTTTCACTTTACTTGAATAGGAAAATGATCCAGGTGTACCTTGAATAATCATCTACTATTACAAGGGCATGTTTTCGGCCGCTCAAGGTCCTTGGCTTGATAGGACCAAATAGATCCATGTGGAGTAGATCTAAGATCCTTGTTGTGAGCGTTGTAGGCTGAACTGGCTTGAACGATGCCTTGGTCTGCTTTCCCTTCTGACATGCATCACAGAGTGCTTCCTTCTTGAATGCTTCATTTGGAAGTCCTCTGACCAGCTTCTGAGAGCTAATCTTGTTGATGGCTTTGAAGTTTAGGTGACATAGTCTTTTGTGCCACAGCCATCCATTCTCAGCTACTGTCTTGGATAGAAAACAGGAGTTAGGTGTTCCTGTGTTCCAATCAATCATGTAGACATCTCTTCTTCTGAAACCTTGAAGCTTTATTTCTCCAGATAGGATGTCTATCACCATACACTTCAAGATGGTGAAGACTACTAAATTCTTCTCGTCACAGAACTGGCTTATGCTCAGGAGATTGTACTTGAGCCCTTTGACATAATGGACTTTGGATATTATAATGTTTCCTCGGTGCAGCTCTCCAAAGCCTTTTGTCTGTCCTCTAGAGCTATCTCCAAAGGTTACATCGGGACCTCTTTCTTTGATGTATTTGGTCAGCATCTTCTTGTTCCCGGTCATATGCCTTGAGCATCCAGAGTCTACAAACCATTCTTCACCTCCAAAATTTGAGCTTGATGAGATGTGGTTGTAGTCCTTCCACCTTTTCTGCAATTAAACAAGCAGCGATTTAGGTACCCAAATTTGTGTGGGTCCTTTGGGGTTAGTTAGTTTCCTGGAGAATTGATTTCTCCTTGGATTATAGAAATTGTTATTATTATAACCCTTATAAGGTGTCTGTGGTCGAGGTATGAATCTTCTGGTTGGATTGTATACCGGATATTCCTCAAAATTTTGATAGTGTGGGCCATTTATAAATCTAGGCTGAGACCATTTATTAAATCTTTGTGGTCTCCACACTTGTTCATTTTGGTAATTAGGATAACCTTGAGGTTTCCATCTGCCCCTCCCATTATGAAATCTATTTTTGGGGAGTTGTTGGTAATAGTGGGCATGTTGTCTGCAGGCCGCTTTTGCTCAGGCCATCGCTTAGTCGCTGTCTAGGTGGGTCTGCAGTGTAACTCGACCGCAGCCTAGACGTTTGACTTGGCTGTTGCCTGTTTTTGAATATCGGTTTATACACAGGCTCAGCAGTCGAGACTATTGTTTCTCCCTTGATAAACTTGGTTTCAGAACTAGAGGGAGTGTGAGAATCATATCCAAGGCCTGATTTGGTATATAGTGACCTTTTATAAGTACACAATTCTCCCATAGTTGAAGACGCCTTCAGTGAGGTTATTTCCTGCGCATGAGTTTTATTTATCTGAGCCAGCTTAGTAAACTCAGCTTTGGCATGAGTAAGTGCAGCTGATTTTTCTTTAAGTAAAATGGTTAGCCGATCTATCTCAGCTGTATTGACACTTGCCTGGTTTTTAAAGTCAGTTGTAGTTGTCTCAACCTTATTCAAATCTAGGCTGAGTTTTTCGAAATCATTTTTCAGCTGCCTATTCTCATCTTGCAGCTGAGTCTTCTCTGCTGATACAGCTTGGTGTGCAGATTTGAGTGTTTCAAAATCTTTAAATAACTGATTTACCGATTCATGTAGATCCATATCTTGTGACATGGCTGAGCTATTATTTAAACCGGTGGGTTTAGAAGTTACCTCTTCATCAGCTAAGTTTGCCATCAGGCAGTCATACTCCTCGTCTTCATCAGAAAAGAAACCGCTGCTTGATTCAACATGCTCCTGGTCTTCTCCGATGAGGGCCTTTCTTCTATCTTCCTTTCTGCCCACCTCCTTCTTGGTTTCGTCCTTCTTGAGCTCGGGACAATCCATTTGGATGTGTCCTATTTTGTGACAGTTGTAGCATTCTACTTTCCAGCTTCCAGCCTTCTGGTTCCTTCTTGGATTCTCCTTGTAATTTTTCTTGTACTTGGAGTAGTTCTTTCTGAAATTGCTAAACCTTTGCATTATAAAGCCATTTCTTCCTCAAAATCTAGTGGATTTGGAGGTTTCACATCAGATAGGCTCTTGGCAGGGGACTCGGCTGCAAATGCGATTCCCTTCTCTGCAGGCTCAGTTGAGGATGAACTTGGAAGCTCGAACTCATAAGCCTTCAGATCAGAGAACAGCTCCTGAATCTTTACTTTATTCAGGTCCTTGGACTCTCTCATGGCTACGGCCTTCATGCTCCATTCGGGGTTGAGAGATCTGAGGACTTTTAGTGCCATTTCCCTGTTGCCATAGGTTTTGCCCAGGGAGTTGATCTCATTGATAATTTCAGTGAACCTTGTGTCCACTTGATCTATGGATTCACCATTCTTCATTTTAAAGTTGTCAAATTTTTGGATAGCAATTGACAGCTTGTTTTCCTTGATCAGCTCCGTTCCTTCACACATTAGGGCTAATGTGTCCCAAATTTCTTTGGCATTCTTTAAGTTCTTGATCTTAACCATGGTGGATTTGTCAAGAGTTTGATATAACACATCTCTGGCCCTATTATCAAGATTGGCCAGCTTTCTTTCTTCGGGAGTCAGCTCCGTCCTCTTCTTAGGAATCTTTTCTGGCCTCCCTGCTGCGATCTCCTCTGCTGTGTTGTCCTTTTCAAAGATGAATGGACCGTCTTCAATGATGCACCACATGTCGTCATGAATTGAAGATAAGTGTTCCTGCATTCTTATCTTCCACAGATCATACTCGTTAACTGAAAACGCAGGGAGTCTAGAGTACATGTGTTCCATTATAGAGTGAGAGTTAAGATATATATATCTAATATAGATCTGGTTCGTGAAATAAATGAACCAACCTCTCTGATACCACTTGTAGGTCACAAGTCGTCCAGGAACAAGTCTAGAGGGGGGGTGAATAGACTTGTTGAAACTCTTGAACTCTTTTTCACGAAGAGTGAGTTTCTTCAGCTGATAGTTAAACAAATGACTTGGAGTCGTTTGTTCTTGGATATGTGCGGAAGTCAGCTGATGACGAATAGAAATCAACTTAATGAAACACTTAACAATGTATGCAGCAGTTAAAGTATGATGCAGTAAAACAGTAAATAATGCAGGCAATTATAGTGGTCTCAGAGGTGGGGTAATCCTCTACTAATCCACTTTTCTCCAAACCAGTTGGAGATGAATTCACTATAATTTTCAACCAGTGATAAATATTACAGTGATTCAAAACACACTACAACAGCTTCCAACCAGTGGAAATCCGTGCCGTTGTAGACACACTTGACTGCCTTGCACCTCTTGATCCTCGATGCTTGGATGCCTTTACAGTCTCTTACTTCAACCAGTGAAGTACCCCGTACTCAAGATTATAGACAAGAGTTTTTGTCTTCTCCAACTTAAGAGCTTCCTTAAGTATAAACTTTTAGATCTGCTCTTTTCACGATGCTATTGATTGCTTTAGATTGCTTGATTGCTTTGATCGCTTGAATGTATGTTCGCACCGGTTGTTGCCCAGTTTCAAATCTTCGGATATATATAGATCACGAACTCTGAGCTTTTTCCTTGTAGCCGTTGCAAATATTTTGAACAAATCCGTCCGTTGGAGGGAGACTTCATTGTTTAATCTTTCTGAACGTTGCAAGGCTGGATTCCCATTATTTAATTTTATCTTCCGACCGTTGTGAAGACTTCTGCATGTGAGCGCCGAATCTTTTTAATATAAAACGATTAAAGTCTTCAAGGTGGGTCTGGATGATTTATTTAAATCATATCTCTTGCGGGAATCACTCCAATTTGTCTCTTCACGTTGCATGTGAGCTTTCCGTAATACTTGACTTTTCAACGCATGCTGACGTGGACTTGGAGTACTTGGATGCCTTTGAGTAGGCTGATATGCAGCTAACATCTCTGCAGATAGGTCCTCTCGACTGTTCACTGTTTGTGACTTATCTGGTCAGGTGACTTCCCTGAGGTGCCTCAGTACCGCACCGTCAAACTTCTCTGATAAATTTTGTTGACCAGAGCTACTCTGACTGGACTCGGCTGTTCCTCTCTGATGTACTAAGCTGTACTTAGTACTTAGCCGATTTTCAGCCTAACTAATTTTTGGCCTACAGAAGATACTCATTTGGTTCTTCTTTACATTTTGCCAAGTTTATACTTAACATATTTGGCCTATGGAAGATACTCATTTGGTTCTTCCTTACATTTTGCCAAGTAATAAACATTTGATTTCATATTAATGACATCATCAAAATCTAACAAGTATTCCTAACAACTCGCAAGTACCGATTCTCGAAGCCCTCTCCAGACCTACCCGATTAGATAACCTAATGGTCAAATCTGTAATATCCGGATTTATTATTATGTATTTCATCTGTATTTGAACCCTGTATTATTCGGAATTGTGATCTCGATAATTAGAGTATGATATTTTCATCACATTTGTATCTTTGTACATAAGTATAACAACATGCAAAATTTCCCATGCAAACTCGTGATAGCGCACGCTAAGAATGTAGCTTAACGTGCGTTATCGGCTACAACTAGCGCACGCTACGAATGAAGAATTGCGTGCACTAGGCAGTCAATTATTGAGCTAGATGGCTAGCACATGCGCCAGCCGGACATGGGTCCGGATAAGATTCCCGCGGGCGGAACTGGATAGTTTTGGAGTCAACGCTTATTAGCGTGTGCTAAGGAAAGTAGGATAGTGTGCGCTAATCAGCTAATGTGCAGAAATGTTATAAATGGGACAGCAATCCATTTTACTTGGTTTACATTTCCTTCGATTATCCTTCGTTCTTGAGAGACCAGAGAGCATTATATCCTCCTTAAACACTTAGACCACCTCTACTTGATTCATTAAAGATTGGATATCACTTGTGATTGATCATTGAAGTGGAGTAGCACCTTGGATTGGCACACAAATAACCGGAGTTGGATTCTACCTTTTTGGCTCAGTGATTTCTTCATCTTAAGGTATGTTAATTCTTTCTCCAGCCTTAGATTCCTGTTCTGAAGAATAAGATGAATCATGCTATCAAGATATTGAGTTCCATTAGTGAATTATTCAATAAACATCATGCTTAGAAGTCGGAATAACTATGCTTATGATATCGTCGTTGAAAACCTCGTAGTTGGAATCCTAGTACATCAATGATGAGAGGAACATTCTGAGGTTGATTATCCGTATGATTTGTGTTGTTATATTGATCATAGACTTGGAGGTGATATCACTTTTGGTTATAAGGACTTAAGAAAGAATCATCTTAGGTTGTATCCTTTCGTATAAGTTGGAATTGATAGTTCACCTTCAAAATGAAGTCTGAATGTGATAATGATAATGGAATCTAATGCATCAACCTGAGATCACCAAACTCCACATGAGAATGATAATCGAGTTTGAATATAAGAGTTGTGATGATATTCATTTCCTTGAAATTCAAAGATGTTTTAATCCGTAAGATCATTCATAAGTTTATGAACATGGCATGTAGACGGATAACGTACATTAATCACTGAGGAGTTCGTAAGTTCATCACCGTTAGAACGATCTGCTGCCCAGCAGTGAAACTGCCATGCACGCTTAACGTACGCTAAGCTATCTAAATTAACGTACGCTATCGGGCATGTTTAGCGTACGCTACGCTTGGAACTTAGCATGTGTTATATTATCAGACGAGTCAATCGACTGATCAGTGAGGTACTGACCGTGCATGGTTAGCGTACGCTAGGCTGCGTATAATTGCATGCGCTAACGAGTAGCCTTAACGTACGCTACATAGGATACGTAGCGTGCGTTAAGCAAGCCAGATAGATTTCATTTTAAGAACTTCTGACCGTAATTTTGGATTGTTAGATGTTCGTTCAACTTGAGATGAATTCTATATTATTTCTTTTGTTAAGGTTCGAGCTTAGCAACGTGATTGATCGAAGGGGACGACCTTCGAGTATTTTGATATTCGTGGAAGTTTTATTCTTGTCAACGAACCGAGGCAAGTATTCTAATTAGAATTATTTATATTATGACAGTTATATGGTGATTGTATTGTGTATATGTGTTGTGATTAAATGTCCACCATGCGTTGATCCAACAGGAATCATCATGGGAATCTATAGTTGTGTGCGCTGAATCGTTGGACAGGTATTTCCACCATGCGTTGGTCCGATGGGATCATCATGGGAATCTACAGCTGTGTGCGCTGGATCGTTGGAATACCATCAATATGTTGAGACTGTTATGATGTGATATGTGTTATTATTTCTCGTTGGAGAAACTTGTTATGATGATTGTTGATTACATCACTGTTGTATGATTATTATACTTGTACTAGCATCGTTGTGCTAACCCCTTCGGGGGTGAATATTTGTTTATGTTCAGGATCCAGGAGAGCGAGGAAACAACCACTGGAGTTGCATGACGACGAGGGTGCAGAGTGATGTTCCGGCCGGGTTTATTGTCTGTTGTTGGTTATTTTAATAAGTACTCGAGTACGTCGTAATTTGTGATGTTTGGATTTCAGTAGTGTATTAATAATCTCCTTTTGGATAATTGTATTTTCGGTATTGAATCAGAACTGTCGTAATGTATTTTCAGTGATTTCATAATTTGGTATCTGTCATTGTCTTTTCATTTATTTAGCCATGTAAATTCTTATGTAAAGGATTTACGGCGCTGTAATATTCCTGAATATATCGGGGGTGTTACAAAATCGTACACACTGGCTGTACTCGCAAGTACACGCCGCCGGAGGCCTCACAGGTCAATACCCGGTCAAACATCAATCGAACATACCCACAAGTTATCATGACATCGCACTCGCAAGTGACGATTCTCGGAGCCCTCTCCAGACCTACCCGAATTGATAACCTTGTGGTCAAATCATCAATGCATCGAGTTCACAACAACAAGGGTTTCACATTTGCCATAATCACAAACACATCAAATCATGAGTTAATGCAACCAACACTTAGCAAAACACCACGTCAAACCATAACACACCGAAAAGAGATAATATGTGTCTATATATTATCAAAGCATAACAACAACAACAACAACAACAACAACAACAACAACAACAAACGAATTCATAGGGTTCACTTAATCATTCACGGGGCACAATATTCACAAAACACACGCGTTTTGAAAATGAGCCCTTAACGATGCTAAACCGAATCTTTTGAAAGTTCAAATCAAACAATCAAACAAACACATAGAGACGATCACTAATTATCATATTCACAAAACAAGAATTGTATGGACAAGGTACTTGCCTAGGAACCATGTTCGTAACAAGACGACGGATGGAATGCGGTCGAACAGCCCCGAATGCCCGAACACTATCAAGAACGCGATAGCACCGAAATTACTACGGGAAAACACCACACGAATCATCAATCACCAATGGAATTCAACATCGGAATCATCGAGCACCTATAATCCTCCGTAAGGAACAATAAAACATGATTACGACGAGAATCAAGGCCGAAAACAACGGAAATCCCAACAAACTATCAAAAGGAACTCATTCGGACATTTAATCGGACATTAAATGTTCAAGACCCTTCAAGAACAAATAAATCACCCCTCGGGTCGAACGAACCAAAGGTACGAGTATCCAATCCGTAGAACAAGTTCAAAACAACATTTATACAACAATTAATTGATCAAAAATGGATTGGAATCGAAATCAAAAGAAAAATCCATAAAATCTTCAAAAATATGGGTTCAAGCCAAAATACCTTGATTCGGACGAAGAATACGGATTTGATGTTGTTAGTCCACACCAAGAACTTGAATAAGATGAATTCCCTGAGATAAACCGCCCAAAAATCACCCACAAATCGCCCTAGATGGAAGGAGGAAGAAGAGAGGAGAAAAGTGAATTTTTCTCCTCGAAAATCTGCTGGAAAAGTGCAGAAAAAGCCCGTGTGCCGCGGCCCGGGTCGAGTGTGCCGCGACCCGCGGTACAGCCCGCTCCAGCACCAAAAAGGCACATGGTGCAGTCTTAGCTTTTTCGACCATAACTCCTTCGTCCGGACTCCGATTGACTCACCGCTTAAACCATTGGAAATCTAACTTGATTCTATATAATATTGCAAAGATTCAGAATTTTTGGAGTTTCCAAGGATTTATGATGATTTTACAAAGTCGAACTCATACTTGAAAAAGTCGCTTAAGAACACGGAACTCAATAAAACGACACCGAAACGAACTCGGATGACAAAAAGTGTAGAATTAATCATTCTCAGAATGGGAAAACGGTCACAATAGAATTGCTAAGATGGACTTTCGCCAAAAAAGAAAATTACCGGAAATCGAAATTGCGGATATTACACATACGACCCCAAAAAAGGTGGAATTTACGAGGTTAAACAAGATGTTGAAATAAAATCTACTATAGATGATTTAGTACGAAAAGTGGATGCATTAGTTTTGAAGAAATCCATCCCCTCGTCAAACTCAAAAAATGAATTTTGCTTTTCATGTGCGGAATCTTTTCATTCATCTCAATCTTGTCCCTCCGGTCCACAAAATCAAAAAAAAATTAATGAAGAAGTCAAATGTGTTACATTCATATGGAAAATATTCGGACAGTCCATTTGCTCCAACTTATAATCCAAATTGGAGGAATCATCCAAATTTTTCCTGGAAGCAAAATATGCCTCCAATGAATCAAGGAGGACATCAAATGAACATGTCAAATCAACAAAATGTCCGTCCTAATCAATATCCTCCAAATATTTATCAGTATCCTTCTACAGTACCAAAGAAACCATCTTTGGAAGATACGTTGCAACAATTCATGCAATTTACTCAACAAATTTTCCAATCAACTCAGCAAGCTGTACAATCAAACTCACAGGCTATTTCTAAGCTTGAAACACAAAACGAGGAATAAAAAGCCATGATAATTGGATATAATTGTCCAATTTTAATATTTGTTGGTTTTTTTATTGTTTTGATGTATGGCATGTATGGATGTATGCGTGATATGTTTCCTTGCATGTTAGGACAAGAAAATTAAAAACCTTATTTTTTCAAAATAACTAAGTGATTTTAAAATTGATTTTTCAAAATCAAATTGGCCTCCATAATTGGTTTAAATTGTGGAATAATTAGCATGCGCGTTGACATTAGAGTCTTCCTCCACATCGGATGTGCTAAATTATTGGCTCACTGGTTTTAAACTTCAAATTTGATAACAAAAATGTGAATATTATTTTTTTTATGATAGGATCTCTCCATCTGTAGGACTATTATCATTAAATAATATTCTAAGGTTTGTTAAATTATGGTGTTCACTTAGGTGTATTAATTAATAAGCTCCCCATCGGAGTCTATGTTAATTAAATACATGGCCAAGAGGAACCAACTATTAATTTTACTTGTCAAAATGTATCTTGGCTAGATAGTAAAATTAAAGACGTTAAAATCTACTTGAAAAAGTATATGTAAACGTCCACACTATCGTGACTTGCATGTACGGTTTTTCAAGGTGTTGGTTGATTGCATATATATTGTTTTAAGGTTTTTTCAATATATTTTGCGTCGAATTATGTGATGAATGGTGTTTTTAATTTTATTTTCAGATGTCTTTCAATCCACTAGCTGTTATTCTCAAAGAAAACAAACTTGATGGCACTAACTTTGCCGACTGGAAAAGAAATCTTGATATTATCTTGACTGCCGAGGGGCATAAATTTGTTTTAACTGAGGAGAGTCCTTTGGAACCAGAACCGGATGCCACTCCTGAAGAGTTGACTGAATTCCGGAAATGGAAAAAGTCGGATGAGATGGCTCGCTGTTACATTTTGACTTCATTGACAAATGTATTGCAACATCAGCATCAGACGATGGGCTCAGCTGCGGAAATGATGAAAAATCTCACTGAGATGTTTGGTCATCAGAACCGGGCGGCTAGGCAAAATGCGATGAGGGTTTTGATGACAACTCAAATGTCTGAAGGGACCCCAGTAAGGGATCACGTTCTTAAAATGATGTCTCATTTGAACGAACTGAGCATACTGGGGGCCACTATCGATGCAGAACCGTGAACATTTAATGTTCGATTACATGTCTCAATGAGTATCTTTCGGTTGTTGGTCATGTTTTCCATCTTATTTTGTCATTATATGCGTAGTAATTATGTTGTCATTGTTTTCTCGCGGAGGATGTAGGTTTTCAAGGCTTTCCGGTTGAGCCGTGTTTCCCGAGGATTCATGTGTTAATTACCGAGACAAGTATCTTGCCCATACACTTCGTGTTTTCTAGATGTAATGGTTGGTAATTGACTATGTGTGCAATTTGAATGTTTTTAATGAACTTTCAAAAGAATCAGTATATTCTCGATAAAAGTTTTCTTCAAAATAGCTCGTGCGTTTATAAACAATGTGTCGTTTTGGGAATGTGTATTAGTGTTGTATATTGGAATGCCTTGTTTTCGTGTAGCACCATTATATGTGGATATGTATGCTTATTGATGAGTATGTGATGTTGTGTGATATTGGTTGTGACTCATTTGTAAGGAGGTTGTGCGGTTCGGTGTTTTTGGGAAAGTGTGATTCCTTGTTGATGTGTGATTGTTGTAAAGTGATGTTCCACCGGGTAAGGTTTGTTGAACCTCCGGGATCCATCCTTTCTAGTACGGGTCGGGTGTGACCATAGGGTTATCCAAATCGGGTATGTCTCAAGGAGTCTCCGAGTTTCGTGGCTTGCTGGCCCGATGCTAGGATAACGTATGGTTGTGATTTGGTTGTGTGACGTACGTGGCATGGGTTATCTAAACCAGGTATGTCTCGAGGAGGCTCCGAGGTTCGTGGCTTGCTAGCCCGATGCCAGGATAACTATGAACGTATGTTATGGTTATGGTTATGTGACTGTTTTCATAGTGCTGTGTGATATTGTGTGGTTTCCCATTGGGTTATCCACTCGGGTATGTTTCGAGGAGGCTCCGAGGTTCATGGCTTGCTAGCATGGGACGTGAATAATCCTTGGAAGGATGGTGATGTGGATGATTAGGTCATGGACCCCGTATTTTGTGATCGGATCTGTATTTTGGAAGATAATCTTTGGGCGGTGTCCCTAAGTGGTTTTTAAAAATTTGAGGATTCTTTAATCCCAAATGCTTTTTCAAAACTCCCGAGATCTTAAAATGTTTTGCAAGATGTATATTAGTTCAATTCCTACCTTTCATGGTTCGAACTGTTTTATTCAAGTGAATTATCTCGGGAAGTCTTTTGTTACGTTTAACCGGTTGACTGTTCACGATTATTATGTTCTCGGATTATGTTGTGTATGGTTCGCATTTGTACTTTATACTTGCACTAGCAAAATAGTGGAATTTTGCTAACCCCCGAGAAATCGGGGGGTGGATGTCTGTATTGCGTCCAGGTACATGTAGGTTCTTGGGGAGCTAATCACAGGATCGGTACGAAGGATGATGGAAGACAAATGATACTAATCACATGAAGACTAGTACTTGATACTGGTGGTCGTAATGTAATTTCTTTTTCGCTGTAGTGTTTTCCTGCTGTATGGGATAGTTGTTGTATTTTGAACCCTGTACGAGTATGAGTTTTTAAAGAGAGATGTATATGAAGTTTAAGTTGTATGTTTCTAGTGAAAGAGCAAATCGGTCTAATGGTTCGTTATTTAGCCATGTCGGCATGTAATGTAATGTCCTGTTTCCGTAATTAGCCTGGTAGATCCTCACGGAGAGGGTCTGCGGCGCTGTAATTCCCGAGTATATTGGGGGTGTTACAGAATATGGTATCGGAGCTTAGGTTGTTGAAACCTAGGCTGTCGGGTTGAGTCTTGTATTGTTGAGTCTTGTCTTGTCGGATTGTGTCTGACTAAGTCGTGTCGCGACACGTCGTTCAAGGTGTCGATCGTGATTAGTATCAAGGTACAGCCATCATCTTCGTGCGATCTGTGGATGTAAGTCTCCCTACTATATGTCGTGCCTCGTGTTATACGAGCTTGTGTGATTCTGTTCAACTTGCAACAACTTTAGCTGAAAGAGAAAAGGGAAAATTTCCGAGTCAATCCATCCCTAATCCTAAAGGAAATTATGAAGTAAACTCTTCTAACGTAGAAGTCCAGTCCATAACTACCCTTAGAGGCGGAAAATAAATACAAACGTCTGACTATGATCCGGAACAAAAATAAAATGAACCACAAGTTTCGGAACCCAAAAGATTCTAAGGAAAAAGAAAAGCCTTACGTTCCAAAAGCTCCATTTCCTGAAAGACTTATTCCAAAAGATAAAAGTGCGCAATACAAAGATATATTGGAAATATTTAAACAAGTTCGAATAAATATTCCATTCCTTGATGCAATTAAACAAGTGCCTGCTTATTCTAAGTTCTTGAAAGATCTTTGCACTGTAAAAAGACGAACAAATGTTCCAAGAAAGGCATTTTTAGCTGAACATGTTAGCTTAATAATCCAAAATAAAACTCCTGTTAAGTATAAAGATCCTGGTAGTCCTACAATATCTTGTGTCATTGTAGATCACATCATTAAACGAGCCTTGCTTGATTTAGGAGCCAGTATGAATTTATTACCATATTCTGTTTATACACAACTTGGATTAGGGGAGCTAAAATCAACATCTGTGATACTCCAACTAGCTGATAGATCTATAAAAATACCTCGAGGAATCATAGAGGATGTTCTGATTCAAGTAGATAAATTCTACTTTCCTGTTGATTTTATAGTCCTAGACACTGAACCTGTTGAGAATACCAAAGATCAAATCCCTGTCATTTTAGGAAGGCCATTTTTAGCTACTTCAAATGCATTAATTAACTGTAGAAATGGCATCATAAAATTTTCTTTTGAAAATATGACTGTTGAACTAAATATGTTTAAAATTTATCAACAACATGATGATTTTGATGATGTATGTGAGGTAAATATGATAGAGAGTATGGGTCCTTATTTCTTTCCAAAAATAGACGATGATGATCTTTTTGAAAGTTGTCTTGCTCATTTTGGCTCAGATTTTGACATCGACAGTTCAATTAATGAAGTAAATTCTTTACTAGAGTCTACACCATTATTGGATAATGATAAATGGATAGCTAAAACTGAACCACTTGAGAGTCAAATGAATAAAGAAGTACCTATTGAAGATTCAAAGATAGAGCTCAATCTATTACCTGAATCTCTAAAATATGCATTTTTAGGACCATCAGAAACCCTGCCTGTGATCATAGCATCTGATTTAAATGAAGAACGAGAAGATAAATTAATCAATGTCATTAAAGAACGTAAAGAAGCAATAGGCTGGTGTAATATCCGCAATTTTCGATTTTCGGTAAATTTCTTTTTTTTCGGCCAAAGTCCATTTTGACGACTCGCCCATGACCGTTTCGTCATTTTGAGAATGATTAATTCTTCACTTTTTGTCATCCGAGTTCGTTTCGGTGTTGTTTTGTTGAGTTCCGTGCTTTTTAGCGGCTTTTCCGCATTTGAGCTCGATTCTTGCGAATCTCGTCCGAAACTGTTGTTTTGAGTTTCTCGTAAGTTCAATTAATGTTATTATGCATGTTGCGAGCTTGGGTTCGGTGTTTCGATCATGTATCGTGTATTTCGGACATTTTGGGCCATTTTTGTAATTTCCCAAAGTTTGGGGTAATTACTTCCGTTGTCGAATTCCGACCCTTCGGTTGGTCGGAATCGTGTGTTCTCTTAGCTCTTAGATTCGTCTTTGCGAGTACTTCGTAACCGTATCTTCGGTTTTTACTCAGGTTCGGGTTTCGGGGTCGTCCGGGCCGTCGGAGTGGCCACGGCCGAGTCACGGCGGGCCGAGGCAGCTTTGGTCGGAGTTACGGCCGTAAGGTGCGATTACGGCCGTAATGTGTGCGAGTTACGGCCGTAAGTGTGATCGGATACGGCCGTCTGGTCTTGGCGACTTAGAATGAATGCGATTCTGGCCGTAATGTCTGCCGATTCTGGCCGTAAGTGTCCGGCGATTCTTGGAATGATTTTTGACGAATGCGATTCTGGCCGTAAGGCTGCCGAGTACGGCCGTAAGGGGCGATTCTGACGGCCGTAAGGCCTTCTGCCGATTCTGGCCGTAACCTGCCCGGCTATATATAGCACAGGCTCGGCGGACTTCGTTTTCATTTTTTTTCGTTTACGAGCTGCGGACGGGAGTGACCGGTAGGAGGTGTTCTTGGACGATTCTACTCATTTCCAAAGCATTTTGGAAGATCCTTGTTGATTATATCAACATCTAATCCGTGTTCTTCGCCGAATCGAGGTAATCTATTGAAATCTCCTAGGGTTGACTTTCGAGATTTCTTTTTAATCTTTGTTGTTCGTCCGATTTCGATGATTTGGTTGATGTTATTGAACCTTATTAATCGTGTTCTATGGGTTGTATATCCATATTTCAAGTTTATTCAACTCGATTAGCGATTCGAGTGTTCTTGGGAATTATTGAACATTTAGTGTTCGATTAAATGTCCCAATGAGTGTCCCTTCGATAGTTTGTTGGGATTTCCGTTGTTTTGGCCTTGATTCTCGTCGTAACCATGTGTTATTGTTACTTCCGGAGGTTTATAGGTGTTCGAGGATTCCGATGTTGAATTCCGTTTGGTGATTGATGATTCGTGTAGTGTTATTCTCGTAATACTCGTGGTGCTATCGTGTTCTTGATAATGTTCGGAAGTTCGGGGCCGTTCGACCGTATTTCATCCGTCGTCTCGTTGCGATCGTGATTTCGAGGCAAGTACCTTGTCCATACTTTTCTTGTTTTGTGGATATGATAATTGGTGATCGTCTTTATATGTTTGTTTGATTGTTTGAAACGAATTTTCAAAAGATTTGGCTAGCCATGTTAAAGGTTCACTTTCAAAACGCGTGTGTTTTGTGAATGGTGTAGTTTGTAAATGACTATGTGATTTCTATGGATATGTTTGGTGTTGATGTTGCACTTGGTATTGCGTGTGGACGTATATTATTTCATTTCGGTGTGTTGTGGATTGACGAGGTGTTTTGCTAAGTGTTTGATACCTCTGAATGAATTGTTTGGATATCTTTGTTGCATTGTGCTATGTGTGTGATTTGTTTAGCTAGCCAGCTCGGGAGGGTCCTTCGAGGCCTCGGGCGGGATCAATGGTATTACCCTGTTCCCAAGGCGATGCTTGGTGTGATATGTTATTTGTGTATGTTTACTTCGCTCACCGTGGGTTGGTTCGACGGGGCCACGACGGGAATTCCAATGGGTTGCGCCCTGGGTTCACGAGCGGTGAATGTATTTTACTCACCTCGGGGGGTCCGACGGGATCACGGAGGGAATTCCAATGGGTTGAGTCCGGGATTCACGAGTGAAAGACTTCACGGGTTGGTGTTTATTTAGTGAATGTATTTTACTCACCTCGGGGGGTCCGACGGGATCACGGAGGGATTTCCAATGGGTTGAGTCCGGGAATCACGAGTAAAAACTTCACGAGTTGGTATTGATTTTATGTCCGTCGAGGACACGCGAGTTGGGTTTTGGACCTGTGAACTGTTGTCGGTTTTCTATTTGCGAAAATAAAACCTTTGGGCTGTGACCCTGTTGATTTTGGAAAGATTAGGATTTGAAAATCCTAAATTGTTTCCTATTAAAACTCTCGATGGCATTTTAAACTGTTTTAAAAATTGTTTCCCCTTAATTGTGGTCTTTCGCTTTCGGAATGTTTTACCCAAACTCTTGCCTCGGGAAGTACTTTTCATTATGTTTGGATCTTTGAGGATTTTTGATTATTATTGTTCTTGGAACTTGTATTGTATGGCTCGTATTTTTGCACTTGTACTTGCACTAGCAAAACAGTGGAGTTTTGCTAACCCCCGAATATTCGGGGGGTGGATGTCTATTTTTGCATTCAGGTTTTTGGAGCATAGCACGGGGTCGGCACGAAGGATGATGAAAGATGAACGATACTAATCACACGAGGATCCGTTGATGTCGTACTGGTTTAGTTGTATTCTCTTTTTCCGCTGCAGTATCTTTTCCCCGTTGTACGGGAGTTTATTGTATTTTGACCCCTGCGTGGGTATGTGTTTGGAATTGAGTTATATGTTATTATTGAAAGACCAAATCGGTCTACTGAGTTATTTTAGCCTTAAAGGCGATGTTTAGATGTTTGATTTTAGTTATCAGCCTGGTAGATCCTCGAGGAGAGGGTCTACGGCGTGTAATATCCCTGAGTGGATTGGGGGTGTTAGATAAATGGTATCGGAGCTTAGGTTGTGGAAACCTAGGCTGTCGGGTCAGTAGTGTCTGTTGAGTTTTGTCTTGTCGGATTATGTCTGGCTAAGTCGTGTCGCGACGCGTCGTCTGAATTTGTTGGTCGTGATTAGTATCGTGGGCGATCATAATCTTCGTGCGACCTGTGGATGTAAGTCTCCCTTCTTTATATTGTGCCTCGTGTGACACGAGCTATTTGTTTGATTTTGTATTAAGTGACGGAATCCTCTTATGGATTTTGATTTCTTGATACGTGATTATTTGACTCTCATATTTCGTTCATGTTGTAATATCCGGGGGTAATTTTTTTTTTCGTGTTACTGTTGAGTTGTACGTATTCATTTGGAATTGTACAAGTGTTGTTGTTTGGACCAATACAATGTATATTGTATTAAAATATTTCGGGATCGAAATATTTATACTGGTCAACGGTTTGGTTTCGTCGTTTGGTTGTTGCTTGGCGAGTTTGGAATTTTGGCTAAGTTTATAGCCATAGCGTACGCTACCTGTGTAGCATTACGTATGCTAATTTGTTGCGATTACGTACGTTACGCCCTGAGGTTACGTACGTAATGCGTGGTAGGTGGTGGGAACTTTCCTCGTAGTCATTTTTCGGGGCGAGGGTATCTTTGGGGTATCATTTATATATATATATATATATATCAACTTTTGATTCCCCCACGTTCTCATGCATCTCACTTTATATTATATATAATATACTCAATACATTATTTTCTCTCCCACCTATCATCTTCATCACCTTCCCCCTCATACCTCTCTCCCTCTCGGCAGCTCTCTCCCCCTCATTTTTATTTTTTTTCTTTCCTTCTTCTTGCTGCCATCTCGTCCTCCAGCTCTCTCTCCCTTCTCTCCGTCATTTTTTTTCGACAAGGCGGAAGCTTGAGGACGGGCCGGTTTCTCCATTTTTTCCGGCGAGCTTGAGTTCGGCGGGCAGGCAGCTCACGACCGGAGCTCGGCGGAGGCCTGGTCGGAATTTCCGAACCGGAAGGCTGCAAACCCGGTCGACGTGTTCCGGCATTTTTCTCTTCTTCCGGCGAGACGGAGCAGGCACCGGCTTCTCCATTTTTTTTCCGGCGACCGGAGGTAGAGCCGACGTCTCTGGCGGCGACTGGAGCTCGGCGGCGGCCGATCGTAATTTCTGGATCGGGTGGCATTATAATCCGGTCGATTTGAACTGTTCCGACATTTTTCTTCCGGCGAGGCGGAGCTCGGGCGCCCGGAGTCTTCATGGTTTCCGGCCATTGATGCGGTTCCGTTGATTTCCGGCGACCGGAGGTGGTTTTTGTCTGGAACGGACGGCGGACCGGAGTTGGTCGAGGTCCGGCGGGTCATTTTTCCGGCATGGGAGTTTTTCTCTTTCTTCTTTCCGGGACTGGCCGATCGGCTCCTGGTAAGTTTTTATGTGTTTGGTGTGTGTTTTGTGTATATATATACATATATATATAATGTATATATATATATATAAATCTGTTATATATATATATGTGTTAAGATGTGTTATGTATAGTATATATATATGTAACAGTAGTGTGTGTGTGTGAGTTGTGCAGTGGGTGAGTTATATGTGTTGGTGCAGTGTGTGTGTGTGTTTAAAGTGGGTATATATATATATAGATATTTTGGGTTGTATTGTATATATATTATTATATATATATATGTAATATATATATTATATATATATACGTATGTATACGGATAAATACGAGTATAGTATGTGTTCGTGTTGGAATCGGAATTATCTATTGTGTCGTTTTCGATCGATATCGTGTTATCGAATGAATTGTATTTCATTCAAGGTTGTTCGAGTGCTTGTGATTGACGGAGGACGCGTTGATTGATTCGTGGTAGGACGTTGATCGTGGAAGGACTTTCTCGCCTTCGGTTTGAGGCAAGTTTTATACTTGTACTGGTCAATGAGATTAATGTTATCATGTATGTGTATGAATGTGTGTATCATTTCGAGACTTGGTCTCTTTGTGATTTTGTTGATATCAGGGGATTGTTTGATACGATACCCTTCGCAAGTTATGCCAAATATTATTGTTGTTCGTAATTGGCGATCCAAGGCATTGCGGTACTTGTTGATAATATTGTTGTCGATAGCCGGTTCGCGGTATCGACATATCGACTTTTATTGTTGATTGATGTTCCTTTGAGATATTGTTGTTGATAGCCGGTTCGCGGCATCGACGTATCGATTGTTGTTATTGATTGATGTTCCATCAAGATATTTTTTTGAATAAATCGTTATTGATATCAATGTTTTTCTATTGATGTCGTTTTGGCGATTGAAGGCATTGACGTATTCGATCATCATCTTCGTTATCGGTAACCGATTAAAGGTGCCGAGACATCCGTTGTACAATTGTTATCGGTTAACCGTTCTGAAGGTTATCGATATATTGAATTGGGATTATCAAAGATAATTCCCATCCGTTGTATAATTATTATCGATTGTCCGCTCTAACGGTAATCGATATATTGAATGGGACTATCAAAGATAATTTCCACCCGTTGTCAAAAAGATAATTCACATCCGTTGTATAATTGTTATCGATTGGCCATTCTACGGTCGAAGTATTGAATTGGGATTATCAACGATAATTCCCATCCGTTGAATTATTATTGTCGTGTTGACCGATTCGAGCAAAGACACTATTATTCTTGTAAACTCGGTAATTTTGTGATCGTTGAAGGTTGAGGATTTTCCCGAATCGTTGTGTTGTGATCGTTGTTCATTGGTCCTTAGGGATTTTGATCCCAGGATGGTTGTTTCGAATATTGTCGGTCGTGTCGATCTTTCATTATTCGTGTCATCGTTCACTTGGTGAGTCGTATGATTTGTTTTGGATGTGTTATCCTTTGAGTTTCGTTGTCATGTTGTATCGTGACATATCCTAATCATATCTGCGTTAGATTGGATATTGAGTAGGATTATTAGCCAGGCACATATAGTCCTCGGCGGATATTATTCCGCGTTGTACTGTGCACACGGGACGTAGTTTCGTGAGGCTAATTAGGTACATTGTCCTACGTATATTCTGGATTCCATATACGGGGCGGACATGTGCACGGACACATTTCCGGATCGGGCGTACTGTGATGTCCATCTTGTGAGCCATAAACTTTGATCGTCCATAGTATTGGATGAATTTGATGTTTTGTGATTGAGCGTTCATACGCCTGAGGGGTATGTTCGACAATCATGTTTGTTTCTTTGAGATCTGTATTGTGATGATTTACAGCTTGAGTGTTCGGCTTCGTGCCATCGTGATATTTTTACGGCTTGGTCATTCGGCTTTCAGGCCATCGTGATATTTTGGCAGCTTCGGCTGAGGACTTTCAGGCCATTGTGATGTATCGGTATTTCCGTTGGAGCCTTCGGGCATTGTGATCCTTATTTATTTCAGCGTTGGATTGATTTACCTTCGGGTAATGTATTGTTGTGTTTTATATTGATGTTTCGCCGTTGGGCACTTATGTTCTAATCTATTGAGCAGGTATTGATCGTATGCCATGGGCATAATATTCCACGAATGCTCGATTCTTACTTTGGTTTGTGAGCATCTCGTACTACCATTGTTGTACTGTTTATTCTGCCTTTGGATGCATATCATGTTGTGCATGTACTTGATATTCATTATACTGGATGGCTGACCCCGTGGGGGCGGAACATGTTTTCATGTTTTAGGTACTTGCGAGGAGAGAGTTGAGACACAGGGGCATGACGATGGCGACGAGGCATTCGAGCGATACTAGTCCGAGATATTTTGGTGTTCATGTTGGTCAGACAGTTGGAGTACTCCATTTTTGTTCAGTCGTTGTCGTTTTGTATTATCCGAGCAAGGCTCGTGTATGTTGTTGTATTTTATTTTGGCCATGTAGGCCCATCCTTGTCGTTGAAATTCCATATCGGAATAGTATGTCGGACGTCATAGTAGGGTCTGTGATTTCCTATTTTGGGCAGGTTGTTGTATTTTAGTCGTGTTCGCCTGGTGGATCACCTGGTGTGGGGTCCACGGCACTGTAATGACCCAATGGGATTTGGGGGTGTTACAGAAGATGGTATCAGAGTTTTGGGTTGTGAGATACCCTGGCTTGTGTGTTATGTGGCCCTACCAAGGCGGTAATAGCGGGGCTGTCAGGTTATGACAATCTGGACGGTCGGGTTTTGTGAGTCGTGATAGTTGGACGACTGTATGAGTCATTCTTTCATCGAGTCGTCGTCAGTGAAGACTAGTATCGCAAGACCTCGAAGCTTCGTATGACCTGTGTAAGGACTCTATTCTCTTTTATGTGCATACATTCATTATGTCATTGATTAAACCTATTTTGTTGACACTTGTATGTGGCGATCAGGTGCGATTGATTTATGATTATTTACTTTTGAGCGTGTGGACTCTGTATCGGCTATGATTAGCGCGATTGATGTGATCGCTTATCTGTTGAGTATGTATACTCATGTTTGGCGGTGACCTAGCATTCTGGCCGTTGAGGCGTAATTGTGTTGTGGTCATAATTGAACGTTATTCTTTCAGTCTGGAAAGAGGACGTGACAGAGGGGGTAGAGGCCGCAGAGTGGGCCGACACCCGAAACCTCGTACCAATGATTTGGTGGCTGACGAATCATTTTCGGAGTTGTGCTCGAGAACCCACCGATCGTGATTGTGTTCGGATCGAGTTCAAGACTCTCATGTTAGAGAGGTATTATCCGGCTCCACTTCGTGAAGCCAAGTTGTCGGGGGTTTTGAACCCCGAATCCGTCAAGGACGAGGGTGTTATTGTTATTGCTGAGAAGTTTCAAGGACTTTTTCAGTTTACTTCATCTGTTATCCGTACTGAGGCGGATAAGATCGAGTATTTTAACAAGAAGTTGAACCCGCAGTTGAGGATACAGTTGTTCAATCACAATTGTAACTCACTTGGCGAATTCATCGAGAAGGCTCTTGGAGCAGAACTTTCGATCGAGGAGCTTACTCAGAAGGATCCTTCAGTTTTCTTCTGGTGAGAGGACTAGGATGCCGATTCGTTCAGAGGGACATCGAGCTCCGACGTCCAAGAGGTCATTTCCTAGTCGGCTTCGTACTGGGAAAGCATTTTCTTCCCAGGCGACGAGTTCGACTGTTATTTGTTTTAATTGTGATTCAGCGGGGGCATGTTAGTACTCTATGTACAGTGCCAGCTATTATTCATTTTTCTGTGCCGGAGGTAGGGACACCTTCAGAATACTGCAGGAGTTCTAGTGCCAGTAGATCTCGAGAGAGCTCATGGGCCTCGAGAGATTTTGTCACTTCAGTCCGTACTTCATCCAAGGGGTCATGTCGGGCTTCGGGAGCCAGAGGTATGGACACCCGAGGGGAAGTAGCGAGTTCAGATTAGGGTCTTCCTCGAGTCGATGAGATCGAGGAGCTCGATGATTTGGAGAATGTGGATTCCGGGTACATTTGAGATGTAGCCTTGATCTGTATTTTTCTTGTCTCTCGGATTGATGTTTGACTCGGTCTGTATTTTAATATTGCGGTTGTGAGTTATTTATTATTGATCTATCTTGTTATCCTTGTATCTGAGAATCTTGACACTTGAGTCATTTGAGGTGATTTTCTTTCCTTTTGGTCCTGTACCCGAGATTTTTGTGATGATCTGGGTAATCGTTCATTGTGATCCAAGACATCAAGTCGTGAGGACTTGGGTGCGCGATTGATATGGTCCCGAGGACTATTCGTGCGTTGTTATTTTCTTTTGTGGTGCGACTTCCTGGCTGGTCTCTAGCAGGAGAGTCATGATTCGGCTAATCTCGCACTTGGTTGAGTGTCCTTATCACTTGATTTTTCGCCTTGTTCAGGCAGAGGAAACGTGGGGACCCGTGGGGTCGGCCCAGTTGCCTAGGCGGAGTTGCTCGTATTGAGGAGTATTCCTGGAGATGTTGTTTCCTTATCCTGATAAATAGTCCGTGCCCCGACTTGTGCACCCTGAGTTTCGAGGACGAAACTATTTTTAAGGGGGGGAGTATGTAATATCCGGGGGTAATTTTTTTTTCGTGTTACTGTTGAGTTGTACGTATTCATTTGGAATTGTACAAGTGTTGTTGTTTGGACCAATACAATGTATATTGTATTAAAATATTTCGGGATCGAAATATTTATACTGGTCAACGGTTTGGTTTCGTCGTTTGGTTGTTGCTTGGCGAGTTTGGAATTTTGGCTAAGTTTATAGCCATAGCGTACGCTACCTGTGTAGCATTACGTATGCTAATTTGTTGCGATTACGTACGTTACGCCCTGAGGTTACGTACGTAATGCGTGGTAGGTGGTGGGAACTTTCCTCGTAGTCATTTTTCGGGGCGAGGGTATCTTTGGGGTATCATTTATATATATATATATATATATATATATATATCAACTTTTGATTCCCCCACGTTCTCATGCATCTCACTTTATATTATATATAATATACTCAATACATTATTTTCTCTCCCACCTATCATCTTCATCACCTTCCCCCTCATCCCTCTCTCCCTCTCGGCAGCTCTCTCCCCCTCATTTTTATTTTTTTTCTTTCCTTCTTCTTGCTGCCATCTCGTCCTCCAGCTCTCTCTCCCTTCTCTCCGTCATTTTTTTTTCGACAAGGCGGAAGCTTGAGGACGGGCCGGTTTCTCCATTTTTTCCGGCGAGCTTGAGTTCGGCGGGCAGGCAGCTCACGACCGGAGCTCGGCGGAGGCCTGGTCGGAATTTCCGAACCGGAAGGCTGCAAACCCGGTCGACGTGTTCCGGCATTTTTCTCTTCTTCCGGCGAGACGGAGCAGGCACCGGCTTCTCCATTTTTTTTTTCCGGCGACCGGAGGTAGAGCCGACGTCTATGGCGGCGACTGGAGCTCGGCGGCGGCCGATCGTAATTTCTGGATCGGGTGGCATTATAATCCGGTCGATTTGAACTGTTCCGACATTTTTCTTCCGGCGAGGCGGAGCTCGGGCGCCCGGAGTCTTCATGGTTTCCGGCCATTGATGCGGTTCCGTTGATTTCCGGCGACCGGAGGTGGTTTTTGTCTGGAACGGACGGCGGACCGGAGTTGGTCGAGGTCCGGCGGGTCATTTTTCCGGCATGGGAGTTTTTCTCTTTCTTCTTTCCGGGACTGGCCGATCGGCTCCTGGTAAGTTTTTATGTGTTTGGTGTGTGTTTTGTGTATATATATACATATATATATAATGTATATATATATAGATCTGTTATATATATATATATATATGTGTTAAGATGTGTTATGTATAGTATATATATGTAACAGTAGTGTGTGTGTGTGAGTTGTGCAGTGGGTGAGTTATATGTGTTGGTGCAGTGTGTGTGTGTTTAAAGTGGGTATATATATATATATATATATATATATATTTTGGGTTGTATTGTATATATATTATTATATATATATATGTAATATATATTATATATATACGTATGTATACGGATAAATACGAGTATAGTATGTGTTCGTGTTGGAATCGGAATTATCTATTGTGTCGTTTTCGATCGATATCGTGTTATCGAATGAATTGTATTTCATTCAAGGTTGTTCGAGTGCTTGTGATTGACGGAGGACGCGTTGATTGATTCGTGGTAGGACGTTGATCGTGGAAGGACTTTCTCGCCTTCGGTTTGAGGCAAGTTTTATACTTGTACTGGTCAATGAGATTAATGTTATCATGTATGTGTATGAATGTGTGTATCATTTCGAGACTTGGTCTCTTTGTGATTTTGTTGATATCAGGGGATTGTTTGATACGATACCCTTCGGCAAGTTATGCCAAATATTATTCTTGTTCGTAATTGGCCGATCCAAGGCATTGCGGTACTTGTTGATAATATTGTTGTCGATAGCCGGTTCGCGGTATCGACATATCGACTTTTATTGTTGATTGATGTTCCTTTGAGATATTGTTGTTGATAGCCGGTTCGCGGCATCGACGTATCGATTGTTGTTATTGATTGATGTTCCATCAAGATATTTTTTTGAATCGTCGTTATTGATATCAATGTTTTTCTATTGATGTCGTTTTGGCCGATTGAAGGCATTGACGTATTCGATCATCATCTTCGTTATCGGTAACCGATTAAAGGTGCCGAGACATCCGTTGTACAATTGTTATCGGTTAACCGTTCTGAAGGTTATCGATATATTGAATTGGGATTATCAAAGATAATTCCCATCCGTTGTATAATTATTATCGATTGTCCGCTCTAACGGTAATCGATATATTGAATTGGGACTATCAAAGATAATTTCCACCCGTTGTCAAAAAGATAATTCCCATCCGTTGTATAATTGTTATCGATTGGCCATTCTACGGTAATCGAAGTATTGAATTGGGATTATCAACGATAATTCCCATCCGTTGAATTATTATTGTCGTGTTGACCGATTCCAGGCAGCACACTATTATTCTTGTAAACTCGGTAATTTTGTGATCGTTGAAGGTTGAGGATTTTCCCGAACTGTTGTGTTGTGATCGTTGTTCATTGGTCCTTAGGGATTTTGATCCCAGGATGGTTGTTTCGAATATTGTCGGTCGTGTCGATCTTTCATTATTCGTGTCATCGTTCACTTGGTGAGTCGTATGATTTGTTTTGGATGTGTTATCCTTTGAGTTTCGTTGTCATGTTGTATCGTGACATATCCGAATCATATCTGCGTTCGATTGGTTATTGTGTAGGATTTTTAGCCGGGCACATATAGTCCTCGGCGGATATTATTCGCGTTATCTGTGCACACGGGACGTAGTTTCGTGAGGCTAATTAGGTACATTGTCCTACGTATATTCTGGATTCCATATACGGGGCGGACATGTGCACGGACACATTTCCGGATCGGGCGTACTGTGATGTCCATCTTGTGAGCCATAAACTTTGATCGTCCATAGTATTGGATGAATTTGATGTTTTGTGATTGAGCGTTCATACGCTGAGGGTATGTTCGACAATCATGTTTGTTTCTTTGAGATCTGTATTGTGATGATTTACGGCTTGCATTCGGCTTTCAAGCCATCGTGATATTTTACACGGCTTGGTGTTCGGCTTCAGTGCCATCGTGATATTTTGGCGGCTTGGTGAGGACTTTCAGGCCATTGTGATGTATCGGTATTTCCGTTGGAGCCTTCGGGCATTGTGATCCTTATTTATTTCAGCGTTGGATTGATTTACCTTCGGGTAATGTATTGTTGTGTTCTATATTGATGTTTCGCCGTTGGGCACTTATGTTCTAATCTATTGAGCAGGTATTGATCGTATGCCATGGGCATAATATTCCACGAATGCTCGATTCTTACTTTGGTTTGTGAGCATCTCGTACTACCATTGTTGTACTGTTTATTCTGCCTTTGGATGCATATCATGTTGTGCATGTACTTGATATTCATTATCTTTGGATGGTGACCCGTGGGGCGGAACATGTTTTCATGTTTTAGGTACTTGCGAGGAGAGAGTTGAGACACAGGGGCATGACGATGGCGACGAGGCATTCGAGCGATACTAGTCCGAGATATTTTGGTGTTCATGTTGGTCAGACAGTTGGAGTACTCCATTTTTGTTCAGTCGTTGTCGTTTTGTATTATCCGAGCAAGGCTCGTGTATGTTGTTGTATTTTATTTTGGCCATGTAGGCCCATCCTTGTCGTTGAAATTCCATATCGGAATAGTATGTCGGACGTCATAGTAGGGTCTGTGATTTCCTATTTTGGACAGGTTGTTGTATTTTAGTCGTGTTCGCCTGGTGGATCACCTGGTGTGGGGTCCACGGCACTGTAATGACCCAATGGGATTTGGGGGTGTTACACATGTGAGGAGTAGTGTTGCTGGATTGTGCATGTTGGACTGTATTTCTTTTATCCGCTGCGTGAGTTCTTTTGTAATGGCTTTTGGTATTTTACCGACTGAGTTTTATTTCGAAAATCAATTCCATTAACCGAGTTTTTGGCATTATGGCCTTGATCATTTTGGCGAAATTCTTATGACGGTATTTAGTATTTTCTAAATGGCTTTTGTAAGTTTTTGAAATATTACCGTCATCGGCCTTTTTGGCATTTTTGTAAATGGTTTTTAGTCTGGTGTGTTCCGGCGTGGGACCACGGCGCTATAATGTTCTGTGTAATTACCTGAAATTTTTGGGCATATTGAATTATTTTTGAAAACCTTGAGTATCTTAAAAAAAAAAAAATTAAAATTCGAGACATACTTTTAAAACAGATTATTTTCGCAGTACTTTCAAGGTGCCTTCTAGAGCCGCAATATGTTTCAAAATTATTCCAATTGAGGACCAAAATATTTTGAGATATTTTCAATTATTTTTAGAAATGCAGTTGCTTAGACCCAAGTGTCGAATATTCTGAAAGTTTTCACTAAGAGAAAGGTGTCCTCATTTTTGTTCAAACGCAAGATGATTTTCAAAGTCTCGAAAATGATGTTTGTTCAACTTTTTGTAAAATGATACTCAAGATCAACTGGTGTTTCCAAACTGTCTTCAGAAGGTGGTTTTCGTTTTAAAACCCATCATTTCTTACTTTTGGTCGGAGAAAGTGTGTATGATGTTTGTATTGTTGTTAGGGTGTTAGCCTCCGAATTGTGATTGAATTGGTGGTGTGAACGTTGAGTCGTTGGCCACGCATATGTTTTGTTAGCCCTCTGTGAGAGGTGTGAACTGGTGTTTACTGTTTATCGCCTCGTGGTAATTTGCGTGTTGTCGCACTAGTGTGAGTTGTTAAAGCTTGGATTTTTGTGTGTTATACACATGGGTGATTATTTCATGATGTTTGTGATTGTGTGCTGGATATCGTTTGGGATGTTGTAATCGTCGAACGATGCCGTTGTTGTTGTGATTTTTGTATGCGTTGATATGTTATGTTGAGTTGGCATCTCCGGTATGTTGTTTTGCGGTGTTTTGTTCCATTGTATCGAGCATTTGTATTTTCGGTATGCCGAGCCGAGATGTTTCAACCGTGATGTGTCGGGGCATGCACGTGTATATTGTCCTTCTCGTCGGTAACACATTTCAAGTGTGGACCCGAAAGACACAGGATCTAGTTTCGTGAGTTGGGTTCCGAGTTTTTCGGGGCGTGAACTTCAGTACAGATATCAGAATCGGCTTTGAGAGGCCTTTGAAGGATGTTTCTGTCGGTTGCCTGTTGTGTCGTCTCCTTGATTTCGTTGTTGTGAGTTTCGGGGAAGACACTTCTTTTAGAAGAGGCCGAATATAATACCTGTATTATTTTTTGCTTCTATGTTTTTCTCTTTCTCCAGTCTATCAATTCGCTCATGTTCGTTGATACTTTCTGAGCTTGTTCTGTATTCCGGTTTCATCGTTCAATCGAGATGTGATCTTGTTTTGGGTCGATCTGGTTATCGCAGTGACTTTTCCGAGTCCGGTTCGATTCTTGTGAACCTTGTTCGGAAGTAACATCTTTTGATTCTACTAATTCTTTTATTCGAGGTGGATCGGATTTGGAACTTCTGTATTTTCGATTCTGTCGACTCGTTTATGTTCGTTGACATTTTCTGAGCTTGTCATGCCCCTTGCTTTTGTTGATCAAACGAGTGCGGTATTGTTTCGGAATAACTCGTTTGTCGTTGTGATTTTTCGATTGCTATTCCCTTTCCAGTGGATCTTATGTGAATGCACATCTTGTTGTTTTCACCGGATCATATATTGTCTCGAGTCGAGATGTGAACCTTGGAGTTGTTGTTTGAATTTTATTATCCTTCGTATTTCGGACATGATTGTTCGATTTTTTTTGTCTCGATCGTTTGTTTGTTCGGTTTTTGTTCTCGTTTCGTGATTTTTGAGCGTTCAGGCTCCTTCCTAATTCCCTTAAGTTCGGGAAATTTGTCTCGTTTTCGATCTTCCAACCCTCGAGCGATTGGCTCGCGTTTTGATTGATGTACCGTTGGGTTGGTCAATCGTATTGATTTTCGCTCGTTGTGTTTTGTGATTGTTCGGATAATTGACTTGATTGTATTATCCATTTGATGACGCTTGTCACTTGTTGGTTCTATCATATCCCTAACGGCGACGTTGTGTTGGTCGTCGTGGAGCGTGTTTTCACACCGTATTTTCCGTTGTGTTGTTCGTAACGTTTCGCCGTTGGGCGTTAGTTACGTGTTTCTTGCGTATCTCGTTGAGTTTTCCTGGCGGGATATTGCTTCTCCCTACTTGTTTTAAGTTTCGGGACGAAACTTCTTTTAAGAAGGGTAGAATGTAATATCCGCAATTTTCGATTTTCGGTAAATTTCTTTTTTTTCTGCCGAAGTCCGTTTTGAGGACTCGCTCATGACTGTTTCGTCATTTCGAGAATGATTAATTCTGCACTTTTTGTCATCCGAGTTCGTTTCGGTGTTGTTTTGTTGAGTTCCGTGCTTTTTAGCGGCTTTTCCGCATTTGAGCTCGATTCTTGCGAATCTCGTCCGAAACTGTTGTTTCGAGTTTCTCGTAAGTTCATTTAATGTTATTATTCATGTTGCGAGCTTGGGTTCGGTGTTTCGATCATGTATCGTGTATTTCGGACATTTTGGGCCATTTTTGTAATTTCCCAAAGTTTGGGGTAATTACTTCCGTTGTCGAATTCCGACCCTTCGGTTGGTCGGAATCGTGTGTTCTCTTAGCTCTTAGATTCGTCTTTGCGAGTACTTCGTAACCGTATCTTCGGTTTTTACTCAGGTTCGGGTTTCGGGGTCGTCCGGGCCGTCGGAGTGGCCACGGCCGAGTCACGGCCGGAGCAGGGCCTGGCCTGGCCGAGTTACGGCCGTAAGGTGCCGGTTACGGCCGTAATGTGTGCGAGTTACGGCTGTAAGTGTGATCGGATATGGCCGTACGGGCGCTGGGCAGCTTCCGAACGAAGGCCGATTACGGCCGTAATGTTTGCCAGTTACGGCCGTAAGTGTCCGACAGTTGCTGGAATGATTTTTGACGAATGCCGGTTACGGCCGTAAGGCCTGCCGAGTACGGCCGTAAGGGGCTGAGTTACGGCCGTAAGGCACTGCCGGTTACGGCCGTAACCCTGCCGGCTATATATAGCCTGGGCTCGGCCAGACTTCATTTTTTTCATTTTTTTCTCGTTTCTGAGCGGCTGCGGACGGGAGTGACCGGTTGGAGGTGTTCTTGGACGATTCTACTCATTTCCAAAGTATTTTGGAAGATCCTTGTTGATTATATCAACATCTAATCCGTGTTCTTCGCCGAATCGAGGTAATCTCTTGAAATCTCCTAGGGTTGACTTTCGAGATTTCTTTTTAATCTTTGTTGTTCGTCCGATTTCGATGATTTGGTTGATGTTATTGAACCTTATTAATCGTGTTCTATGGGTTGTATATCCATATTTCAAGTTTATTCAACTCGATTAGCGATTCGAGTGTTCTTGGGAATTATTAAACATTTAGTGTTCGATTAAATGTCCCAATGAGTTTCCCTTCGATAGTTTGTTGGGATTTCCGTTGTTTTGGCCTTGATTCTCGTCGTAACCATGTGTTATTGTTACTTCCGGAGGTTTATAGGTGTTCGAGGATTCCGATGTTGAATTCCGTTTGGTGATTGATGATTCGTGTAGTGTTATTCTCGTAATACTCGTGGTGCTATCGCATTCTTGATAATGTTCGGAATTTCGGGGCCGTTCGACCGTATTTCATCCGTCGTCTCGTTGCGATCATGATTTCGAGGCAAGTACCTTGTCCATACTTTTCTTTTTTTGTGGATATGATAATTGGTGATCGTCTTTATATGTTTGTTTGATTGTTTGAAACGAATTTTCAAAAGATTTGGCTAGCCATGTTAAAGGTTCACTTTCAAAACGCGTGTGTTTTGTGAATGGTGTAGTTTGTAAATGACTATGTGATTTCTATGGATATGTTTGGTGTTGATGTTGCACTTGGTATTGCGTGTGGACGTATATTATTTCATTTCGGTGTGTTGTGGATTGACGAGGTGTTTTGCTAAGTGTTTGATACCTCTGAATGAATTGTTTGGATATCTTTGTTGCATTGTGCTATGTGTGTGATTTGTTTAGCTAGCCAGCTCGGGAGGGTCCTTCGAGATCTCGGGCGGGATCAAAGGTATTACCCTATTCCCAAGGCGATGCTTGGTGTGATATGTTATTTGTGTATGTTTACTTCGCTCACCGTGGGTTGGTTCGACGGGGCCACGACGGGAATTCCAATGGGTTGCGCCCTGGGTTCACGAGCGGTGAATGTATTTTACTCACCTCGGGGGGTCCGACGGGATCACGGAGGGAATTCCAATGGGTTGAGTCCGGGATTCACGAGTGAAAGACTTCACGGGTTGGTGTTTATTTAGTGAATGTATTTTACTCACCTTGGGGGGTCCGACGGGATCACGGAGGGATTTCCAATGGGTTGAGTCCGGGAATCACGAGTAAAAACTTCACGAGTTGGTATTGATTTTATGTCCGTCGAGGACACGCGAGTTGGGTTTTGGCCCTGTGAACTGTTTTCGGTTTTCTATTTGCGAAAATAAAAACTTTGGGCTGTGACCCTGTTGATTTTGGAAAGATTAGGATTTGAAAATCCTAAATTGTTTTCTATTAAAACTCTCGATGGCATTTTAAACTGTTTTACAAATTGTTTCCCCTTAATTGTGGTCTTTCGCTTTCGGAATGTTTTACCCAAACTCTTGCCTCGGGAAGTACTTTTCATTATGTTTGGATCTTTGAGGATTTTTGATTATTATTGTTCTTGGAACTTGTATTGTATGGCTCGTATTTTTGCACTTGTACTTGCACTAGCAAAACAGTGGAGTTTTGCTAACCCCCGAATATTCGGGGGGTGGATGTCTATTTTTGCATTCAGGTTTTTGGAGCATAGCACGGGGTCGGCACGAAGGATGATGAAAGATGAATGATACTAATCACACGAGGATCCGTTGATGTCGTACTGGTTTAGTTGTATTCTCTTTTTCCGCTGTAGTATCTTTTCCCCGTTGTACGGGAGTTTATTGTATTTTGACCCCTGCGTGGGTATGTGTTTGGAATTGAGTTGTATGTTATTATTGAAAGACCAAATCGGTCTACTGAGTTATTTTAGCCTTAAAGGCGATGTTTAGATGTTTGATTTTAGTTATCAGCCTGGTAGATCCTCGAGGAGAGGGTCTACGGCGTGTAATATCCCTGAGTGGATTGGGGGTGTTACAGCTGGATCATCTCCGATATTAATGGTATTAGTCCTTCTATATGCATGCATCGAATTCACCTTAAAGAAAATGCGAAAAATTCCCGAGAATTTCAAAGAAGACTAAATCCTAATTTGAAAGAAGTTGTAAGAGCTGAAATAATCAAACTCTTAGATGTAGGGATCATCTACTCTATTTCTGATAGCTCTTAGGTCAGTCCTGTTCATATAGTTCCAAAGAAATCTGGCATAACTGTAATCACGAATGAAGAAAATGAACTTGTTCCAACTAGAATTCAAACTGGATGGAGAGTTGATCGCTAGGATTCGCGTAGTATGGTTTTCAAATCCGATCAATTTTAAAATTTGTAAAACCTCGGAGTATTTCCAAGGTGTCGAACCCAAGGGAATTGATGTGTCGAAAATAAAGGAATTAACTCTACTCAAAATTTGACTGCTATTTAGGAATCCGAAAAATTGTTTTGATTCTAATTATCTAATTTTAAAAATCGAAGAACAAAAATTAAATAAAAGATGAAATATCTAAATTAAGCAAATAAAGCAAATTAGCAAGATAAAATCACAAGTCGAAAGGTAATTGATCCTAGGGTAGTATCATCTAATTGAGTTCACACAATTCATTCACTTGATTCCTTCTCCCCAAAATTTAATTCAATCCTAGAAATAATCACTCGGTCGATCTAGAATTCCTGTCAAGGCAACCTAGAAAGATAGTTAATTAAAACCCTTTTCGCCTGTGGCTCAAAGAATTAAAATCACTTAAAAAGCACCAACTTATTTATCTATGATTTATCTTTCTCCGCTAGGTCTCAAGATAAAATCATATTGTGTATCAAGTATTTCCACTAATCAATTACTCCTTCCGGACAAAATCAATTAGCTAACATGCATCAATTAAGGGCCCTTTAATCTAGCATGAGATTTAACACAACTTGAACACAAGCCTAGGATGAAAGGTCAAAAGGTAATCAAAGGAACATCATGTGAACATCAATTAAAATTACTAACCCTAGAATCAATCAATGAATTAGCCAGACATACTTGAAATTAAACAAGAAATAGATGGAGAATGTATATTATTAATATGAAAAGAGAGATTACAACCCGTTCGTATGAACTCCGAGTCTTCAATAATAATTCTCCTCCAAAAAGTTCTTGAAACAAAGGAATAAATCTTGCTAAAAAGTGTAAAAATCTGCTTAATATGATAAAAGAGTGATAAAGGCTGATGGAAGATGATCCAAGATGCTGAAACTAGGTCTCAAAACAGGTTTATATAGCCTAAGGGGTTAAAATCCCGATTAGCCCTAATCTAGGAAATAAATAATATCCAAAAGAGTCAAAATCCGTCCAAAAACGAGAGCTCACTGGGAAGCCTCGGCTGGCCTATCGGCCGATAGGTCAGCCGATAGGTGGTTCGTCGATTTCTTCACTCGATAGGCGGGAGCTCCTTCGGACGGCCCTATCGGCCGATAGCCGGCCGATAGGTCTTCTTTGGCGCAAAAATCCGTTTCTTCGTCCGTTTGACTCGACTCTCGGTCCTTTGTCTCGTTTTGGGTCCTTTTGGCTCTAAAAACCTGCAAACACACTAAAACCAACCCAAACGCGTAATACGGCTCGACTAATCATAAATAAGCCAAATACGAGCACATTAATCACGAAACGAGATAAAAACCCAGTATAAAATCCTAGAAATAAGTGGTAAAATTACCACTTATCAAGAGTCTGTATAGATTACAGAAAATTGAACTCTGTTACAAGAAAAGATCACTTTCCACTTCATTTTATTGATCAAATGCTAGAAAGGTTAGACGGTCATGCTTATTATTGTTTTCTTGACGGATATTCCGGCTATAACCAAATTCCCATTGCTCCTGAAGATCAAGGAAAAACAACTTTTACCTATCCTTTTGGCACTTTTGCTTATCGACGAATGCCATTTGGGTTGTGCAATGCACCTGCTACTTTTCAGAGGTGTATGATGAGCATTTTCTCTGACATGGTTGAGCAGTTTTTAGAAATTTTTATAGATGATTTTTCTGTATTCGGGTGCTTTGGTGAATGTTTACACCACTTAACCCAAGTGTTGGTTAGGTGTAAGGAGAAGAATCTTGTCCTAAACTGGGAAAAATGTCATTTTATGGTTAAAAAAGGAATTGTCTTAGGACATGTGATTTCTAAAAAAGGAATTGAGGTGGACAAATCTAAAGTTGATTTAATATCAAGTCTTCCACCCCCACGAACGATTAAAGAAATTCGGTCATTCTTAGGCCATGCTGGTTTACCTTCGATTCATCAAAGATTTTAGCAAAATCTCCAGGCCATTATGTAATTTACTTTCAAAAGACACATCTTTCGTATTTGATGATCATTGTCTAAAAGCTTTTAAGACACTCAAATCTATGTTGAGCTCTGCACCTATCATCAAATCTCCAAACTGGAATCTTCCTTTTGAAATAATGTGTGATGCACCTGACTATGCCGTCGGTGTAGTATTGGGTCAAATAGAAAATAAATTGTCAATTGTAATATATTATGCAAGCGGAACTCTAAATGATGCCCAATTGAATTACTCTTTAACTGAAAAAGAATTGCTTGCAGTTGTTTTTGCCTTAGACAAATTTCGACCTTACTTGATTGGTTCGAAAGTCATAATTTACTCCGATCATGCTGCATTAAAATATCTTCTTTCTAAGAATTATGCTAAACCTCGCTTGATCCGTTGGGTTCTATTGTTACAAGAGTTTGACTTAGAAATTCGAGATAAAAAAGGTTCTGAAAATGTTGTTGCTGATCATTTGTCTAGGATAATCGTGAATTTTACTGATAAAGAACCTCCCATTAATAAAACTTTCCCTGATGAACAACTCATGTCTGTTTCTCACATACCTTGGTATGCAGATATTGTCAATTACCTTGTCACTGGTAACATGCCATCTCATTGGAATAATCAAAATAAAACAAAAATTTTAAATGAAGTAAAAAGATTCTTTTGGGATGATCCATATTTGTTCAAATATTATCCTGATCAAATCATTAGGAGATGTGTGCTTGAACATGAACAACAAAATATCATTGCCTTTTGTCATGATCATGCATGTGGAGGTCATTTTAGTTCAAAGAAAACAACTGCTAAAATTCTGCATTGTGGTTTTTATTGGCCAACACTTTTCAAAGATACACATTCATATTGCAGCACATGTGATAGATGTCAAAGATTAGGTCGAATTTCTAAAAGAAATATGATGCCTTTAAACCCAATTTTAATTATTGAAATATTTGATGTTTGGGGCATAGATTTTATGAGACCTTTTCCAATTTCTTTTGGCAATCTTTACATCCTTGTGGCCGTCGATTATGTTTCAAAATGGGTAGAAGCAATTGCTTGCAAAACAAATGACCACAAAGTCATGGTAAATTTTTTGAAAGAAAATATTTTTTCCAGATTTGGAACACCACGAGCAATTATAAGTGATGGAGGAAAACATTTTTGTAATAAATTTTTGAATCATTTATTTAAAAAATATGGTGTTACACATAAAGTTGCTACTCCTTATCACCCTCAAACAAATGGACAAGATGAAATTTCAAACAGAGAAATCAAACATATTCTTGAAAAAACTGTTAATCCTACAAGGAAAGATTGGTCTTTGCGATTGAATGATGCATTATGTGCTTACCGTACTGCTTTTAAAACTCCCATCGGAATGTCTCCATTTAGGCTTGTATTTGGAAAACCATGTCATTTGCCTGTTGAATTAGAACATAGAGCATACTGGGCCATAAAACGATTAAATTTTTCATTAGACTTGGCTGGAATTCATAGAAAACTTCAACTAAATGAATTAGAAGAAATCAGAAATGATGCTTACGATTGTGCAAGGAAATATAAGGACAAAATGAAATTTTTTCATGATAAACACATCTTGAGAAAAACTTTTTCTCCTGGTCAAAAAGTCCTTCTTTTTTACTCTCGCTTGTTATTATTTCCAAGCAAGTTGCGTTCACGATGGTCTGGTCTATTTATTATTCGTACGGTCTATCCTCGCGGAGCTGTAGAAATTGAAAATCCAAAAAATGGTAATATAACGGTTAAAACCATACTTAGAATTAAAATCTTTTGAGGTAGAAGAGGTTCTTAAGGACCCTGGTATTGTGAATTAATACTCCATTGTGTTTTTCCGGTCAAGTGGCGGATAACGGTACTCCGTGGCTAGTAAATTCCGATTTTTCAGTTTCCCACAACAACTGATGTTGTAGATATTTTTTTTATTTTTAATTATGGAACAAACTTTGAAAACAATTGAAAAAAAGATTTCCCTTTCTTAGCAAAAAAAGTCATTTTGAAACTTTACCAAGCTAGACTTGAAAGGATGAGGTTGCTTATGAATAACGGCATACCTTTTGATATTCGATTCATTATTGAAGCCAAAGTGAGAATAGCGGGTGAATTCACGGAAACACCAACTAGATTTTTACCAGGGCTTGGAAAAAGTTCATATGCCAAGAAAAGACGAGCAAAGAAAATGGCCGTTTGCTAGAAAGTGCCAGGAGGAACTGTGATTCAAGATGTCGATCTTTAGGAATTCCTTCCAAAAACAGAGAAGATAAAATTCAGTTCATCAAGGATGGTCTGAATAAGGAGAATTTATATGATACCGAAATTTCTCTTGACACGCATCCTAGTGGACTCGTACATTATGGTATTTGATGTTTATGGAATAAATTCAAACCAGAATATGAACAACGTCTTGGGAATCTGACGTTAAAAGACCCTGTTTGCCAATTTGTAAGAAAATTGGATGAGAAGCTTCTCCCCGACTCATAGAAGGCGTTTAAGCCGTTTCTGAACGTAAAATTAGAGGAAGATGTAAGCCACAATCACAACTACTGTACATACACGTGAGTATCTTTACATTTTTGTCGTTTTTTAAGATTTTATGAATAAAAAATTTGATACGCAATAAATGCATTCATTATTGTATTGAGTAATTGAAGCGCAATTAACGCGGTCACAGATTTGATAAATCTTTTTACTTTGTTTTGCATCTATAAATAAACATTGCATTTGTTTCTTTTCTACATCCCTGAAACTTGTATTCTTTTCCTTCTCTCTAAAATAATTTTCTTTTTAAAAAAAAATGGAATCATCATCTTCCACAAAAAGATTCAACTTTATCTGCATTTTTGGTGGAGCTAGTCATGGGAAAGAGGCTTGCTTTACTGAAGCAGCCCACAACTTGGGTCGTACCTTAGGAGAAAAATGCATTCATGTAGTTTACGGAGGAGGAAGTCTAGGATTAATGGGACGTGCTGCTGCTTCTGCCTATATGGAAGGAGTAAAAGTGTTGGGAATCATTCCAAAACCTCTGGCTGAAAGTAAAATTACCGGAGAAACCATTGTAGATGAGTTCAGAGCTGTGAATATGCAAGACCGCATAACTCACATGACAAATAATGCTGATGTCTTTATCACCCTTCCCGGTGGTTTTGGTACTCTTGACGAACTTTTTCATATGGTTACTAGAGCCCAGCTAAATGTTCATACGAAACCAATAGGTCTGCTAAATGTCAATGGTTTCTATGGTTTACTATCTTTCATCAACTACTCTTCTGAAAAAGGTTTTATTTCTAAGCGTGCTAAACGAATCATGGTTGTTACAACAACACCAGAAGATCTGATCAAAAAACTTATTGCATTTGTTCCTGAACCAGACCCAACTCTAGCTAATATTGTTTGGATATAAGATTTCACTGTGCGGAAACGCAAAATTGATACATTCCTTTTCCTCTGATATCCCACTTCATTCCTCTTGTTGTTTTTACTTTTTAGCGGGTGTAAAAATCGTGAAAATGATGGCAGCTTAAGGAGTTTTCTTTTCGATCTCTTGACGCGCATCTATCCACGATTTAGATATTGTTATTTCTATTAATATACTTTTTCTCGTTTGTTTTTAATAAAAGCATTGATGGCAGCGTAAGGCGACTCTTCGGACTCTCTTGAAGTGCATCTAGGTTGTTTGTTTTATACTTCCGGGTATATATATTTTTTTTGTTTTGCCATACTTATGTCTTGCAGGTCCAAAAAAAGGCTTGAGTCTTTTTCATAAATAGGGAAGCCTTATTTAAACCCTTACTCCATTGTTCTTTTTACACAATAAGGATATTGTTTATCATTAAGTTTGGGGGAAGGTGTATATCAATAAATATATATATATATATAATAATAATAATAATAATAATAATAATAATAATAATAATAATATAAAAAAAGGAGGTTGAAAATCACGGCACCATTTTCTTGAGAAAACGTTAGTGAAAAAATCATTTTTGGGATGTTTTACTGGTTTTGATAATGAATTTGGATGAAGTTGTATGGGATTCAGTACACAATACCCTTTTTGTGAGTTTTGAGCCTTAGACAATCCTTATATATATACGCTCTATATTTTTTTGTTGTGTGGTCAAACATATTGTGTTCATTCTAGAACTTGCTCATTTATACATTTCAAGACTACATTCATAAACTCTTGCATTAAGATTATAAAGGCAATTAGGATTAACCCCTTGTTGGCTTATATTTTCCCACCCATTATATTTTATCCTTAGAAGCCCCATTGAGCCTTAGCTTATTTCATTGATCAAGCACATTACTTTAGCCATTATCCATTCTTGTTGATGATTCATCCATTTGCACCCTATAATCAAGGATTTAATTATGAACTAGATGTGCGACAAATAGGGACCAATGTTCATAAGAGTATTGTGGAGATTAAGAGCTTTCATTGAAACTAAAAGGGTGTGAAGTACATTGGAGTATTGAACCGAATAAAAAAAATATAAATAAAGGCAAAAAAACGGCCTGAAAGAAAAATGTGGGAGGTCAAGTGCGAAAATCATCACTATGTATACATAAAATAGCACTTGAACTATCCCTTGAGTGATACATATTTCCTTCCAGAAGATTATGCACATACTTTTTCTTACACAAGAGTATGACCTTGCTAGATGAATATTCAATTACCATGTAAAGTACCGAATAACTTGGGGATGATGGATTGAGAGTTTTCATTACAGAAGAGGGAGTGTTGATTGTTATTTGTAGCATTTATTATGCATCTAAATTCACAATTGATCTTGGCTAGAAAACCTCATAATTTTCCCTTTATCTTACCCATACCCAAAGCCACGTTACAACCAAAAGAAAGACCTTTTGATTTATGCATGAGTTTATTTTTAAGTAGTGCAGATTTGATTTTTGACCAAGCATATGGTAATGACACATTATGCTTTGATATGAGTGAACTCTTCTGGAATATCCCATATATACACTTGAGTGAAGAGTGACATCCATCGTTAGGGTATTGAGTCTTTTTGCATTCGAATCTCAATGAAGTTGTTAGAATTTGGTGCGGCATCCTATTTTTCTCTGATCACACTTGGGTCATGATCACTTTTTCTCTCTTGATATTGGTTTTGTCATGATTTTTTTCAGCATATGAGTATTATAACTCGGGTATAAGATTTGCCCGAGGACGTGCAAAAGATAAATGTGGGGGAATTTGTTTAGTATATTTTGAGTAATATTTTTATTAGTATTTTATATATATAATTTTGTGTTTTGTGTGATAATTTATCATTTTTCCCATATATTTATATTATTTCATTTTGTTAGAATTTTCTATAATTTTGTGTCATTTTTGGATAATTAATTAAAATTCAATTATATCTGCATGTTAACCAACCGGTACAAGACAGATCAATTAGTTCAAGGACGATATTTTCCCAAAATTCAAATATAGTCACTACTGGTCTCATTTTATTCATCTCGTCGAGACGATCGTTTTAAAAAAAATTCATCCGAATCCGAGTTCGTATGAAGAAATTATGACAGTTCGAAGGACAATTCAATAGACGGACCATATTGTGCCATGTGTCAACACCCGATTGGACCGAAAATTCAACTCTCTGCTGATGTCATCCATGACATCAGCATCACTTGGTAGTCGTGCATTATTGAGTACGGGATTTAAATTTTTTAAAAATTATATTTTATTAATTTTGAAATAGTATAAATAGAGGATGAATGTGTAGTGTTTTGGGAGGAGAAAAAAAGGGGGAGAAAAAAAGGAAATAGATGGAGTTATTGTAAGAGAGAAAAATAAAAATATTGTGTAATAAAATTATATTTGAGTAATAATTATGAAATATTTATTTATTTGTCTTGTTATTATGAGTGAGTAATTTTCTTTTACTAGGGTTATGATGAAATCATGTCTATATTATTATTAAAATTTATATAATAATTCCAAATAAATGTTTTTAACGATTATGATTTTCACTTCAATAGGAAAATATTATTTCATCAATTATATCACGTATTTTTGATAGTTATAAATTCCACCTTGCTCTATGATTATTGATATTAGTTAATTTCTTTGATTATTTGTTTTCCATTAAATTGGATACATATAATGCTTAGAAATTACATTTTTCAAGCGAAGAAAAATCTATATTTGAATTATAATTTTGTACTTATTGTTAAATCTATAGGGAAATAATGAGATTGATTTCAGAATCTATTCCCTGAATTTCTTGGAATTAAAATATAAAATAAATAATAAATAGACATTGGTGGATTCTAAACCCTAGTAAATTATTTAAAATCAACTTATCTAAAATCTACTTAAAAATTACTGTTATTTAATGCAATTATTATAACAAATCAAAAATCAAATTATTTGGGACTAGGTTAGAATTTAATATAATTTGGTTCAAAACGATAGGAATAATTTTACTTCACTATCATAGTCCTCCCTGTGGAATCGACCTTGCACCGCATATCTACATCGAATAAATCGTACGCTTGCGAGTATTGGACTAAAGAATCAACAAACAACAGCCCCCGGGTCTGAAGGTAGGAAAACACATGATAATTATAGATCTCGCATGAATATCGCATTATGATTAAGTTATGAAATGTTAATAATGAGCATACGCGCTCTAACACAATGATTACATGAAGGATCAACTGAGGTGACATGATTATCTGATGAAATTATTGAAATCATCATCTTGAACAAGTTAACAAGATTGATAATACGATCCACAAGATCGACAACTGAATAATGAGATTGACTGAGTGATTAATGAATTAACATGAATCGGCAAGATCCACAAGAAAATGATGAATGAGGATTGTTGACTGATGAATGATGAATGAGTGATTCTTATTGCCAGAAATTATACCATGGCGTCAGAAATCATACAGTTTCTTTGGTCCGAGGGTCTTGGCGCTTGCACAGGTCACACGTGACGCGAAAGTCCAATGATACTAGTCTGACGAATGATGATTTCAAATGAGACATGACTTGGAAGGTAGTATTCAAAACCACGCTTCGATACCAATTCTGTAACACCCCAAACTAGGTGGATATTACAGTGTCGTGGACCCCCAATTGGGACCCACCAGGCGAATGAAAATTAATGAATTAAATATTATAAATGTAGTACGAACCACATTATAATACCAATTACTCCGATGAGGAGTTTCGAGTACAACACACCCAGGAAACACAGAATACATGTATATTTCATATGAAGATAAAAAATACAACACTGAATTAAATGAAATCCAAAGGGAACTGCAGCGGATATTACACATTAAAGAAACATGAACAAATGGACAGACTGTGTAACACCCCCAGAGCCGACCAGGAATATTACAGCGCCGTGGGCCCCGAGATGGAACCTACAAGGCTGAAGGATATTTTCGTAAATATTTACAAACGCCCAAGAGGCCAACAACGGTACTATCTTATAAAAATTTTCGAAGACTTTATAAAACTCGTTTATCAAGACCGTCGTAGAATATCATTTGAAACACAAGGCCCAAAATTCCAAAACTCAATAGTTTAAAAACATACGTAAAGCTATCGCTTACACGTACTGACATAACAAATTTAGAAAACGATTTCCCAAAGTAACCTAAGTTACCAGATACTAATAGGTCATTTAAAAATACTCACGCAGCGGATAAAGATAAATAATTAGAATACTCTAGCAGTGGAATACAAGAACTGATCAGGAAACTCAATACACAAATACATGCCCTAGCCAGTATCCTCCGGGAAGCTCATCTCTCCACGACCACTGCAAGCTTGATAATCCAAGAACCTAAAAAGAAAGCCCACGACGGGGTCAGCCATAATATCCAACAATGATAACCATCACATCACGTCAATAACTACATATCAATGGAAATACTAAGTAAGAATACGACCAATGTAATCTTACTGTCGTAACTTTACGAAAATCCACGATTCGTATCCTTAACAACACAATAAGATAATACCGAAATATCTGTACGGTATCTCAACAATACCCAAGGTTCTCAAAACATTATCATAACTCGCGATACGGAAATTATACCAATTCTGGCCAATTCAATCCATCGGATAAGGTCGACAATTCCAATACGATAATCGATTGTCCATCAAAGACAAGTATCAAGGAAATACGGAACATACCTCAAGATATGAAATGCCACGATGAAATCGCGTCAGTCTAATCCAATATCATATCAACAACATACGGACACGGTCCTAACACAAGACCTACAAATGCATACTCATATGACAACGTCAATGTGCTCACATCAATAACAACAATGTATACTTGGCAAACCCATAATATACATATGCACAACAACAATACATGGCAATCTGATGATCCAGCGTTCACTGCCTAGATCCCCCGATGATCCCGTCAAACCAACCCGAGGTGGAAAACCCATCCGATGATCCAGCGCACGCTAGCATAGATCCCCCTATGATCCCATCGAACCAACACGAGGTGGACATATGACAACAATGCACAACTGCACAAAACAACAGTACACAATACACGACAACAACAATGCACAAATGCGCGACAACAACGATACCCGAATGTATCACGACATGATCGACACACATGATAAAAATGATTAGAGTACTTGCCCCGAGTCCTTCGAGAATGATCTCGATGTCTAAACCATCACGAACCATTATCCTCAATACTCGACGGTCCAAAGTATCACGGATTGCAGATAATTCATATCTTCGTCTTTATCACAATATATCCTCGATATACAAGTATACCAATAACAATTGTAAATCATATACATTATGATTTAGATTCCCAAAACTCGAATACGATTTATAATCCCAAATCTCCTGTGATTACGATTATAAACATTGCTATACGAATTATACACGAATGAAACGGAAACCATTCATTAAATACTATAAATTGAGCAAGTAATAACTTACCTCGATACTGATGAAGCCGTTACCAATTCCATTGCCGTCATCTACAAGTCCCTTAGCCCTGATCAATGCAATTCACGAACATTCTCGAACACGACCGCAAAGCATGGTTCTAATCACCAATCAATAATATCAACCTATTACAATAATCGATAGACAACAAGTTCGACAACCATAAACAATCGATAAAACCAATTCACAAACCCAACGGCTCAACAATATCTCGGTTAACCACAAGTCTGATCAAACCAACTTAAACGATCACGAATTCATAACCGAAATAGAAATATACTACCCTACCTGATAACTTAGCGCACGTTAATACCTTAACATAGCGTGCGCTAAGTTACTCTCGTTAGCGTGCGCTAGCTAGTAGGCTTAGCGTGCGCTAATGCTATACAGAGGCATACATTCCAAGCATCGACTAACACTTTGCGACTATGAATCCGAATGAAAAGGAAATCATACTCCAATATTAACGATAACTTTTCCAAATTCAATCTCATCACCATACTCGAAGTCATACTCGTGTTCTTGTAATATCCGCAATTTTCGATTTTTGGTAAATATCTTTTTTCGGCCGGAGTTCATTTTTACAACTCTATCATGACCGTTTCGTCATTCCGAGAATGATTAATTCTGCACTTTTTGTCATCCGAGTTCGTTTCGGTGTCGTTTTGTTGAGTTCTGTGTCCTTAATCGACTTTTTCACGTGAGAGTTCGACTATGTAAAGTCACCATTAATTCTTGGAAACTCCAAAAATTCTGAATCTTTGCAATATTATAGAGCATCAAGTTAGCTTTCCAATGGTTCAAACGGTGAGTCAATCGGAGCCCAGACGAAGGAGTTATGGTCGAAATAGCCAAGACTGCACGATGTGCCTTTTTGGTGTTCAAAGGGGCTGTACCGTGTGCCGCGGCACACTCAGGCTGTGCCGCGGCACTAAGCTAATTCCTGGGCGTTTTTCTTGGCCCTGGGCCGCGGCACACTCATCCTGTGCCGCGGCACACGGGCTTTTTCTGCGTTTTTTAGCAGATTTTCGAGGAGAAAACTTCATTTTTCTCCTCTCTTCTTCCTCCTTCCATCTAGGGCGATTTGTGGGCAATTTTTGGGCGATTTGAGTGCTCCCAAACTTGTAGAGATTATCCACCTCAAGTCTTGTTGTAGATTTTCGACCTCTACTTGAATCCTTCATCCAAATCAAGGTATTTTGGCTTGAACCCTTGTTTTTGTAGATTTGGGGATTTTCCTTTTTGATTTCGATTCCAATCCATTTTTAATAGATTAATTGTTGTATAAACGTTGTTTTGAACTTGTTCTATGGATTGGATACTCGTATCTTTGGTTCGTTCGACCCGAGGGGTGATTTCCTTGTTTTTGTAGGGTCTTGAACATTTAATGTTCGATTAAATGTTCGAATGAGTTCCCTTTGATAGTTTGTTGGGATTTCCGTTGTTTTGGCCTTGATTCTCGTCGTAACCATGTGTTATTGTTCCTTCCGGAGGTTTATAGGTGTTCGAGGATTCCGATGTTGAATCCCGTTTGGTGATTGATGATTCGTGTGGTGTTATTCTCGTAATACTCGTGGTGCTATCACGTTCTTGTTATTGTTCGGGGGTTCGGGGCTATTCGACCGCGTCCTCTCCGTCGTCTTATTGCGATCGTGATTTCGAGGCAAGTACCTTGTCCATACTATTCTCGTTTTGTGAATATGATAATTGGTGATCGTCTTTATGTGGTTGTTTGATTGTTTGAAATGAGTTTTCAAAAGATTCGGTTTAGCCTTATTAAAGGCTTGCTTTCAAAACGCGTGTGTTTTGTGAATGGTGTGGTTTGAGAATGAATATGTGAACTCTATGGATATGTTTGGTGTTGATGTTGCACTTGGTATTGCGTGTGGGCGCATATTATTTCATTTCGGTGCGTTGTGGTTTGACGTGGTGTTTTGCTAAGTGTTTGATGCCTCTTGCGAATTGTTTGAATATCCTTGATGTGATATGTTATTTGTGTGAATGTGTGGATATGGTTGAAGGTCTACGGTGACACATGGCACGTGATCATGTGGTCAGGATGCAACAAGTGATTGATCCAACCGTGAGAGCCTGAGATAATCTACGGTGGCACATGGCATGCGATCATGTGGCCGAGGATGCAAGCGATTGATCCAACCGTGAGATGTGTGTGATTTGTTTCGCTAGCCAGCTCGGGAGGGTCCTTCGAGGCCTCGAGTGGGATTTGTGGCTTCATCCCGGTCCTAGGCGATGCGCGTGTGCGATTATGTTTTGTTGATTTTATGTCCGTCGAGGACACGTGATGTTGGGCTCTGGCCCTGTGAATTGTTGTCGGTTTTCTATTTGCGAAAACAAAACCTTTGGGTTGTGACCCCTGTTGATTTTTAGAAAGAGAAGGATTCGGAAATCCTAAATTGTTTTCTATTAAAACTCCCGATGTCATTTTAAACTGTTTTATAAATTGTTTATTTTGATTTGTGATCTTTCGGTTTTGGAATGTTTTACCAAACTCTTGCCTCGGGAAGTGCTTTTCGTTACGTTGGGATTTTTATGGATTCCTGGTTATTGTTATTTGTGAAATGTGAATTGTATTGTACTTGCACTAGCAAAACAGTGGAGTTTTGCTAACCCCCGAGTATTCGGGGGGTGGATGTCTATTTTTGCATTCAGGTTTTGGAGCATAGCACAGGGTCGGCACGAAGGATGATGAAAGATGAACGATACTAATCACACGAGGTTCCGTTGATGTCGTATTGGTCCAGTTGTATTTTCTTTTCCGCTGCGGTATCTTTTCCCCGTTGTACGGGAGTTTATTGTATTTTGACCCTTGCGTGGGTATGTGTTTGGAATTGAGTTGTATGTTATTATTTAAAGACCAAGTCGGTCTACTGAGTCATTTTATCCTTAAAGACGATGTTTAGATGTTTGATTTTAGTTATCAGCCTGGTAGATCCTCGAGGAGAGGGTCTACGGCGTATAATATCCCTGAGTGGATTGGGGGTGTTACAGTTCTTATATGAATATTATATCAAACACATATCTTAGCACTAGATACAAATACACCAACACCTCCTATACATAATCATCCTATCATATCGTTCTTAATCTGGAATACAACCTCATATCATGATCAACATAATTTAGAAATCCATCTTTCATCGGGTTAAACGAAACACAATTATTAAAGTATGGAGACATCTTAGTTAACATCCGAAAACTCTTATCATAACTTTATTAATCCGCATATAATATCATCACACGATTATCCAACATGTTCCTCACATGTAATCATTCTTAAAAACGAACTACTATCAAAAGGATACGAAAATTACCTGGATTAGACGAACCAAGAAGGAGAACACTTGAACTTCATTCCAAGAACCATGAATAACTTGAAGAACAAGGCTTTAATCCATGCTCTCTATCTTAATCTTGATAAAGATCATCATCTCGGAGTGTTTCGGGACCTCAAGTACCTCCTAGAGCTCTCTCTATCGAGTGAAAGGAAAGAAATGAACGAAATGCTTCATAATACCCGTTTGTCCCTTTTTATAAAGTATATTACTAGCGTGCGCTAAACCTTATGTTTAGCGTGCGCTATGGTCTTAGCGTGCGTTAAGTGACTTTGTTAGCGTGCGTTATCGCAGTCCAGAGGCTACAGTCTGGCTTCGTACATGTGCTTACGTACGTAACGCCCATGTATTAGCGTACGTAACTTACACTCTCTAGCGCACGCAAGTCCTTGCGTTTAGCGTGCGCTAATATCAGTTGACTCGTTTGTGTGTATGCTCCGAAGACTGGTCCACACGCCGAAAGTGCTGACGAGGATAAGATTCCTTTTTGTCCAATATACCATTAGCGTGCGCTAACCTTTAGGGTTTAGCGTGCGCTAGTACTACATTACAAACATCCGTTGACTTATCATAACGTGCGCCGAAAGTGGCCTGGTCCACACGCATATTCCTTCCGATCTGACTGCATTAGCGTGCGCTACATTTTTCCTCTAGCATGCGCTAACCATGAACGATAGTATGCGCTATACTTGAACATTAGGGCGTGCTAGTCAGGCTATACTTAGCCATTTCCAACTCTTCTCGTCTGTCTCGACATACTGGATACGTACACTCACATACTGAATACATATACTCAATTCAATAATATTCTCATATGATACACAATATCCTCAATTACAATTGTCGACCAAGTATGACAATTATACCAATACAGATGTCGCAGTCCTTAATTTATTTTATTCTTATTGTACAGATTCCACGATGTACAATATAACTCGGATAAAATAATATTAAACCACAGTAGTAGAAATTCCTGATATTACAGACTGGTCCCCCATACTAGTATCACTGGGACTCCTCGCCCTCAACGTTCTCTTATCGTGCTTTTGCCTTGCCATGACCTAAAACAACATCCCCAAATGGGGTCAGTTACACAGAACAACGATCCTCAAGAGTTGAACAAAATACAATAATCACATGAATGTGTTATGAAATTAAGTTGAATGATGGGCATCATAGTACGCCACGAATGGGATGTGCAAGTGCACAAGCCTGCCGAGTGCCCGGCGTCCTGCATAAACACCCACAAAACTTGGCCTCATTAGTCTCACGGAGGCACGTTACCGTGTGCACAGTCCAATGTGTACGGAACCCCGCATATACACAATGACCTTAATGTGCCCGACTAAAAATTCCACACATATACCACACGAAACGCAATACAATCCCGGAAGGTCACACGCACAAAAGCCACCATGATGAAGAACAATGAATAAAAACCGACAAGGGTCAAGAATGACTCACCGATGTGAAATAATGACGCAATGAGTGATAGCTTCAAATGGAATCATTGGAACCATTCTTCCTCGTGAATTGAATGATTAGTTTGATAATTACAAGTCTCAACATGATTTATATACTATGAATGAATTATATGTATGAATGAACAACAACGAAAGGAATGACTATCCTTTTAACTGAGCAAGAATTAACTTGCCTCAAATACTGATGAATCAAGTCCTTCCTCGAACAATGTCCTTAATGGAGGTATCAATCTCTCGAACAACCTTGAATAACACAATTACCAATAATTCGCTTAATATACGTATCAATTATGATCATAACCACTACAAGAGGTCGATATAACAATTCCAAACTCATTGGGGCATTTTGACAAACACTTTGTAAACAATCTCCCATTATTTACAACCAATCCCAATTGTATCGAATACCAACCTCTAAAAGAGTGATTCAATCCAACAAAACACCATCAACACAATTGATAATCCACTAGGAATACACAACTCGAGATTATGATAAAATCTAATTGAAAACCCCAATTCCAAGTCAACCTTCAAAGTGTTCTTGAATAATCTTCCAACAATCCGATGATAAACTCATAAAACTCATAATCATATGTATATTCTTCACAACTCATGATTATATCATCCAAAATATCATGCTCCAACTCAAAATCGAATCTAGGGTTGAAGAAGTTACCTTGAATTAGGATGAAGAATCCAAAAGGATGTTGTTAATCTACACTAAGAACTCAAGGAGGATGAAATCTCTTATATTGATGATGCTAAATCACCCAAGAATTCGCCCACAAGTCGCCCAAGGAGAGGAGGAATGAAGAGAATGATGAAATGAACTTCTCTCCTCAAAAATCCGCTAAAAAAAGGGAAATCTGCTCTGCGTGCCGCGGCACGGACTGAGTGTGCCGTGGCCCGTGGCCAAAAATAACTCCCAATATTCAGCTTAGGACCGCAGCATGTCCAGCAGAGGGTCACAGCCCACGGTACAGCTGGTGCCTGCTCCATCTGCACAAGGTGTGTGCCGCGGCGCACACTCCCTTGTGCCGCGGCGCACACTATTTGGGCCCAAAAATGACTAAAAATAACCCGGAAAGAGAATAAAAGTAATAGAACTCAAAACTTGGTAACAATAACACGAAATAGAAGTGTAGAAATCCTAAAACGGCTATTCTAAGCAATGATTACAAGGGTTTGTCCAACAATAGCACGATCTAAACAAGGAGTAAATTCGAAATGATATGAACTCCAATATCAACATCGACTTACAAAGCAATTACAGCGATCAGGATAATATTCTCGTCTCGATTCTCAATCAGGGTTAAAGAAATGAACAATATCGATACATGGTTCAAGGTTACTTCGAACGGTGAACAAGAATGAATGAATATGAATGATGAATGATTATTAATGAGTGAGAATTTTAGAGTGACGATTACTGAATCAAAAACAAATGAGTTCACAATCGGGTATTACAGATCTGACAGGAATTTATCCTCTAGCAAGCCTGAGAAATGGGGGTCTCACAATGGGACAAGCTGCTTTAAAAGCTGCTTCATGAAAAGTATCTAAACACGATAAAGTGTGTATGGAAAATCAACATGTGTTTATACCATTCGCATTTGATACATTTAGTTTTCTTGCATCAGAGGTCGTGGAGCTCATAAAAAGAATTCAAAAGGTCATACATAGTAATGTTACGACCCCAAGATCAGTTGAGGTTGTTTAAAAGAATTAGTTTTGCCATTCAGAAAGGCCTAGCGGAGCAGCTTGTTGCCCGTTTGCCTTTGAACTCAATGTAATCTTGAAACTAACTTTTTACTTTGAATTTATCGTGCCCCTGTGATTGTGCCTAGAGTTCGTGGATCTAGGGTTATATATTAAAATATTGAGATATAAAGTCAGCATAGTAAATAACAAATAAACGTTCATATAGAATTTTTGCCATAAGAAATCTATTACTCCCTCCGTCCGCCACCCATGTGCAACAATTTCCTTTTTCGTCCATCCGCAACCTATGTGCATTGTTTATTTTTGGCAGCAAATTTTACCACAAGTGGACCCCTTACTCCACTCATAACACATCCTACCAACTAAGTCAACTGAAATATTAAAACACGTGCCGGTCAAAACAATGCACATGGTTGGTGGACGGAGAGAGTAAAATTTATACCAGGATTATTCAACTTCCATTGCATAAATTACTGGATGTCGTCCGATAGATACTCCCATGTACTTTTCCAAACATGAATGGGTTTGGACATACTGTCAGACTGTATAAGCATGGAGAACAAATGTCGAAGGGAACGACCGGAACCCCAAAAACTGGCTTCCTTTATAGCATGAATATACTCTTTGTCGTCATCGAGCAATCCCAAAGAGTAACATGCATCACGGTATATAGGGTGAACAACACCATCCACTGTCCGCAAAACTTTAAAGCAAGTGGCACCCCTAATATGATTCAACATAATCCGCAAGAAATATAAATGGACCAGTCTTAATTAGAACGTGGTAAATTCTTCTAACTTTGTTGTTGAAGTTCTTCCTATCTCTCCACACTTTACCTCTAGGATCCCGCACATAATATCTAGGGAACTCAGCATATAGATACCCCTGTGATGTACATCAGTTTACTTTATAATGAAAGAATTAAATGGAAATCAAAAAAAAATTGCGGAAGAAAAGGTTACCTCGCTGTCTATAAGAATAGCCTCGATCAAAACTGGTTCTTTTTGCTGTTCAGATATATGATAGATATTTTATTATCTAAATAGGTAACTTGATAACCTTTATTAATATAAATGGTTATCTTTCTAGAGTTGTTAGGATCTGGGTTTTAATTAGTTAGATTATCATAATTTTTTAGTTATCTCATTTACAGTTTGATTCGATTTGTTAAAATATTAAAACAGTCATTTTTTGTTAAAAGACTGGATAGATTCGAATTAAACCATAATTTTTTTTAATATTTGATAGATATCTTATTATCTAAACAGCTAACTTGATAACCTTTATTAATATAAGTGGTTTATCTTTCTAGAGTTGTTAGGATCTGGGTTTCAACTATTTAGATTATCCGAATTTTTTAGTTATCTAATTTGCAATTTGATTTGGTTTATTAAAATATTAAAACAGTCCTTTTTTATTAAAAGACTGTATAAATTCAAATTAAACTAAAATAAATTTGAATATATGATAGATATTTTATTATCTAAATAGACTACTAATAACTTTAGTTAATATAAGTGGTTAATTTTTCTAGAATTTTTGTTAAAATATTAAAACAGTTCTTTTTTGTTAAAAGACTGGACAAATTCGAATTAAACCAAAATAAATTTGAATATATGACAGATATTTTATTATCTAAACATATAACTTGATTAATATAAGTGTTTGTCTTTCTAGAGTTTTTAGGATCTGGGTTTTAGTTAGTTAGATTATACGAATTTTTTTAGTTATCTCACTTGCAATTTGATTCGGTTTATTAAAATAATAAAAAAAATCCATAAAAGACTGGAGAAATTCGAATTAAACCAAAATAAATCTGAATATATGAAGATATCTTATTATCTAAAGAAATTTTTATTAATATAAGTGGTTTATATTTCTAGAGTCGTTAGGATTTGGGTTTTAGTTAGTTTCATTATCTGAATTTTTTAGTTATCTAATTTCAATTTGATTCAAATTATAAAAATATTAAAAAGTACATCATTTTAAAAAGACTGCATAAAATCGGTTTTTTACCAAAATATATTTTAATATGTGATAGATATATATGGATTAATGTAAGTGGTTTATCTTTCTAAAGTTAGGAATTAGGTTTTAGTTAATATATCTTTCAAAGATATATATCGAATGTAATACCCGGTTGTAATCCAGTCATTATCATTCAGTAATTGTCACTCAGTAATTCTCACTTATTAATAATCATTCATCATCCACATTCATTCATTCGTGTTCACCGTTCGGAGTAACTTTGAGTCGTGTATCGATATTGTTCATTGTTTTCAACCTTGCTTGGAAATCGAGACAAGAATATTATCTTGATTATTGTAATTGATTCATTAGTCGATGTTGACATTGGAGTTGATGTCATTTCAAATCTCCTCCTTGTTCAAATCGTGCTATTGTTGGGCGAACCCTTGTAATCATTGCTTGGAACCACCGTTTTGGGATTTCCTCCCAAATATTGAATCATATTGCTTTTATTCTCTTTCCGGGTCGTTTTTCGTCATTTTTGGACCCGAGTGGTGTGCGCCGCGGCACAAGGGAGTGTGCGCCGCGGCACACACATTTTGCTAATTGTGGCTGACCCGTCTGTACCGAGGGTCGTGGCTCCTGCCGGCCGGGCCGCGGCACACTGCCGAGCACCTGGGCAGATTTTTGGCCCTGTGCCGCGGCACACTTAGCCCGTGTCGCGGCACACAGTACATATTTTTCTTATATCTGCGTTTGTTGTGGAGAACAAACACATTTCACCATTTTCCTTCTTCCTCTCCTCCTTGGGCGATTGGTGAGCGATTTTTAGGTGTTTTAACATCATCAAAACTCAGAGATTCTCATCTTCTTCAAGTTGTAGTGTGGATCAACAACATATTTGTGGATTCTTCATCCTAATCTAAGGTAACTTCTTCAACCCTTGAATTCAATTTTGAGTTGGAGCATGATGTTTTGGATGGTATAATCATGATTTGTGATGGATATATGTATGATTATGAGTTTTTACGAGTTATCATCGGATTGTTGGAAGTTTTTATCAAGAACACTTTGAAGGTTGACTTGGAATTGGGTTTTGCAATTTAATATTATCGTAAACTCGATTTGAGTATTCCTATTGGATTACCGATTGTATTGATGGTGATTTGGTGGATTGGATCATTCAATAGAAGTTGGTTTTCGATACAAATGGGATTAGTTGTTTAGGATGGGCGATTGTTTTCAAGGTATTTGTCGAAATGCCTCAATGAGTTTGGATTTATTGTATCGACATCTTGAATTGGTTATGATCGCTATTGATTCGTATATTAAGCGAGTTGTTAATAATTGTGTTATTCAAGGTTGTTCGAGCGACCGGTAGTTTCCCTTAGGATGTTGTTCGAGAGGGGACGTATCATCATCGGTGTTGAGGTAAGTTGATTCTTACTCGGTTAAAAGGATATTCATTCCTTTCGTTGTTGTTCATTCATAATCATAACTCATTCATATGGTATTAACCATATCGAGACTTGTCATTGTCAATTAATCACTTCATTCATGAGCAACGACGGTTCCAATCATTTCATTGAGATATCATTCATTTCACTATAATTCATCTCGGTGAGTCATCCTTGACTTTGTCGAATTGTTATTCATTAATATTCTTCATGGTCATTCTTGTTCATATGACCTTCTGGGTTCATATTGCGCGGCCGGGTGGGGATGTGTGGAATTTTTAGTTGGGCACGTGATGGTCATGTGTTGGGTTCACCGACACATTGGACTGTGCACACGGTAACGTACCTCCCTAAGACTAATTAGGTATAAGGATGGGTGTGTCCGGACACTCATCTTGTGCACTTGCACATACCATTACGGGCGTACTATGATGCCTCTCTTCAGCGTCATTTCATAATTAAGATATATCATGATTGCATTTATTCAACTCTCGAGGATTGTTGTTCTGTGTAACTGACCCCGTTGGGGGATGTTGTTTTCAGGTCATGGCAAGGCTAAAGCACGGGAAGAGAACGTGGACGGCGAGGAGTCCCAGTGATACTAGTTGGGGGCCCCAATCCTTTTCAGTCATTCGTATTTTCTTCATTTTATTTCCACTGCAGACTTCCGTTTGAATTACTCATTTTATTGAGTGTTGTATATTTTATCTTCATATAAACTATATATGTATTCTGTATGATCTTGGGTGTGTTTTAATGAAACTCCTCATCGGAGTAATTGATGATATAATGTGGTTCGGCACTGCAATTATATTATTTAAGTCGTTAATTTTCATTCGCCTGGTGGGTCCCAGTCGGGAGTCCACGGCGCTGTAATATCCGCCTAGTTTGGGGTGTTACATCGAAATCACTATATATATCGAAATCAATATATATTAAAAATGTTATATATCCCAAGAGAATCTGTCAAAATGTTTCAGAATTGAATTATTATCAATCGAATAAAAAAATTTCCTTTTGAACTTTAATTTTATATCACCTCAAAGATTGGGTAGGCATGAGTAGATAAGTGAGAATATGAAACCCACAAATTTAAGAGATTAGTTGAAATAATTGAAGCTGTAATTATCGAAAATAAGGTGATAGAGAAATTTGAATCGAAACACCTACACATCATAATAATTAAAATGATATTGAAATACTCCTAGACTTTGGCGTTGTGCTCGCCTGTACGTATAATATTCATATAGGCCACTTCAATATAAGCAACACATCTAGGGCACTTGTTGTACGAAAGTTGTCTTTTTAGAGATGCGATAGAAATTCTTCGTCACTCGAATTACAGAACAATGGAACATCAAGGTAGTTCGGGATCTTAAATTTTATTTTTGAAAGCCTAATTTTCAATTCTCATCTGCATGATGTGACATAGTATGCGCTCTTAGAATTATCCTCCAAAATTGGCAGCCCTTGAATTCCCTCTTCTCTGTATTTTTCATTACCACTGAACAGCTTCATGAAGTTTAAACAAAACGTGGCTTCATGGTGATTAAGGTTTAGGGCGATATTCATTAATTGAAACGACTCGTCTTCATTTTCTTCAATGAAGAACGTTAACTGCAAAATAATGAAATAGTTGGGAGAAAAAATATTAACATCAACATTGGGAGAAGATTGTTAGGAATACCTATTAGATTTTGATGATGTCATCCATGTATTAATTCATTCATTATTCAAATGTATGTTTAAAACTACTTGGCAAAATGTAAAGAAGAACCAAATGAGTATCTTCTATAGTCCTTAAGTTTTTAGACTTAGTGATCAGTTGTAAAATCGACCAAGTACAGACCAGAGAACTTTATTTTTAGAGAGTTCAGATAAGAAAAGATCAGAAGACTTTATCTCAGAGAATTTCAAAGACATAGAACTTCAAGTCAGAGAACTTCAAGTCAGATTCAAGAAGCTCATCTCAGAGAAGGTTAGATCAGAGAAGTTCAGAGCAGAGAAGTTCAGAGTAGAGAAGTTCATAGCAGAGAAGCTCAGATCAGAGAACATCAGAGAACTTTACATCAGATAAGGTTAACTGCACTACAGGCAGTTTTGACCAAGTTACTTCAGACAGGTTCTCAGTTCAGCCAAGATACTCAGTCCATGTCAACAAGCGTTGAAAGTCAATAATCACGAAAAGTCACATGCAAGATGTGGGAGACAAACTGGAGAGATTCCCGGAAATCAAATAATTTAATATTCATCAAGATCCGCGTTCTGAAGACTTCATAAGTATTCTAATCAAGAATAACAGTGCTTCGACAAGAAAGTCTTTCAAATGGTCGGAATTGAAAAGGGAATCAAGCCTTGCAATTGATTGATAAGAAAGTCCACTCTCCAACGGATGGATTTGATACAGTAATGCAACGGATATGAAGGAAGCTCAAGGATCGTACTCTATAAATATATGAAGATTTGAATTGAGCAAACACAATGAAGCGAACAATATTCTTAAGCAAACAAAGCAATCAAAGCATTAAATCAAAAAGCATTCTATAGATTCGTGAAAAGAGCAGCTTAACAGATCTTATTCGAAGAAGCTCTTTGTTGGAGAAGACAACATTCGTGTCAAAAACTTGAGTATCGGGGTTACTTTCTTGGATGAGGTTTTTGAAAGTAGAGAGGTTGTAAATGCATCCAAGGATCGTAGATCAAGATGTGCAAGGCAGCCAAAGGGAGTTGCAACGGCAAGGAATTCCACTGGTTGTAAGTTATTGTAATTGGTTGAATCACTGTAACATTTATCACTTGTTGACAGAATATAGTGAATTTATATCCAACTGGTTTGGAAAGAAGTGCATTAGTAGAGCATTACCCCACCTCTGAGACCACTATAAGTGACTGCATGTTTTACTGCATTAAACATCATATCTACCTGTTGCATACATACTAAACTGTTCCACTGATTAATTATCTGCAGAGAGCATTTAGTTATCTGTTATCGTCATCAGTTGACTTCCGCATAATTGTCTGCAGACGACTCTAAGTCATCTGTACCTATCAGCTGAGAAACTCACCTGACTTCAGGAAAAGAGTTTCAATAAGTGTATTCACCCCTCCTACACTTATTCCTGACGACTTGTGACCTACAAGTGGTATCGGAGAGGTTGGTTCAAACTTTTCTTCAAAATCAGATCCATATATCAGAATATATATATATATATATATATAATCTCTCATTTAGAGTGGAACACATGCAACACATGCACTCTAGGTTACCTGTATTTTCTGTTGACGAATATGACCTTTGGAAGATAAGAATGCAGACACACTTATCATCCATTCATGACGACATGTGGTGCATCATAGAAGACGGTCCTTTCATCTTTGAGAAGGACAATTCTCCTGAAGAAAAATAGATGGGAAGCCAGAAAAGATTCCCAAGAAGAAGATGGAGCTGACCCTTGAAGAAAGGAAGCTGGCCAATCTTGACAACCGGGCCAGAGATGTGTTGTACGAGACTCTTGACAAATCAACCATGGTCAAGAATAAGAATTGCAAGAATGCCAAAGAAATTTGGGACACATTAGCTGTAATGTGTGAGGGAACCGAGCTGATAAAGGAAAATAAGTTGTCAATTGCCACTCAAAAGTTTGACAACTTCAAAATGAAGAATGGTGAATCAATTTACCAAGTGGACACAAGATTCACTGAGATCATTAATGAGATCAACTCTCTCGGGAAAACATATGGCAACAGGGAGATGGCCCTTAAAGTTCTAAGAATTCTCAACCCCGAATGGAGCATGAAGGATGTGGCTATGAGAGAATCCAAGGACCTCAACAAAATAAAGATTCAAGATCTGTTCTCTGATATAAAGGCTTATGAGTTCAAGCTTCCATATTTATCATCAACCGAGCCTGGAGAGAAGGAAATAGCATTTGCAGCTGAGTCCCCTTCCAAGAACCTATCTGAAGTCAAGCCTCCAAATCCCCTAGATTTTGAGGAAGAGATGGCATTCATAATGCAAAGATTCAGCAACTTCCGAAAAAACTACTCCAAGTATAAGAAGAACTATAAAGAAAATCCGAGAAGGAATCAAAAGGCTGGAAGCTGGAAGGTTGAATGCTACAATTGTCACAAGACAGGACATATACAAATTGATTGTCCTGTGTAATACCCGGTTGTAATTCATTCATTTTCATTCAGTAATTATCAGTCTGTAATTGTCACTCTGTGTATTTTCACTCAATTATAATCATTCATCAATCATGTTATTTCACCGTGTTCACCGTTCGGAAAAACTTCGAGTTGTGTATCGTTATTGTTCATTGTTTCAACTTTCCTCATATGAGTTCGACTTTGTTAGATCACCATTAATTTTTGGTAACTCTAAAAATTCTAAATCTTTACAATATTATAGAGCATCTAGTTAGCTTTCCAATGGTTCAAACGGTGAGTCAATCGGAGTCCGGACGAGAGAGTTATGGTCGTTTTAGCTCACCCGCTCATTTTTCAGCTTTTGGCCGATCACTGCCGACCGGACTCGGTCGTGTCGTCCGACACGGCCCGTGCCGTACTCGTCCGGAAAGTGCCGAAGTATCTGCCCACAGGACTCGACCGTGTCGTTTGGCACGGCCGAGTCGAACCCTTCCGGATAGGCCAGAATCGTCTGCCCAGCACGCCCGACCGTGTCGTGCAGCACGGCCGAGTCATCTTGAGTCACTGTCGGACGGGTCACTGTCGGTAGGCCCTCCGCGCCGCGACCGTGTCAAGCCGGACACGGTCGAGTCCCTGTCGGCCACCTGTCGGCCAGCTGTGCGACACGACCGTGCCGATCGGCACGGGCCGTGTCCGGCAGGGTAGTCAACCCCTATAAATTCATTTTTTGAGCATTTCAGCTCATTCCTTCCAGTTTTTTCCACCTTTTACGAGAGAGAGAGGCTTGAGGGAGAGTTTTCTTCATCAATTATCATTTGAGTGTGTATTTTTCATCACCTTCAATCATTTGGGAAGCTTGGATACTCGATTAAACTCGTGTTCTTCGGATCGAAGTGATTGGATATTCAAGAGGTAATTTCTTCGACACTTTGGACTTCGATTTTGTGTTGAGATATGATGTTTTGGACGTTTTAATCATGTTATATGAAGGGATATGTATATGATTATGAGTTTGTATAAGGATTCATTGGATTATCGAATGATTATTCAAGAACACTTTGATTATCGAGTTGAAATTGGGGGTTTTCGATTAATTGTCGTTATAATCACGTTTTCGGATATTCATTTCGGATTATTGATCATTTGGAAGGTGTTTATTGGTTTGAAACACCTCTTGGGGGATTTGATAGTGGTTCATTGAGATTTTATTGTAAACAATCGGAATTTGGCCACAACGTATTCGATATAATGCCCCAATGAACTTAGTTTAATCGTATCGACGTTTTGAGTTCGTTATATTCGTGTTTGATTCGTATATTGAACGAGTTGTTGGATATTGTATAATTCAAGGTTGTTCGAGCGACCGATATATCAATTAGGACGTTGTTCGTGGAAGGATAATTGTCACCGGTATTGTGTAAGTTAATTCTTACTCGGTTAAAAGGATATTCATTCCTTTTGTTGTTGTTCATTCATAATCGTAACTCATTCATCATTGTCTTAATCGTATCAAAACTTGTCATTGTCAATTAATCACCTCAGTCATAAGGAGCAGCCGGTTCCAATCATTTCATTGAGCTATCATTCATTTCACCATCATTTAATCTTGGTGAGTCATTATTCATTTTCGTTGTCACTTTTGTCATATTGTGGCATTCCGGTCATATTGGCGTGCGGTTGGTATGTGTAGGATTTTCATGTCGGGCACATTATAGTCGTGTGTTGGTTGGTGGCCTCACATTGGATCGTGCACACGAGTTGATGGCTTCGTGAGATCGATTAGGTACAAGACCACACGTGTATTCGATCGATACTCGTTGGTGGCTTGTGCACGGACACATTTCCATCCCGGAGGGCGTGTGGCGCCATTCCTTTGAGCCGTACGGGTAGTCGATTCATATAGCATGTTTGATTGCGTATGTTTCGGCAGATAATTCATAATTTCGGATATATCATGATTGTGTATTTTCAACCCTTGAGGATTGTTGTTACGTATGGCCCGGCCGTTGGGATCTTGCTTCGTGCCATGGTAAGGCTAAGGCACGGGGAGAGCACGGTGACGGCGAGGAGTCCCAGTGATACTAGTAGGGGGCCCCAGTCTTATTCAGTCATTTATGTTTCCTTTATTTATTCCGCTGCAGACTTTCCGTTTGAATACTCGTTTCATTCAGTGTTGTGTATTTTATCGTCACATAAGATACACATGTATTCTATTTTATCCTGGGTGTGTTGTATGAAACTCCTAATCGGAGTAATTGATGTTGTAATGTGGTTCGGTACTACATTTACCCTGTGTAATTCATCCTTTTTCATTCGCCTGGTGGGTCCCAGTCGGGGGTCCACGGCACTGTAATATCCGCCTAGTTTGGGGTGTTACAGAGTTGGTATCGGAGCGTGGTTTTGAATACTACCTTCCGAGTCATGTCTCATTTGAAATCATCGTCATCAGACTAGTATCATTGGACTTTCGCGTCACGTGTGACCTGTGCAGATGCCGAGCCAATCAGACCGAAAGAACTGTAAGATTTCTAACGCCATGGTATAATTTCTGGCAATTATCATTCATTCATAATTTATCAGTTAACAATCCTCAAACATCATTTTCATTTTGACCAGGACGGTCATTTTAACTCATTAATCACTCAACTCATTTCATTACTCGGTTGTTGATCTGGAGGATCATATAATTAATCTTGTTAACTTGTTCACGATAATCATTTCAATAATTTCACCAGACATCATGTCACCCCGATTAATCGTTCATGTAAACACTGTGTTAGAGCGTATGCTCATTTTCATCATTTAATGACGTAATCATAATGTGATACTCATGCGAGATATATAATCATCATATGACTTTCCACTTCAGTATGGAAAGGGCTGGCAGAGGACGTGGAGGACGAGGCCGTGGAGCGGGCCAAATCCCGAGAACTCGTGCAAATACTCGTGCAAATGCCAGGAATAATGCTAATTCATCAAGCAGCGACGCTGCCACTCATTCACCTGGACGCGATCATTCACTGTCGGGGAGTCGTACCCGGGACACGGCTCAGTCAGAGGGTGTCCGGGTTGACCCACTCGCATTTATGCAGGGCATGATGGCCCAAATGACCCAGATGGCTCAGTTGATGGAGACGATGCATAACTCCGTCAATCAAAATCAGCAGGCTCCTCCGCCGCCACCTCAGAGGCAAGAGAGGGGTGTAAGCAATATCATTAGCGATATCTCTCGCAAGCGACCACCTACTTTTGAGGGCTCATCTGAGCCGGCGGATATTGTTCATTGGCTTGAGCATTTTGAGAAGTTATTTGCTATGGTGGATTGCCCTGAAGGGCATAAAGTTTCAGTTGCGGCTTACTATCTCGGTAAGAGCGCTCATTCATGGTGGTTATCGTTGAAGCCCACAGACGGAACATGTACTTGGGATCAGTTCAAGACTCTCATGATGGAGAGGTACTATCCGGCCCCACTCAGGGAGGCCAAGTTGTCGGAATTACTCACTCCCGACCTTTCGGCGGATGATGATGTTCTCGCCATCGCCGAAAAATTTCAGGAACTTCTTCCGTTCGCCTCATCTATCATTCACTCAGAAGCGGACAAGATCAAGTATTTCAGCAAGAGGCTGAAACCCCGTATGAGACTTCAGTTACTTAATCATAATTGTGCCACTCTGGCCGAGTTCATTGAGAAGGCTCTTACTTACGAGCTTACGGCTAAGGAAATTGCTAAGCAGCAACCTTCGTCTGCTAGCAAGAAGTCCAAGAACCGTGTCGATCGGCGAGTCGTGCCACTTTCAAGAAACCACGTGCGGGCTCTACTTTTTCGAGCGACCTCCCACGACGTCTAAACCCGCGGAATCTCGATCACGAGCGGCTAGTTCGGCCATCACTGTTTCAGCGTGAGGAACGGTCATTTCAGCACCAAGTGTCCAAAGCTTGATCATCACGTGCCACAATCGTGGGAATCTTTGGGCATAGGGCCCGTTTTTGCCGTAGGGACTCTAAACCCACTCCGGCGTCATCTCAAGCCCTGTGTCATTCGGCGGTGCGAGATCGGGCCACTCGGTCGGCGTCGTTCAAGACGACAGAGCTAAAGGCGTAGCTAAGAGCTATCGAGGACGGAGCGTCCGGTTCGGGACCGGCAAGCCCCGAATTTATGAGATGAAGAAGACCGATGATCCCGAGGCCCGAATGATCTCGTACACTCGATATTCTATCTCAACCTGTGTGTACCCTTTTTGATACCGGTGCATCTCATTCATTCATTTCCGAGTCATGTTTGAGTAGACTACGTCTGGGTAGTGCTACTAGTTGTGAGCCTTATGTCATTGGCCTACGATGGTAGACGAATTATCGTGTCGTGAGATTCGTAATTGTCCGATTTGGCCATGGTCATGTATGGCCGGACCTAATCGTAGTAGATTTGCCGAGGGACGACGTCATCTTGGGTATTGATGGATGGATCGTCATGATGCCATCATTAGTGTCCGTAGCGTATGGTCACTATCATTTGAACGATGGGGTCGAATGTGTTTTTCAGGAGGTAATCCCTACTGCTCGTAAAGTCATTAATTTGATGAAAGCGATGCGGTTACTCGATCGAGGATGTGTTGGTTATTGGTGCTATATGACCAAAACCGAAAAATCATCAGTATTGTTGTCGGATATTCCGGTTGTGAGAGAATATGCCGATGTATTTCCAGACGAGTTACCTGGTTTACCTCCACAGTGTGGAATTCACGATCGAGTTGGAGCCTGGTACGTCTCCGATATCGAAGGCACCGTACCGGATGGCCCCGACCGAAATGCAGGAGTTGAAGAATCAACTTGAAGAATTGTTCGAGAAAGGTTATATCCGACCGAGTGCGTCTCCGTGGGGAGCACCAGTGCTGTTTGTCAAAAAGAAGGATGGTTCTTTTCGCTTGTGTATCGATTATCGGGAGTTGAATAGGGTGACAATCAAGAATAAGTATCCTTTACCCCGTATCGATGACCTTTTGGATCAACTTCAGGGAGCTTCAGTATTTTCCAAGATCGACTTAAGATCTGGATATCATCAGCTGCGGATTCGAGAGTCGGATATCGCGAGGACGGCGTTTCGAACACGCTATGGTCATTTTGAGTTCGTAGTTATGCCGTTCGGACTAACTAATGCACCTGCGGTATTCATGGAACTAATGAATCGGGTCTTCATCGACTTTTTGGATCGATTTGTTGTTGTCTTCATCGATGACATTTTGATTTATTCTCGTAACCGAGAGGAACACGAGATTCATCTTCATCAGGTTCTCGACGTGTTGAGACGAGAGCAACTCTATGGAAAGTTTTCCAAATGCAAGTTCTGGATGTCTGAAGTGACTTTTCTCGGACATGTAATTTCATCGGACGGAGTTCGTGTCGACCCTCAGAAGACGGAGGCTATCCGAGACTGGTTACCTCCGAAGAATGTTAAGGAGATCCGAAGTTTTCTCGGATTAGCGGGCTATTATCGGCGATTTGTGGAGGGATTTTCTAAAATCGCTCAACCCTTGACGAACCTTTTGCGGAAGGATAAGAAATACACGTGGTCCGACGCATGTCAACGGAGTTTTGAGGAACTCAAGAGCCGATTAATGTCAGCACCTATACTTTCTTTGCCACAGGGGACGGAGGGATTTGTGGTTTATAGTGATGCGTCCAGACAGGGTCTCAGATGTGTACTCATGCAGAATGGGAAGGTTATTGCTTATGCTTCACGACAATTGAGACCTTACGAGATTAATTATCCGACCCACGACCTTGAGCTAGCAGCCGTGGTGTTTGCTTTGAAAATTTGGCGTCATTATCTTTATGGCGTTACTTGTCAGATATTCACCGATCATAAAAGTTTAAAGTATATATTTACTCAGAAGGAGTTAAATATGCGACAGAGGCGGTGGTTAGAACTAATCAAGGATTATGATATTGAGATCCTTTACCACCCGGGCAAGGCGAACGTTGTCGCCGATGCCTTGAGTCATAAGTCCGTTCAGGAGCAGATGCTTGCTCGTTTAACGATTCGTAAGGAGCTTCGGGAATTCCTTAGACCCGAGATCGAGGTCCGGCCAATTCGGGGACAACTTTGTATGTTAGAGATTTCATCGTCACTTGAGGAGGTAATCAGAGAGAATCGAGTTCGACCCTTCATTGTTGCGCATCCGTGAGGATGTGACTCGAGGAAAGCCCCTGGATTCGTGGTCCACGAGGACGGACTTTTGAGGTTTAAGAACCGGTTGTGCGTACCGGCGAATGAAGAGTTGAAAAACTCGATTTTGAGAGAAGCTCATGCTACCCCTTATTCTGTTCACCCGGGGTCTAGCAAGATGTATAAAGACTTGAAACAAAATTACTGGTGGAGTAATATGAAGCGAGAAGTCGCGGAATTTGTTTCGAGATGCTTAACTTGCCAGCAAGTCAAGATTGAACATCAGCGACCGGCGGGTATGCTGAAACCGCTCCCTATTCCAGAGTGGAAATGGGAAGACATTTGTTGGCCACTTAAGTATACTGGATACAGTTTGGGAAAACGTTTAAACAACAAACTGTATGGAATCTAAATCTGAGTGCGTAGCGGAAGTCTTGGATACAGTTAGTTGCCGTGAATCTGACAATGAGTATTAGGTGTATACTTAATATATCACGGTAATTTCGAACAGTAAAAGTGAAGGTAAATGACACGATAATTTAAGTGGTTCGAGGTAAACCCCTCTACGTCCACCGGTCCTCCACACGAGTAAAAGTTTATTATATAATTACTGCGTACAACTACGTAATTATAAACAAACCTATCCTTGTATCGTTCACACAGTTGATACAAAGAATGTCACTTTCAACCGTTCACAGTTGGTTAAAGCTTCCTTCTTGACTAGCTTCTTCACACACAGTTCCAAAGCTTCGTCCTTATTCGTCCCACACAGGTCAGAATAACTTGTTGAGTTCACACGGAGCTCGGTTTTTACACAGAGGTAAAAGGTTAGGTAACCAGGTAAGAACAACAGCTTTGAATATCACGTTCTTGAGTTGATGATAGCTGTTCTTGATGTTGAGCACTGTATATATCTTTCGTTCTAACTTGCAGTATGCTCTAGAGATATGTTTGCTCAGATGATAACTTTGATAGCTTTGAGAGTTATGTTACTTTGGGTTGCTGATCTTCAATGTCTTCAAGGATATATATATAGCCTCTGAAGAAAGTATCCGTTGAGATGTCCGTTTGAATAAGATTTCCTTCCAACGGGAATATGACATGATCCGGATTTCGCGGGATTCTGAAGATCTGAAGACTGACAGTATTTAAATACTTTATCCTTGAGTATTTAAATACTTCTTTGTTCAACGGAACTTGACTTGTGTTCTTCTTTGTCCTTTTGTGAACTGTATGGAAGGAGACTGTATTTAGGGCATCGAGACAGTTTTCCATACTTGATCTATTACACGTCTTCTTGCTGTACTGACGAGCTTCACTTATGCTGATTCGAGGCTGGTCTTCGATACATGATAAATCCTTGAATCCTCGATACAGTTTCCTTTACTGTATTTGGCATATATGTCAAAACCTTCTCAAGAACAATTAACAATCGATACAGGGATCGGGTATCCCGGCTGAATCGATACAGGGTTTTTGTTTTTCCTAACAATTTCCCCCTTTTTGACAATTTGCCAAGACTTAACTTAAACTCTTCGAGTCTTCTTGATGATGCCAAAACCTTCCTCATGAAGCATTCTTCTTCGATGACTTCTGGCAGATTTCTTGGTCTCTTGTCAATAGGTCTGACTTAGTGAGTTAGTCTACAATAATGAACTGCTCGCAGGCATGTTCGATACAGTTTGAGATTTATTACAACTTAAGCCTATGATTGGCGCGCAGGCACAATCTTACAATGTATTCTAAGTTTACAACTGAAACTATGAACTGTTCGTAGACTAGTTCGTACAGCTTAATTTATTCAATCAAGTTTATCTAACTTGAGATTCCTATCAAACAATTTTTAAATAATCATACATTAACACAGTAGATTACGAGTTGTAATCTTTCAAGACAAACAAACTGTTTTATTGATATTCAAAAAGATTGAGTACAAAGTTTGTGTTGAATAGAAATTACAAAAACAAAACTAATATAAATTTCAGCTTTTTATCTTTGATCCGCATGCCTCCATGGTCTCTTTCCTGGCTCATACTCGGTGCCGCGCCACCAGTTTTGAAGTGAATCATTGCCTCGTTCCTGGTAAATTGCTCTTCCTTCATATGAACGATCAAAGGCAAGTATCCAATCCTCTGGATGGGTGACCCGATCTCCTCTTCTATGTTTTGATTTCATTTCAATTTGGAGAGGGAGCTTACCTTCTTCTAACATCTTTGAAAACTTGTCTGCCGCTTCCGCCAATGTCTTATAATTTTTGAAGATGGCGGATTCCCTGATGAGTCTGACAAAATATCTCATCAGTTCATTCTTCCTCCAGATTCTTCACTTTTTCGGCGGTTGGGTTGCGGTTGGTTGTGACGTATTTAGAAGGTCTTTGAACAAGATTTTGCCAAGGGACATTTGGGTCATGGAATTCCAGTGCTGAGCACGAAATTCTAAAGCTATGGGGTTGAGGTGCTAGCTTGTTCAATTCAAGAATGAGCTTGCGAGCCTCAAATTCCCTTTCCTGTTGAAGTCTTATTCTCCTTGCAGCTTCTCGTGCTTCTTCCCCTTTTGGCTTCATCAAGACTTTGCGGGATTTCAAGAGCGGCGTCTGTTTGGTCTCGATCTTGTTTATTCTTTCAACGAGGAGGAAAGAGTCTGCGACATCTCTTGAATGGATTTGTCATGCGCACGCAAATGAGAGCTGTTCTCTATCATTGCACAGCCGTCTTGGCTTCAGCAATTCTTGTCTTTGAAGCTTCCTCCTTCAGCAGTTGCGCTTGTTTATCCTCCATAATCTTCAAGGCTTGCTTGAACACTTCTGGCAAGATGATGAATGCGTCGACAACTCGAGATACTTCGTGTTGAAGAGTTGTCATTTCTTCAACTGCAGAGGTGTGCATCCAGTTCAGTGCCTTTTCTACGGAAGAGAGAGCGTTAACTGCATCGTGGATAAATACAGTCTGAAGGCCAAGAGCTCGCAGGCGCTCTTTGCGTGCAGCAGAGATAGGAGAGTCAGGCTGGGCGAAGTCTTCAGTGCAGTTCAACCTCCTTACGTTCACGGATGGACATGAAGTAAGTTGGACATCCTCAGGTTCGTTACCGTCCTCGGATTCCAAGGTTGCAGGGGCGGGAGAAGCTTCTTGTGGAATGGCAATAGGTGGTTCAGAAGCATCCTGTGGCGAAGGTTCTGCGGCAGATGTGGATGCAGGAGGGACTGAATCCTCCTGTTGGCTTGTAGGACTGGCTTCTTTGGTCGCAACAGGCTCGGGTGCCTGTTCCAAAATTTCTTGATTTTCCTTGACTGGAGGGACTGATTCCTCCTGTTCTGGAATGTTCTCCGGCTGTGGCGAAGGTGGATTAGCTTGGGTAGATGGTCCTTCGTCTTTTCTGGGTGGAGAGGCGGCTCGGGCTTCAGCCTCTTCTCGGCTCATTCTCAGACCTGCTTGAAGAGCATCGTCGTCGTCGTCTGAGTCGTGGTCGTCGTCGTCTTTTGGATTAACGGGAGAGTCCTCTGACTTCTCTTTTCATTTTCTTCTGGCGTCGGATTTGTGCAACAGGTGGCTTTCAATGAGATCTTTGCAAGAAGCGTTGTCCCATCGTAGCAGGGCCTCAATTTCAGTTGAGTCTATTACTTCGGAGACAAATCGCTCTTCGTGGCTCCATTCGCTCCAGTTGTACAGTGTGTCGTACGGAGCTAGCCTAAAGCTTTTCCATTGCAGAAATCTTTCGTACGCCTGTTCAATTTGTACTGAAAGAAGTGTTTGATTTATAATTGAGTCTGGGGAGGGACTTCGAATCACGTCTGGAGACGCTGTTTGAGGATTAGATGCAGTATGGGATCCTGTACGGAAGATGGACTCCTTGCAGGGGATGGTGCCCCGAAGGAAATTGGATCCTGCACGGGTGTGGAATCCCGTAGAGGAGAAGTAGCTTTTGGCTCCAAATGGGCAGCCGACGTGCTAACGTCTTGAAGGTTGGCAGATGTCTCTAAATCCGTCGTAGCCGCCAAAGGCTCGGGATCTACTGTCGAAGCAGTAGGAGACACCTCTTCCGCAGGGGTTGGGCCACAGGGTGCTATATCGATGGGTTGCGCCACGGGCGAGACATCCTCGGAGTGTTTGTCTTTTATTTTTGAGAGCCTCCGGAGTCTATTCTTCGACTTCTCATAGGCAGAGTGCTTCTTCTTTGTGAGAACGCTTGCGCTTCTTCTTTGAAGATTCCAATTCGGGGACCTTCACGGTTTCGTCTCTGGGGTTGTCGGAAATAGGCATGTGCTGGTTCTCGGTGATTGGCATGCATTGTGCTTTGGTTATAGGCGGAGGTTTGAAACCTCCTAAATATATCCGTGAGTCGTTTTTCTTGGCATCGGCGGATTCTTTGGACTCCGCACCTCGTCGAATGTAGTTTAGCATTAAACCAAATGATTTCTTTTGGGTGGCGGTTTGCACACCTCTTCTGAAGACGTTTCAAAATGATTTGGCACCAATTGACCTTTTCACGAGTCAAGATAGCGACCATCATTCCGAACCTAAGATTCGTGCACATCTCGAACGCACCGGTTCGATTTTCAATGATCTGGGCGAAATCGTGGAGATAGACGAAATGAAGAAGAAAATTTTTCTTGTGGCACGTGGTTGTCACCATATCAACCACTTTGGACCCGGTAAAAGTCCATAAAACTTAGTAATCAATTGTTGAGACCCGAATGTCTCAAGTCAGTCCATGGTCGGTAGTCGGCACGGCTGTAGATTTTCTCAAGTAAGTCGCTATTGACGCAGACTCGCACTCCTTGGGATTGCGGTGATGTCGGCAACATGTCCTCCCCTGGCTAGTGAGAGAAAAGCGAACGGCGGCGTTGAGGTAGAATTCCTCAACTAGATGAGCGTCGTATTTGTCGGCGATTTTGCTTCCAAAGCGATAGAGTCCTTGTTGTTCAAGACGAGTAATGATATACCCCATCGGTTCGGTGTCGTTGATTTCGTAGATGATACGCTCGATGATGACTGGTTTAGAGAAGATCCGCCATCAATGATGCCGGAAGTTTTCTTGAACGGGGGATGAAGATGGAGTAGCCATGGATGTTTTCTTAAAACGTAGGTAGAAGAAAACAGAGAAATTTGCGATGAATATGCAGAAAATATGTAGTCGTTTGCTTGAGATCTCTTGTAATTGCAGAAAGCGTAAAGAGTCTCTAATGGCGGATACTGATCCTTTTATACTTGGGCGGCGAAATAGGGTTTTGCAGAGTACGAATGGTCGATTTTAAGGGATGGGAACCGGTTTTGAAATCGACGGTCGGGATGGATTTAGTGTAATCGTACGCTAATCCATTAAAAGGTTTTAAAATACAATGGGTCCCACTTCGACATAGGTTGATTACCCTAAATGCCTAAAACGGCGGTTTAAAAAATAATAAATAATTTAAAAACATCGCGGCTTTTGAGATTCGATTGTCCGGATGTCGTGTAAGGCATTTAATGAACATGACGTTTGACGTAAAGCAGGCACGTGGACAAAAATTATTTTAAAAGGAAATAATATTATATAGTATCTTGAATCGAAATCTATAGTATGTCTTTGTTCTCCGCGTCGATCTGACGTTCCCCCTTAAAAAGGTACTAATAGGTTTTAAATTCCATACGGAATATTTGGATTAATGTCAGTATTCATGGGTCCTAAAGTATTCCCCCTTAATTATTGCACACATCACCGTAGGATTCATATGCCTTCGTTTGCTACTGATCTTGTATTGATGATTCCGAGTGTACATATAATTAATGTTGAATACAGTATTCACGGGTCTTACTGAGATTCCCCTCAATTGTTGAGTAAAAGCGGTAAATTTACTTACAGGAGTCATTGCAGTATCCCCAATTCTGTTCTTAGCATGTTGAATCTTGCTGTGTCGAGAGGCTTGGTGAAAATGTCAGCCAGCTGGATGTCTGTATGAACCTTTTCCAGGCGAACATCCTTGTTCTCGACATGATTCCTGATGAAATGATGCTTCATGTTGATATGCTTAGTGCGCGAGTGCAAAACAGGATTGTGCGTGATTGCAATTGCACTCGTGCTATCACACATGATTGGAGTCTCTCTAGCATCGATTCCATAATCTGACAGTTGTTGCTGCATCCAAAGGATCTGCATACAGCAGCTACCAGCAGCATAGTACTCTGATTCAGCCGTGGAAAGAGAATTTGCCAATTGCTTCTTACTGAACCAAGATACGAGTCTAGGTCCGAGAAAGTGACAAGTTCCACTTGTACTCTTCCTATCTAGCTTGCAGCCTCCGAGATCCGAGTCGCTGTACCCAACTAAATCGAATCCGCCTTCCTTAGGATACCACAGTCCTGCATCGACTGTTCCTTTGACGTATTTCAGGATTCGTTTAGCTGTATTGAAGTGTGATTCCTTAGGTGCAACTTGGTATCTCGCACACACTCCAACAGCATACTGGATATCGGGCCTGCTAGCCGTTAGGTACAGGAGCGAACCAATGAGCTTCCTGTAGAGTGATTGGTCAAACGGCTTTCCGGCTTCATCAGCACTAATTTGCACGGAAGTGCTCATGGGGGTTGGCGAGGATTTGGAAGTGTTCATTCCAAATTTGTTGAGAAGCTCCTTCTTTGTATTTCTCTGGTTGATGAATATACCGTAGGCATCCGCTTTATCTCGCAAACCTAGGAAATAATCGAGTTCCCCATCATACTCATTTCAAATTTGTTTTGCATGAGATGTGAGAACCTTTGACATAGAGCAAGGTTAGTTGAACAAAAATAATATCATCAACATAGATTTGTACCATTAAAAGGTCATCACCTTCTGTATTTTGAACAAGGTTTTGTCGACACCTTTCTCAAATCCGTTGTTGGTTAGAATCTTTGGGACGGGGTTTCGTACTGTGCTCTAGGGGCTTGTTTAAGTCCGTACAGGCTTTCCTTAGCCCGTAAACTAGATCGATACCGTACGTCTTTGGCAAACCACGGTGGTTGTTCAACATAAACTTCTTCAAAGCTCTCCATTCAGAAAGCACTCTTGACGTCCATTTGGTATACGATAAAACTCTTATGGGCGGCAAAGGCTAAAAATATCCCGATGGCTTCTAGTCTCGCTACAGGCGAATGTTTCATCATAGTCGATTCCTTCTTCCCGACAATAGCCTTGTGCTACTAGTCTGGATTTGTTTCTTATGATAAGTCCATTTCCATCCTTTTTGTTTGAAATACCCATTTGGTTCCTATTACCGATTGGTGTGTCTGCAGGTACAAGATACCATACATTGTTTCTTTCAAACCGTTAAGCTCTTCTTCCATAGATGTTATCCAATGAGAGTTGTTAAGAGCGTCTATGGTCGAAACAGTTCGGATGGGCTAAGAATACGGCGATAGTGCACATATTGAGTCTCCTAAGTTCGGATTGAGATTTCCATTCGAAGCGTGAGACTTGACATTAGATTCGTCTTGTGCACAAAGTACATTGTCTTGTGTACTCTGTATTCTCCTACGAGTAGAAACACGCATTAATGTTTCCAATGATCAGCTCTTGCGGGTGATCTCTCAACCATCTTCGGTCGGGTTCTAGTTCGGGGTCGTCTTGTATCGAAAGTTTACGTAGTACGGCTTCACTTGTGCAGCGTCGGCTTCATCCACATCGATTCTTACAATCAAGGGGTTGATTTCTAAATCAACTACGGGTTCTATGGGTGTAGGTGGATCCAAGATAGATAGATGGTGAATGTCCGAGTGATATCATCTACTCTGTAGGGTCATGGTGTGGTTCGTCGAACACTACATGAATCGATTCCTCGATCGTCACCTCCTTTTATTAAAGATTAAAGCTTTCTTTGTGGAGGAGTATCCTACGAATATTCCTTCATCGATTTTTCATCAAATGTTCTAAGTTGGTCCTTCCCATTGTTCAATACGTAACACGCATCCAAAATGTGAAAATACGAAACTAATGGAGTTTTGTTGTTCCATACCTCGTAAGTCGCTTTGTTGTGGTGCTTGTTGACGATCTGACGGTTTTGAGTGTAGCCTGTTGTATTGGTTGCTTCACCCGAACGCCGCGGCAATTTGCTTTCGGCAATCATTGTCCTTGTTGCATCTTTCAACGTCCTATTCTTTCGCTCGGCAACACCATTTTGTTGAGGTGTTCGGGCGGTGAGTATTCGTCTTTGTATGCCATTCTCGACAGTATTGCTCTATAAAGCGGTTAGTAAATTCGGTACCTCTGCCGGAACGAATGAACACGATACTCGATGCTTTTTCATTCTCGCAACTTTCTCAGAGCTCGGGCGGCCTTGATGTTGTTTCCTTCTTCTTGCTAAGAAAGATCGTCCAAGCATACCTGGAATAATCATCAACAACAACCATACAATATTTCTTACCTCCCAAACTTACCGGGTCTACAGACCGTAGAGATCCATGTGTAGCATTTCCAATACTCTTTGGGTTGAAAGGTAGGATTTGCTTTTCGGGGTTGACTTGATTTGCTTGCCTTTACGGCATGGACCGCGCAGACGTCCTTCTTGAATGACACATCGGCAAACCTCTTACTATACCCTGTCTTGAAAGCTTGTTGATCGTCTTGAAGTTGACGTGAGACATCCTCTTGTGCCATAGCCAGCTAAGATCTGCAGTGCCTTTGGCAACAAAACATGGAATTGAGAAGCTCATAGGCTTCGATCGGCAATGTACATATTACGATGCGCTTCGTGTAAGCACAACTTCCTTGGTTTGGGTGTTCTTGACTCTACAACGATCTATATAGAACTTCACCGAGAACTGTTTATCACAGGCGGCTAATACTAAGTAGATTATACCGTAAGCCTTCAACATATGCGACATCGGTGACCTTGAATTTCCCGACAAGTAGGTTTCCTTTCCCTCTTGTTCTTCCTTTAGACTTATCACCGGCGAACTTTTGGACCGCGACCTTCTACAAAATCGAGATAGCTTTCTCTGTCTCCGGTCATGTGGAGAGCATCCACTATCGAAGTACTGTATCCTCCTCTAAGATGTCGTGTAACAAAGAAATTAGGTAGATTTAGGTCCCCTTTGATTTTTGGGTCCATATATGTTAGTTCCTTTAGGTACCTGCATTTTCCTGACAGCAATTGGTTTTGTAGGATGTACTCTGTGCAGTATTGCGGTATCTACGGGGCATATCCGTAGTTGTTATAATCACGATAATTATTATGCATGTAAAATTCGGGATTATTATTATTATTCGATCGAGTGCCATCTAGGAGGTGGAGCCATTTTCTTAGGCCTAACGACTTGTCTTACGGGTCTCCGGTTGGATTCCCAATGCCGTTGTTGATACTGAACTGGCATCTGCTGTCTTGAGGGATAACGGGGCTCCTGTATCCAATACCTAGGTGCACTGTACTGAGGGTACTGTTGTGCGGGCCTTTGGTGGTTGGATACCGTCTTCTTTCTGAATGACTTTCGGCTTTGATGATATACTTGTGGAGCATGCTTTAGATTACGCCTTCTGAGTGGTTGTTGGTTCCACTGTCTCGAATAGTAGAGTTGTGGAGGCGGAATGGCAGCTTTCGGTTTTCTCGGTACAGCAGGTTCCTTTATGGGACTAGGAGTATCTTCCGATTCAGGAATGTGTTCCACACTCTTGACGAACACAGTACTAGTTTTTCCTTTATTCGAACATGAGCTGTATCCTAAGCCACTTTTATCATGAGCATGTTGCCCAGTGCTCAGAATTTCTTCCATTCTTTTGGACGATTTTTCAAAAGACTTCAGAATGGTCTCAAGTTCATTTTCTCGCTTCTCGAGAGTTGTAATTTTGGTTTGTAGTAGATCCAAATCATTTGTCTTGCTCTCATTATGGGTTTTAACCGTACTTAGTTCATGAGCAAGTTGATGATTGCTCTCCATGAGTTTTTCAAAATCGACCTTCTTTGGTTTCACAATCAAGAGACATATTTTCATAATTTATTTTCAAAGAAGTCATTTTCATCTTTCAGCTCTAGATTTGTTAATTGAAGCTGTATATTCTCAGTTTTTAAAGTCTCATGGGCCTTTTGAATGTTTTTGAATTCATTCATCATATTTTCGAAAGTATGAGATGCATTAGGTGGAATAACTGAGGTTGAACTTACCTCATCGTCATTGTCTTCACCTTACGGAACATCTTTGGCCATAAAGCACATGTATGCTTTATTATCGAACTCATCGTCGGATGAATCACTTTCGATGACCACCGAAGACATTCTGATTTGGATGGTGTGGGGAGGCTTCTGATTCTCCAATCAGGGCCTTGAGCTTGTCTTTCCAAGCACGTCTTCTTTCATCTCGCTCTTGTTGCTCGGCCTCAGGCAATCTTTGGACTTTGGGATGAGGACATTTGTTTACATAATGGCCTGGTTTCCTGCAGCTATAGCACGAGTTAGCATCGCCGGATGATGTTTCGGTACTTACCTTGTTGATGTGTTTGGGCTGTAGGAGTCTTTCCAGACTGTTTAATGAACTTTTTGAACTTATGCATTAGAAGCGCCATTTCATCTTGTGACAGGATGTCGTCGTCACTGTCAGCATTCTTGTGACCGGGCTTCGACGAGCTAGGCATGCTGTGTCGACGGTTCGATACATCAGCGAGAGCTGTGACCTTTGAAGGAGATTCTTCAGCTTTCTCTCTTCTCACAATGTCATACTCAAAAGCTTTAAGGTCGGAGAAGAGATCAAAAGTGGATATTTCATTAAGATTACATGATACACGCATAGCTGTGGTCTTAATGTCCCATCGAGTGGGAGAGATCTGAAAATTTTAAGTTCTTCTCCTTTTGGGTGTAAATCTTGCCCAACGCTTCAAGTTCACCAACAATACCGGTAAATGAGGTCAAGTTCCTCAAGTGTTTCCGTTGGTTTCATTTCAAAAGATTCAATTCTTGAGTAAGTTTTGAAATCTTGTTTTCTTTTGAGAGCTCGGTTCCCTCACAAATTAACTTGAGTTTATCCTGATTTCTTTGGGTGTTTTGCGGCTCTTTACCTTTGAGAACGTGCCTTTGTCAAGAGTGACAAATAACGCGTTCTTAGCCACGTTGTCTAGATTGGCTCGCTTCCTTTCATCGGTTGTCCATTGCTCGCGTTCCTTCTCGAGCATTTCAGCATGGGCTTGGCCCTCAATCCTTGCGGCCGGATTGACCTTCATGATCTTGATCGGACCATCCTGTATAACAAAGATCATCTCTTCGTGCATTGCCGCAAGATGAGCTTCCATTCTAATTCTCCAATCGTCAAATTCATTAATAGAGAACATAGGGACTTTGTTAATCATAGAAGTATCCATACCGATAATATAGGAATGAAAGAGACTGCTTTGAAAATAAGTGATTTGAATCGATTCGGTTAAAAAGAAATACGATCGATTCTTTTTAGAATCAACCGCTCCGATACCACTTGTTGGCCACTTAAGTATCTTGGATACGATTTGGGAAAACGTTTAAACAACAAAGCGTATGGAATCTAAATCGAGTGCGTAGCGGAAGTCTTGGATACGATTAGTTGCCGTGGATACGACAGAGTATTAGGTGTATACTTAATATATCACGGTAATTTCAAACAAGAAAAGTCAAGGTAAATGACACAGTAATTTAAGTGGTTCGAGGTAAACCCCTCTACGTCCACTGGTCCTCCACACAGGAGTAAAAAGTTTATTATATAATTACTGCGTACACAACTACGTAAATATAAACAAACCTATCCTTGTATCGTTCACACAGATTGATACAAATAATGTCACTTTCAACCGTTCACACAGATTGGTTAAAGCTTCCTTCTTGACTAGCTTCTTCACACACAGTTCCAAAGCTTCGTCCTTATTCGTCCCACACAGGTCAGAATAACTTGTTGAGTTCACACAGAGCTCGGTTTTTACACAGAGGTAAAAGGTTAGGTAACCAGGTAAGAACAGCAGCTTTGAATATCACGTTCTTGAGTTGATGATAGATGTTCTTGATGTTGAGCACTGTATATCTCTTTCGTTCTAACTTGCAGTATGCTCTAGAGATATGTTTGCTCAGATGATAACTTTGATAGCTTTGAGAGTTATGTTACTTTGGGTTGCTGATCTTCAATGTCTTCAAGGATATATATAGCCTCTGAAGAAAGTATCCGTTGAGATGTCCGTTTGAATAAGATTTCCTTCCAACGGGAATATGACATGATCCGGATTTCGCGGGATTCTGAAGATTCGAAGGCGCGATATTTAAATACTTTATCCTTGAGTATTTAAATACTTCTTTGTTCAACGGAACTTGACTTGTGTTCTTCTTTGTCCTTTTGTGAACTGTATGGAAGGAGACTGTATTTAGGGCATCGAGACAGTTTTCCATACTTGATCTATTACACGTCTTCTTGCTGTACTGACGAGCTTCACTTATGCTGATTCGAGGCTGGTCTTCGATACATGATAAATCCTTGAATCCTCGATACAGTTTCCTTTACTGTATTTGGCATATATGTCAAAACCTTCTCAATAACAATTAACAATCGATACAGGGATCGGGTATCCCGGCTGAATCGATACAGGGTTTTTGTTTTTCCTAACAACATTTCTATGGATTTCATCACGAGTTTGCCGACGAGTCGTCGTGGCATGAATACGATCTGGGTGATTGTGGACCGCTTAACTAAATCAGCTCATTTTCTTGAGATTAAGGATACTTGGGGTCCCGAGAGACTTGCCCAGCTATTCATCAAAGAGATTGTGAGACTGCACGGTACTTCTAAAAGTATCGTTTCGGATCGTGACGGACGGTTTGTGTCACATTTTTGGAAATCAGTTCATCGTGCTATGGGAACTCAGCTTAATCTCAGTACTGCCTTTCATCCTCAGTCCGACGGACAATCAGAGAGGACTATTCAGACATTAGAGGACATGTTGAGAGCTTGCGTCCTCGATTGAAAGGATGATTGGGAAGCCCAACTACCATTGATCGAGTTCACGTATAATAATAGTTGGCATGCTTCCATTAAGATGGCACCTTACGAGGCCTTGTACGGTCGTCGTTGTCGCTCTCCTTTGTGTTGGGATGACTTGTCAGAATCAATCGGCATCGAGCCCGATATGCTTATAGCCGCCCGGAAAAAGGTAGCTTTAATCAAGAGTCGTTTGTTGACCGCTCAGAGTCGACAGAAATCATATGCAGATAACCGTCGTCGACCATTAGAGTTCGAGGCTGGTGACCATGTGTTGGTCAAGGTATCCCCGAGTCGTGGTATCTTCCGTTTTGGGAAGAGGGGAAAGTTGAGTCCGAGATTCATTGGACCGTTTGAGATTTTGGATCGAGTAGGCGAGTTAGCTTATCGATTAGCTTTACCTCCGGCGTTGAGCCGAATTCATAATGTGTTTCATGTCTCTCAGTTGCGTAAGTATGTTGCCGACCCAAGTCACATACTGCAGTTCGACGAAATCGAAATCGCCGACGACCACTCATATGAGGAGCGTCCTATACGAGTCTTAGAGCGGCGAATCAAACAGTTGAGAAATAAGACGATTCCTTTGTTTAAGATTCAGTGGTCTAGACACGGAGTCGAAGAGGCCACTTGGGAAACCGAGAAGAATATGCGGGAGAGTTATCCCGAGTTGTTTGACCCTTAGTTTCGGGGACGAAACTCTTTTAAGGGGGGGTGTATGTAATACCCGGTTGTAATTCATTCATTTTCATTCAAGAATTATCGATCCGTAATTGTCACTCAGTGTATTTTCACTCAATTATAATCATTCATCAATCATGTTTTTTCACCGTGTTCACCGGTCTGAAAAACTTCGAGTTGTGTATCGTTATTGTTCATTGTTTCAACTTTCCTCATATGAGTTCGACTTTGTTAGATCACCATTAATTTTTGGTAACTCTAAAAATTCTAAATCTTTGCAATATTATAGAGCATCGAGTTAGCTTTCCAATGGTTCAAACGGTGAGTCAATCGGAGTCCGAACGAGAGAGTTATGGTCGTTTTAGCTCACCCGCTCATTTTTCAGCTTTTGGCCGATCACTGCCGACCGGACTCGGTCGTGTCGTCCGACACGGCCCGTGCCGTACTCGTCCGGAAAGTGCCGAAGTATCTGCCCACAGGACTCGACCGTGTCGTTTGGCACGGCCGAGTCGAACCCTTCCGGATAGGCCAGAATCGTCGCCCGGCCGCCCAACCGTGTCGTGCAGCACGGTCGAGTCATGCCGAGTCGCTGTCGGACGGGTCACTGTCGGTAGGCCCTCCGCGCCGCGACCGTGTCAAGCCGGACACGGTCGAGTCCCTGTCGGCCAGCTGTGCGACACGACCGTGCCGATCGGCACGGGCCGTGTCCGGCAGGGTAGTCAACCCCTATAAATTCATTTTTTGAGCATTTCAGCTCATTCCTTCCAGTTTTTTCCACCTTTTACGAGAGAGAGAGGCTTGAGGGAGAGTTTTCTTCATCAATTATCATTTGAGTGTGTATTTTTCATCACCTTCAATCATTTGGGAAGCTTGGATACTCGATTAAACTCGTGTTCTTCGGATCGAAGTGATTGGATATTCAAGAGGTAATTTCTTCGACACTTTGGACTTCGATTTTGTGTTGAGATATGATGTTTTGGACGTTTTAATCATGTTATATGAAGGGATATGTATATGATTATGAGTTTGTATAAGGATTCATTGGATTATCGAATGATTATTCAAGAACACTTTGATTATCGAGTTGAAATTGGGGGTTTTCGATTAATTGTCGTTATAATCACGTTTTTGGATATTCATTTCGGATTATTGATCATTTGGAAGGTGTTTATTGGTTTGAAACACCTCTTGGGGGATTTGATAGTGGTTCATTGAGATTTGATTGTAAACAATCGGAATTTGGCCACAACGTATTCGATATAATGCCCCAATGAACTTAGTTTAATCGTATCAACGTTTTGAGTTCGTTATATTCGTGTTTGATTCGTATATTGAACGAGTTGTTGGATATTGTATAATTCAAGGTTGTTCGAGCGACCGATATATCAATTAGGACGTTGTTCGTGGAAGGATAATTGTCACCGGTATTGTGTAAGTTAATTCTTACTCGGTTAAAAGGATATTCATTCCTTTTGTTGTTGTTCATTCATAATCGTAACTCATTCATCATTGTCTTAATCGTATCAAAACTTGTCATTGTCAATTAATCACCTCAGTCATAAGGAACGACGGTTCCAATCATTTCATTGAGCTATCATTCATTTCACCATCATTTAATCTTGGTGAGTCATTATTCATTTTCGTTGTCACTTTTGTCATATTGTGGCATTCCGGGTCATATTGGCGTGCCGGTTGGTATGTGTAGGATTTTCATGTCGGGCACATTATAGTCGTGTGTTGGTTGGTGGCCTCACATTGGACTGTGCACACGAGTTGATGGCTTCGTGAGACTGATTAGGTACAAGACCACACGTGTATTCGATCGATACTCGTTGGTGGCTTGTGCACGGACACATTTCCATCCGGACGTAGTGTGGCACCATTCCTTTGAGCCGTCTCGATAGTCGATTCATATAGCATGTTTGATTGCGTATGTTTCGACAGGATAATTCATAATTTCGGATATATCATGATTGTGTATTTTCAACCCTTGAGGATTGTTGTTACGTATGGCCCGACCCGTTAGGGAATCTTTATTTCGTCATGGTAAGGCTAAGGCACGGGGAGAGCACGGTGACGGCGAGGAGTCCCAGTGATACTAGTAGGGGGCCCCAGTCTTATTCAGTCATTTATGTTTCCTTTATTTATTCCGCTGCAGACTTTCCGTTTGAATACTCGTTTCATTCAGTGTTGTGTATTTTATCGTCACATAAGATACACATGTATTCTATTTTATCCTGGGTGTGTTGTATGAAACTCCTAATCGGAGTAATTGATGTTGTAATGTGGTTTGGTACTACATTTACCCTGTGTAATTCATCCTTTTTCATTCGCCTGGTGGGTCCCAGTCGGGGGTCCACGACACTGTAATATCCGCCTAGTTTGGGGTGTTACATCCTGATCTTAAGAAGGATGAAGGCAAGAAATAAGTGGGCAGAAAAGAAGACAAGAGAAAAGCTTTCATTGGAGAAGACCAAGAGAGAGTAGAATCTAGCAGTGGATTCTTCTCTGATGATAATGAGGAGTACAATTGTCTAATGGCCAACTTAGCTGATGAAGAGGTAACATCCAAACCCTCAATTTCAAATAATAACAGGCCAGACATGTCTCAGGATATGGACTTACATGAATCTATCAATCAGCTCCTCAAAGACTTTGAGAAATTATAATCTGCACACTTAACTGTATCAGCCGAGAAGACCCAGCTGCAAGATGAGAATAGGCAGCTGAAAATAACTTTGAAAAACTCAGCCTAGAGTTAAATAAAACCAAATCTGAATTTGAAAAACAGGCTGAAGACTAGTTGAAAAACCAGGCTGATAATACTACAGCTGAGATCAAAAGATTAACTGTTTTAAATAGGGGTGTTCAAAACTACCCGACCCGGCCCAATTACCCGATTACCCGAGAACTTTTTACCGGGTAGTTTTTTTTAATTATCCGGATTTAGCGGGCCGGGTACACGACCCGCTAATTATGTGAGTTACCAGGCCTGGTAATGGACCAGCCAAATAAAATTACCGGGTACCCGGCGACCCGGTAACTTTTTTTATTTTTTTTACTTTCTCACTACATTTATTATTTTAACCATTTTAAAAATTATGCATAGAATTAGTATATATTTACTTACATTTTAATAATATTAACATTACAATACCTATGTAAAATTTGGTCCATATTAAGCTTATGCTCTAATTTTTTTCCTTCTCATGAATCATATTTTTTATAATTTAAATCTAATTAACTATTTTAAATTATGACATCAAAATTATAAAACGGAGTATGTATTAATATATATAGTAGTATAATTTCAAAGTGAATAGATTAAATGTTTCATATAATTTATGTTAGAACCAATGATAATAAAATGAATGTTATAATTATTGTAAATAATTTTCTTACTTTTAATTTAATTTTTTCTGTAGAATCAATCGAGCAAATAAATTAAATTAAAGTTTTTTCTTAATATTTGATTTAATTATAACGCATGACTTCAAAATTAGAATCAATTCTTGCAAATTTAAAACTAAATATTTTTGTTGAACAAAAAGTTGAAAAATATAGCAAAAAAATCACACATATATATATATATATATGATTATTATAATAATAATAATAATAATAATAATATATATGATTAGAGTACTCGGGTTCCCGGGTGACCCGACCTGAAAAGTCGGGTACCCGAAAAAGCGAGTACCCCGATTTTATGGGTCGGGCCATGGGCCACCTAAATAGGTACCCGAAGTTCCGGGTACCCAGAAAAGCGGGTACTCGAAAAGTCGGGTACCCGCTTATGAACACCCCTAGTTTTAAATAGTGAGAAATCAGCTGCACGTGCTCATGTTAAATCTGAGTTTGCTAAACTATCACAGCTAAGTAATACACAAGCTATGGAAATAACCTCTCTCAAGGCATCTATAACCTTGGATGAGTTGTGTATGAATAATAGGCCACTTTATTCCAGATCAGGCCTTGGATATGACCCCAACACTCCCTCTGGTTCAAAAACTACTTTCATCAAGGGAGAAACACTTGTCCCGAATGCTGAGCCAACTTACAAACTTGTACTTCAAAATAGGCAGCAACCGAGTCAAAGGTTTAGGCAGCAGCCAAGGTTCAAAAGGCAGCCACCTAGACAAGAGACTAGGCAATAGCCAAGGCAAAAGCAGCAGCCTAGACAACATGATCACTATTATCAAAGACTCCCTAAAAAATAGATCTCATAATGGGAGGGGCAAATGGAAACCTCAAGGTTATCCAAGTTTTCAAAATGAACAGGTGTGGAGACCCCAAAGAGTTTCTAAATGGTCTCAGACAAGATTTAGAAATAGCCCATACCACCAATTTTATGAGGCATATCTAGTATAAAATCCTAACCGAGGATATAGGCCCAGACAACACACACCTTTTAGGGGCAATCACCATAACTTTCATAATCCAAGAAGAAATCATTTCTCCAGGAAACCAACTAACCCCCGAGGACCCACACAGATTTGGGTACCTAAATCTCTACTTGTTTGATTGCAGAAAAGGTGGAAGGACTACTACTCCATCTCCACAAATTCAAATATAGGAGGTGAAGAATGGTTTGTAGATTCTGGATGCTCAAGGCACATGACTGGGAACAAGAAGGTGCTGTCAAATTATACCAAGGAAAGAGGCCCAGATGTAACCTTTGGAGATAGCTCTAGAGGAAAAACAAAAGGACTTGGAGAGCTGCACAGAGGAAATATAACAATATCCAAAGTCCATTATGTCAAAGGGATCAAGTACAACCTTTTTAGCATAAGTCAGTTCTGTGATGAGAAGAACCTAGTAGTCTTCACCATTTGGAAATGAATGGTTATAGATATTCTATCTGAAGAAGTGAAGCTACAAGGGTTCAGAATGAGAGATGTCTACATGATAGATTGAAACACATGAACTCCCAACACCTGCTTTCTATCCAAGACAATAGCTGAAAATGGATGGTTGTGGCACAAAAGACTATGTCACCTGAACTTCAAAGCCATCAACAAGATTATCTATCAAAAACTGGTCAGAGGACTTCCTGAAGAAGTTTTCAAAAAGAAAGCTCACTGTGATCCATGTCAAAAAGGGAAGTAAACCAGAGCATCATTCAAACCAGTTCAGCCTACCACTCTCACCACAAGGATTCTAGATCTACTTCATATGGATCTCTTTGGCCCAATCAAGCCAAGGACATTGAGTGTAAGGAAGCATGCTCTAGTAGTAGTAGATGACTACTCAAGTTATACATGGATTGTTTTTCTCTATAAAAAGAGTGAAACACTGACAAAGTTACCTGAGCTGCTAAGGAAGATCCAAAATGAGAAATCCCTCTCAATCATCAGGATCAGATCAGATAGAGGAGGAGAATTTCTCAACAAAACAATCACTGAGTTTAGTGATCAGAATGGGATCCAGCACGAGGTTTCTGCAGCCAGGACTCCACAGCAAAATGGTGTTGCTGAAAGAAAAAACAGAATCCTGAAGGAAGCTGACAGGTTGATGATTGCAGAAGCTGACCTGCCAAAGAGGTTTTGGGCTGAAGCTGTCAACACAACATGCCACACTCAGAACAGGAGTATGATTGTAGAGAGACATAGGAAAACTCCCTATGAGGTTTGGAATGGCAGAACACCAAATGTTGCATATTTTCATATTTTTGGTTGCAAGTGTTTCATCCACAACAATGGTAAAACCCAACTGAATGCCTTTGATGCTAAAACTGTAATGCCCGGATAATAATTGTGTAATTATCTTGTATTCGAACTCGTATTATTCAACTTCATGATGTAATTAATCGAAGATAGTTTGCCCGTATTCGTATCCTTACATTTTTATATCTCCAACATTGTGCATGTATGGTTCTGCACGTCATAACGTACGCTAGACGATGATCATAGCGTACGATACGACTGCAGTATAACGTACGTTATAGGTGTAGCTTAACGTACGTTTAGTCAACTCGGAATCAGACGAGGGTCGGAGTGTGGGGGCCCGACGAAGATGCAAGGATATCGCTCGCATGAACCTGGATGGCTTTCTAGCTACGCAAGTCAACTAGACTTAACATACGTTAAGAAGGAATGATAACGCACGTTAATGGGGTTGTGTTACGTACGAAAACCACAGTACTAACGTATGTAAGCTAATGCCAGAAACAGGTCAGTGAGCTCTGTCCAGACGATAGAGTACGTTAAGGGTTGGGCATAGCGTACGCTAAACCTCTTACGTACATAATATAGTATAGGTAGCGTACGTAATGCTCAGAAATCTATTTATAGCACTCGACCCCCATTTCATTTCTAACTCTTACCTTGGCCGATTTTCGTGTTTTTGAGATTATCCCTCACCTCATATCCCTCATATCATCATCTTAATCTGATTTTTGGGAGCCTAGACCTTGGGGATTGGTGATCAAGCTTTCAGTGAAGAGTTTCTTCAAGATTTTCATTGTTCTTCCATTTTTTTAGGTATGTTAACTCTACACCAAGATGGAGACTATGTTCTTAGTTATATTATGAACTTTTCCCAGAGATTATTGAGCTTATTATGTCGTAATGAATCCAACACCATATTTAGGAGGATTGTTTTGGTTGAATTAAGGTTTCCAAGGTTAATAGTTGAGCCATAATCTTTATCAACCTCAAGGATGGAATTTTCTGAGATGAACACACCTTGTTGATGCTTTCGTAACACTCTTTTCATGAACAAAGTGTTGAGGATTACCCCTGTGTAAGATAAATTCGTAAAGTTGAACGTAAAGTGTGTTTAATTATAATTCTTGCCTGGATAAACTCGTTGTTAATCTTCTTGGATGATTAGAACCATGAAAGGATATTTGGAACAATCATTTTGGATGAAGAATTTGATAAGAAGAATTACCCGCGGGATAACAAGAATCGTAGAGTGGAATTAACCTAGAACTAGATTGAACGTGATTATCCCGTTATGCATCGTTGTAGCAACCGAACCAAGCATTTGAGTTAATAATCGAAATTAGAGTATAGAACATGGGATATAATGATATGATTAATGTCTTTGGAATTGTAGACACCGACTTTGTGTTCCGTTACGATCTCTTGAATTCGCATGCCTTTTTCCAAATTTAGTACTCATCGAAAAATAGGACCGAGAACCGATTGTCTATTATTGATAACTCGATTATAACTTAAGGCATTCGGTACTCGTGCGTTAGTTTCGGAAGGTTTATTGAATTCCTTGTTATTCCCTTGTATAAGTTGATCGATCGAGGGGCGGCGACCTTCAGACGTGTGACTCGTGGGAGTATTTAATTCTTGCCATCTTTGAGGCAAGTATCGTATTTTGAAATTGGTTAATATTGGAATTTTGATCATGCATATGGCTTATTCATGTTGTTGAACATGAGATTAATTCCTTTGAATTGTCGTGGTATTCGTTATTGTTTTCTTGATTGTTCATGTCGATGAACTTATCGATTTGCATATGTGTATGCATAATTGCATTGTTTATGTTGTAAGTGATCCGATGGGGTCATGAGGATCGATGCTGAGGGCGCTGGATCGGATGTCCACCATGCGTTGGTCCGATGGGATCATCATGGGGATCTATGCTGAGGGCGCTGGATCGTTGGACGAGTTTTCCACCATGCGTTGGTCCGACGGGATCATCATGGGGATCTATGTTGAGGGCGCTAGATCGTTGGATGGGTTTTCCACCATGCGTTGGTCCGACGGGATCATCATGGGGATCTATACTGAGGGCGTTGGATCGTTGGATTACCCTGTATTGTGTTGATGGAATCGTGAGGATTCACATCGTTGGATTCTGGTGATGGAAGTCCGTTTTGTATGTTTTATGATGCATTGTTGATTTATGTATTATGATACTTGTACTAACATCGTTTTGCTAACCCCTTCGGGGTTGGACATTTGTTTCGATGTTCAGGTATCCGAGGAGTGGAGAAGCAACCACAGTAACGACATGACGATGAAGTGGCTCAGTGATGTGGATTATGTTATCTTGTTTTCTGGTTATTTTTCAGTACTCGAGTACGCATATGTTGTTGATGTTTTGGGGATGTTTTGTAATAATGGACTCATTTGAATTGTTGAACTGGTTTTGAATTTTAACCTTAATGACACTTTAGTATTATTTTCCGTATTTCTCAAATTAGCCTTGTAAATTCTTATATAGAGGATTTACGGCGCTGCAATTATTCCGAATATATCGGGGTGTTACAGAATATGGTACCGGAGCTAAGATTCATGGATATCTTGGCAGTCGGGTTTAGTTGGGTCTATTTATGTCATTCGATTTATGGGTCGTTTGTAACATCACTATACAGCCAACGTCGTCATGTGGACTGTGGTTGTAAGTTTCCTAATCTCATATACTACCGTTCTATTTATTTTCTACTTTATTGATATTGACGGACTTTCCTTTTTAGAAAAGTTTGCCCTGGATATTGAGTATTTGTGTTTACTCTATGTTAAGGGGAGGTCGTGGACGCGGACGTGGTCGTGGACGCAGACGTGGTAATGCGAGACTAGAGGATTCAGCGTCTAACCCTGAATTATCGGTTAGTCGAACCGATTCCTATCCTGGTGGACAACAGGTATCAGCAAATAATGACGGAAATCCTAACATGCCAGTAGTACTTCAGCAGGTGGTCGCCCAGATGACCCAGTTTGCTCAGCTGGTTGACCATATGCAGACGACGATGGACCAGTAGCGTAATGAGGATAACCGAGGAGACAACTGGCTTACGGAAGTAGTCAAGTTACACCCACCCAAATTCGATGGTTCTACTGAGATGCCTACTTGGGATCACTGGCTGAAGGAGTTAGAGAAGATATTTGCATGGATTAACTGTCCCGATGACCGGAAGGTTCTGATCGCCCAGTACCTTCTGACTGGGGAGGCTTTCGACTGGTGGGAGGCCGTTCGACCGGAGGATCATAATGCTGACTGGATGGAATTCAAATTAATGATGGAAGCACAATATTGTCCTCGTACAGTTAGAGAGGCTAGAGTCCGAGAGTTTTTCTCACTGCAGAGTTCGGAGGCATCTGTGACAGATATAATCAAGACTTTTAATCACCAGCTGACCTGTGTGCGACATTTGGTCAGAACGGAGGCAAAAAAGATTTTTCATTTCGATATGCGGATGAAGCCGGAGATTCAGCAGTATATGTCCGGATTCGAGTGTACTACTTTCGACAGTATCAGGACAGCGCTGGCCTACGACATGAAAGAGGCGGCGGTGGAGAAATCGATGGAAGCAAAGAAGAATAAAGTGTCTAGAAACTTCACGGAGAACAAGAGTAGTGGGCCCCGCAAGGGCCAGGCTTCATTTTATTCATCTAGGAAACATCCGCATCCTTCTCGATGTGGAAAGAATTTCCGGGCAACATCAACCGTTTCAGACGCAGCGAAGAAGTGTTACAACTGTGGCAAAGCAGGGCATGTTCGACGTGATTGTTACGCACCTACTGTGACCTGCTTCGAGTGTGGACAGTAAGGGCATCGTGCGACGTTTTGTGGAAATGCGACTAGATCTATTGGTACTCGCACTCCTGCACCGGTTCCGAAGGATACAAGTGTGAACCAGACGCAGCAAAGTGGTTTCCAGCAGCAGAATGTTGGGACAAGAGAGGCATCCTGTGCTGGGTCCGTTCCTCTGCGCCTTTACAAGATGAGGAGGTCAGACGATCAGAACACTGCTGTTGCATCAGGTATGATTCAGATCCTTTTACAACCAGTTAGTGTCTTATTCGATTCAGGAGCTACACATTCTTTCATATCTTTGAACTGTGTTAATCGTTTGAAACTCTCGTTTTTACATGATTGTGGGCCTTATATTGTGGGATTACCGAGTGGAGAGAGAATTGTGGGAATCCTAGAAACTAGAGATTTTCTAGCATCTATAGGAGGGAGAGATTGGCCATCAAATCTTATTGTGGTCGACATCCATGGTGATGATTTAATTCTCGGAGACGATTGGCTAAATCGTTATGGGGCTATTTTAAATTACCGGAAGAGAGTTATTTTGATCATTGCTGAATACGGAACTAAACATTTATTCAAAGGATGGAGACCGGGAAGCTCAGGAAAATTGATCAAAGCCATGAAAGCAGTTAAATTGCTGAAGCAGGGTTGTCACGGATTGTGGTGTTATGCCATGAAGAAAGTAGAAGGGGTAGAAATCTCATCTATCCCAGTTGTGAACGAGTTCTCAGACGTATTCCCTGACGAATTACCTGGGTTACCTCCACGGAGAGAAGTAGAGTTCAATATCGAATTAGAGCCTGGAGCCGCACTTATTTCTAGAGCACCATACCGTATGGCGCCAACCGAGATGTACGAACTAAAGAAGCAGCTTGTGGAATTATTGTAGAAGAGTTACATTCAACCTAGCGTCTCTCCTTGGGGAGAACCCGTTCTCTTTGTCCGGAGGAAAGATGGATCCCTCCGATTATGTATTGATTACAGGGAGCTAAACAAGGTGACGATCAAGAACAAGTATCTTATACCTCGGATCGACGACTTGATTGACCAACTGCAGGGGGCCAGGATATTCTCGAAGATTGACTTGCGATCAGGATACCATCAGTTGAGAATTAAGGAATCGGATATACCGAAATCTGCTTTCAGATCCTGGTACGGGCACTATGAATTCGTGGTGATTCCATTCGGACTTACCAATGCTCCTGCGGTATTTATGCAATTGATGAATCGGGTATTCTTAGAATACTTGGATAAATTTGTGGTCGTTTTCATCGATGACATCTTGATCTATTCGAAAGACACAAAGGAGCATGCAGAGCATTTACGTATTGTTTTGAGCACTTTGAGGAATGAACAGCTTTATGCGAAACTTCCTAAATGCGACTTATGGCTTAAGGAAGTAACCTTCCTTGGGCATGTGATATCAGCTGACGGAGTTCAGGTAGACCCGAATAAAGTCGAAGCAATCTTGGAATGGGAATCTCCTAATAATGTGAAAGAAATCCGAAGTTTCTTAGGACTTGCTGGATATTATCGCCGTTTTGTTGAAGGATTTTCCAAAATCGCTCGTCCGCTTACTCAACAGTTGCAGAAGACTCAGAAATTCCTGTGGAATGAGAAATGCGAGGCTAGTTTTGATGAACTTAAGAGAAGACTGACGACAACACCTATACTAGCGTTACCAGATGGAACCGATGGATTCATAGTATACAGCGATGCTTCAAATCAGGGTCTGGGTTGTGTATTAATGCAAAAGGATAGGGTGATTACCTATGCCTCTCGACAGTTGAAACCATACTAAGTTAATTACCCGACTCATGATTTAGAGTTAGCAGCTGTAGTCTTTACCTTAAAAATTTGGCGACATTATTTGTACGACACTCATTGTCAGATCTTCACAGACCATAAGAGCCTTAAGTATATTTTCAGTCAGATGGAATTAAATATGAGTCAGAGAATGTGGCTGGAATTAATCAAGGATTACGACCTGGAGATTCTCTATCATCCAGGCAAAGCGAACGTGGTAGCTGATGTACTGAGCCGCAAACCTGTTTCTCGTCGAGTGTTGGAAGTGCTTACATCCCAAACCAGCATTCAAAGAGAACTGATACGTGAAGGGATTGAAGTATGGTCACAATGAGTCCAAGGGCAACTATACGTGATGGAACTAACTTCTTCATTAATCGAGGAAATCAAATCTAAGCAGTTGAATGATTCTATGATTCTTCGGTTATGTGATGAAGTAAAGAATGGGAAGGCCCCAGGATTCGTATACAATATGATGGAGTTCTGAGATGTCAGAGTCGACTTTGCATTCCCGATGATGAGGTTTTGAGACAGATAATTCTGAAGGAAGCTCACAACGCGCCCTACTCTATTCACCCGGGCACCAGTAAGATGTATAAGGATCTAAAACAAAATTTCTGGTAGGGAAATATGAAGAAGGACGTAGCAGAATACATTTCTAAGCGTTTAACCTGTCAGCAGGTTAAGATTGAACATCATCGACCTGCCGGAATGTTGAAGCCACTTCCGATCTCTGAGTGGAAGTGGGAAGATATATCGATGGACTTCATCACCAATATGCCACGGACCAAGATGGGAATGAACATGATTTGGGTTATAGTTGATAGACTAACCAAGTCGGCTCATTTCCTGGGTATTAAAGACACTTGGGTACCTGAGAAATTAGCACGAGTGCTTATTACAGAGATAGTCCAATTGCATGGAACGCCGAAGACCATTATTTCGGATCGAGATGGTCGCTTCGTGTCGCACTTTTGGAAGGCAGTTCACAGGGCTTTGGGAAACGAGCTGAACTTTAGCACGGCTTATCATCCTCAGACGGACGGTCAGTCCGAAAGAACTATACAGACAGTAGAGGATATGCTTAGAGCTTGTGCCTTAGATTAGTCAACCGATTGGGAGATTCATCTGTCGTTGATTGAATTCACCTATAACAATAGTTGGCATGCTTCCATTAAGATGGCACCGTTTGAAGCAATGTACGGGAGAAGATGCAGATCGCCCCTGTGTTGGGATGATTCTTCGGACTTAACCGGAACGGAACCAGAATTGATAGTTCAGACCCAAGAGAAGATAGCTCTGATTCGTGAAAGGCTGTTGATTGTCCAGAGTCGACAAAAGTCTTATGCAGACGTACGCCGTCGCCCACTGGAATTCAAGATTGGGGACCATATACTATTGAAGGTTTCTCCTACCTAGGGAATTTTCCATTTTGGAAAGTAAGGAAAGTTGAGTCCGATACATCGGACCATTCGAGATCCTAGAAAGAGTTGGGGAGTTGGCATACAGGTTGGCCTTACCGCCATCGCTGAGTCACGTTCATAGTGTATTCCACATATCCCAATTGCGGAAATATATACCGGATCCCAGTCATCTCATTGATTTTGGCGAGATTGAAATGGCTAATGATGGCTTGTTCGAAGAAAATCCAATCAAGATACTCGAGTGTCGAGTCAAATAGTTGAGGAATAAACCGATCTCCTGGGTAAAAGTTCAGTGGTCTCGACATGGAGTCGAAGAAGCAACTTGGGAGATGGAGGACACTATGAAGTCGAGATACCCGAAATTGTTTTCGTTTTAAGTTTCGGGCCGAAACTTCTTTTTAGAGGGGTAGTATGTAATGCCCGGATAATAATTGTGTAATTATCTTGTATTCGAACTCGTATTATTCAACTTCATGATGCAATTAATCGAAGATCGTTTGCCCGTATTCGTATCCTTACATTTTTATATCTCCAACATTGTGCATGCATGGTTCTGCACGTCATAACGTACGCTAGACGATGATTAGAGCGTACACTACAACTGTAGTATAACGTACGTTACAGGTGTAGCTTAACGTACGTAATCTTAGTCAACTCGGAATCAGACAAGGGTCGGAGTGTGGGGGCCCGACGAAGTTGTGAGGAGATCGCTCGCATGAACCTGGACGGCTTTCCAGCTATATAAGTCAACTAGACTTAGCGTACGTTAAGAAGGAATGATAACGCACGTTAATGGGGTTGTGTTATGTACGAAAACCACAGTATTAACGTACGTAAGCTAATGCCAGAAACATGTCAGTAAGCTCTGGCCAGACGATAGCTTACGTTAAGGGTTGGGCATAGCGTACGCTAAGCCTCTTATGTACGTAATATAGTATAGGTAGCGTACGTAATGCTCAGAAATCTATTTATAGGACTCGACCCCCATTTCATTTCTAACTCTTACCTTGGCCGATTTTCGTGTTCTTGAGATTATCCCTCACCTCATATCCCTCATATCATCATCTTAATCCGATTTTGGGGAGCTTAGACCTTGGGGATTGGTGATCAAGCTTCCGGTGAAGAGTTTCTTCAAGATTTTCATTGTTCTTCCATTTTTTTAGGTATGTTAACTCTACACCAAGATGGAGACTATGTTCTTAGTTATATTATGAAATTTTCCCAGAGATTATTGAGCTTATTATGTCGTAACGAATTCAACACCATATTTAGGAGGATTGTTTTGGTTGAATTAAGGTTTTCAAGGTTAATAGTTGAGCCATAATCTTTATCAACCTCAAGGATGGAATTTTCTGAGATGAACACACCTTGTTGATGCTTTCGTAACAATCTTTTTATGAACAAAGTGTTGAGGATTACCCCTATGTAAGATAAATTCATAAAGTTGAACATAAAGTGTGTTCAATTATAATTCTTGCCTTGGATGAACTCGTTGTTAATCTTCTTGGATGATTAGAACCATGAAAGGATATTTGGAACAATCATTTTGGATGAAGAATTTCATAAGAAGAATTACCCGCGAGAGAACAAGAATCATAGAGTGGAATTAACATAGAACTAGATTGAACGTTATTATCTCGTTATGTATCGTTGTAGCAACCGAACCAAACATTCGAGTTAATAATCGAAATTAGAGTATGGAACATGGGATATAATGATATGATGAATGTCTTTGGAATTGTAGACACCGAGTTTGTGTTCTGTTACGATCTATTGAATTCGCATGCCTTTTTCCAAACTTAGTACTCGTCGGAAAATAAGACCGAGAACTGATTGTCCGTTATTGATAACTCGATTATAACTTAAGGCATTCGGTACTCGTGCGTTAGTTTCGGAAGGTTTATTGAATTCCTTGTTATTCCCTTGTATAAGTTGATCGATTGAGGGGCGGCGACCTTCAGACGTGTGACATTCGTGGGAGTATTTAATTCTTGCCATCTTTGAGGCAAGTATCGTATTTTGAAATTGGTTAATATTGGAATTTTGATCATGCATATGGTTTATTCATGTTGTTGAACATGAGATTAATTCCTTTGAATTGTCGTGGTATTCATTATTGTTTTCTTGATTGTTTATGTCGATGAACTTATCGATTTGCATATGTGTATGCATAATTGCATTGTTTATGTTGTAAAGGATCGGATGGGGTCATGAGGATCTATGCTGAGGGCGCTGGATCAGATGTCCACCATGCGTTGGTCCGATGGGATCATCATGGGGATCTATGCTGAGGGCGCTGGATCGTTGGATGGGTTTTCCACCATGCGTTGGTCCGATGGGATCATCATGGGGATCTATGCTGAGGGCGCTGGATCGTTGGATGGATTTTCCACCATGTGTTGGTCTGACGGGATCATCATGGGGATCTATACTGAGGGCGCTGGATCGTTGGATTATCCTGTATTGTGTTGATAGAATCGTGAGGATTCGCATCATTGGATTCCGGTGACGGAATTCCGTTTTGTATGTTTTATGATGCATTGTTGATTTATGTATTATGATACTTGTACTAGCATCGTTTTACTAACCCCTTCGGGGGTGGACATTTATTTTGATGTTCGGGTAACCGAGGAGCGGGGAAGCAACCACAGTACCGACATGACGATGAAGTGGCTCAGTGATGTGGATTATGTTGTCTTGTTTTCTGGTTATTTTTCAGTAGTCGAGTACGCATATGTTGTTGATGTTTTGGGGATGTTTTGTAATAATGGACTCATTTGAATTGTTGAACTGGTTTTGAATTTTAACCTTAATGACACTTTAGTATTATTTTCCGTATTTCTCAAATTAGCCTTGTAAATTCTTATATAAAGGATTTACGGCGCTGTAATTATTCCGAATATATCGGGGTGTTACAAAAACTGATGATGGTCTCTTTATGAGATACTCACAAATAAGCAAGGCATACAGAGTATTTAACAAAAGAACCTTAGTTGTGGAAGAAATACCTCATGTTGTGTTTGATGAGTTTAGTGTTGAGTACAGGAAACAGGTGGAATTAATTGAGAAAAAACTCAAATCAGCCACCTTAGAAGAAGTCATCAATCATGACACATGAATGATGGACTCACCTGCAGATCAGCCTGAAAACCCAACTGCATATCAGATAGGACCTCAAAACCTACCTGATCTAGATGTAGTTGATGAAGACCCATCAGTAGTTGATTAAGACCCATCTGCAAAACAGACAGGATCCCCACCTGCAGATGACAAGACCGTAGCTGATCCAGTTGCAGAACAAAGAGGTTAGAACCATGCTGATGCAGACAGAGAAGAAGTTCACCAAAGAAACTCTACAGGGGGAACAAACCCTGAAGAAGAAATCCCCAAATGGCTTAGAGATCATCCCATTCAACAGATCATTGGAAACCTAACTGATGGAGTCAGAACCCGACAATCCACAGTACCAGCAGGAATGACAATGTTCTCATGTTCCATGTCTCAAATGGAACCCAAGACAACAGAGCAGGCACTGGAGGATTACTTATGGATCAATGCAATGCAAGAAGACCTCAATCAGATGGAGAGAAAGAATGTCTGGGAACTAACAGACAGACCAGATCACAAGAAAGTTATTGGTACCAAATGGGTGTACAAGAACAAGTGTGATGAAGATGGACTCGTTGTTAGGAATAAAGCCAGACTGGTTGCTAAAGGCTACGCACAATGTGAAGGAATAAATTTTGATGAAACTTATGCACCTGTTGCAAGATTGGAAGCCATCAGACTATTTCTTTGATATGCAGCATTCAAGGATTTTGAAGTCTACCAAATGGACGTGAAAAGTGAGAAAATTATCAAATTATCAGTGAGATTGATTTCAGAATCGAGAAAATTATCGAATTGGTCCCGTATGTGTGACCAATTGGCCAAAAAGCCCTATCTGTCTCCGGTGGACCAAAAAACCCCCACATATTCCCCTTGTTTTCGCCAATTTAGTCCTCCATCGCCGGCCGGAGTATTTTCCGGCCGTCGGAGCTGACGTGGACGACACGTGGCTGACAAGTGGCAAAAATAGTGGGTCAGCCTGAGACAGACGGGGCTTTTTGGCCAATTGATCCCACATACGGGACCAATTTGATAATTTTCTCATTATATATATGAAATTATTTTTCAATAAATGTAATAAATATAATAAATATTAATGGCACATGATATAAAGAACTATAATTTAATTGAGTTTAAATTATTTGTGGCAAAAAAATTCTATCAAATGAAAAGTTGATGAGCGATAAAATTAGTGAGATTGATTTCAGAACTTATTCCCTGAATTTCTCGGAATTAAAATATAAAATAAATAATAAATAGATATTGGTAGATTCTAAATCCTAGTAAATTATTTAAAATTAATTTATCTAAAATCTACTTAAAATTACTCTTATTTAATGCAATTATTATAACCAATAAAAAATCAAATTATTTGGGACTAGGTTAGAATTTAATTTAATTTGATTTAAAACGATAGGATAATTTTTACTTCACTATCACAGTTCTCTCTGTGGAATCGACCTTGCACCGCATATCTACATCGAACGAATCGTGCGCTTGCGAGTATTAGACTAAAGAATCAACAATAAGTTTTTGGCGCCGTTGCCGGGGAGGTGCAAATGAAGTACAAGAAGACTGTCGTCACCAAGTTAGTTAAATTCTTCTACTAGTTATTTATTTTACTGCTTTTATTTATTATTATTATCTGTCTTTTTAATATTCGTTTTAGATTGTGTTAGTATAAATAATAGTTAGTAGTAGAATTTATTTTCTTTTTATGTTCATAAAAAATTCTAAAAAAAATAAAAACTTATTATAATAATAAATATAAAAATATAATTAATAATAAAAAACTGTTCCTTTTCGTAAAAAATAATAAAATAATAAAAAATAAAAAAATCCAATTAAAATCTGAAAAAGTTTAAAAAAAATCTGGAAAATAAAAAAATTCAGACTTTAAGGTAATATTTTTGTAATTTTGGAATATTAATATTAAAAAAAATAAAACTTTTAATTTAAATTCGAAAAATAAAAATATTAAAAAAATCTGGAATATATTTATAAACTATTTTTTATTTAAAAACTAAAATTGGAATATTATTTTCCATAATAAATGAAAATCTGAATTATTTAATTTATTTTTAAAAAGTAAAACCTGCTAGTTTATTTTCGTAAAAAATTTACTTCATAAAAATAATAAAAATCTAAAAAAAACTGAAAATTTATAAAAAAACAGAAACGAAAATTTGTAATTAAAAAAATTTAATTGTTTGCATAAATAAAATAAAAGTTTGTAGTTTTTATTTTTATTTTTAAAAAAATCTGAAATATTTTTTTTCCCGTGGAAAAATAAATAAATATATTTGGATATATATATATATATATATTAGCTCAATATTATTAGTCTAATAATATAATAAAATTATAATAAATATTAAAAAATATATTAAAACTTAAAAAAATATAAAATATAAAAAAACCAGATTTTTTTTAAATTTTAAAATAATTTATATCTTGTATTTAGTTTAAATAGAATCTTGTAGTGGTAAATTTAGATTTTGTTTTTAGTTGTTATTTTCTATTTACAGTATTCTTAGAAATTTAGTTTAATTGCAATATTTTCGTCGTACAATTTAGTTTATCAATAGATATTGCTTTCATTGATCAATTAGTAAGTTTACTCATTTGGATTCTGTTGCATCCTACAATATTAGTAATAATTATAATAATTATCATTATTATTATTATTATTAATAATAATAATATAAAAACTCAAAAAAAATAATAATTAAAACAATAAAATCATTTAAAAGATTCAACAAGGGATTGATATTTTCACTCACTACTTTGTTCGATTTGAATAGAAAAAAGCTAAATATTAATCTTGTACAAACTGATTTTGAAAACCGGCTGAATTTTGGCAAAAAGGCCTATGTTGTACATGCCGAAGAAAGTTGGATTTTAAGTGCGACCGTTGTGACGCCTCCAACGATCTGGAAGTTCTATCGACTATCATAATTTGGTTTGTATGCAAAGTTAAAAAAAATTGAAATATTGGTGAATGCAAGTTTAGCAACGAAATAATAAAGGTCGATTAACGAGAAGAAGATTGTTCTTAACTAAAATTGAAGTTCAACAAACAAAATCGATACAAAAAATGGACGAAATCGAAAATTGGAATAATCAAGTTGCAAAAGAGAAAACTTTAATAGAAGATTTTTCTCTAGTAAGTGATAATTCTCCTTCTTGCATAGTGTTGCCAACAACTAATGTAACTCATTTCGAACTTAAATGATCAATAATTCAACTTCTTCCATCTTTTCACGGTTTGGAAACAGAAGATCCCTATATGCATGTCAAGAAATTTCTCGACATTTATTCTACTTTCCGATTCCAAAATTTCTCTGATGAATCAGTCGAACCTAGATTATTTCTATTTTCTTTCAAAAATAAAGTAAAATTCTGGCTACATTCTCTTTAAGCAAGAACAATTACTAGTTGGGACCAACTAGTCAATAACTTTCTCGCAAAAAATTTTCCAATGTCCAAAAATGATAGTCTTAGAAGTGAAATATCATAATTTTTTCAAAAAGAAAATGAAGAATTTTATGAGTGTTGGGAAAGATTTAATGATTTAATCCTTAAGTGTCCCCATCATGGTTTTGAAATATGACGTTTGGTAAAATATTTTTATGGCAGCTTAACTCCAAACAATCGCCAGTTAATCTAATCAATGCATGGTGGAAAATTTATTCACCTTATTGGAGACAAACTTGGAATGCACTAGAAAATATGTCAATTAATTCACAACAATGGAATTCATTCGACTCTAGAACCAAATCGATGCCTACTACCCCAAAAAAGGTGGAATTTACGAGGTTAAACAAGATGTTGAAATAAAATCTACTATAGATGATTTAGTTGTAACACCCCCAATCCACTCAGGGATATTACACGCCGTAGACCCTTTCCTCAAGGATCTACTGGGCTGGTAAACAACATCGAACATCTCAACAATGCCTTTAAGGGTAAAATGACTCAATAGACCGATTTGGTCTTTCAATAAATACATACAACTCAATACATGCCCACCAAGGGGTCGAATGCAAAATGCTCCCGTACAACGGGGTAATTATACTGCAGCAGAAATAAAATATGACTGAACCAATACAACAACGTACGGGTCCTCATGTGATTAGTATCGATCATCTTTCATCATCCTTCGTGTCGACCCTGTGTTATGCTCCCAAAACCTGAATGCAAAAACAGACATCCACCCCCCGAATACTCGGGGGTTAGCAAAACTCCACTGTTTTGCTAGTGCAAATATAAAATATGAAAACAAGCCATACATATCATACTCCAAGGACTTAGAAATCATAACATACATCCCGAGGTAAATCACTTGATCAAAACGGTTAAATCGAAAGATAGGGGTAAACCCGATATACATCTTGTAAAAAAATATTTTACGATCTCGGGAGTTTTGAAAATGTTTAGGGACACAGCCCAAAAGTCATTTTCCCAAAGCACAATTACGATAACAACACACGGGGTCCACGACCAGATCATACCATGCCGATCACAAGCACGGGGTTCAAGGCCCGTTCATTTCATAACAACAGGTTTCCACAGATTATTCGCGTCCCATGCTAGCAAGCCACGGACCTCAGATGCTCCCGTAGAACATACCCGAGTGAATGACCCATAGGGAAGCCATACCGAATCACATGTCACCGTAACAACTATCACGTGACCACAAGCACAGATACATTCATAACTAAGCCACAACCATAAGTTATCCCGGCATCGCACTAACAAGCCACGAACCTCGGAGTCCCCACAAGACATGCCCGATGGATAACCACACAAGTTATCCCCGGCATCGTGCTAACAAGCCACGAACCTCGGAGTCCCCGCAAGACATACCCGATGGATAACCCTACGGTCACGCCCGACCCATACTAGCAAGTATGGATCCCGAAGATTCAACGATCCTACCCGGAGGCACATCACATACAACAAGCACACAACAATAATCAACTATCAAGCCAAGCAACATTAAGCATCACAACCTCCTTTCAAAGGAGTAACAACCAATATCACCCGTCATGTATTCGCCGAACAAGCACACATAACAACACGAAATCCTCGGTAAATGATTACGGTTTACTACATTCACTAAATTTGATCATAAGTCTTTCAACCAATGAAGCTAACACACATAGGCCAAAAACACACTTTTTTTTTCTAAGTTATCGTTGAAAGACAACATTTATCGAGAACATACCGATACTTTTTAACATTCATTAAACCTCCGGATTTTACATAAAATCATTTACCAACAATTATACCTACGAAACATGAAACGTATGGGCAAGATACTTGCCTCGAAATCGGCACGCAAGTATTCCGACGAACACGGCTCAACCGGGAAGTTTCGAAACGCTCGATGCTATCAAAAATGAAGATGATGATGAACGGAAGGGTTCAACACGGGTTCCTAGCAAGAAACTCGACCCTAGCATCATATAATTAATAAATCAATGATCATACGAGGAAGAATAATCGTAGAACGTCCGAAAAACCCTCTATGACATTCTACCGGACACCTTCAAGGCGTCGATCAAGAACTCGACCAAAACAACGAATCGATACGATCCAACCATGGAATAATAAGGGAAATGATATAATACATCTAAATAATCATCAATCCATCACAGTCCTAAGTTAAATCAGATTAAACGGATGAAAACAACCAAAATACCCAAATTCCCCAAAACTAGGTTTCTAGAAAATCTGACCTGATTCGCTCGATCAAAGGATGTTATAGGATGGATAAATGATGATATGAACTCCAAGACTTCATGGATTTAACACCTGACAACATCCCTCCATGATCATCAAAGCTCCAGCCGCGGAAGAGGATGAACCGAGTGAGAAAAATGATGAAAAACCCATCTGCTGGGTCTTAAATACACAGCCTGTCGGACGCCTTACGTACATAATCGGCCATGGCTTACGGCCGTAACCGGCCATGGCCGAGTCTCCTGCCCAAAAATGCCGGTAGTGTTACGTACGTAACCGGCCAAGGCTTACGTACGTAACCGGCCTTACGGCCGTAACTGCCGGGCCCTTACGGCCGTAACTCGGCCAGGGGTGGCCTGGCCCCAAAATGCCCGGCCATGACTCGACCGGGGCCAACTCCGACGGCCCGACGACCCCGAAACCCGAACCTGAATACGAATCGAATATACGGTTACGAAGTACTCACAAACACGAATTCGAGCACTAAGAGAACACACGATTCTGACCACCCGAAGGCTCGAAATTCGACAACGGAAAGTAATTACCCCAAACTTTGGGAAATTACGAAAATGGCCCAAAACGTCCAAAATACACGATACACGATCGAAACACCAAGCCGAAGCTCGCAACATGAATAATAACATTAAATGAACTTACGAGTAACTCGAAAAAATAGTTTCGAACGAGATTCACAAGAATCGAACTCAAGTGCGGAAAACCCGCTTAAGAACACGGAACTCAACAAAACGATACCGAAACGAACTCGGATGACAAAAAGTGCAGAATTAAATACTCTCGGAATGACGAAACGATCACGAGCAAGTCGTCAAAATGGGCTCCCGCCGAAAAAAAATCACCGAAATCCGAAATTGCGGATATTACATTCTACCCTCCTTAAAAGAAGTTTCGTCCTGAAACTTAAAACAAGTAGGGAGAAGCAATATACCACCAGGAATATTTCAATGAGATACACAAGAATGCGTAACTAACGTCCAACGGCGAAACGTTCCAAGCAACGCAAAGGAATATATGGTGTGAACACACGCTCCAAGACGACCAACATAACGCCACCGATAGAGACATAATAAAATCAACAAGTGACAGGCATCATCAAACAGATAATACAACCAAGTCGATTATCCGAACAATCACAAAACATAAAGCACCTATTACAAGGAAACACGCACAATCAAGAAAACAGAAATAAATACACAAACGATCCACAAGGAAAACCACAAACAGTTCGGACTGCGCCGAAATCCTCAAAACCACACTAGGCATCTACATGTCCCTTCGGAGTAGAGATGCAACTCGATCCTCCAACCTCTCAGCTGCCATCTCGCAGTGCACAGCTCGGTGACCTACCTGGCCACATTCGAAATAGCTGACTAACGGTGCGTGACAAATTTTCGTAGTACGAGACCAGACAGTAACAATCGGACAACCACGACTGAACAATAATAATCGAACAATAACGATCGAACATCAATAGTCAACCAACGAATCTGAAGTTCACAATTCAACTCAAGACATTAAAAGAACTGGTAGAAAGTAAAAGATGTTACTTCCGAACAAGGTTCACAAGAATCGAACCGAACTCAGAAAAGTCACAATGATAAACAGATCAATCTGAAACAAGGTCACAACCCGTTCGAACGATGACAACCAAAACATCAAACAAGTTCAAAAAGTATCGACGAACACGCGCAAGTCGATAGAATTTAGAAGGAGAAACTGCAGAAGTCAAAAATAGTACGAGTATTACATCCGACCTCTTATAAAAGAAATGTCGTCCCCGCAACTCACAACAACGGAAACAAGGTAACAGCACAATAAGCTACCGACAGAAAAATCTCCCATGGGCCTCTCAGAGCCGATCCTGATATCTGTGCTGAAGCGCGAACTCCGAAAGTCTCGGCAGCCAATTCGCAAAACTGAATTATGTGTCCCTCAAGTCCGCACTTGAAATGTGTTACTGACGAGAAGGACAATTTACAGGTGCATGCCCCGGCACATCACTGTTGAAACACCTCGGCTCGGCATACCGAAAATACAAATGCTAGATACAATGGCGCATAACGTCGCAAAACAACATAGCGGAGATGCCAACTCAGCACAACAGAGAATCATAACACATATCATATACAACGATTACCATCGTAAAGTAATACACACACAAACACTACAGCAACGACGGTATCGTTCGGCGACCTCAACGGCCCGAACGATAACCAGCACATAATTACAAACATCATGAAACAATCACACATGTACACAAACGTACAAACCTAAGCTTTAAAAGCTCATACATGTGCGACAACACGCAATTCACTACGAGGCGACAACATTAAATACCACATTACACCTCTCACAGAGGGCTAGCATAACAAATGCGTGGCAAACGGCTCAATGCTCGCATCACCAATTCAATCATAACTCGGGGGTTAACACCCTAACGAAAGTGCGAACATCATACAAATATTACCGGACCACACACAGGAACGATAGGTTTTAAAAATGAAAACCACATTTGAAGAAAAATGATTTTGGAAACACTAGTTGATCTTGAGTATCACCTTACAAAAAGTAGTACAACATCGTTATCGGGACTTTGAAAAACCATCTTGCATTTGATAAAAATGAGGACACTTTTCTTTAGAAAAAAAAAACTTTCAGAAATATTTGACCCTCGGGTCTAAGCAAAGCATTTCTAAATAATTGAATATGTTCTCAAAATATTTTGGTCCTCGATTGGAATAATTTTGAATCGTACTGTGGCACCTTGAAAGTACCACGAGAAAATAATTCATTTTAAAAATGTACGTCTCGAAATTTATTTTCTAAGATACCCAAGGTTTTCAAAAATGCAATAGGCTAGAATGCCCGAAACTCACAAAATCCTTTATCAAACCGTCATAAAACATTCAAGGCCAAAATGCCAAAACTCGATTTCGGGAATCAGTTTTACGAAATAAAACTCAGTTTGCAAAATACTGGAAGTCATTTTGAAAGAACTCACGCAGTGGATAAAATATCGTTCGAAAATATATTAGCAGCGACACCGCTCCTTATATAAATAAAATATGAGAGTCGAATACCCACATATCACGAAATCAAAATCCACAGAAGGATTCCATCACTTAGCGAATAATCATACAAGTAACTCGCATCAGACGAGGCACAATAACAAAGAAGGGAGACTTACATCCACAGGTCGCACGAAGATGATGATCGCCCCACGATACTAATCACGACCAACAAACTCACATGACGCGTCGCGACACGACTTAGTCAGACAAAATCCGATGAGACAAAACTCAACAGACACCACTGACCCGACAGCCTAGGTTTCCACAACTAAATCTCCGATACCATTTCTGTAACACCCCCAATCCACTCAGGGATATTACACGTCGTAGACCCTTTCCTCAAGGATCTACCAGGCAGGTAAACAACATCGAACATCTCAACAATGCCTTTAAGGCTAAAATGACTCAGTAGACCGATTTGGTCTTTCAATAAATACATACAACTCAATACATGCCCACGCAGGGGTCGAATACAAAATGCTCCCATACAACGGGGTAATTATACTGCAGCGAAAATAAAATATGACTGAACCAATACAACAGTGTACAGGTCCTCATGTGATTAGTATCAATCATCTTTCATCATCCTTCGTGCCGACCCTGTGTTATGCTCCCAAAACCTGAATGCAAAAACAGACATCCACCCCCCGAATACTCGGGGGTTAGCAAAACTCCACTGTTTTGCTAGTGCAAGTATAAAATATGAAAACAAGCCATACATATCATACTACAAGGACTTAGAAATCATAACATACTTCCCGAGGTAAATCACTTGATCAAAACGGTTAAATCGAAAGATAGGGGTAAACCCGATATACATCTTGTAAAAAAAATATTTTACAATCTCGGGAGTTTTGAAAACGTTTAGGAACAAAGCCCAAAATTCATTTTCCCAAAGGACAATTACGATAACAACACACGGGGTCCACGACCCGATCATACCATGCTGATCACAAGCATGAGATTCAAGACCCGTTCATTTCATAACAACAGGTTTCCACAGATTATTCGCGTCCCGTGCTAGCAAGCCACGGACCTCAGATGCTCCCGTAGAACATACCCTAGTGAATAACCCATAAGGAAGCCATACCAAATCACATGTCACCGTAACAACTGTCACGTGACCACAAGCACAGATACATTCATAACCAAGTCACAACCATAAGTTATCCCGGCATCGCACTAACAAGCCACGAACCTCGGAGTCCCCGCAAGACATACCTGATGGATAACCACACAAGTTATCCCTGGCATCGCACTAACAAGTCACGAAACTCGGAGTCCCCGCAAAACATACCCGATGGATAACCCTACAGTCACGCCTGACCCATACTAGCAAGTATGGATCCCGGAGATTCAATGATCCTACCCGGAGGCACATCACATACAACAAGCACAAAACAATAATCAACTATCAAGCCAAGCAACATTAAGCATCACAACCTCCTTTCAAAGGAGTAACAACCAATATCACCCGTCACGTATTCACCGAACAAGCACACATGACACCACGAAATCCTCGGTAAATGATTACGGTTTACTACATTCACTAAATGTGATCATAAGTCTTTCAACCAACGAAGTTAACACACATAGGCCAAAAACACACTTATTCACGAAGCATCTAAGTTATCATTGAAAGATAACATTTATCGAGAACATACCGATACTTTTTAACATTCATTAAACCTCCATATTTTACATAAAATCATTTACCAACAATTATACCTACGAAACATGAAATGTATGGGTAAGATACTTGCCTCGAAATCGGCACGCAAGTATGCCGACGAACACGGCTCGACCGGGAAGCTTCAAAACGCTCGATGCTATCGAAAAGGAAGATGACGATGAACGGAAGGGTTGAACACGGGTTCCTCAAAAGAAACTCGACCCTATCATCATATAATTAATAAATCAACGATCATACAAGGATTAATAATCATAGAACGTCCGAAAACCCCTCTATGACATTCTACCGGACACCTTCAAGGTGTCGATCAAGAACTCAACCAAAACAACGAATCGATACGATCCAACCATGGAATAACAAGGGAAATGATATAATACATCTAAATGATCATCAATCCATCACAATCCTAAGTTAAATCGGATTAAACAGATGAAAACAACCAAAATACCCAAATTCCCCAAAACTAGGTTTCTAGAAAATCTGACCTGATTCGCTCGATCAAAGGATATTATAGGATGGATAAATAATGATATTGTAATATCCGCATTTTTCTTCCCCTTGTATTTTTCTTTTTCGGTGTATTTCCCGATAGTAGTGACCCTCGTGTATCTTTCAGTGTATCTTTTCTATTATCTATGGAATTTATCCCCGTTATTGTTGTGCGGAACCGCCGTTTCGGGGTTGCCGTGGATCCATTCTATGTTATGATGCCCGTTGAGATGTTCCGTTGGATGTTTCGTTCACCTTCCGGTGTTTTGAACCATTCATATTTCATACCTAGCGCACGCTATTTTTTCTGCATAGCGCACGCTAGGGGTCCCTTAGTAGCGCACGCTACGTTTGTTTCGTAGCTCGCGCTAGCGAGTAGCCCTGGGAGTGGCAGTGCTGTTTTTCCAGCCTTCTGGACTAGCGTATTAGCGTACGCTACGTATACTAGCGCACGCTAATGTCGAGAGGCTAGCGCACGCCGATGATGCCCGGTAGCGTGCACTAGCGTGGGTGTCCAGTACTGGACAGTTTATTTCTGGAATCGGTCAGGTGCCAGTTAGCGCACGCTACGCTCGTATGGTAGCGCACGCTAACGGGTCAGGTGAGTTTTGGGCAGTTAGCTTCTGGACTCGGCTGATGTCCAGGTAGCGCACGCTATTGGTCGATAGCGCGCGCTACCGATAGGTTGTTAGCGCACGCTACGCTAGGAGTAGCGCACGCTAACGGCCAGAAGTCTGGCTACTGGACTGGACGCTAACTATTTTGACCTATAATTTTATCCCGTTAGCGCACGCTAACCTTGAGGATTAGCGCGCGCTAACACTCCCTGGCTATATAAACTAGGGAGTTGACCCAGATGAGCAGATTAGTTCATTTCATTTCCTCTCCGCGACGCAGAGCTCTTCCGGGCGATTTCCGAGCAATCCTTCCCTTCGATTATCTCAGGCATCCTCTACCTTGAGTTTTTGAAGTAGATTAACAACACCTACTTATGTTCTTCATCATCAATCCAAGGTAAATCTCTTAGAACCCTACTTTTCGATAAATTGGGGGTTTTGGGATTTTCTTCCGATCCGTTCCGTTTCGTTGATGGATTCATGATGAATATGATTAACCTTGTTGGTATTCTTAGTTTCCCTATGGATTCATGGTATATTTCGTGATTTTTACGGAATCGGGAGGGTTTGGTTGTGGTCCGCCCTCGTTGTTGTTTATATACGAATATACATGAATCGTAGGCGGGTTTTCGGGTGTATTCCAATTCCGTATTCATTTAGAAATGGTTGTGATTGTATTCTTCCAATCGTTAGGTTCGGTTTCATTGGTTCCTAGCGTTCGTCGGTGACTTTCCTTTCCGTTCTTCGCGTCGTCAATAATTCAAGGCAAGTATTTTTGGAAACCTTTATGCTTAACGTGGAATGGTAATGTATTTTGTGTGTGATTTGCTCACCTCGTGTTGGTCCGACGGGATCAAGGAGGGAATCCAAAGGTTTGCGTCCCGGATTCATGAGTTTGTTTAGCTAGCCAGTGCGGGAGGGTCCTTAGAGGCCTCGTGCGGGAATTTACGATATGACTCTGTTCCCAAGGCGATGCATGTGCGTGTTTTGTTTTATAATGTAGCCAGTGCGGGAGGGTCCTAAGAGGCCTCGTGCGGGAATTTATAATATGACTCTGTTCCCAAGGAAAATTGTTTGACTGTTTATTTCCGGAAAGGACATGTCTAGTTTTGGTTTTTGAAATGATATTGGTGCATGTACTATGAAATGTGTAAGCGATTGGTTTGCCTTGATTACTTGTACTAGCGTAATTGCTAACCCCTTTGGGGGACCTGTTTTGGGGAAATTCTTGTTATGGATTTCAGGTTATGATCATCCGGACGAGCGAGCGTTGGGACAGTACGAGGATGCTGGCCAGGGTCGTTGACATGTGCACTTGGGTTTACTTATTCCTTTTGTCCACTTCGATTTGGTTGTTTTCTATATTTATAAACTGATAGACTGTACTCGCGAGTACTTAGGCTTTTCAATTCAAACCCCGTGTTGTATTATTTTAAATTGCTACATTGTCGATGGTTGCTCATTTCGTCGGTTGCTTCGGGTGTATTTTTCACATGATGTATTATTTGATTGTGTATCCTCGCTAACCGAGATGGTTAGTCGAGGAATACCCGCTTTTTGTAGCCTGTTGGGTCCCATGTAGGGGTCCACGGCGCTGTAACATACTCCGAATATCTTGGGGTGTTACAGAAAATGGTATCAGAGCTCTAGGTTTATGGATACCTAGGCTTGTCGATTATTTGGGTCTAGTCGTGTTTGTTTTGCACATTGTCACACCGCTTCCAGCATCCCAGTACTTCCAGTGCTCGTAAGTTTTCTTATTCGGCTCTTTTGTTTCTTGCATTGTAATTCCACTTTTGAATCGTAGTTTCTTTTCCTCCCTTACTCATCATCGATATATACATTATCTCTCAACATCGGTATGGATCGGAGAAAACCGTGGTCGTGGTCGTGGTCGTGGACGCGGCCGAGGACGTGGGCGGCCGGTGGGGCGGCCACGTCGCATTCTTCGGGAGCCGCGTGCGATGGACCGTCACAGTCATGCTTCTTCTCGGGAGCGCGCCGATCTTGGTATTGCGGGCATCATGCGGCAAATGGTTAACCAGATGGCGGCTATAGCTCGAGTGGTCCGTAACCCCGATCGTGCCCATGCTAATCGGGCGGAGCGGATCGGCTTCAGGATGTCATCAAGATGCATCCTCCTCGGTTTCGGGAGCTTCGGACCCGATCGGGGAAGGGTGGATCAAGGAGATATCCAAAGTCTTCACCGCTACCAATCGCCCGAGGACCGTAAGGTCCCTATTGCTCAATACTTTCTCACGGGAGATGCTACGATTGGTGGGAGGCCGTTGGTCCCAAAGATCATGTTGCTTCGTGGCCAAATTCAAGAATTGATGGAGACCGAATATTGTCCGTGGCCGGTCAGACAGGCTCGAGTGCATGCTTTCTACGATGCTCAACCACGGGATATCCCCGTATCTCAGGCCATTGCCAACTTTAACAAGGAGTTGGGTTATGTGAAGACCCAAGTTGTCGCTGAGAGCGACAAAATTTTCCATTTTTCTAGGAGGATGAAGCTGCCCATTCGGGACTACATGTCTGGACTCGTCTGCACTACCTTGAAGGATTATCGAGTAGGGCCCTCGCTTATGATATGTCAGTGACGGCTAGTGATTTGGCTCGTGAAAGCAAGAAACAGAAGTCGGTCAGAAATTTTTCTGGTCCCAAGAGTGGAGGCCAGCAGAAATCTCAAGCTGCAAATATTTCAACGGGCGGTTCGGCTCGTTTCTCTGGGAGCTTTCGGGGTGCCGCCGGAACCTCTGCTCGTGAACCCACATGTTTTAACTGTGGTGTGCAGGGCCATAGGAGCCGGTAGTGTTCTCGTCCGAAGTTTACTTGTCACACTTGTGGACAGCTGGGCCACAAGGCCCCTTTTTGTGAGCAGGTCAAACAGCTTCGCGGCGCCCGTTCTTCTCAACCAGTACCGTTGGAGCCGAGTGTGAACCAGGGCTCATTTGCTCCGCCGCCTCCACCGAGTGCCGGCCGAGGTAGGGGTCGGGGTCAGCCCGCTAGGGGTGGAGCTTCCAGTGTCGGCTCCGCCCAGCCGCGTATATACGAGATGAGGAGGGCCGATGACCCAGCAGCTACTGTGGCGACAGGTACCGTTCATATCCATTCTCATCCTGTCGGTGTGCTTTTTGATTCGGGTGCCACGCATTCATTCATTTCTCTAGAGTGTGTACACCGTTTGAGTCTCGACTGCTTGTCACCTTGCGAGCCTTTCATCGTTAAACTTCCTAGCGGTGATAGAATTGTCGGTGATCGAGAAGTCCGAGACTGCTCTGTGTTTATTTTTGAGAGAGCTTGGCTCTCTAATCTTATTGTCGTTAGTATTGTGGGTGAGTATTTGATTCTCGGGGATGATTGGCTCGAGCGGCATGGCGCAATCATGAACTACCGCACGAGAATCATCACCATGTTAGCCGAGGATGGCACCGAGCACTCCTTCGCGGGGCGAAGGAGGGGAAATCAGAAATTTGTCATTAATGCCTTGAAGGCGATGAGTCTCCTGCGAAAGGGGTGTACTGGTTATTGGTGCTACGCCTTGAAGATGGAGAATGGTGGAGTCGAGTTTTCATCGATTCCAGTCGTTAGTGAGTTTCCGGATGTATTTCCTGACGAGTTACCGGGATTGCCACCGGATCGTGAGGTTGAGTTTGCTATAGAGTTAGATCCGGGCGCGCCTCCGATTTCGAAGGCGCCGTATCACATGGCACCTTCAGAGATAGCAGAGTTGAAGAAGCAGTTGAGTGAGCTTCTTGAGTCGGGGTATGTTTGACCAAGTGCCTCGCCTTGGGGCGCACCGGTCCTGTTTGTGCGGAAGAAGGATGGTTCACTACGTTTGTGTATCGACTATCGCGAACTAAACAAGGTGACCATCAAGAACAAGTATCCTTTGCCGAGAATCGATGACTTGTTTGACCAGTTGCAGGGAGCTGCGGTATTCTCGAAGATTGATTTGAAATCGGGGTACTATCAGCTTCGGGTGAGAGAGTCCGACGTTCCGAAAACAGCTTTTCGGACGAGATACGGACATTACGAGTTTGTAGTTATGCCTTTCGGGTTAACTAATGCGCCGGCGGTGTTCATGCAATTGATGAACAAAGTCTTTATCGAGTATTTGGATAAGTGTGTCGTCATCTTCATTGACGATATTCTTATCTATTTGAGGAATGAGGAAGAGCATGCCCATCATCTGCGGATAGTGTTAGACATTTTGAGGACCGAGCAACTCTATGTGAAGTTCTCGAAATGTGAGTTCTGGCTGAAGGAAGTGATGTTTTTGGGTCACGTGATTTCAGTCGAGGGAGTCCGTGTGGATCCGCAGAAAATTGAGGCAGTGTTGGATTGGGCATCGCCCACAAATGTGAAGGAGGTCCGTAGTTTCTTGGGTTTGGCTGGCTACTACCGTAGGTTCGTCGAGGGTTTCTCAAAACTAGCTCGGCCACTTACACAGTTGCTCCAGAAATCCGAGAAGTTCGTCTGGACCAATGAGAGACAGTCGAGTTTTGAGGAACTGAAGAAGCATTTGACTTCAGCTCCGGTTTTGGCGTTGCCATGTGGCAATGAGGGATTCGTCGTGTATAGCGATGCTTCGGGTCAGGGTCTTGGGTGCGTATTGATGCAGCACGGCAAGACCATTGCCTATGCGTCGAGACAGTTGAGGCCGTATGAGCTTAACTATCCTACTCACGATTTGGAGTTAGCGGCGGTTGTCTTTGCACTCAAGATTTGGCGTCACTATCTTTTCGGCTCTGCATATCAGATTTTTACCGATCATAAAATTCTAAAATACATATTTACTCAGCGGGAGTTGAATATGAGGCAGAGGAGGTGGTTAGAGCTGATTAAGGATTACGACCTCGAAATCCTTTATCATTCGGGCAAGGCGAACGTCGTGGCCAACGCCTTGAGTCGGAAACCGATTGCGTTGCGAACGCTTGAGGTACTTACGCCTTAGTCTGAGCTTCGGCGGGCTTTGATCGGGTTAGATGTTGAGGTTTTGTTGCCTGGAGCTGTCGGGTAACTTTGTGCTTTAGAGATTTCGTCGTCTTTGATCGATGAAATTAAGCTGAAGCAATTAAAGGATCCGATGATTACTCAAATCCGAGAGAACGTTCTTAAGGGAAAGTCTCCTGGGTTTGTGATTCACGAGGATGGTGTTTTGAGATTCCAGAGTCGGCTTTGTGTGCCGAACGATCCAGAGTTGCGACAGAGTATTTTGCATGAGGCCCATTCCACACCCTATTCCATTCATCCTGGTTCGAGTAAGATGTACAAGGACCTGAGGAGGAACTTCTGGTGGAATGATATGAAGGAGGAGGTCGCACAGTTTGTGGCAAGATGTTTGACTTGCCAGCAGGTCAAAATCGAGCATCAGTGACCGGCTGGGTTATTGCAGTCACTTCCCATTCCATAATGGAAATGGGAAGATATATCGATGGATTTTGTTACGAGTTTGCCAAGATCGAGGTCGGGCATGAATATGGTATGGGTGGTTGTTGATCGTCTGACCAAGTCGGCACATTTTCTGGGCATCAAGGACACTTGGGGCCCGGAGAAATTGGCTCGTGTGTTTATCGCGCAGATTGTGAGACTTCACGGTACTCCGAAGTCTATTGTTTCGGATCGTGATGGCCGTTTTGTATCGCACTTTTGGCAGGCGGTGCATAAGGCGTTAGGTACCCGTTTGCATTTGAGTACCTCTTTTCATCCCGATCGGATGGACAATCGGAACGCACTATCCAGACATTCGAGGACATGTTGCGTGCTTGTGCCCTCGATTGGAGTAGCGACTGGGAGGAGCATTTGCCATTGATCGAATTCACGTACAACAATAGTTGGCACGCGTCGATTCGGATGGCACCGTATGAGGCACTTTATGGGCGACGATGTCGATCGCCGATTTGTTGGAATGAGGCGTCCGATTTGGTCGGGACCGAACCGGATGTTGTTTTAGAGTCGAGACGGAAGATAGAATTAATTCGAGAACGGATGTTGACTGCCCAGAGTCGACAGAAGTCATATGCCGATGTCCATCGTCGACCTTTAGAATTCGAGGTGGGAGACCACGTTTTGCTGAAGGTGTAATATCCGCATTTTTCTTTCCCTTGTATTTTCGTTTTTGGTGTATTTCTCGATCGTAGTGACTCTCGTGTACCTTTCAGCGTGTCCTTCCTGTCAAACTGTTGAACTGTATTCTCGTTATTGTTGTGCGGAACCGCCGTTTCGGGGTTGCCGTGGATCCATTTCGTGCTATTGGTTCCCAAATATTGATTCCTATCGTTTTATTCTCTTTACGGATCATTTTTTATCATTTTGGGACCCAAAAGGGGGTGTGGGCCGCGGCACAATATGTGCGTGCCGCGGCACACAAATTTCTTCAGTTGTTGGTCGAACAAATCAGCATCAGTGCCGCGGCACACCCATCCGTCTTTGCGGCACGCTGCGAGCCAGTGCCGCGGCACACCTGTCCGGTGCCGCGGCACACTCGTGTGTCATCTGCGACCAAAACCCGACTGTACCGGGTAGGGGTGGGCATGGGACGGGATGGGTCGGGATTGGGCGAATCCCGTCCCGTCCCGAAAATAAATTATCGGGATGGGACGGGACGGGATTGCGTATCTTGAAATTCATCCCGCACGTCCCGATCCCGTTCGGGTTCGGGTCGGTACCGGGACGGGACGGGATATCCCGCACATTTATTGATCTTGACAGAAACTGTGAAAAAACGAATGAAACAGCTATAAATTTTGGAATTATCAAATGAATGAGGTAGAAATTTAAAAAAAAATCCAAACTAGTCATTACAAAAAAAAATGACCCCCAATATCCATTAGAAATTTAAATAACACACAGAACAAAATAGATAGTAACGTAAACACGCACAAAAGACAATAGATTAATAATCCAACTGCATAGTGCATATTACATCAACATCAACACGTGAAGATAAAATTCAAATTGAAAGTGCAGAAAATATCAACTTATAACTGAAAACTTAAAATTGAAATTTTGATGTTTCATACATCATACATCAATTTAGGGTTTACATGATTAAATGATATATAAAAAAATTAATTATAATAAATATTACGGGACGGGACGGGATTGATCGGGATGGTCCCGGTCCCATCCCGTCTCATTTGAATAGTAACAGAGCGGGACGGGACGGGATGGGATTGTCATTTTAAGAAACTATCCCGTCCTGTCCCGCTAGTTTTCGGGACGGGATCGGAACGGGATCGGGATTTCGGGTTCAAGTGCCCAGCCCTAGTACCGGGTGCCGCGGCACACGCAGGCTGTGCCGCGGCACACTGCCGAACCCTGGGAGTAAATTTTTGGCCTGTGCCGCGGCACACCTCAGCTGTGCCGCGGCACACAATGCGGTCAACCCCCTATAATTGTGTCGTTTTGAGCGTCAGCTGCTCATTCTCTTCTTCTTCTTCCTGCGACGCGAGAGAGAGTGAGAGAGAGGGGGAGAGTTCTTCATCATTATCCATTGGGGGGTTGATTTTTATCATTTTTCTTCGGTAGTGAAGCCCGAACAATCAATCCAACGCGTGCTCTACGGATCTTAGTACTTGAATCTCCAAAGGTAACATCTCTAGAACCCTATTTTCGAATAATTGGGGATTTTAGGGTTTTTGTCCGATTCCTTCCGTTTTGTTGATGGATTCTTGATGAATATGATTGATCTTGTTGATATCATTAATTTTCCTACGGATTCATGGTATATTTTCATAGTTTTGCGGAATCGAGAGGGTTTGGTTGTGGTCCGCCCTCGTTGTTATTTTGTGCGAATATACATGAATCGTAGGCGGGTTTTCGGGTGTATTCCATTTCCGTATTCGGCTAGAGTTGTTTGTAATTATGTTCTTCGAATCGTTAGGTTCGGTTCCATTGATTCCTAGTGTTCGTCGGTGATTATCCTTTCCGTTCGTTGCGTCATCAAAATATTCAAGGCAAGTAATTCTTGGAAACCTTTATGCTTAACGTGAAATGGTAATGTATATTGTGTGTGCTTTACTCACCTTGGGAGGGTCCGACGGGGCCTCGAGGGAATCTATGGCTTCGTCCTGGATTCATGAGTTTGATTCGCTAGCCAGCTCGGGAGGGTCCTTAGAGGCCTCGAGTGGGATTCGTGGCTTCGTCCCGGTCCTAGGTGACGTGTGGTGCTTGGTTTGTTTTATGAATGTGGCCAGATCGGGAGGGTCCTTAGAGGCCTCGAGTGGGATTCGTGGCTTCGTCCCGGTCCTAGGCAAATTAATTGTGACTGTTTGTTTCCGGAAAAGACATGTCTGGTTTTGGTTTTGAAATAATATTGGTGCATGTACTGTGAAATGTGTAAGCGATTGGTTTGCCTTGATTACTTGTACTAGCGTAATTGCTAACCCCTTTGGGGACCCGTTTTGGGGAAATTCTTGTTATGGATTTCAGGTTATGATTATCCGGACGAGCGGGCACCTGGATAGTACGAGGACGTTGGTCAGGGTCGTTGACATGTGCATTTGGATCTTTCTATTTCCTTCGCCCATTTTGAATTGGTTGTTCTAATAATTATAAACTTATAGAGTGTACTCGCGAGTACTTAGGCTTTTCATTTCAAACTCCGTATTGTACTACTTTTAAATTGTTACATTGTTGGTTGATGATCATTTCGCCGGTTGCTCCGGGCGTAACTTTTTATGTCTTATAGTTAAATGTGTGTCCTCGCTAACCATGATGGTTAGTCGAGTGGAGTTTTCTTGTTTGTAGCCTGGTGGGTCCCATGTGGGGGTCCACGGCGCTGTAATATACTCTGAATATCTCATGGTGTTACAGAAAATGGTATCGGAGCTCTAGGTTTATGGATACCTAGGCTTGTTGGTTATTTGGGTCTAGTCGTGTTTTGTTTTGCACATTGTCACACCGCTGCCAGCATCCCAGTGCTTCCAGTGCTCGTAAGTTTTCTTATTCGGCTCTTTTGTTTCTTGCGTTGTATTTCCACTTTTGAATCGTAGTTGTTTTTCCTCCCTTACTCATCATCGATATACTTCTGTTATCTCTCAACATCAGCATGGATGCCGGAGGAAACCGTGGTCGTGGTCGTGGTCGTGGTCGTGGTCGTGGACGCGGCCGGGGACGTGGGGCAGCCGGTGGGGCGGCCACGTCGCATTCTTCGGGAGCCGGCAGTACCGGTGACCGTCACAGTTATGCTTCTTCTCAGGAGCGCGCCGATCTTGGTATTGCGGCTGTTATGCAGCAAATGGTTAACCAGATGGCGGCTATAGCTCAGGTGGTCCAGAACCCCGATCAGGCCCATGCTAATAGGGGCGGGACGGATCGTTGGCTTCAGGATGTCATCAAGATGCATCCTCCCCAGTTTTCGGGAGCTTCGGACCCGATCGGCTGGGAAGGGTGGATCAAGGAGATATCCAAAGTATTCACTGCTACCAACTTCCCCGAGAACCGTAAGGTCCCTATTGCTCAATATTTTCTCACGGGAGATGCTACGGATTGGTGGGAGGCCGTTGGTCCCAAAGATCATGTTGCTACATGGGATGAATTTCAAGAATTGATGGAGACCGAATATTGTCCGTGGCCGGTCAGACAGGCTCGAGTGCATGCTTTCTATGATGCTCAACCACGGGATATCCCCGTATCTCAGGCCATTGCCAACTTTAACAAGGAGTTGGGTTATGTGAAGACCCAAGTTGTCGAAGAGAGCGACAAGATTTTCCATTTTTCCAGGAGGATGAAACTGTCCATTCGGGACTATATGTCCGGGCTCGTCTGTACTACCTTGAAGGATTATCAGAGTCGAGCCCTTGCTTATGATATGTCGGTGACCGCTAGCGATTTGGCTCGTGAGAGCAAGAAGCAGAAGTCGGTCGGAAATTTTTCTGGTCCCAAGAGTGGAGGCCAGCAGAAATCGCAGGCTGCAGATATTTCTACGGGCGGTTCGGCTCGTTTCTCTGGGAACTTTCGGAGTGCCGCCGGAACCGTCGTCCGGGACCCCAGATGCTTTAACTGTGGCAAGCCAGGCCACGTGAACCGGGATTGTCTTCGTCCACCTTTGACTTGTCATACTTGTGGTCAGTCGGGCCACAAAGCTTCTTTTTGCGAGAAGCTCAGACAGTTTCGCGGTGCCCGTTCTTCTCACCCAGCACCTATGGAGCCAAGCGTGAACCAGGGCTCATTTGCTCCGCCGCCTCCACCGAGTGCCGGCCGAGGTAGGGGTTGGGGTCAGCCCGCTAGGGGAGGAGCTTCCAGTGTCGGCTCTGCCCAGCCGCGTATCTACGAGATGAGGAGGACCGATGATCCAGCAGCTACTGTGGCAACAGGTACCGTTCATATCCATTCCCATCCTGTCAGTGTGCTTTTTGATTCGGGTGCTACGCATTCATTCATTTCTCTAGAGTGTGTACGCCGTTTGAGTCTCGACTGCTTGTCACCTTGCGAGCCTTTCATCATTAAACTTCCTAGCGGTGATAGAATTGTCGGTGATCGAGAAGTCCGGGACTGTCCTGTGATTATTTGTGAGAGGGCTTGGTTCTCTAATCTTATTGTCGTGGGTATTGAGGGTGAGGATTTGATTCTCGGGGATGATTGGCTTGAGCGGCATGGTGCGATCATGAACTACCGCACGAGGATCATTACCATGTTAGCCGAGGACGGCACTGAACACTCTTTCGCGGGGCGAAAGAGAAACCAGAAGTTTGTTATTAACGCCCTAAAGGCGATGAAACTCCTGCGAAAGGGGTGTACTAATTATTGGTGCTACGCCTTGAAGGCGGAGAATGGTGGAGTCGAGCTTTCGTCAATTCCAGTCGTTAGTGAGTTTCCTGATGTATTTCTTGACGAGTTGCCGGGATTGCCACCGGATCGTGTGGTTGAGTTTGTTATAGAATTAGAGCCAGGTGCGGCTCCGATTTCGAAGGCGCCGTATCGCATGGCACCTTCAGAGATGTCAGAGTTGAAGAAGCAGTTGAGTGAGCTTCTGGAGTCGGGGTATGTTCGACCGAGCGCCTCACCTTGGGGCGCACCGGTCTTGTTTGTGCGTAAGAAGGATGGTTCACTACGTTTGTGTATCGACTATCGCGAACTAAACAAAGTGACCATCAAGAACAAGTATCCTTTGCCAAGGATTGACGACTTGTTCGATCAGTTGCAGGGAGCTGCGGTGTTCTCGAAGATTGAATTAAAATCGGGGTACTATCAGCTCCGGGTGAGGGAGTCCGACGTGCCGAAGACAGCTTTTCGGACGAGATACGGACATTATGAGTTTGTAGTTATGCCTTTCGGGCTAACTAATGCGCCGGCGGTGTTCATGCAATTGATGAACAAAGTCTTTATCGAGTATTTGGATAAGTGTGTCGTTGTCTTCATTGACGATATTCTTATTTATTCGAGGAACGAGGAAGAGCATGCCCATCATTTGCGGATAGTGTTAGACATTTTGAGGGCCGAGCAACTCTATGAGAAGTTATCGAAATGTGAGTTCTGGCTGAAGGAAGTGATGTTTCTGGGTCACGTGATTTCAGCCGAGGGAGTTCGAGTGGATCCGCAGAAGATTGAGGCAGTATTGGATTGGGCACCGCCCACAAGTGTGAAGGAGGTCCGTAGTTTCTTGGGTTTGGCTGGCTACTACCGTAGGTTCATCGAGAGTTTCTCAAAACTAGCTCGGCCACTTACACAGTTGCTCCATAAATCCGATAAGTTCGTCTGGACCGATGAGAGGCAGTCGAGTTTCGAGGAACTGAAGAAGCGCTTGACTTCAGCCCCAGTTTTGGCGTTGCCATGTGGCAACGAGGGATTCGCCGTTTATAGCGATGCTTCGGGCCAGGGTCTTGGGTGCGTATTGATGCAGCACGGCAAGACCATTGCCTATGCGTCGAGACAGTTGAGGCCGTATGAGCTTAACTACCCTACTCATGATTTGGAGTTAGCGGCAGTCGTTTTTGCGCTCAAGATTTGGCGTCACTATCTTTTCGGCTCTGCATGTTAGATTTTTACCGATCATAAAAGTCTGAAATATATATTTACTCAGCGGGAGTTGAATATGAGGCAGAGGAGGTGGTTAGAGCTGATTAAGGATTATGACCTCGAAATCCTTTATCATCCGGGCAAGGCGAACGTCGTAGCCGACGCCTTGAGTCGGAAACCGATTGCGTTGCGAACGCTTGAGGTCCTCACGTCTCAGTCTGAGCTTCGGCGGGCTTTGATTGAGTTTGATGTTGAGGTTTTGTTGCCTGGGGCTGTCGGGCAACTTTGTGCTTTGGAAATTTCGTCGTCTTTAATCGATGAGATTAAGCTAAAGCAATTAGAGGATCCGATGATTACTCAAATCCGAGGGAACGTTCTTAAGGGAAAGTCTCCTGGGTTTGTGATTCACGAAGATGGTGTTTTGAGATTTCGGAGTCGGCTTTGTGTGCCGAATGACTTAGAATTGAGGCAGAGTATTCTGCGCGAGGCCCATGCTACACCTTACTCCGTTCATCCTGGTTCGAGTAAGATGTACAAGGACCTAAGGAGAAATTTCTGGTGGAATGATATGAAGGAGGAGGTCGCGCAGTTTGTAGCGAAATGTTTGACTTGTCAGCAGGTCAAAATCGAGCATCAGCGACCGGCTGGGTTATTACAGTCACTTCCCATTCCGGAATGGAAATGGGAAGATATATCGATGGATTTCATTACGAGTTTGCCGAGATCTAGATCGGGCATGAATATGGTTTGGGTGATTGTTGATCGTCTGACCAAGTCGGCACATTTTCTGGGCATCAAGGACACTTGGGGCCCGGAGAAGTTGGCCCGTATATTTATCGCACAGATTGTGAGACTTCACGGCACTCCGAAGTCTATTGTTTCGGATCGTGATGGACGTTTTGTATCACACTTTTGGCAGGCGGTGCATAAGGCGTTGGGTACGCGTTTGCGTTTGAGTACCTCTTTCCATCCTCAGTCATATGGACAGTCGGAACGCACTATCCAGACGTTCGAGGATATGTTGCGTGCGTGCGCTCTCGATTGGAGCCATGACTGGGAGGAGCATTTGCCATTGATCGAATTCACGTACAACAATAGTTGGCACGCGTCGATTCGGATGGCACTGTATGAGGCACTTTATGGGCGGCGATGTCGATCACCGATTTGCTGGAATGAGGCGTCCGATTTGGTCGGGACCGAGCCGGATGTCGTTTTAGAGACGAGGCGGAAGATAGAATTAATTCGGGAACGGATGTTGACGTCCCAGAGTCGACAGAAGTCATATGCCGATGTCCGTCGTCGACCTTTAGAATTCGAGGTGGGAGACCACGTTTTGCTGAAGGTGTCGCCGACGAGAGGAGTTTTCCGTTTCGGGATGAAAGGTAAGTTGAGTCCGAGATTTATTGGGCCCTTCGAGATTCTTGAGCGAGTCGGTAATTTGGCATATCGTTTGGCGCTACCTCCGGCCTTGAGCCGTGTTCATAGCGTTTTTCATGTTTCTCAGCTGAGGAAATATGTCCCGGATCCTAGTCACGTCATCGATTATGGCGAGATTGATATTGCTGAAGATATTACTTTGGAGGAGCGTCCTTTGAAGATTTTGGAGCATCGTGAGAAATGACTGAGGCATAAGACCATCCCTTTGGTCAAAGTGCAGTGGTCGAGACACGGTGTCGAGGAGGCAACTTGGGAAACCGAGGATAGCATGCGTGCTAGGTACCCGGAGTTGTTTGTTTCTTAAGTTTCGGGACGAAACTTATTTTTAGAGGGGTATAATGTAATATCCGCATTTTTCTTTCCCTTGTATTTTAGTTTTTGGTGTATTTCTCGATCGTAGTGACTCTCGTGTACCTTTCAGCGTGTCCTTCCTGTCAAACTGTTGAACTGTATTCTCGTTATTGTTGTGCGGAACCGCCGTTTCGGGGTTGCCGTGGATCCATTTCGTGTTATTGGTTCCCAAATATTGATTCCTAGCGTTTTATTCTCTTTCTGGATCATTTTTTATCATTTTGGGACCCAAAAGGGGGTGTGGGCCGCGGCACAAGATGTGCGTGCCGCGGCACACAAATTTCTTTAGTTGTTGGTCGAACAAACTGTACTGTGTGCCGCGGCACACCCATCCGGTGCCGCGGCACACCCATCCGGTGCCGCGGCACAGTGCCAGGCCAGTGCCGCGGCACACCTGTCCGGTGCCGCGGCACACTCGTGTGTCATCTGCGACCAAAACCCGATTGTACCGGGTGCCGCGGCACACTGCCGAACCCTGGGAGTAAATTTTTGGCCTGTGCCGCAGCACACCTCAGCTGTGCCGCGGCACACAATGCGGTCAACCCCCTATAATTGTGTCATTTTGAGCGTCAGCTGCTCATTCTCTTCTTTTTCTTCCTGCGACGCGAGAGAGAGTGAGAGAGAGGGGGAGAGTTCTTCATCATTATCCATTGGGGGGTTGATTTTCATCATTTTTCTTTGGTAGTGAAGCCCGGACAATCAATCCAACGCGTGTTCTACGGATCTTAGTACTTGAATCTCCAAAGGTAACATCTCTAGAACCCTATTTTCGAATAATTGGGGATTTTGGGGTTTTTGTCCGATTCCTTCCGTTTTGTTGATGGATTCTTGATGAATATGATTGATCTTGTTGATATCATTAATTTTCCTACGGATTCATGGTATATTTTCATAGTTTTGCGGAATCGAGATGGTTTGGTTGTGGTCCGCCCTCGTTGTTATTTTGTGCGAATATACATGAATCGTAGGCGGGTTTTCGGGTGTATTCCATTTCCGTATTCGGCTAGAGTTGTTTGTAATTATGTTCTTCGAATCGTTAGGTTCGGTTCCGTTGATTCCTAGTGTTCGTCGGTGATTATCCTTTCCGTTCGTTGCGTCATCAAAATATTCAAGGCAAGTAATTCTTGGAAACCTTTATGCTTAACGTGAAATGGTAATGTATATTGTGTGTGCTTTACTCACCTCGGGAGGGTCCGACGGGGCCTCGAGGGAATCTATGGCTTCGTCCTGGATTCATGAGTTTGATTCGCTAGCCAGCTCGGGAGGGTCCTTAGAGGCCTCGAGTGGGATTCGTGGCTTCGTCCCGGTCCTAGGTGACGTGTGGTGCTTGGTTTGTTTTATGAATGTGGCCAGCTCGGGAGGGTCCTTAGAGGCCTCGAGTGGGATTCGTGGCTTCGTCCCGGTCCTAGGCAAATTAATTGTGACTGTTTGTTTCCGGAAAAGACATGTATGGTTTTGGTTTTGAAATAATATTGGTGCATGTACTATGAAATGTGTAAGAGATTGGTTTGCCTTGATTACTTGTACTAGCGTAATTGCTAACCCCTTTGGGGACCCGTTTTGGGGAAATTCTTGTTATGGATTTCAGGTTATGATTATTCGGACGAGCGGGCACCTGGACAGTACGAGGACGTTGGTCAGGGTCGTTGACATGTGCATTTGGGTCTTTCTATTTCCTTCGCCCATTTTGAATTGGTTGTTCTAATAATTATAAACTTATAGAGTGTACTCGCGAGTACTTAGGCTTTTCATTTCAAACTCCGTATTGTACTACTTTTAAATTGTTACATTGTTGGTTGATGATCATTTCGCCGGTTGCTCCGGGCGTAACTTTTTATGTCTTATAGTTAAATGTGTGTCCTCGCTAACCGGGATGGTTAGTCGAGTGGAGTTTTCTTGTTTGTAGCCTGGTGGGTCCCATGTGGGGGTCCACGGCACTGTAATATACTCTGAATATCTCAGGGTGTTACAGAAGGTGTCGCCGACGAGAGGAGTTTTCCATTTCGGGAAGAAGGGGAAGTTGAGTCTGAGATTTATTGGTCCCTTCGAGATTCTCGAGCGAGTCGGTGGGTTAGCATACCGTTTGGCGTTACCCCCGGCCCTGAGTCATGTTCATAGCGTTTTTCATGTTTCCCAGCTGAGGAAATATGTCCCGGATCCTAGTCACATCATCGACTATGGGGAGATTGACGTTGCCGAGGATATTACTTTTGAGGAGCGTCCTTTGAAGATTTTAGAGCATCGGGAGAAACGACTGAGGCATAAGATCATCCCTTTGGTCAAGGTGCAGTGGTCGAGACACGGTGTCGAGGAGGCAACTTGGGAAACCGAGGAGAGCATGCATGCTAGGTACCCTGAGTTGTTTGTTTCTTAAGTTTCGGGACGAAACTTGTTTTTAGAGGGGTAGAATGTAATATCCGCATTTTTCTTCCCCTTGTATTTTTCTTTTTCGGCGTATTTCCCGATAATAGTGACCCTCGTGTATCTTTCAGTGTATCTTTTCTATTATCTATGGAATTTATCCCCGTTATTGTTGTGCGGAACCGCCGTTTCGGGGTTGCCGTGGATCCATTCTATGTTATGATGCCCGTTGAGATGTTCCGTTGGATGTTTCGTTCACCTTCCGGTGTTTTGAACCGTTCATATTTCATACCTAGCGCACACTATTTTTTCTGCATAGTGCACGCTAGGGGTCCCTTAGTAGCGCACGCTACGTTTGTTTCGTAGCGCGCGCTAGCGAGTAGCCCTGGGAGTGGCAGTGCTGGTTTTCCAGCCTTCTGGACTAGCGTATTAGCGTACGCTATGTATACTAGCGCACGCTAATGTCGAGAGGCTAGCGCACGCCGATGATGCCCGGTAGCGTGCGCTAGCGTGGGTGTCGATCTTGGGCCGTTTATTTCGAATCGGTCAGTGCCGATTAGCGCACGCTACGCTCGTATGGTAGCGCACGCTAACGGGTCGTGAGTTTTGGGCGATTAGCTTCGGACTCGGTGATGTCCGTAGCGCACGCTATTGGTCGATAAGCGCGCGCTACCGATAGGTTGTTAGCGCACGTTACGCTGGAGTAGTGCACGCTAACGCCGGAAGTCCGCTCCGGATCGACGCTAACTATTTTGACCTATAATTTTATCCCGTTAGCGCACGCTAACCTTGAGGATTAGCGCGCGCTAACACTCCCTGGCTATATAAACCAGGGAGTTGACCCAGATGAGCAGATTAGTTCATTTCATTTCCTCTCCGCGACGCAGAGCTCTTCCGGGCGATTTCCGAGCGATCCTTCCCTTCGATTATCTCAGGCATCCTCTACCTTGAGTTTTTGAAGTAGATTAACAACACCTACTTGTGTTCTTCATCATCAATCCAAGGTAAATCTCTTAGAACCCTACTTTTCGATAAATTGGGGGTTTTGGGATTTTCTTCCGATCTGTTCCGTTTTGTTGATGGATTCATGATGAATATGATTAATCTTGTTGGTATTCTTAGTTTCCCTACGGATTCATGGTATATTTCGTGATTTTTACGGAATCGAGAGGGTTTGGTTGTGGTCCGCCCTCGTTGTTGTTTATATACGAATATACATGAATCGTAGGCGGGTTTTCGGGTGTATTCCAATTCCATATTCATTTAGAAATGGTTGTGATTGTATTCTTCGAATCGTTAGGTTCGGTTTCATTGGTTCATAGGGATACATTCATAAACTCTTGCATTAAGATGATAAAGGCAATTAGGATTAACCCCTTGTTGTCTTATATTTTCCCTCCCATTACATTTTATCCTTAGAAGCCCCATTGAGCCTTAGTCTATTTCTTTGATCAAGCACATTACTTTAGCTTTTATCCATTCTTGTTGATGACTCACCCATTTGCACCCTCTAGTCAAAGATTTAATTGTGAACTAGATGTGTGACAAATAGAGACATATATTCATAAGAGTATTGTGGAGATTAAGAGCTTTCGTTGAAACTGAAAGGGTGTGAAGTACATTGGAGTATTGAACCGAATAAAAAAAATATAAATAAAGGCCAAAAAAAAGAAAAAAAAAAGAACGGCCAGAAAAAAAATGCGGGAGGTCAAGTGCGAAAATTATCACTATATACATAAAATAGCACTTGAACTTGTGTGTAGAGATGTTAAACGGGCTCGGGCCCGTAGGGCTGGCCCGTTTAACCCGCCAAAACACCGGGTTAGGGCCGATATTTCCTAGCCCGTTTAAATCCGGGCTTTTTTGGCCCGGACCGTTTAGCCCGAAGCCCGTTAGGGCTAGCCCGAAGCCCGATATATTGTTAATTTCAACTTACAGTAATACTATATTTATATAACATATATTAATATTATATATGTAATATATATTAATATTATATATAATATATATTATTACTGTATTTGTTAATATAGTGTGTGTGTATATATATATATATATATATATATATATGTATGTACATAAAAGTGTATTTTTTGTTATATTTATTATAGTATAGTTATTACTATATATATAAAATATATTGTTACTTTTTTTTATGAGTTATAAAAAATAAAACATAGATTTTTTAAATATTTAGCCCGTTTAGCCCTAAACCCGTTAGGGTTAGGGTTAGGACCGATATTTCCTAGCCTGTTTAAATCCGGGCTTTTTTGACCCGGACCGTTTAGCCCGAAGCCCGCTAGGGCTAGCCCGGAACCGCTAGGGCTAGCCCGTTTAACATCTCTACTTGTGTGATACATAATTCCTTCCAGAAGATCCATTGCATACTTTTTCTTACACAAGATTATGACCTTGCCAGATGAATATTCAATTACCATGTAAAGTACAGAATAACTTGGGGATGATGGTTTGATAGTTTTCATTATAAAAGAGGGGATGTTGATTGTTATTTTTAGGATTTGTTACGCATCTAAATTCACAATTGATCTTGGCTAGCAAACCTCATAATTTTTCCTTTATCCTACCCATACCCAAAGCCAAGTTACAACTAAAAGAAAGATCTTTTGATTTATGCATGAGTTTATTTTAGTAGTAGTGGAGATTTGATTTTTGACCAAGCATGTAATGACACATTATGATTTGATATGAGTGAACTCTTATCGAATATTCCTTATATACACTTGAGTGAAGAGTGACATCCACCGTGAGAGTATTGAATCTTTTTACATTCGAATCTCAATGAAGTTGTTAGAATTTGGTGCGGCATCCTATTTTTCTCTGATCTCACTTGGGTCATGATCACTTGTTCTCTTTTGATATTGGTTTTGTCATGATTTTTTTTCAGCATATGAGTATTATAACTCGGGTATAAGATTTGCCCGAGGACGTGCAAAAGATAAGTGTGGGGGAATTTGTTTGGTATATTTTGAGTAATATTTTTATTAGTATTTTATGTATATAATTGTGTATTTTGTGTCATAATTTATTCATTTTTACCATATATTTATATTATTTCATTCTGTTAGAATTTTCTATAATTTTGTGTCATTTTTTGGATAATTAATTAGAATTAAATTATATCTGCATGTTAACCAACCGGTACAAGACAGATCTAGAGCTGTTATCGGTCCGGTTCGGACCGGTTTTCTCCAGATCCGGATCCAGTCCGATAGGTTACCGGGTAGATCCGGTCCGGACCGATAAGGGTTCCGGTTCAATGTTTAGAACTCGAATCTGAACTCGTTAGTTTTCGGGTGAGTTTCGGTCCCGGGTACTTCGGTCCGGTTCATGACCGAGTTTCGGGTTCACTCGGACCGCTAACAGCCCTATGTGAGATGGATATTTACTAGAAAAATGAAGGAAGAGCAGCAAAATAAATCACATAAATGGGGATTACATGATTCGAACTCCAGACATTTTGTTCAAAGGTACAACGTCTTAACTACTTGACCAGAATGCTATTTGTGTTTAAAACACGCAAAACATATTAATAATATATGTATAAAATATATAAATTATAAAATACATATAAACTTTTTTTAATTTATTACCGGGTTTCTTTTCGGTTTTATCGGTCCGGGTCTTATCGGTTCCGGTTCAATGTTTAGAACTCGAATCCGAACTCGTTAGTTTTCGGGTGAGTTTCGGTCCCGGGTATTTCGGTTCGGTTCATGACCGGGTTTCGGGTTCACTCGGACCGCTAACAGCCCTAGACAGATCAATTGGTTCAAGGACGATATTTTTACAAAATTCAAATATAGTCATGACTGGTCTCATTATATTTGTCTCGTCGAGACGATTGTTTTAAAAAAAAATTCATCTGAATGCGAGTTCGTATGAAGAAGTTATGACCGTTCGAAGGACAATTAAATAGATGGACCATATTGTGCCACGTGTCAACACCTGATTGGACTGAAAATTCAACTCTCTGCTAATGTCATCCATAAAATCAGCACCCCATTGGCAGCAGTGAATAATTGAGTAGTGGGGTTTAAAAATTATAAAATTATTATTTTATTAATTTTGTAGTAGTATAAATAGGGAAGGAAAGTGTAGTGTTTTGGGAGGAGAAAAAAATAAGAGAGATATTATTATAAGAGAGAAAAATAAAAATATTATGTAATAAAATTATATTTGAGTAATAATATTATAAAATATTTATTTATTTGTGTTGTTATTATGAGTGAGTAATTTTCTTTTACTGGGGTTATGATGAAACTATTTCTATATTATTATTAATATTTATATAATAATTCTAAATAAATATTTTTAACGATTATGATTTTCGCTTCAATAGGGGAATATTATTTCATCAATTATATCACGTATTTTTTATAGTTATAAATTCCCCATTGCTTTGTGATTATTGATATTAGTTAATTACTTTAATTATTTGTTTTTCATTAAATTGGATACATATAATGCTTAGAAATTACATTTTTCAAGTGAAGAAAAATCTATATTTGAATTATAATTTTGTACTTTTTGTTAAATCTATAGGGAAATAGTGAGATTGATTTCAGAACTTATTCCCTGAGTTTCTCGGAATTAAAATATAAAATAAATAATAAATAGATATTGGTAGATTCTAAATCCTAGTAAATTATTTAAAATCAATTTATCTAAAATATACTTAAAATTACTGTTATTTAATGCAATTATTATAACCAATCAAAAATCAAATTATTTGGGACTAGGTTAGAATTTAATTTAATTTGATTTAAAACGATAGGATAATTTTTACTTCACTATCATAGTCCTCCCTGTGGAATTGACCTTGCACCGCATATATACATCGAACGAATCGTGCGCTTGCGAGTATTAGACTAAAGAATCAACAACACATCATATTTGACTCAACCAACCCAGAGCTATGTGAAAAGTTCTCAAATCTCATGCAAGGAGAATTTCGGATGAGTATGATGGGCAAGCTGAATTTCTTTCTAGGTTTGCAAGTCAAGCAGATGAAAAATGGAATTTTCATCAATCAAGCTAAATATACAAGAGACTTAATCAAGATATTTGGAATGGATTCAGCCAAGCCAGCAAGAATCCCAATGAGCACAAGCCTACACCTAGATGCAGATGAAGGAGGCATATCAGTGGATTCAACCCACTACAGAGGACTTATTGGATCATTGTTATACCTCACTGCAAGCAGACCTGATATTTCATATGCAGTGGGTGTATGTGCAAGATTTCAATCCAATCCAAAGCAGTCTCACCAGGAAACAGCTAAAAGGATTATCACATACCTTAAGTCTACAGTCAATGTTGGACTACGGTATCCTAAAGATGACAACTTTGAGCTATGAGGATACTCAGATGCAGACTTTGCAGGATGCAAAATTAATGGGAAAAGCACCAGTGGAACGTGCCAATTCTTAGGAACCAGATTAATATTCTGATTTAGCAAGAAACGGGTATCTAATTCAATATCAACCACAGAGTCAGAATACCTAGCTGTTGTAACACCCCCAAGATATTCAGGGTATATTACAGCGCCGTGGATCCCTACATGGGACCCACCAAGCTAGACGACCAAACATACTCATCAACTCGTGAAATCAACATAAAAGTATCTCGTCATAAAGACGCAAAATAATAATAATCCACCCGGTTCAACCGGCCAACAACATCACAACCACTCAGCACGAATATAATAGATGAAACGTTTCAATCCGAACAAATAAAAACTCCTAAGTACTCGAGAACTTCTAATAGTTTACAAGATGAAAACGATCAAAAAGTAGAAAATAATAAGACAACACTCATGCACAATCATCACGCACGTCCATCATCCGCGTACTGGTCTAGCGCCCGTTCGTCTCGATAAACCTGACCTGAAATTCATAAAACGAATTTCCCCAAAACGGGTCCCCAAAGGGGTTAGCAATTACGCTAGTACAAGTAACCAAATGAACAACTTACACCTTACACATATAGTCAATGCATGCAATCATGAAACCATCGGTTGAAACACACATTTCCGGAAATGCCATAATCCAAAACACATTTGTAAAATGCACCACAATTAACCGCGGACAAACCCCTCTGTGAACCCCTACCGAGACCCCGTTGGATCTAACCCGTAGTGGTTAAAAGCAAGCTTGCGGATCTACCCCTCCGTGGACCCCTACCGAGACCCCGTCGTATCTAACCCATATTGAGCATACACACACACAATTTCTCATGCGATACTACCATGTCAAGATTGTAAGTTCATAAGGGTACTTGCCTCGATCAATAGATGGTGACACGAACGGAAAAGAATAATCTAACACGACTGCAAAGAACCGGCGAAACCGAACCTAACGATTCGAAAAATACAATCACAACCATTACTAAATGATTACGGAAATGGAATACACCCGAAAACCCGCCTACGATTCATGTATATTCGTACAAGAACAACAACGAGGGCGAACCACAACCAAACCCTCTCGATTACGCAAATACCACGAAATATACCATGAATCCATAGGGAAACCAAGAATACCAACCAGATTAATCATATTCATCATGAATTAATCAACAACACGGAACGAATCGGACGAAAACGCAAAAACCTCAAAATCTCCCCAAAAATAGGGTTCTAGAAGATTTACCTTGATTCAAGAGGTAGAAGATGATTAGATGATGATAACTTGGTGTTAGAGACTCAAGATCTTGGATGGATGATGGTACTTGCTCAAATCTAGGCTCCCAAAAGCTCCAAATCGCCTAACTCTCAGAGAAGAAGTGAAGAGGAAGAAAAATGAACTGCTCCGGTCAACTCTCTGGTTTTTATAACCAGAGGGTTATTAGCGTGTGCTAACATTTCAAGTTAGCGTGTGCTATCGGCTAACACCCCAGTCCAGAAATCTAACACCTCAGTCCAAAACCTATAGTTCTGGACCGTTAGCATGCGCTAACAGCCTCTCCGTAGCGCGTGCTATCGGTTCGTTAGCGTGCGCTACCTGAACGTCAGCTGAGTCTAGAAACATTCTGCCCAGTACTGGACTGCCGGATTAGCATGCGCTACTGACCATTCTGCGCGCGCTAAGCCAAAACGTTAGCATGCGCTAGAACAACCTACTAGCGTGCGCTAGAACAACTCTCCAGAGAGCAGAGGGCATAAAAAGGTTACTGCCACTGCTGTGACTGAGACACTAACGCGCGCTACCAAACAAGCGTAGTGTGCGCTACCAAAGGACATTAGCACGCGTTAAATAACACCATTAGCGTGCGCTAGTCACAGGATAACAATGGCCCCAAAACACCGAATAACGGACGAAACATCAAACAGAAGCTCGTAAAATGCACAATGACATACGATGGGTTTACGGCAACCCCAAAACGGAGGTTCCGAACAACAATTACGAGAATCGGATGGCAAAAATTCCATAATTAACTATTCTCGAAATACCAATATGGTTACAAGCGAGTCACTAAAAACGAAAAAATACACCATAAATGATAATACCGGGAAAGAAAAATATGGATATTACATTCTACCGCTCTAAAAATAAGTTTCGTCCCGAAACTTAAGAAAAAAACAACTCGGGGTACCTAGCACGCATGCTATCCTCAGTTTCCCAAGTTGCCTCCTCGACACCGTGCCTCGACCACTGCACCTTGACCAAAGGAATGGTCTTATGCCTCAGTCACTTCTCGCGGTGTTCCAAAATCTTCAGGGGACGCTCTTCGAAGGTAATATCCTCGGCGACATCAATCTCACCATAGTCGATGACGTGACTAGGATCCGGAACATATTTCCTCAGCTGGGAAACATGGAAAATGCTATGAACGTGACTCAAGGCCGGAGGTAACGCCAAACGGTATGTCAACTCACCGACTCGCTCGAGAATCTCAAAGGGCCCAATAAATCTCGAGCTCAACATTCCCTTCTTCCCGAAGCAGAAAACCCCCCTCGTCGGCGATACCTTTAGCAAAACATGGTCTCCCACCTCAAACTCTAAAGGTCGACGACGGAAATCGGCATACGACTTCTGTCGACTCTGAACAGTCCACATCCATTCCCGAATCAATTCCACCTTCCACCTCGTCTCTAAAGCGATATCTGGTTCGGTCCCGACCAAATCGGACGCCTCATTCCAACAAATCGGCAATTGACAATGCCGCCCATAAAGCGCCTCATACGGTGCCATTTGAATCGACGCGCCAACTATTGTTGTACGTGAATTTGATCAATGGTAAATGCTCCTCCCAGTCACTGCTCCAGTCGAGAGTACAAGCACGCACCATATCCTCGAATGTCTGGATAGTGCGTTCCGACTATCCATCTGACTGAGTATGAAAATGTAACACCCCTAAACCACTCAGAAATATTACAGCGCCGCAGAGCCTCTCCGCGAGGATCTACCAGGCTAAATACAAAACAATGCATCACTTCACATGCCGACATGGCTACATAAAGGACCATTAGACCGATTTGGCCTTTTGTCACAACACACACAACATTACGTACAAGATTCTTTCCCAAAACTCATTCCCATGCAGGGGCTGAAATACAATAACACTCCCATAAATCGGGGTAACAACACATCGGAGGGATAACCAACACGACTCTACCAAATACTCTACAATTGGTCTTCATGTGATTAGTATCTCCGTCTTCCATCATCCTTCGTATCGAACCTGTGATTCGCTCCCCAGCTACCTGCAAGTACCTGGACGCAATAAAGACATCCACCCCCGAATACTCGGGGGTTAGCAAAACTCCACTGTTTTGCTAGTGCAAGTATAAAACAGAAAATACAAGCCATACGCAACACACTCCAAAAATATAAAAATCTTGAATATATTTCCCGAGATAATTCACTAAATCAAAACGGTTTGATTTATAAAAGGTAGGAATAGAACCATGAATCTCATAAATATTTTACGGTCTCGGGAGTTTGAAATCATTTGGAAATAAGGATTTCTCAAGTCTTCCGAAAACACTTGGGGGACACGGCCCAAAATCTTTCCAAAATACGATTCCAATAATAAAACGCGGTTTCACAACCCAATTCACAACACACGGGGTCCAAGACCCGAATCATAAGCCACAGGGTCCACGACCCGAATCACATAATACATGTTCCTAAGGATTATTCGTGTCCCGTGCTAACAAGCCACGAACCTCAGATGCTCCCGTATAACATACCCGAGTGAATAACCCAATAGGAAACCATACCAAATCATATGTCCTCGTGACAACACCCACAGAACCATTCCAAACCACAACCATAAGTTATCCCGGCATCGGGCTAACAAGCCACGAACCTCGGAGTCCCCGCAAGACATACCCGATGATAACCCCCACAAGTATCCCGGCATCGGGCTAGCAAGCCCCGAACCTCGGAGTCCCCGCAAGACATACCCGGATTGGATAACCCTACGGTCACGCCCAACCCATACTAGCAAGTATGGATCCCGGAGATTCAACAATCCTACCCGGAGGCACATCACTTTCAACGATCACATAACAATGAGCAGAACATCAAGCCAAGCAACACTTAAACATCACAACCTCCTTTCAAAGGAGTAACAACTAATATCACACACAATACGTTCTTACCGAACAAGTACACATAGCATTACGTAATCCCCGGCAAAAGATTACGGTCTATTAAACTCACTCAAAGTGATCATAGCATCTTTTCAACATACAAAACCAACACACATATTCCGAGAACACATATATTCACGAAGTACACAAATTATCGTTGAAAGACAACATTTATCGAGAACATATCGATCCCTTTTTACGTTCATTAAACATTGGGTTTTGCATAAAATCATTTAGCATTAATTAGGCCTACGAAACATGAAACGTATGGACAAGATACTTGCCTCGATATCACGAGTGACGAAACGACGAACGGGCACGATCGGGCAACCTTCGAACTTCCAAAAATGATCAAGACTTCGACAGCCCACGAATACTACGAAAATAGCATCACCACGAATCAATAACACTAATCGAAATCCGAAACGATCCTAAAAACGACAAGGATCTAAGTGTTCTCAAAGAAATCAAGAATCGTTGATCCGGGCTATAAAAATCAATGAACGGTTAACAAAATCTGAAGATTACGGTCAAGACAAACAAGAACATATAACCGATCGGATGAGATCGGTTAAGAATCACAAATCCAAGCAAAAACCCCAAATTTAAGAAAATAGGGTTCTAAAAAGAGATTACCTTGATTTGGACCAAGAAGACGATTAGATGTTGTTAAACATCTACAAATCCGCTCAAAGATGAAGCTAGAAGAAAAAGATCGGTCCTAATCGCCTCTGGATCTCACTCCCGTCGGAAGGGATGAAGAAAAGTGGGAAAATGACGACTTAATGCTGCTGTCCAGTATTTATACTGGATAGTTATTAGCGCGCGCTAAACACTCTGCATTAGCGTGCGCTAACGGGGTCAACGCTCCAGAGAAACTGTCTATAACAAAGTTAGCGTGCGCTAGCTAAAAGCCGTAGCGTGCACTAACGGGTCACAAAACCAGTCCAGTAGCCCCTGGACAGAACTGCACCTACCGGGTAGCGTGCGCTAGAAAGAAGAGAGAGTGTGCGCTAAGCAGTCGATAGCGTGCGCTAGCTATCGGCCTTAGCGTGCGCTAACAAAGCTCCAGTCCCAGTCCAGTAGCTACTGGACTGCCTCCGGACTGCCAGTTAGCGTGCGCTACATATTCAGTAGTGTGCGCTAAACACCACGCAGTGGCGTGCGCTACACCACAAAAACTCAAAAACTCACAAAGTGATCCGAAATGCCTCCGAACACATGTCCCAACAAGACACAACCAAACATGGCACGAAATTCCTACGATGAGGACAATGACAATCCGATAAAACCCAGAAAACCCAATGAATCCGGAATAAAGATCTCGGGTATTACATTCTACCCCTCTTAAAAGAAGTTTCGTCCCCGAAACTTGAAACATAAAACTAACTACACAAGACAAACTCAGATAACATACGATATCTGTTGCCGAAATAACAAAACACAACGAACGGAAATCAATATGGTTGAACAATTCAACAGTACATCTACCAAAACACGAGCTATTCGCTGAACCAATACGAAATTCCACAGCCCAAGGGTTGAAAGATCGAACACAAAACTAATTTCCTGAACTTAAGGAAATTACGATGGAGTCCTAACGCTCAACAATCACGAAACGAGATCAACAAAAACCGAACAATCAAACGATTGAATTACAACGATCGAGGCACAAAAGTCAATCAATCATGTTCGAATCGTGACAAACAATAATACTCAAAACAACAACCCCAAAGTTCACATCTTGACTCAAGATAATATACGATCCGTTGAAGACAACAAGATGGGTTATTCTGAAACAATACCACAACTCATTCGATCAACAAAAGCACAAGAAAGGACAAGTCCAGAAAATGTCAACGAACATAAACGAGTCGACAATGTCGAAAGTACAGAGTTCAAAATCCGATCCACTTCAAATAAAATAAGTTAATCTCCGGAATTTGAAACAGCAGAGCAAGGGAAATAACTCAATATACAACTGATAGACCATGCCCCTCCGGGACTACTCGGAGTCGATCCTGTTATCAAAGCTCAAGTCCGTGCCTCAGAATGCTCGGTAACCATCTCGCAAAACTGAACACGGTGTCCCTCGAGTCTGCACCTGTAACACGTTACTGGCGGGGAAGGACAATGTGCACGAACATGTCCCGCCACATTACAGTTAAAACATCTCCTGGCTTTACCAGGAGTCAGAACAGAAGACTTGGAACTCTCAGTTCCACGCATCGAGCGATGGAGCTTCACAGCGGAGAGACTACTACGTTGCAAATTAGAAACACCGACTCCTGTACTGTCCACACGATCATTGGACTTCCTCTGCTTCTTCGACTCGGGCACACGCTCCGACGATAATGAAGCTAGTTCACGAGCTAAGGCTCGATCTTGATAGTCTCTCAATGAAGTGCAATTGAATCCCGACATATACACACGAATATCCGGCTTCATCCATCTGTCAAAGTGAAGGATCCTCTCTTCCTCGGTTCTCACCCGATCTCGCACATAACTGAGTTGTTTGCTATAATCGATGATAGCTTGCGACACCGATATATCTTGCGGTTCTGCCAAGTAGAATTCGCGAATCCTCTGCTCTCTAATCGGTTTCGGACAGAACTCAGCTTCCATAAGTGCTTGGAACTCCGCCCATGTGACATCACGATCACAAAGTTTAACAGCTTCCCACCAATTAGCGGAATCTTTGTCGAGAAGGTACTGAGCGATTGGTACCTTCCGCTCTTCAGGACATCCGACAGCCTCGAAAATCTTTCCCAACTGGAAAATCCAACCATCCCAGACCAACGCATCCGCAGCACCGGCGAATCGAGGGGGATTCATACGAACTACCTCGCGAAGCCATTGATTTACACCGACGTTCTGACCCGCGTCAATGCTACGTTGAACCACCTGGGTCAACTGAGTCATCTGAGTCGCTACTTGTTGCAATATAGTATCAACACTCAAACTAAAATCATTCTCAACGACATTCTCTCGATTCCGCATCTGATCCCCGTGGCCATCAGCACCACGGTTACGACCACGACCTCTGCCCCTCGGCATACTAACAAACAACAACCTATGGCAACGAAGGATCATAACACATAGCAAGATATTCACATCTCTGTCTTTAATCCAGCATCATTAAATCATATACATATTACCATTTAATTCCAGCTAGAGCACAATATACAAACTATGATACCAAAAATCTTCATTTATAATGCCGTTGTTATGCGATTAATAAATGCAATGAAATTGAAATCATCCATTATATCAAAATCATTTTCTGTACGGTTTCCGCTCCGGAACTCACCAAGTTGAAAACCATTTTCAAAAACGTTCCAAAATGCCAAAAAGGCCGATGACGGTAATACTTTACAAATACTCCCCAAAAGTCATTTTCCAAATACCAAATACCATCATCAAATACCATTTGAGATTACAAGGCGTAGATGCGGAAATTCAATAGTTTCAAAATATATGTTAAGTCACCCGACATAAGAGTTAGGAAAAAAGAGTCAACGAAATAATTCAAATTTACAAACCCGAAAGGTCCTTTTGAAACACACACTATTTGGTAAAAGTACCCAAAAAGTCATTTTGGACTTTACACACGCAGCGGACAAGAACACAGTTCAAATTACACATAACCACACACAACAATTGTTATTCATGAACAACACACATAGAGTACGGTCTCAAACGGTCCGCCTAACAATCGCAAAAGTTAGACATACGGCCAGAATGTAGTTTCCGAGCTTCTGCTCAGACCGATTAGGGTATAATTTAACAGAGACTTAGCGTGCGCTAGCCATGCCACGTTAGCGCGCGCTAGCTATTCTCACCCAGCAACACATTCATAAAATATGCCAAATAATGCCAAAAGTCGAGGGTTACAAATAAACAATAACATACGAATCCAAACGCCAACAATTTACATTCTCACTACATATCGTTTAACCGAAAAAGTTGAAGGCGAAAGTCACGTCTCAAGTAAACTATTGGTAGACCTCGTTTAAGCATTTAAAAATCAAATTTTGAAAATTTTCAATGTAAGATGAAAATACAATATGTGTAGTTTGAATTCTCAAAATATTTGGTCTCGAGGTCATCATATGAAAATCAAATCATTTTTCCTCCTCGAAGGATGTTTTTAAATAGAATTTACGTGACTTCCCCAAAACATTTGGAGTTTAAAATACCGCATTGATAAACTTTCATTGAATAACCAATCCAAAACATCACTCCTGTAAAAACGATTTCACACAAAGATGTATACATATATACATGCATACCGGTACTACTCTTTATTCCAACACAATACGAGAATCAAACAAGTATGGTGCAAGTATTCACGAGGCACAATTAAACAACACATAATAACACAGAATCACATAAACTCGTATAACACGAGACACAACAAAATAGGGAGACTTACATCCACAGATCGCACGAAGATGATGGTTGAACCTCGATACTAATCACGACCGACAACTCAGACGACGCGTCGCGACACTACTCAGTCTGACAAGACAAGACCCGACAACACACAACTCAACCCGACAGCCTAGGTTTCCTCAACCTAAGCTCTGATACCTTATTCTGTAACACCCCCAAACCACTCGGGAATATTACAGCGCCGCAGACCCTCTCCGCGAGGATCTACCAGGCTAAATACAAAACAATGCATCACTTCACATGCCGACATGGCTACATAAAGGACCATTAGACCGATTTGGACTTTTGTCACAACACACACAACATTACGTACAAGATTCTTTCCCAAAACTCATTCCCACGCAGGGGCTGAAATACAATAACACTCCCATAAATCGGGGTAACAACACATCGGAGGGATAACCAACACGACTCTACCAAATACTCTACAATTGGTCTTCATGTGATTAGTATCTTCGTCTCCCATCATCCTTCGTATCGAACCTGTGATTCGCTCCCCAGCTACCTGCAAGTACCTGGACGCAATATAGACATCCACCCCCCGAATACTCGGGGATTAGCAAAACTCCACTGTTTTGCTAGTGCAAGTATAAAACAGAAAACACTAGCCATATGCAACATACTCCAAAAATATAAAAATCTTGAATATATTTCCCGAGATAATTCACTAAATCAAAACGGTTTGATTTATAAAAGGTAGGAATAGAACCATGAATCTCATACAAAATATTTTATGGTCTCGGGAGTTTGAAAACATTTGGAAATAAGGAATTCTCAAGTCTTCCGAAAACACTTAGGGGACACGGCCCAAAATCATCTTTCCAAAATACGATTCTAATAATAAAACGCGGTTTCACAACCCAATTCACAACACACGGGGTTCAAGACCCGAATCATAAGCCACAGGGTCCACGACCCGAATCACATAATACATGTTCCTAAGGATTATTCGCGTCCCGTGCTAACAAGACACGAACCTCAAATGCTCCCGTAGAACATACCCGAGTGAATAACCCAATAGGAAACCATACCAAATCATATGTCCTCGTGACAACAGCCACAGAACCATTCCAAACCACAACCATAAGTTATCCCGGCATCGGGCTAACAAGCCACGAACCTCGGAGTCCCCGCAAGACATACCCGATGATAACCCCCACAAGTTATCCCGGCATCGGGCTAGCAAGCCCCGAACCTCGGAGTCCCCGCAAGACATACCCGGATTGGATAACCCTACGGTCACGCCCAACCCATACTAGCAAGTATGGATCCCGGAGATTCAACAATCCTACCCGGAGGCACATCACTTTCAACGATCACATAACAATGAGCAGAACATCAAGCCAAGCAACACTTAAACATCACAACCTCCTTTCAAAGGAGTAACAACTAATATCACACACAATACGTTCTTACCGAACAAGTACACATAGCATTACGTAATCCCCGGCAAAAGATTACGGTCTATTAAACTCACTCAAAGTGATCATAGCATCTTTTCAACATACAAAACCAACACACATATTCCGAGAACACATATATTCACGAAGTACACGAATTATCGTTGAAAGACAACATTTATCGAGAACATATCGATCCCTTTTTACGTTCATTAAACATTGGGTTTTGCATAAAATCATTTAGCATTAATTAGGCCTACGAAACATGAAACGTATGGACAAGATACTTGCCTCGATATCACGAGTGACAAAGCAGCGAGCAGACGCGATCGGGCAACCTTCGAACTTCCAAAAATGATCAAGACTTCGACAGCCCACAAATACTACGAAAATAGCATCACCACAAATCAATAACACTAATCGAAATCCGAAACGATCCTAAAAACGACAAGGATCTAAATGTTCTCAAAGAAATCAAGAATCGTTGATCCGGGCTATAAAAATCAATGAACGGTTAACAAAATCTGAATATTACGGTCAAGACAAACAAGAACAAATAACCGATCGGATGAGATCGGTTAAGAATCACAAATCCAAGCAAAAACCCCAAATTTAAGAAAATAGGGTTCTAAAAAGAGATTACCTTGATTTGGACCAAGAAGACGATTAGATGTTGTTAAACATCTACAAATCCGCTCAAAGATGAAGCTAGAAGAAAAAGATCGTTCCTAATCGCCTCTGGATCTCACTCCCGTCGGAAGGGATGAAGAAAAGTGGGAAAATGACGACTCAATCTTTGTTGTCAGTATTTATCTTTGAGCCGATTATTAGCGCGCGCTAAACACTCTGCATTAGCGTGCGCTAACGGGGTCAACGCTCCAGAGAAACTGTCTATAACAAAGTTAGCGTGCGCTAGCTAAAATCCGTAGCATGCGCTAACGGGTCACAAAACCAGTCCAGTAGCCCCTGGACAGAACTGCACCTACCGGGTAGCGTGCGCTAGAAAGAAGAGAGAGCGTGCGCTAAGCAGTCGATAGCGTGCGCTAGCTATCGGCCTTAGCGTGCGCTAACAAAGCTCGATCCCGATCCGGTAGCTCTCTTGGGCGCCTCGGCTTGCCGGTTAGCGTGCGCTACACATTCAGTAGCGTGCGCTAAACACCACGCAATGGCGTGCGCTATGCTTCAAGCATTAGCGTGCGCTACACCACAAAAACTCAAAAACTCACAAACTGATCCGAAATGCCTCAGAACACATGTCCCAACAAGACACAACCAAACATGGCACGAAATTCATACGATGAGGACAATGACAATCCGATAAAACCCAGAAAACCCAATGAATCCGGAATAAAGATCTCGGGTATTACAGAAAAGACTCAAATGCAAATGAGTACCCAACGCCTTATGCACCTCCTGCCAAAAGTACGATACAAAACGGCCATCCCGATCCGAAATAATAGACTTCGGAGTACCGTGAAGCCTCATAATTTGCGCAATAAACATACGAGCCAACTTCTTTGGGACCCAAGTATCTTTTATGCCTAGAAAATGTGCCGACTTGGTCAGACGATCAATAATCACCCAAACCATATTCATGCCTGATCTCGATCTCGGCAAACTCGTGATGAAATCCATCGAAATATCTTCCCATTTCCATTCCGGAATGGGAAGCGACTGCAATAAACCAGCCGGCCGCTGATGCTCGATTTTGACCTGCTGACAAGACAAATATCTCGCTACAAACCGTGCAGCCTCCTCCTTCATGTCATTCCACCAAAAGTTCTTCCTCCGGTCCTTGTACATCTTACTCGAACCAGGATGAACTGAGTAAGTCGTACCATGGGCCTCTCGCAAAATACTCTGCCTCAATTTCAAGTCATTCGGTACACAAAGCCGACTCTGGAATCTCAACACACCATCCTCGTGAATCACAAACCCAGGAGACTTTCCTTTAAGAACATTATCTCGGATTTGAGAAATCATCGGATCCTCCAACTGCTTCAATTTAATTTCATCGATCAGCGATGACTAAATCTCTAAACCGCAAAGTTATCTGACCATTCCCGGAAATAAAATCTCAACATCTAAATCGATCAAAACCCGCTGAAGGACGTAAGGATCTCAAGTGTCCTCAACGCAACCAGTTTTCGACTCACGGCGTCGGCCACGATGTTCGCCTTGCATGGATGATAAATGATTTCGAGGTCATAATACTTAATCAACTCCAACCACCTTCTCTGCCTCATATTCAACTCCCGCTGAGTGAATATGTACTTCAGACTTTTATGATCGGAACAAATCTGACATGCAGAGCCAAACAGATAATGATGCCAAATCTTGAGTGCGAAAACAACTGCCGCTAACTCCAAATCGTGAGTAGGGTAGCTAAGCTCATACGGCCTCAATTGTCTCGTTGCATACGCAATGGTCTTGTCGTGCTGCATCAATACGCACCCAAAACCCTGACCAAAGGCATCACTATAAATAGCAAAACCCTCGTTGCCACACGGCAATGCTAAAACCGGGGCTGAACTCAAACGCCTCTTTAGCACCTCAAAACTCGCCTGTCTCTCGTCATTCCAGACGACCATCTCGGACTTCTGAAGCAATTGTGTAAGTGGCCGAGCTAGTTTCGAGAAACCCTCGACGAACCTAAGGTAGTAGCCAGCCAAACCCAAGAAACCACAGACCTCCTTCACATTCTTAGGTGGTGCCCAATCCAACACTGCCTCAATCTTATGCGGATCCACGCGGACCCCCTCGGCTGAAATCACGTGACCCATAAACATCACTTTCTTCAGCCAGAACTCACATTTCGAGAACTTCGCATAGAGTTGCTTGGTCCTCAAAATGTCTAACACCACTCGCAGATGATGCGCATGCTCCTGCTCATTCCTCGAATAGATAAGGATATCATCAATGAAGACGACGACGCACTTATCCAAACATTCGATAAAGACCTTGTTCATCAACTGCATGAACACCGTCGGCGCATTAGTCAATCCGAAGGGCATGACCACAAAATCATAATGTCAGTATCTCGTCCGAAAAGTTGTTTCGGGATATCGGACTCCTTCACCCGAAGCTGATAGTACCCCGATCTCAAGTCAATCTTCGAGAATACCGTAGCTCCCTGCAACTGATCGAACAAGTCATTAATCCTCGGAAAGGGATATTTATTCTTGATGGTCACCTTGTTTAGCTCGCGATAGTCGATACATAAACGCAGTGAACCATCCTTCTTCCGTACAAACAAGACCGGTGCACCCCAAGGCGAAGAGCTCGGTCGAATATACCCTGACTCAAGAACCTCACTCAACTGCTTCTTCAACTCGGCCATCTAGGAAGGTGCCATGCGATACGGAGCCTTCAAAATTGGAGCCGCACTCGGCTCTAACTCAATAGCAAACTCAACCTCACGGTCCGGTGGTAACCCCAGCAACTCGTCATAAAAGACATCCGGGAACTCACTAATGATAGAAATCGATGAAAACTCGACCCCACCACTCTCCCCCTCCAAGGCGTAACACCAATAACCAGTACACCCCTTCCGCAGGAGTCTCATCGCCTTCAAGGTGTTAATTACGAACTTCTGGTTTCCCCTCTTTCACCCCGTGAAAGAGTGCTCGGTGCCGTCCTCAGCTAACATGGTGATGATTCTCATGCGGTAGTTCATGATTGCACCATGCTGCTCGAGTCAATCATCTCCGAGAATCAAATCCTCACCCTCAATACTAACGACAATAAGATTACAGGGCCAAGCCCTCTCACATATAAATATAGAACAGTCTCGGACCTCTCGATCGCCAACGATTCTCTCACCACTAGGGAGTTTAACGATGAAAGGCTCGCAAGGCGACAAATAGTCAAGACTCAAACGACGTACACACTCCAGGGAGATGAATGAATGTGTAGCACCCAAATCAAAAAGCACGCTGACAGGATGAGACTGAATATGAACGGTACCTGTGGCTATGGTGGCGGCTGGATCATCGGCCTTCCTCATCTCATAAAATCGTGGATGAGCGGAGCCGACAATGGAAGCTCCCCTTCTGGCAAGCTGACCCCGACCTCTCCCTCAAATGGCACTCGGTGGAGACTGAGAAGCAAACGATCCTTGATTCACACTAGGTTCTCTCAGCGTCAGGAAGGAAGGCTGGGCACTAAGAATTCTCTCTCTCAGCACAGAAAGCAGCTTTGTGGACCGGCTGGCCACACCGATTAAACGTCAGCAAAGGGCTCGGATAATTACGACTGATGTGGCCCGACTGTCCACAGTCAAAACACTTCACATCCTGAGAAGGAGTACTGGTAGTTCCGCGGAAACCCCCAGTAGAACGAGCTGGACCACCACTAGTGGAAAAGTTAGCAGACTCGGATTTCTGCTGACCCCCACCCTTGTGGCCCGAAAAATTCCCGGTGGACTTCTGCTTCTTGCTCTCGCGGACCGCCTCACTGGCCATCACAGACATATCGTAAGTAAGGGCTCTACTATGATAATCCTTCAAGGTAGTGCAGACGAGCCCAGACATGTAGTCACGAATCGACAATTTCATCCGCCTGGAGAAGTAGAAAATCTTGTCGCTCTCCTCTCTAACATGGGCCTTCACGAAGCTTAACTCCCGGTTGAAATCAGCAATAGCCTGAGAAATAGAGATATTGTTAGGCGTATTTTTATACGCTTATTTATCATTATTTTGTATTCCTTTTATGATTAAATCTGCATAAATGAGCTTTTAATGCACTATTCTTATATGTTTTGCAGGAAATTAGAGTCCGGAAGCCGAAACGATGAAAAGCAACTTGTGTGGCCTATAATTGAATTGTTTTAATTACGCAACTTGAATCGGGAGAGGAGAGTTGGTGAGGAAATATTGGTGAGAACCGTTTTATCTTGTGAGATAGGAATATACTCATAGGAACTACGTGGCCTTTTTGAAGATTCCGTGCCTTTTGCCTATTGTCGAATTGATTCACCTAGGGATAGAGTGTATCATTCGCCTTAGAAAAATCTACTGACCTCGGGAGAGGCGGTAGAGTACTTTAGCAACCTTCGCCTTCAATAAATTGGGAAATCATTAATTTCAGATAATTGAGAGTAAATTCGGATAAATCGAGGTGGATTCACGATCCTAGATTTATTCATCATTTGATTTTCTTTCTTCGAGCGATTGTTTTTACTGTTTATTATTTTATTGGTTTTCTTTAATTTTTACTTGCATCCCAAATTTCGATAGTTCAAGTAAAATTAGAATACACATAAATCGGTAGTTGGTAAGTCAGTCCTCGTGGGAATGATATCTTACTCATCATTTTATTACTTGTCTACGATAACGTGCACTTGCGTTCACTGAATTTCGCAACAAGTTTTTGGCGCTGTTGCCGGGGACTGATTATTTCACTAATATCGATTTCAGTATTTCTAGTCTTAGTTTGAACAATTTTTTTATTTATTTTTGTGTAATTTTATTTGTTTTTCCTTTCAGGAATTTTCGGTTAGTGCATGAGAAAATTCGGTAACGAAGGCCTACTACCTTTGGATACCAAACTCGAGCGCACTCTTCGGAGAAGCAAAAAGGAGAAACGAGAGCTACCGACAACAGTCACCATGGCCGATAATACGGGAAATCACGAAGCAGACAACCCCATTCAGCAAGCTCAACCGGCATTAGCACTCCGCGATTATGCTATGCCACAAATAAATGCAACCTTTTCGGGGATTCGGCGTCCAACCATCCAAGCGAACAACTTCGAAATCAAGCCGGCTATAATTCAGATGGTGTAAGCGAGCTAGTTTTGTGGTTTGGCGAACGATGACCCCAACGCACACATCGCATCGTTTCTCGAGATTTGTGACACCTTCAAAAACAACGGTGTCACCGATGATGCTATTCGTCTACGGCTTTTCCCTTTCTCTTTGAGGGACAAAGCAAAATTTTGGTTGAACTCTTTACTGCCGGGCTCTATCACGACTTTGGCAGAATTAGAGCAAGCCTTTCTGGCTAAATTCTTCCCACCTTCGAAGACAGCGAGATTAAGGAACGAGATAACCACCTTCGGGTAATTTGATATGGAGTCGCTTCACGAAGATTGGGAGCGATACAAGGATTTACTGAGGAGATGCCCACACCATGGCCTTCCGGACTGGCTACAAATTCAAACATTTTACAACAGATTGAGTGCTTCTACACGCACTCTTGTGGATGCAGCCGCTGGAGGAGCGTTGATGGGAAAAACGATGGCCGAAGCCCACTCTCTATTGGAAGCGATGGCTGCGAATGCTTATCAGTGGCCTTCCAAACGAGTAAACCCGAAACGAGTAATGGAAATCTCCAATAACGATCCGATTTCTACATTGTCGGCTCAAGTCGCCGCCTTGACGCAGCAACTTCAAGCCTTTTCACATGATCCTTCCCCCGTTACCATTGAATCATGTAATTGGTGCAACGGATCTCATCCTAGCGCAGAGTGCCAAGTCGGAAACCCTTTCGAGCAACCTCCGATGGAACAAGCTCAGTTCGTGGGGAACGAGAATCGGCAAAACAATTCGTACTCCAACACTTATAATCCGAGGTGGCGTAATCATCCTAACTTCTCATGGAGAAATGGACAAAGCTCGACCCAACCTCAGTTTGCTCAACACCAACAGCAACCTCCTCCCGCTCCAAAAATTTCTCTAGATGAAGCAATTGCGAAATTAGCAGCAAATACGAGTCAGTTCATGACTCGTCCGGAAGCAACCTTGCAAAACCATTCCGCTTCTATTCGCAACTTGGAAGTCCAGCTGGGCCAGATATCAAATGTGTTAACAGCCCGCCCGGAGGGTACCTTGCCAAGTACGACCGAGACAAACCCCAAAGAAAGTATCAATGCCATTAGTTTGAGAAGTGGGAAGGAATTGTGCGAGCGAAAAGGGAGGTGATGATGAAGAGAAGAAAAGTTTGGCAACTGAGGAATCAAAAAATTCTAAACCCTTGAAACTGTTTCCTGACAATCCGAAGGCATATGTACCACCCGTCCCGTTTCCGCAGCGATTACAACAGAAAAAGGTGGACAAGAAATTCTCTAAGTTTCTCGACGTTTTCAAGAAACTACATATAAATATTCCATTTGCTGATGCCTTGGAACAAATGCCGAGCTATGTGAAGTTCATGAAGGAGATCTTATCAAATAAAAGGAAGCTCAAGGAATATGAGACAGTGGCACTAACTGAAAAGTGCAGCGCGATTCTATAGAAAAAGCTTCCGCCAAAATTGAAGGATCGAGGAAGCTTCAATATACCATGCACCATAGGAAACCTCTCTTTTGATAGGGCGTTGTGCGATCTCGGCGCTAGCATTAATCTGATGCCCCTTTCTATATTTAAGAAGCTAGGCATTGGGGAAGTAAAGCCGACGACAATCTCGCTGCAATTAGCGGATCGATCTATCAAGTACCCGAGGGGGGCAATAGAAGATGTTTTAGTCAAGGTAGATAAGTTCATCTTTCCAGCTGATTTGATTGTGCTCGATATGGAAGAGGATCAAGACATCCCAATTATTTTGGGAAGACCATTCTTAGCTACCGGCCGAACTCTCATAGACGTGGAAAAAGGGAAATTAACTCTACGGGTTCAAGATGAGCATGTCACTTTCCAAGTGTTTCAACCCTATCCGTGTCCAAGTGGCGTCGAAAAGAGTTCACGAATTGAAAGTGTAAATATCTTTGCAAGAGACGCACACCGGGAGAGTTGTCGGTCGAAGTGTTCAAAATCCGTTCCAGATGTTCCGACGTCTAAGAAAAATGTAGAACGAGTCGCATATCTTAGGCATTTGGCCATGTCGTCGTCATCAACCGTTCATCCACCAACGAAAAATCCTAATGCTGTCATAAGTTCGTTCGAGAAAAAGGAGAATAAGCCGGAAGTAAAACGGATGCCAAGTCATGTGCAAAATAGGTGTTTCGGAAAGTTGTTTTTGTTAAAATCTTTTCGCAAAGAACATTGGGTGTCCAAACCGAAAATCGGATTGTTAAAGACCACAACAACAACAACATCTAAGCCTTAGTCCCAAAATGATTTGGGGTCGGCTAACATGAATCAAACTTTGAAACCGTCAATAATCGTTACATAAATAACATAAAAGGAAAAAAGAGGGAAAAAGTAGAGAAAAAAGCAAATAAAAAAAGAGAATGAATGTTTAAAAAAAATCCTGAAAAATAAATTAAAAGATAACATGAAATAAAAGAAACTAGGAATTAAAAAAAATGAATCAGACTCTATCCACCATCCGTATTCTTTCCCGCCACATTTGCCTCTCCATCGCCATACTTTCTCCAATTCCAAGAAACAGCATATCATTTTCAATCATTTTTATCTAAGTTTTCTTGGGTCTTCCTCTACCATTCACAACATTACTTGTTCCCCAACTTTCTAGCCTCCTCACTGGGGCATCAATAGGTCTTCTTCTCACATGACCAAACCATCGTAATCGATTCTCCATCATCTTGTCTTCTATAGACGCAACTCTTACCTTCTCTCCAATCACCTCATTTCTGAGCCGATCCTTTTTTGTATGACCACACATCCATCGTAGCATACGCATCTCTGCCACATTCATCTGTTGAACGTGACCTTTGTTTCTGACCCAACACTCGGTGCCATATACAAGTGAGCCTAATTGCCGTGCGGTAAAATTTACCCTTTAATCTATGAGGCATGCCAGGATCACATAAAACCCCTGTGGCACTCTTCCACTTCAACCACCCTACCTTTATTCTGTGAGCCACATCGCCATCTAACTCTCCATCCTTTTGGATAATAGATCCAAGATACCGAAAGAAAGTGGATCCATGAACAACTTTCCCATCAAATGTGATCATCCCCGCCTCTCTATCACTGTTTTGGCTAAACCTACACTCCATATATTCAGTCTTACTTCTGCTCAGCCTAAAGCCTCGAGCTTCCAAAGTATCCCTCTAAAGTTCCAATTTCGGTTGCACTTCAACCTTCGTTTCATCAATCAACACAATATCATCTGCGAACATCATACACCACGGAACGTCATTTTGAATTTCTCTTGTCAATTCGTCCATGACTATGGCAAAGAGAAAAGGACTAAGAGCAGATCCTTGATGCACCCCAATCGTAATAGGGAATTCTTCTGTCCTCCCAGCATTAGTACGTACACTTGTACTAGCTCCCTCATACATGTCCTTTATAATGTCAATATATTTCCACAATACATCCTTCTTTGCTAAGGCCCACCAAAGTACTTCTCTTGGTACTTTATCATATGCCTTCTCTAAATCAATAAAAACCATATGCAGATCTTTATTTTTATCTCGATAATGTTCCATCAACTGCCGGATAAGATAAATTGCTTCCATGGTCGATCTTCCAGGCATAAATCAATGATTTTACATTATCTTCACACATTTCACGATCCTTTGTTCAATCACTCGTTCCCACAACTTCATGGTATGACTCATTAGTTTAATTCCGCGATAATTAGAACAATCTTGAACATCACCTTTGTTCTTATACAAAGGGACGAGAATACTTTTCCTCCATGCTGATGGCATCTTATTGCTTCTCCAAATCTTATTGAAAAGCATAGTTACCCATTCGATCCCTCTCTCCCCCAAACACCTCCAAACTTCAATAGGTATACCATCTGGTCCTTCTGCTTTCTTTGACCCCATCTTCTTCAATGCAATTGTCACTTCACCCTTTTGAATTCTTCTCTTAAACTCTCGGTTAACCATACTTGAGGGGATATTTAAATTCTCAATATCTTGTTCTTGATGGGCATTGAATAGGGTATCAAAGTATGACCTCCATCTCTCTTTTATCTCTTTATCTTGAACCAAAACTTTTTGGTCAGTATCTTTTACACATTTAACTTTTCCCATATCTCGCGTCTTCTTCTCTCTCATTTGAGCAAGTTTATAGATATCTTTTTCCCCTTCTTTAGTATCTAATCTTGCATATAATTCTTGATTGACCTTTGATCAGGCATTTCGCACTGCCTTTTTAGCTTCTGTTCGAGCTTTCTTGTACTTCTCATAATTCTCATCGCTCGAGCATTTACCCAGTACCTTATAACATTCACGTTTGGTCTTTATCGCTTGCTTAACTTCATCATTCCACCAAGATGTGTCCTTACTTGATGGTCTGTTTCCTTTAGATTCTCCTAGGACTTCTTTTGCAACTTCCTTTATGTTATGCTCCAACAAGTTCCACATCGAATCTATATCCATCTCCTTGCAATCAGACCAAATACCACTATCAGCAATCTTAGCCACAAAAGTATGTCGACTCTCCCCTTGGAGCTCCCACCACTTAATTTGAGGGTCAACTTGTGGCCTTCTCTTTCTTAAGTGCCTCTTACCTCAAAAGTGAAGCACCACAACCCTATGCTGTGTTGCAGCACTCTCACCGGACCGGATTATTAAAGACCAATGGTCAAAATTTTAAAACACATATTAACGGTTCGATGGACGGGGTGGAGTTCAAATGGTGTTTGTGAAAAGCGAACTGATTTTCAATAAGTCCGGCTGAAGACTATAAACTTAGCGCTGCTCGGGAGGCAACCCGAGTATTAGTAGTAGATTTTCATTTTTTAGTGTTTTCTTTTATTTTAGAGTCTATGTTTTTCATCATTCTTGCTTGGATATGCTTATCTCTCACGCTCTTGATGTGTTCCTTTGAAAATTCTGTGCAGAAAAAGCCCCAGGGAAAAATTCAGGCATGAGCCGCGGCACAAGGAGAGTTAGCCGCGGCACATATAAGTGGACACAAAAAGGCTAAACTTCCTGTACTCTGTGCCGCTGAACAACCTTACTGAGCCGCGGCACACTCGATCCCTGAGCTGCGGCACGTTGATGCTGAGCTGCGGCACACCAAATGCCAAAGATACGTCCAGGTACCTGTACTCCATGCCACGGCACGGACCAAATGAGCCGCGGCACACTAACATGATGAGCCGCGGCACCCACATGCTGAGCCGCAGCACAAAGCGAAAGAACAAACAACGCCCAGGAGGCTGTACTTGGGGCCGCGGCTCACTTAAGTTGTGCCGCTGCCCCCGTCGCAAATGGGAAAGCCCAGGTATCCTTCATATACACGATCGGCCGACACACATCAGGTAAAGTCCCTTCCTTCCTTCACACAAGCACTCGGTCGATATCCTCTTCTTCTTCTTCCTGCATTCTTCATTCCAAGTCAGGTAATTCTCAATCTCTTAATCATAATTGATACATGATTTGAAAAGTAAGTTGTGGTTATATGTTGCTAGTTGTTCTTCAAAGTTCTCTCAAAAATGGAGTTGGAATATGGTGAATATGGTGTTTGATTGTGATGGTATTTGTGATTATGAACGAATTGGTGATGTTAGTTGTCGTTTATCATGGCTATTTATCTATGTTGTTATTTTTTAAGATTTGGATTTAGCCATTAAAATTCTTGTTCTTCACTTAAACTTGTGCATACCAAGTGTTTGATAAATTGCAGCAATGAAAAATTGTTAAGCCAAGCATTTTCAAACTATATGCAACGAATCGTTTTATCGGATTACATTGTCTCCCAACCCCTACATCATGTTTAAACTTGAGAGCTCATCCTTAATTTCCTCTTTGATGATGCAAGCTCATTCATTCACGTTCCACATGGTGTAGTCGAGGAGTGTGCAGGCTCGTCGGATGAAGCCGGCACCAGATCATGAGCGGACAGTAGGGGAGTACTTGACCTTTTATTTTATTGCATATTACATTTTGTGTACATTGAGGTCAATGTATGTCCTAAGTTTGGGGGGGTTACTTTCTGTTGCTGTACTTATTCGTTTGCATTTTTCGTTATTTTTCGTTATCTTTTGTTGCTTGCCTTGCTTGTCGTGATATTATTTACATTCGTGAATTTTTCGTGCTTCTTTTTGTGTAAAACTGATGTTACGATACTGATTTCTCTCTGAAGAAATGGTTGAGTTTTAGTCGAGTTGTAGTCAGTGATATCTGTTTCTGTTGAGTATTCATCTAGGTCCAAAAATTTTTCGTTTTTTGTAGAAATCTTAGCAGATAAGAAAGGAGACATACGTGTTTTCAAATCGTCGTCTATATGTTTGGTTACACTTTTCGCGTAGCTAGTTGTCCAGTAACATGAGTCGTGTTGGCACTTAAGTTGAGTTTAGAGTCGGACAGTTTTTCCCAAAAAGTCGAGATATTATTTGTTCTATGATGGGAAGTCTAGTAACCGGGGGTATTCACGTGACCCATTGTTTACTCTCGCGTAAAATGACAACCCTGATTAGACTAGTGGTTTAGAGATTTCGCATGTGCCGATGATGGGGAGCCTAGTAACCGGGGGTATTCGCGTGACTCGTTGTTTACTCTCGCGTAAAACAGCGACCTTGAATCGGACATGCGGGAATAGCTATTCGAGTTGTTTCTCCACTGTGGAGGGGAACTTAGTAACTGGAAGCATCCATGTGCCCCATGAGTGTCTTTTACGTCAAACGGTTCCCCAATACATGAGAATGGAATTCCACCCTAGGATTATCCCGATGAAACATCCCGAGATCCGAACCTAGTGGTTAACTCGAATCATTCATTGATCATATATAAGGGAATACTGTCCGAGGGTTGTTTTTAATGATGAAACTCTGAAATTTTTGCCATTAGACTGTGGGACTGGGCGAGTTAGCTTGTTTATTTTAACCCTTCATATTGGCGGTCAGTTAAATTCACGCTTGTTAATCTTTGAGCTTTATTTTCTTCATGAACGATTGATTTGGACTGAAATTGGTTACTTTGTGGAATCAGTGTCCTGGATGTGACTCACTATTACGATACTTATATTGTTCTTTGAGGATTTCAGGGTAGTATTGATTAAGTTGAGCACTATGGATTTGCACGATTATTCACGATATTCTTTTATTTGTAATCAATTCTTTTTGCTTGAGGACAAGCAAAGGCTCAAGTTTGGGGGTATTTGTTAGGCGTATTTTTATACGCTTATTTATCATTATTTTGTATTCCTTTTATGATTAAATCTGCATAAATGATCTTTTAATGCACTATTCTTATATGTTTTGCAGGAAATTGGAGTCCGGAAGCCGAAACGATGAAAAGCAGGCGAAAACGGTAATTTTTGGCTTGGGGCCGCAGCACACGAAGACAACCAACGAGCCCCGAGTAGACTGTACCGGGGGCCGCGGCACAAGGATGCTGAGCCGCGGCCCAGGAAGAAAAATAGGCGCCCAGGCAATGCGCTGAAGGTCAGGGGCCACGGCACAGATTAAGTGAGCCGCGGCCCACGGGGCAGTTTTGGTGTGTTGGTCGCGGTTTTGGGCCGTTTTTGGAGCCTGTTCCCAACCTGATTCCCGGACGCGTTTTTGAGGCTAAGGAGAGTTATAAATAAGCATGAAAGGTCAGAATTGAAGGGGGATGGATTGGAGAAGATCATCGAGGAAAGGAGAAGAAGCAGAAAACACCAAGGAGCAGAGAGTGGAAGCCAGAAGAACGGAGGAATCCAAGTTCTTCATCTGCGTTTGATATCAATGCTTTCTTTAATTATTTCTGTATTTTTAGTCTTTAGCACGTCAGGCTAAAACCCTGTTCTAGGATTTTGATGAAACTGAGGTTTTGACGGATTTACTTTGATTATCTATATAATTCCCTTTTCTGTTGAGTTTTCCCAATTGTTTTTAATGCTTTCAATTGTGTGGCCTATAATTGAATTGTTTTAATTACGCAACTTGAATCGGGAGAGGAGAGTTGGTGCGGAAATATTGGTGAGAACCGTTTTATATTGTGAGATAGGAATATACTCATAGGAACTATGTGGCCTTTTTGAAGATTCCGTGCCTTTTGTCTATTGTCGAATTGATTCACCTAGGGATAGAGTGTATCATTCACCTTAGAAAAATCTACTGACCTCGGGAGAGGCGGTAGAGTACTTTAGCAACCTTCGCCTTCAATAAATTGGGAAATCATTAATTTCAGATAATCGAGAGTAAATTCGGATAAACCGAGGTGGATTCACGGTCCTAGATTTATTCATCATTTAATTTTTTTTCTTCGAGCGATTGTTTTTACTGTTTATTATTTTATTGGTTTTCTTTAATTATTACTTGCATCCAAAATTTCGATAGTTCAAATAAAATTAGAATACGCAAAAATCGGTAGTTGGTAAGTCAGTCCTCGTGGGAACGATATCTTACTCATCATTTTATTACTTGTCTACGATAACGTGCACTTGCGTTCACCGAATTTCGCAACAGATATCCCGAGGCTGAGCGTCAAAGAAGGCATGGACTCAAGCCTGTTTGATCGGAAATGGGCAACACTCGGTCTCCATCAGGTCCTTAAACTCATCCCATGTAGCAGCGCGGTCCCTGGGCTCAACAGCCTCCCACCAGTCAGTAGCATCCCTAATGAGAAAATAATGGGCAATAGGGACCTTGTGATCCTCGGGACAATTGGTAGCGATGAAGACCTTGGATATCTCCTTGATCCACCCCTCCCAGCCGATCGAGTCTGAAGCTCCCGAAAACTGGGGAGGTTGCATCTTAATGACATCCTATAGCTAACAATCTGCTCCGCCCCGAGCAGCATGGTCCGGATTCAGGTTCTGAACCGCCTGAGCTATCGCCGCCATTTGGTTTACCATTTGGTGCATAACAGCCGCAACTCCAAGGTCGGTGCCATCTTGAGTAGAAGCATGGCTATGACAGTCACCGATACTGCCATCTCCAGAAGAATGTGACGTGGCCGCCTCGCCGACTTCCCCACGTCCCCGGCCGCATCCAAGACCATGACCACAGCCTCTTCCAGCATCCATACTGATGTTAAATAAGTAGCAAAAGCAACTCGATGGTAAGTACGAGAGGAAAAACAATCAAAAATCAAGAATCGAAGGTGCGATACAAGGAAACAGGGAACAGAGTAAGGAAAAAACTTACAGGCACTGGAAGCACCGGAATCATGGCAGCGTGATGATGATATGCAAAACGAAACACAACAAGACCCAATAAACCGACAATCCTAGGTATCCATAAACCTAGTGCTCTGATACCATTTTCTGTAATACCCCCAAGATATTCAGGGTATATTACAGCGCCGTGGATCCCTACATGGGACCCATCAAGCTCGACGACCAAACATACTCATCAACTCGTGAAATCAACATAAAAGTATCTCGTCATAAAGACGCAAAATAATAATAATCCACCCGGTTCAACTGGTCAACAACATCACAACCACTCAGCACGAATATAATAGATGAAACGTTTCAATCCGAACAAATAAAAACTCCTAAGTACTCGAGTACTTCTAATAGTTTACAAGATGAAAACGATCAAAAAGTAGAAAATAATAAGACACCACTCATGCACAATCATCACGCACGTCCATCATCCGCGTACTGGTCCAGCGCCCGCTCGTATCGATAAACCTGACCTGAAATTCATAAAACAAATTTTCCCAAAACGGGTCCCCAAAGGGGTCAGCAATTACGCTAGTACAAGTAACCAAATGAACAACTTACACCTTACATATATAGTCAATGCATGCAATCATGAAAACATCGGTTGAAACACACATTTTCATAAACGCCATAATCAAAAACACATTTGTAAAATGCACCACAATTAACCGCGGACAAACCCCTCCGTGAACCCCTACCGAGACCCCGTTGGATCTAACCCGTAGTGGTTAAAAGCAAGCTCGCGGATCTACCCCTCTTTGGATTCCTACCGAGACCCCATCGGATCTAACCCATAGTGAGCATACACACACAAAATTTCTCATGCAATACTACCATGTCAAGATTGTAAGTTCATAAGGGTACTTGCCTCGATCAATAGACGGTGACACGAACAGAAAGGAAGAATCAAACACGACCGCGAGGAACCAGCGAAACCGAACCTAATGATTCGAAGAATATAATCACAACCATTAATAAATGAATATGGAAATGGAATACACCCAAAAACCCGCCTACGAATCATGTATATTCGTACAAGAACAACAACGAGGGCGGACCACAACCAAACCCTCTCGATTACGCAAATACCACGAAATATACCATGAATCCATAGGAAAACCAAGAATACCAACAAGATTAATCATATTCATCATGAATTAATCAACAACACGGAACGAATCAGGCGAAAATGCGAAAAACCCCAAATCTCCCCAAAAATAGGGTTCTAGAAGATTTACCTTGATTCAAGAGGTAGAAGATGATTAGATGATGATAACTTGGTGTTAGAGACTCAAGATCTTGGATGGATAATGATACTTGCTCAAGTACAAGCTTCCAAAAGCTCCAAATCGCCTAATTATCGGAGAAGAGGCGAAGAGGAAGAAAAAATGAACTGCTCCGGTCAACTCTCTGGTTTTTATAACTAGAGGGTTATTAGCGTATGCTAACATTTCAAGTTAGCGTGCGCTATCGTCTAACACCCCAGTCCAGAAAGCTAACACCCCGGTCCAGAACCTATAGTTCTGGACCGTTAGTGTGCGCTATTAAGAATTAGCATGCGCTAACAGCCTCTCGGTAGTGCGCGCTATCGGTCCGTTAGCGTGCGCTACCTAAACGTCAGCCGAGTCCAGAAACATTCTGCTCAGTACTGGACTGCCGGAGTAGCGTGTGCTACTGACCATTCTGCGCGCGCTAAGCCCAAATGTTAGCGCGCGCTAGAACAACTCTCCAGAGAACAGAGGGCAGAAGCAAGTTACTACCACTGCTGTGACTGAGACACTAGCGCGTGCTACCAAATAAGCGTAGCGTGTGCTACCAAAGAACATTAGCGCGCGCTAAATAACACTATTAGCGTGCGCTAGTCACAGGATAATAATGGTCCCAAAACACCAAATCACGGACGAAACTTCAAACGGAAGCTCGTAAAATGCACAATAACATACGATGGGTTTACGGCAACCTCGGAACGGTGGTTCCGAAAAACAATTACGAGAATCGGGTGGCAAAAAGTCCAGAATTAACTATTCTCGAAATACCAATACGGTTACAAGAGAGTCACTAAAAACGAAAAAATACACCATAAATGGTAATACTGGGAAAGAAAAATACGGATATTACAGCTGCAAGTAGCTATTGTGCACAGATTCTATAGATCAGACAACACCTAAGGGACTACAACATCATTGCAAATGAAGTCCCAATATGGTGTGATAACAACAGTGCAATTGCAATAACCAACAATCCAGATATAGTGATTGGTTGAATCACTGTAACATTTATCACTGGTTGACAGAATATAGTGAATTTATCTCCAACTGGTTTGGAGAGAAGTGGATTAGTAGAGGATTACCCCACCTCTGAGACCACTATAAGTGCCTCCGTGTTTTACTGTATTAAATATCATATCTACCTGCTGCATACATACTAAACTGTTCCACTGATTAATTATATACATAGAGCATTTAGTTATCTGTTATCGTCGTCAGTTGATTTCTGCATAATTGTCTATAGACGACTCTAAGTCATTTGTACCCATCAGCTGAGAAACTCACCTGACTTCGGGAAAAGAGTTTCAACAAGTCTATTCACCCCTCTCTAGACTTATTCCTGATGACTTGTGACCTACAAAGATGAAATATAATTATTAGTAACTCATATAGTGATAACTAACATTGATATAGATTCTCGATAACTTTGTTAATTTGATAGAAGATGAAATATAATCATTAATAACTCGTATGAAACTAATTAGATATCAAACATAAATGTTTAACATAATGTACCAATGATTTCCTGAACAGTGCTTCAGCATTTTTTGCAGCCACCAGCTTATCTAACATTGGAGCAGGAACATCATGTTGCATGTCAATACTAAGCAGTTGCAAAATGCTTTCTGGGTTACCCAACACATAGAAGAGTGAACAGCTGGCATTGAAACATTGTTTGTAGTTAGATAAATTAGTAAAATGTTTATATATATACACGTGCATCGAATTAAGAATATAATGAAATATGCAAATTACCTGGCGTTGGCGTTTGTCCACGCGTTAGGTGATTGACGTGCAAGCTTCTACATAATGCACATGATTAAATCATGTGTCAAATTTGTAATAGAGTAGTTATAGATAATCATCACTCCTTTCGAGTTAAACATTTCGAGATAAACGCAGGTTTATATTTGATTCGATTTATAATATTTCGATAATAGGATAGATATTATAGGTAGCTAAAATTGTGGAAGAATCGAGCTGCCATATGGAATCGTAAATTACATTTCAAATATTTTTAAATCCAATTATTTTTTGGAGGATTTGTGATAAGTATTGGGATCCCACAAAATCACCTAAATTTAACTAACTAATAGATAATATGATAGATATTATAAGTAGCTAAAATTGTGGAAGAATCGACCTACTATATGGAATCGTAAATTACATTTCAAATATTTTTAAATTAACTATTTTTTGGAGGATTTGTGATAAGTATTGGGAGCCTACGAAATCATCTAAATCTAACTAACTAATAGATAATAAGATAGACATTATAAGTAGCTAAAATTGTAGAAGAATCAACAAACAAATGAAATCGTAAAATACATATCAAATAATTTTAAATCAATTATTTTCTGCAGGAATTTGACACGTAGGATTTTGTCCCACGTGGCATGCCTCTCCTTTTATTTCCATCACCACTTTTCATATATATATATATATATATTTTTGTCAACATAAAATGTATAATCCGTATAAATAGCTAGAACTCCACATTCATTTGCAAACGTCACTTTACAAATACAAATAAGCATAGTTAGGAGCTGCAAATGAATTTTTAGAACGATCGTATCCCTTTTCTCTTCTTTTCTACATAATGGATTTATTGAAAATGGGATTCAGAAAATTAGGATATAAAAAAGTTTTCGAAAGTAGAAAAAATCAATCATATTTCTTTATTTCATTATATTTGCAGAAGATTCGAATTAATAATATCTTAGTCTAAATTTATAGAAAAAGAAAATATTGTTGAATTAAGAGGAGTAGTTGAAGCTATGATAAGATGGGGCGGAGTTCAAAATTGGCAATATAGATACACGAAATAGAACTTATATTACTAAGTTCATCTCTATAGGTGTCGTAAGAAAAAAAATTATATTTTCGATAGTTAAAAATCTCATCCAATTATAGGATATTATTTAAATTTCAGCGAAGATAATTTTCTTTTGTGGTTTCTCTCTGGCACGTCCAACATCAATCTAAAAGTTTGATTTCCAGTTATAATCAATTATATATGACTCTTTGTCGAGTGATTGAAAAAAATTAAAGATAATTTAATCCTAAGCATCGCATGGGTTAGATACTTGTTTAGTACATGTCAATCAATTAAGTTGTAATAATTTATGGGATCTCTCTTTTTTAGTACCAAAGCATAAAACTAATAAGTTATATATCTCCATTCATAAAACTATAAGTATTTGATACCAAAATGTGTTACAAGACATTATTACCCTTAAAGTCTACCACTAAAAGATAAAAAACATAAAAAAGAGAAAATTATTAAAAGCAAACAACAATAATGTAAACGGTCTCACAACTCAATATTTCTCTCTCTTGCAAAAAAAAACTCTCTCGCTGCATCTCTCGTAGAACCAAAAACCCCCGTCATGAAACCCTTTCGTCGGCCAGAAGATGTCGAACTCTGACTACGACAGAGAAACTGAAGACGCCAGAAGTTCCTCACACGCTAGTGACACTCCATGTGAAGAGAAATTCATCAATGAGCCACCAGTTAGTGTATTTCATTCACACACGATCGTGCCACGACGATTGTTCATCGTCTTACGATGGTGCTGAAGAAGATGACATCATCATATGCACGATGGTTTACACACGACGGTCGTCGATCATGTGTGCCATCGTGGGCAAGAAGATCAAAGGCTTCTGCCTTGCACACGATCGATGCCCGTCGTATGAGCTGTCGTGTTGCACACGATGGTCTTCACACGACGGACATCGATCGCGTGCATGCCATCATGTGCAAGGCAGAATTTTTTTTACGTTCTCTTAAGCATTCTATCATATTCTTATTATTTGTATGTCTATATTGCAGACTGGTTGCATATGGAAGAGACCTATATTGCGCTTTGTTACACGTCAAGTGAATCTTTACATACGAGAGGCGGTATTTAAAGAGATCATTGAGACACTAAGAAGTATGGGCCGCAATTTTGCAGTTGGTGATCGAGCTATCGAGAGATTGACCGAGGGGGTCCTGGGGCGTTTGATTAAAGTTAGGAAAAATGGGAGTTCAAATACTGCCCTACATCACTTGATTGCCTGTCAGTTGGAGGGTGATCAAATCCTCCCGGATGAGTCGTCGTTCCAGGTTTGTGGGAGGACCATTCATTTTACGGCTCGTGATTTTGCCATGATCACTAGACTGCATTTTGGAAACTCTACCTTCCAACCAGTGGAAGAGGCAGATGTTGGTTATTGCAACAGATGATAAGTTGTTCTAACCTGGATTCTATAGCAGTAGACAACATCAATGTTGGTTATTGCTCGTGATTTTGCCATGATCACTGGACTGCATTTTGGAAACTCTACCTTCCATCCACAGGACGGCCATCTCCTTCGGTCTGACGGTATTTTCCACAGAATACTCCATGGCAAAAATATTAAGGTTAATGTTCTGCGGAAGAGGTTCAATGCTCGAGATTATTCCTTCATTGGGAGAATTGTGTGGTATTTGAGATAAATCTGTCCAAGTCCCCCGGTGTTTGATTTGGACTACGAGGAAGATGTTCTGTGATTTCACTCATTTCTTCGACGATAAGGCACATAAATTTGTATACCTATTTTCTCCTAACTTCACTCATCTCTTCAACGTTATGTGATTGCGCATGTAATGGTATGCTTTAATGACTACTTTTGCAGCACAAAGTACTTCCCTCTTTACCGCATCTGGAGGAGGATGAGGCTCAGTACTACTACCTGAGTTTTGAGAATGGCTCGCCATATGGCGTTAAGTTCATTAAGCCTATAAGAATAGTTGTGAAGAACAAGGAGGATGAGCCTGCGCCGATGCCGAGAAAGAAAGTTATGAATAGGTTGAAGAAGGCTGTTGGGAAATTGATTACATATGAGTCGGAACATAAAGTGTCTAAGCGACGCCGGCAGAGTACCCCACTAGTAGATGGTGCAGAGACATCGGACTTGGAGAGGCAGCCAGAGAGGGTGTGTTGTGTCCACGGACTTCCTTGTCCGGACCACACTCAGGACGCGAGCAGGGATGAGTACTTCGATCGCCGTTTGAAGGTGATCTTGTACGACGAGTTTGAGACAGGATTTATTGCTCGAGTTTCTCGTCGGGTGCTTTCTGGGATCATGGATTTCTTCGGACCTACGCATAGACGTTCTAGGAGCCCGGTGCACTACTCAGCTGGGAGCCATGATAGGTTTCCCGATAGGCCTTGTCATTCTGCATCTGTTAGCAGTGCCCAGTGGAGGATTCCTGATCCTCCACGTCACTCAGTCTCTGGTTAAGCCCACAGTCACCATTTTCAGCGTCAGTCTAGTCATCATTCTCAGCATCAGCCTAGTCACCATTCTGAGGTCCAGCACAGTCACCATTCTGAGATCCAGCACAGTCATCATTCTCAGATTCATCATTCTTTTGAGCGGACTGAGCATCCCCTTGATTATGAGCATCAGTATCAGTCATTTGACGCGCCGTTTCAGTAGTATGGGATGATGTTCGACTGGTTTCAGGACGCGCATCATTATAGTGCGATGTTTCAATGTGAAGGTAGTAGTCCTCAGCATCAGCCTCCATTTCAGATCGAGCAGCCAGTTTTTGAGATCGAGCATCTGGTTGTATAGCTCTCTGATCGTTATAGTTGTGAGAGGGATGCTGAGGGTGATGAAGATGGTGAGAGTGCTGGGACGCAGCAGTTGGGTGAGCATAGTCTTCCACCATGAGTGAGTCGACCATCTGCTTCTCTTCGGGAGCCTTTTGTGGTGGCGCCTCCAAGAGATAGCGAGGCTCTGAAGAAGTTGTACCTACACTTTAGGAGGGAGCAGCCACGTGATGCTATTGTCTGGTGTTTGGAGACTGGGCATGCCCTCACCCTAGCCGTGAAGATTTTGATGCCGAGGTGATAGATTGTTAGTGCTTGCGACTTAAGCGAGGCTTCAGAGAGGAGTCCGTAGTGTTGGTGTCGGTAGAGTTGGCACTGTACTTGCCGGATCCCAATTTTACGTAAGTTCTATAACTTACTCGCTTGTATATCATTGGTGTAATGTGTATTTTTTTTTATTTTGTGGTTTGGATTCTTATAGTTAGTTATGGCCAACGAGTTTGCAAGACTCTATCCGGATGATCCACTTGGTATCAAGGTGACAGGGAAGCCGGTTTACAGGGATTGGAAAATTCCTAAATGCATCAAGGACTACATGACAGGTCTTGATACACCACATGCGGTTCCATGGTCAAATTGCAACGAGGTAAGTGTGAAATTTATATTTATAAATGATTCGCTATGTTTGATGTGATGGTCTTATATGATTATATATTTTGTTTCAACAGATCATTGCCATTTGTTGCCTCGACCAGAGCTACTGGGTGACTATCAAGATTGACATCATAACATGGACCGTGGAGTTGTACGATTCCTTGTCACACCAACACCAAGATGGTCGATACCTATTCAACCAACTGCGACCGATTACTCGTCTCATGCCTCGTGTGCTAGCTCAATTCGGGTACTGGCTGAACAACCAATCGAAGAAGAAGTATGACATGGAGATGAGTTTCAAAATATGCCACGAGAGCTACAGTTCATACAAAACGACAATCACAGTTGTGGCCCCTTCGGATGCATGTACTTAGATGAACTCATCTCTGCAAACCCAGCAGGAAGGCACCAAATCAAGGAACTTAATGAGAAATATATTCAGAAATATCGATATGGTTTAGCTGCTAAAATCTTTATGTTGTCATTAGACATGTAAAATGGTTTTTGGTGTGTTGTGTTGTGGCAAGATTAATGTGTCGTGTTGTTAAATATTTATGTTGTCGTAAGAAGTTTTGGCAATATTAATGTGTTGTGTTGTTAAATCTTTATGTCGTCGTTAGACAGTTTTGACTCTGTGTTGCACACGATCGTAGCCATCGTGGGTTACGACGGTCATGGGTTGTTGTTGTCGTGTGCCCACGATGGCTGCCATGACCGTGTGCACACGACCGTGTATCCCATCGTGGGCACGACTGTGTGTCCCATCGTGAGCACGGCCGTGTGCACCATCGTGTGCATATGAACTTTTGGTATTTTTGCCAATTTGATTTATTGTGTTATCTAGAAGGATATTTTGTGATTCTAAAATTGCTTGTTCAAACTTTAATTACTATATAACCTCGTATACAACCTCGTACTTGTCATTTCGTGTAATTCATTAGTATATGAGATATTTCATACAGATGATGAACTTATCCTTGCGAACTAATACATTGAGAATATATAGACTACACATGATATGCAATATATAATGTTAATTCAATCAATAACTTTTTAAATAAGTCTATCGTTATCAAATACTTGTTAATATATAAGTAACAACACCTAAATTGACGAGTAATTTGAGAAATTGGTGAAAATTGTTGATGTTCTTATGCACACGACCGTGTCCCATCGAGGGCACAACCGTGTGCACCATCGTGTGCACTGAACTTTTGATATTTTTTCCAATTTGATTTATTGTGTTATCTAGAAGGATGTTTTGTGATTCTAAAATTGCTTGTTCAAACATTAATTACTATATAACTTCTTATACAAACTCGTATTTGTCATTTCGTGTAATTCATTAGTATATGAGATATTTCATACAGATGATGAACTTATCCTTGCGAACTAATACATTGAGAACATATAGACTACACATGATATGCAATATATTATGTTAATTCAATCAATAACTTTTTAAATAAGTGTATCGTTATCAAATACTTGTTAATATATAAGTAACAACACCTAAATTGACGAGCAATTTGAGAAATTGGTGAAAATTGTTGATGTTCTTGTGCACATGAACTTTTAGTATTTTTGCCAATTTGATTTAGTGTGTTATCTAGAAGGATGTTTTGTGATTCTAAAATTGCTTGTTCAAACATTAATTACTATATAACTTCTTATACAAAGTCGTATTTGTCATTTCGTGTAATTCATTAGTATATGAGATATTTCATACAGATGATGAAGTTATCCTTGCGAACTAATACATTGAGAATATATAGGCTACACATGATATGCAATATATTATGTTAATTCAATCAATATTTTTTTAAATAAGTGTATCGTTAACAAATACTTGTTAATATATAAGTAACAACACCTAAATTGATGAGTAATTTGAGAAATTGGTAAAAATTATTGATGTTCTTGTGCACACGACCGTGTGTCCCATCGTGGGCACGACCGTGTGTACCATCATATGCACACGTGGATATAGTGCCAATTTGACACCGTAGACACCGTGACACCTGGTTGTCAACGTGGCACACGATCGGAGCACACGATCGTGCCCATCGTGTGCATTACAAAGGTCAGCATCAAATTATTTTATTATAAAATCCCATCGTGGACCCCCATGTTTTCAATATAAGCCCATCTTCCTGGACCGAGAGTGAAATACCTGAACTGTACCGAGAGTGAAATACCTGAACTGTAATCCCCCCTTTTCACTATAAACCCTAATCAATTAAAATCAGTTAAAATCCATTAAAATCAAATATGCGAAATGAGCGTCCGATTACGAGAAAGAGATTTAGGAGGAATCGAAGCACCTCCACCAAAAAGAAGGAGGATACCTCCTCCCAACCCACCATACAGAACTAGGCCGAGAGGAAGATACTCAATGCTCAGAGTAAGTTTTTTGATTTTATTGTATGTGTAGTGTGTACTGCGAATTAATGTGTTTTATGAAACAGGGCCTATTTAAAAACACTGCGAGCACTCCAGTCATACTAGATGGTGATGATGATGATGAATTAGATATTTCTGAGAAGACAAGTAACGAAGTTATTCTAGGCGAAGAAGTTCATGGAGATGATAATACAAGACTAAAGAAACAGCAGCAGATGGGGGAAAAGGGATCCAAATGATTGTGGTTTTTAAGTTATTATTAGATATTTTGGTGTGATGGTGATGAACTTTTGTTATGTAAAGTTATATGCTTTTGGTGTAAACTATTGCTCTTTAAAGTGAGCTACTTTGTTATGGTTAATGTTTGCCTCCATAATCACCTTTATTTGCTTTACATCACTGAACACTTAAATTTTAATTCAAAGATAAAGAAAATAAACACAAAATTATGCATTTCAACTAATAATCAGAATACCGAATCAATACATGGTCCATCAAGGATCAAAATATCAGCACATGATTGTTGCTAGTAAGTCACAAAATATAAAAACACATAAGCAATTTAAGTTTCATGGTATGGACATCCCCTTATGTCATGGTCATCATTACGACAAATACTACACCTCTTCTTCTGCCGGCGCCTTTGCCTCATTTGTTCATCCATTTCTTGAGTTTGTTCAGGGATATTCAAATCCACACCACCTATGGGAATGAATGCTTTGCCAGATGTTCTATTGTGGCCGGTTCCTTTACACCTACCGCACACCTGAGACCGTCTACCTGCGGGCAAATTTTCAACAGCGGACCATGCACGACTCATTCTTGGTCGGTCGGCTTGTCGTACCCCCTATGGAGGTAAGCAAACGATGGATGACATCTCCGGTGGGACATTCCACTCATCAGGATGTGGGATAGGATTAATATGCTCCTTATAAGTCTCCCTAAAGCCTTGTTGCTTGAAATAACGACTAACAAAATCATACACAGACAAACCATTGCCGGCGCGCCTGTTACAATAAGCAATTATGTCAAGAATGTGGTGTAGGATAATGTATTTTTGATACAGATGAGTATGTATTTTACTTTTTTATCCAGATATATTCTGTTGGAAAACTGGTTTATGGTTCAGTTGGTAAATCCAGACCAGCTCTGTGTTGCACAGGATGGCAGCACACGATCGTGCCCATCGTGGGTTACGATCGTGTGCATATTGCCCACGGTCATGGGCTGATGCTGTAGTGTGCATCCTGCCATGACTGTGTGCACACCATCATGCACACGATGGCAGCACACGATCGGGCCCATCGTGGGTTACGATCGTGTGCATCTTGCCCATGGCCATGACCGTGTGCACACAACAGCATAGACAAAAACATTGAATGGTGTGCACATTAGAGCAAAACAATTACCTTATAGCGGCAACAACATGACGACATGGAATCTGATCCAAATCAAACTCACGACAACAACATGTCCAGGTTCGAAGGTCGACCTCATAAGAAACTTTGTCTTCTTCGACTTTATAAACAAGTGGGGTGGTAGCTCGAATGGTAAGAATCAGACTGGCTTGCACAGAGTTAGAGAGCTTTTCAAAAGTGTGCATTGTCAACTCATGGTCTCTTGATGTTGCTTCTCCCCACTTCTCATCAAACCAATTATCTAAAATTAGGCGAAATATCTCAAGTAACGAGCAAACAGGTAAACGCCTCGCCCACAACATATGATTATTAAAGCATTCAACAGCATTAGATGTCAAGAAGTTATAGCGTTGTACCGGACACTTCGACCTAGACCACCTCTCTGGCCCAATTTCATAAAGGCGCATGTGAGCCCCATTAGGGCTTTCAATATGTAGTTTCGAAAAGTAGTTTTCAAAAACTTCTTCACAATGCGTGTAGGCAACAGTTCTAAAGAGTCCTATAGCATGCGCACCGTAGGAGGTCAGATTTTTTGCAAGATGGTGATAGCATAACCCGTGAAATGCATTCGGATAGACAGCTCGAACAACATTCTAAATGCTCTTATGTTGGTCACTCACAATCAGTAAATCTTCCATCGGATTGTAGCATCTGCACAGGTTATACAGAAAATAAGTCCATGACTCGTCGTTCTCTATCGGACCGAGACCAACTGCAAGAGGAAATACTTGCTCATTCCCGTCAAATGTGACGGCCACAAATAGAGTTCCTTTATTCCTTCCCTTCAGGTGGGTCCCATCAACTATAATCACCGGTCGAAGGCATGTATCAAATGCCCTAATACTCTGTCCGAGTGCAACGAACATGTGGCAAAACACTCCCTCACGAGTCGTCTGCAAATCATAAATTATCCCTAAATTATGCTGTTTTAACAAATACAAATAATATGGGAGCCTCTGATACGACTCATCAAAGCCGCCAAATGTATTCTCTATTGCTATATTCCTCGTCCGGAGAGCAAAACTATATAGCATGTCAATGCCGTACTCCTTACATATCTCTGCAATCATCTCCTTTGGCCTCAAAGCGACCCCCTCACCGGTCAATCTTTTAGCAAAATAATGGGCGGCAACCTCATAAGTGACCGACCGTGCAGCAGCACGGTTCAAATCAGGGTGACAGATGTGCTCTAAGGTCAACTTAGTAATTCTCCAAATAGTTGCACCCTCAATAGCACACAACCTAAACTGACAATTTTTTCGCCCACTCTTACAAACAAGCACTATACGTTTATCGGCGGAACGATCAGTGATACACTGTAGCATATTTTCTAAATGATACATTCCTACAGTTATCCTCAACTCTGTCTTGGACCGAAAGGTGGACCCCAACTCTAGTTGATCGGTGACCGGTGGAGGCTGCTCGACCCAACCCAAAGTCCCGGCACTACCGGGGTCCGGAAATGGAATGATCCAATTACGCATTGATTGTACATGCTCATGCTCGCTCGCAGATTGATGGTCGGATGAGAAGTTCTGACGACTGATAATCCTATCCATTTGGGCCGGTTGGCGAACCCAAGCAAGAAATTCCGCAGATAGTCACTCAATCAAGTCTTTACAACAATCTTCATCTTCGGATGTATGCACCTCCTCATCTTCCTCGTCTTCCTCATCTTCCTCGTATTGATAATCTTTGGAAGGCATGTCATAATTTATGTTGTCGGGCTCTACTCTCGAGCTGCTACATGCCATATTGACCTCGGGAGTGGAGGAGATGCCGTTCTCAACATAGACCTCATGATTCTCCTTGTATTCTACTAGTAATCGAAGTATCTGAGTATCGCCCCGTATAGGACTTTTACTTTGTTTCCCTTGGCCATGTGTGTCAAGTACCATAATTTGTAATCGGACTCATTTGAACCACCCAAACTCTCTCTAATAACCTCCACGAGGTTTGCACGACTAACTTTGCTCGTGTCGATGTAGACAAAAAAGGAGTCCCCGTCTACATATGTCGATCGCTCCCAATGACCACCGTGATGTATCAAAATACGCTGCCACGACATCTGATTACAAAAAGATGAATAACTATTCAGAAAACTGAGCAAACGATATTATAAAATGGTCTGCCTTGGACACGACAGATGCACACGGCCGTATGCTACCGTGTGTAGCGATCGTGTGCAAGTTTCTAGCCATGAACACGATCGCTGCACACGATTGTAGACGATCATGTTAAACGATCGTGAACACGTTAGTTGTGCGCACGATGTCAAGGTCGTTGGACACGATCGTTGCACACGGTGGCTTCCCATCGTGTGCAGCGATCGTGTCTGTAAGAACTGGTCGCGAAAAAAAAATCCAACGGTCAAATACTGATGTATACCTTCTTTATGAACCGAGAAGCACGACAAATGAAGTCCTATTTGAACGTCAACTTTTCTTTTCGAATAATCTTGTGATTTTTATAAGACTTTTGAGAGGCCATTTGTCAAAAATGGTTGTGTTGTTTTGATGTATATGTTGTAGTTAAATTTTGGTTGTTGGACATTAATATCGATCGGAGCAGATAAGGAAAGTAAAAAAGGAAAAAGAAAAAAAGTAGTTTAAATTAAATAAAATAAAAAAGGGAAAAATCAACATTACAACAAAAGAGATTACATTTTAGTCTTTTTAATTAAAATGGTACTAAAAACTTATAGTTTTATAAATGGAGATATAAAACTTGTCAATTTTATGATTTGTATTAAAAAATTGATTCCCTTATCTAATTAATGTCATACATATTTTTTTAAATTAAATAACTCATTCTAAATAAACATACTTTTTATATGGATTTTTATAAATTGAAATTAAATAAGACTTCTCAAACTTTCATGTTTTCTTTTTCCAAATCTAATCATTCTTTCCAAAAAAATATTTTATTATATCAATTTGTGAATCGCAAGTAAATTTTTATATCAAGTGTGTAAATTACTAAGACTTACCCCAAAGTTTTCAAAGTGTTTTTAAATTAAGTCACTTCCAAATAAATATTTTTTCCAATTCAATTTTTGTGAATTATTTATTTAATTAATATCATTCTCCGCATCGTAAAATTCACAGGGCAGAGGCATTTTTATTTTCATGCGCTGCATCACCCAGCATTTACCCACCTCACACAATTAACAAAAAAAAACCCTTAAAAATATTTTCATATTGCATTCTCTCTGCTTCGTCCCATCACGCCTCACAAAACTATAGTACAGTGCAATTTTCAATCATGATAATGATTTAGGGAGAAAATTTGTTTTGCCCTTTCGCATATATCAATATTTTTATATCCTAAATTTAGTAACAATTCTTTTCATACTCAAATTGTCGAATTTGATCTTTATTCGAATATATTCGAGTCATTTGTTATAATTTCGAGTAACATATTTTCGAGTCAACTTCAAAAAAAATACAATATCGAGGAAGGTTGGAAATATGGGTTGCACGAGTCCGAAAATTCGGGTTACACGAGTCCAATTCGTGTCATCCGAATACAATTCGGGACATGTAAATAAAAAAAAAAGTCTCCCGAATTCATTCGGGAGATGTAAAAAAAAAAGAAAAAAAAAGAAAGAAGAGGTCTCCCGATTCATTCGGGAGATGTATAAAAAATTTAAAAAAAAAAGAAAAAAAAGAAGAGGTCTCCGAATTCATTCGGGAAATGTAAAAAAAAAAAAAAAAGGTCTCCCGATTCATTCGGGAGATGTATAAAAAATAAAAATAAAAAGAAAGAAAGAGGTCTCCCGAATGAACGGGAGATGTAAAAAAAAAAAGAAAGAAAAAAAAAAGAAAGAAAGAGGTCTCCCGAATAGGGGTGGTATACCGTACCGTACCGAAGTTTTTTCCCAATACCGTATACCGTACTGAAAGTTTCGGTACAACAAAATTCATACTGATACCGTACCGAATGTTTCGGTATACCGAAATTTCGGTATGGCTTTCGGTCCATACCGATACCGTACCGAAATTTCGGTATACAGAAATTTATTTCGGAATCGGTATATACCGAACTTATCGAAATACCGAATTACCAAAATATCGAAAAAATCTTGATATACCGATATATACCGAAATACCAAACAAGTAAAATACCGAAAATATTGATATACCGATATATATATATATATATATTGAAATACCGATTTTTTTTGGGTATTTCGGTATATACCGAAATACCGAAAATAAAAAAGTTTCATACCGTTACCGTACCGAAAATTTTCATTCGGTATACCGAAATTTTCGGTAATTATTCGGTACGGTAAATACGGTATTTCGGCATTTCGGTATATTTTGCCACCCCTACTCCCGAATGAACGGGATGTAAAAAAAAAAAGAGATGTCTTTCGAATTCATTCGGGAGATGTATAAAAAAATTCGTGTGACACGAATTGTATTCGGGTGACACGAATTGGACTCGTGTAACCCGAATTTTTGGAATCCGGTAACCCATATTTTCAACCTTTCTCAATATTGTTTTTTTTAAAGTTGACTCTAAATTATATTACTCGAAATTATAATATATGACTCGAATTTTATTCGAGTAAAGGTCAATTTCGACAATTTGGATATCAAAAGAGTTGTTACTAAACTTGGGGGAAAAAAAAATATTACTGTATGCCAAAAGGCAAAACAAGTTATTTCTACTAATGATCTACCCGCCTCAATCTTTTGAGAATATGTTGTACTTTAAATTCCGACTAAAACAGTTTTCCTAGATGATTAGTCTTGAAATGATGATATTAAAAGTCGAATATAAAAGCTATCGAATGTTGGATTATAAATTGTAAACTTAATATTTGCTAACTGTCATATTTACGTAGTGAAGTCAAGAGTAAAAAATAAAAAAATATTGAAGATTTTTGCAAGACAAAAGAGATGAATCAGAATCAGTGATAGAATTATAAATATCGTATATAATGTTTTGAGATATATTGTAAAAATAATATAAATATTTCATAACAAAAATTACTTTATATTCTATTATTAAATAATATCGTGCAAAAGTTATCATATATAAAAATAAAAAAATTATTAATAAATATTTCATAAGTTTTTTATGTTGAAAAAAAAAAAAAGAGCACTCCCGTGGACGAGTCCACGAGTCAACACGATTGTGTTATTAAACCATTTTTCTTGGTTTCAGTTGAATGTCTCGATAGTTGGAGAGAATATAATTTGACAAAGCATATTAATCAGTACTTTAAAATATTGTATTTAAATAAAAATGACTCGTATATTTGAGAAAACAGACGAGAAAAAGTGGAACAAGATATTCACACCGTCAACCACTTAAACCTATTGGACCCACACTACCAATGAGGAATAGTCATTTTTTTGGTTATGCAAATTAAAATATTGTTCGTTAACTTTTCTCGATAGTAATTAATTAGGATTGGACCAAATACGTACACACATACATACAATCACCACCACATATCTTTAGAGCACTGGGTACTTCGTGCCATGGCTTGGTGTCATGACACAAAAGTTGGTGCCACGTCAGCAAAAATCTCTATGGCACCAGAAATTATATGGCACCACATTTCAGAGATATCCGTTGGCACCAGAAATTCTAGTGTCGTCGGCCTTTTTTTTTTCTTTTACCTAAAATTAAACATACACAATATTAACTAAAATAAACTTCATTAATTAAAAATAAAACACACATTACATTAAAAACACACACATTACATTTAAAAAAAATTACATAAAAATAGAAACCTAATTATACAAGTTCCATAAATGATCCACAAGGTCTTGTCGAAGCTCGTCGTGCACTTTACTATCTCGGAGTTCTTTATTTTTCCTCAAATGCAAGTCACACCTATCGATCCAGCTATCTGGCATGTTCGGAGTTGGATCAACGTATGTCTCTTTTAAATTCACCTCGAATCCTTCGTCTTCCAATATCATGTTATGCAACATTATACAAGTATACATGATTAGCTTCAAGGTGTTGATTTGAAAAGCACGTGCTGGTTGTATAATTCCCCAACGACCTTGTAAGACTCCGAAAGCTCGTTCAATATCTTTTCTGGCACTTTCTTGAACCCTTTTGAAGTTCAAATACTTCTCAGTCCTTGCAACACTAAACGATTTCACAAACACGGACCATGTCGGATAAATGTCGTCGGCTAAATAATAACCTTTGTTATACGTATGTCCGTTAACTTCAAATGGACATAACGGAGCTGTACCGGCAAGTTCAGCATCAAATAACGGTGAACCATATAACACATTAAGATCATTATTTGCCCCCGGAACCCCAAAATATGCATGTCAAATCCATAATCTTTAATCCCCAACCGCTTCCAACATAAGAGTTGGGTATTTATGATCACGTCTTTTGAATTGAGCTTGTAAGGCCTTTGGACAATTTTTCCAATCCCAATGCATACAATCAATACTCCCGAGCATTCCCGGGAGTTGATGTTTTTCTTCATGCAATGCATATATTTTTTCAATGTCATCTGCATTGGGTCGCTTAAGTATTTTTCGCCGTATAAAACATGTATGAATTTACAAAATGCATCTAAACATTTTCGGGAACAACGTACACAATTTTGCAAATATTCATCTAATGCATCTGGTGCTGTGCCGTACGCCATGGGGCGGTTGGGGGATGTCCACTTCAAAATAGCACAAATACTAAAACGACCGCATGCATCAAGACGTGGTCTAAAAAAATTAAAGTACTCGGGAAGAGGTTGAACATCATAGCTTAAAATGTCGTTGAGAATTCTATTAAAAGTCCTGAACTCATACGATACCTTCGCCTAAAATTATCTTCGGATATTTAGGATCGTTCTCATCGTCGCCAAAATAGTCTTCGATTAAACGTTGTTCCGCATCTTCCCGCTCGTGTGGTATGTATGCCCTTGTTCTCTTTTCATGCGAACCGATCCCCGCTTCTTGATTATGCAAAGCTAAAAATTGTTCGTACGCCGCATAACTTTGAATATATCGCTCGATCATCATTAAAAAAACATCATAATGAGGGTCGTATAGGATCGTTGGGATCATTATTTGGATTCATTTTTGAAAGAAAATTTGTAATTGGAAGAGGTGTGTAAAATATGGGGAGTTAGTAAGGTTTTTATAGATTTTTGGTTGCTTTGAAAATGAAATATAGCAACATTATACAATTATAGCCGTTTGTCACTTTGTCCCATTTTCCAAAATATAGCCGTTTGACATAACGTTCGGATTCAATTGCAAAAGAAAAGAAAAGAAAAAAAATTTACTCATGGCGTGGGCTGGCCACCACAGCGCAACGGCCGACGGCGCCACCCACGGTGTCGTGCGCCAAGAAGATTTTTGGGCTGGTGGTTTTGCGCAACACTAAGACACAGTGGTACCCTGTGCTCTTAGGGAACGAATCTCATTCTTTCCTCCTCAAGTCATGTTCATGTGTATACTTTGGTATTCATATTATTCGGACAATCAGTATTTATGAACTATATAAGTATTATTGTGCTTATATGGCTCTGCCGGATACTTTATATTATATATTTTTTATTTGGTAAAACAATTCATGGTAAGAAAGAAATAATACTTATATTATATGAGTACTATAGCACTCATATTTTGCTGAGAATTGAAAGATGAACACAATTGTATTCATTTTGCCGAACATATGAGTACTGTTGTACTCATAATCATTAAGCACAGTCTAAGAACATAAGGCTTAAGCACCGAATCCAAGCCCCTATATCTACACGACAGTTCCTTTGATCTGCAAAAGGTAACTGTCTATATGAATTTGCTTCTGCTCGAGAATGGAACCAATGAGGCAAAAGCCAAATACGATAAGCTCGACAAATTAGCGAAGTGAATATTCTACAAGGCTCGTGATACGTTCAACTCATGTCCTTATCAAAAGGATCGACTTAACAGCCATGCAGAGCCCGCCTTATCTTTAAAACTACAACACATGTAGAGAAATTAAAGAAGCGAGGAAGATTTCAAGACGAGAAACCAGTATCACCGAAGTTGTCCAAATTTACTATCTTCGGAAAATGTCCTTATTATGAAACTTTACATATGAGACGGCATTAAAACAAAACTCATTTAAGAAAAGTACATGAAAATGCCCATTGGATCATTCTTAGTGGATTTTGTATTCAAACAGGTTAAAGATGAGTGAAGCCAAGAGCTTGAAGAACCACATAAAGCATTTCTACTAGAATGCCATGGAAGAATTCCCACACAATTTAGCATCCTCTAATTGTTTTCGCGACCAGCAAACAAATAGAAACTTGACGAAGCAATCTTAAAAAATCCGGAAATGTAAAGATTAGATCTCATAAGTAAGAATCTCAGAGAATGCATCACATACTTCAAGAAAATCAGATAGCTTTTTTGAGCAAAGAAAATCAGATAGCTAATAACCACATTTTCTAACATTAAGATCCCAATAATACCGTAAATAATCAGAACCAAGTGAATTATGCAAGTTAATCCAGCTTTGTCGAATAACACAAAAAATACAACGAAACTCAGATAAACACGAATCCAGCTCGGAAAATGCAGACACATTGTAGTAAGTTATACATTCTTTCTATGATCACCGGATGCATCATCAATAATAAATCCAACCATCACAAAAATAGAATACTAGCAACAAGGAATCAATCGGGTCGAACTACAAACACAAAAAATATGAGAAAAAGAAAAAGTTAAAACAATCATCAACACATGATTTTTTTCACACTATATATATCTATCAGGAAATAAATTAGTAAGTTCCTTTTGCAAAGAAACAACATCCGCCACACCTACCTCGGCCTCCCCGTGGCTGGGCCACCGCCACCCGTCCCATAGCCGCCCGAATTTCCCAAATTCCCTTTTCCCACAATGCCACCGCCGCCAATATGCTGAAACCTACCAGAACCATCGCCGCCCCCATACATTTGCCCACCGTGATGATAGCCCATCAAGGCACCACCATAAATACCACCGCCCACCACCGGGCCACCATTAAACCCACCACCAGTATTCACGGCGGAGACACCACCACTGCTGCCACCCCCCTCCTTACCTCCCCCAAGAGCGCTCTTTTCCCCCTCCATCTCTCTGTACTTAGCCAGGTAAACTTTCAAGGGCTCGACGTATTCTTCAAACCCTAGCGTCGTCATAGCCCAGAGCAAATCGTCGCCGTTAATCGTCTTCCTTTTCTCTCTCTGGCACTTATCAGATGCTTCGCCGGTGACGAAACTGATGAACTCAGAAACGCATTCTTGCACTGTTTCCTTGGCGTCCTTGGAGATCTTGGCGTTCGCAGGTAGAGCTTTTTTCATGATTCTGCTAACGTTTGCAATCGGTAAAAACCTATCTTGCTCTCTGCTGCTCGCGTTGCTATTGCTGTGTCCCCCGGAATCGTTGTCCGAATCCGCCATACTCTTCTTCTTCCTCGTGAGTTGTCAGAAAAAAAAACTGAAATTAGTTTCTTGCTTCTTATCCTGTTACAACTCTGATTATCTCTTTCTAATAAAAATCGGTTCTTCTTGGGCAGAAATAACAATGATGAATGGATTATCACTCTCAGTTCGGAGAATATCTGATGGGAATTTCTGTGTGAAAAAAAAAAAGGTGGCCGATGATGTTTTGGCGGAAAATTTTATATGAATAGTGTTCTTTCGCCTAATATATGCGTCTTGGGGTTTGCGCCGGCTGGGGGGAGCTCCGGGAAGGTTGGGGGAGGAGAGACGAGACAGTGTGGCAAGGACAAAGAACGAGGATTACAGGGGGGTTTGATATTTTCCTTGGAGGCGACACGTGGTAATATGAAGACCACTTATTTCGATGAAAGTGCGAACCACGTGTCAGAACCAGCAACGTTTATAGTAAATGGCTTGAGGAGATCAGACGGTTGAGCAACGATGCACGTGGTGGTTGGGTTGATAGGTAGGTTCATTCGCTTGGGTGTGTGTTTGTTTTGTTTTTTCGATAACCGAAAGTTTAATTTGGATCCGTAACAGTGTGTTCTAATATATTATATTTAAAAGGAAAGATGTTCTAATTACAGATTAAACTTAGGCTCTCTTATTTTGAAATTAATTTCGTTCTTGCGTAAAATTTAATTTAAGTCACTTCAACACTACAGTATAATTTAGTTTAGTTCAACACAATGCAGTTCAAATCAATTCAACTTTAAAATCAATATTGTTAATTATTACTAATATTCGTCTACTCCGTGGTTGTAGAAGATTGTCAAAACTTGTTTCATGCAACGGGATAGGATCTAGATAACGTATTTTGCTTCATTAACCCTCGTTGCTTGGATGACGAGCAGATATGTACCTTCACCGACGAGGACTTTTGATCCACCATCGCCTCTTATCGTGTGGTGTTTATTTTGATTTTGCTAATCGAGCTCTTTATGAATTTGGTGCTTGTTATCCAAGACCTTGTATGGTCGTTTTTGCTTTTGGGACCAGACTTGTAACTGTGGACTTGTAACTGTGGTACTTGTTATTTATGCATTGCACTTGGTTTTATCCTAGTTAATTTGTATTGTTGGTTTTGTTTGATAAAGTTCATGACTATTTGTAGTTCTGACTACTCAAAGAATGAGCTCACAACATCTACGACCTTGTGCTTTCGTATAATAAGCTCATGGGTTATTTTGTGTTTGTTTTGTGGGTTGGAGGGTAGTCATTATTTCAAACTCTTATAAGCACAGTGCCTCTACAAGTAATGCTAAGTGATCTATGAAGGTGGTTGAATTCGTGGGTGGGGGGGTCGATTGAGCTTTCAAGACTCATTATAGCCCTCTTGGTAATCCGTCAAACATCTTGAACCGTTGTCATTATTTCATAAAATAGAATAGACAAGGAAAGAAGGAATTCACACTTTATTATTTGAATCATTTACAGAGATAAGTGAACTAGGGTGTGTGTTACATCATGCAATAAGTGTCAAAGAGTGTGCAAAAATGATAAATGCGCTAAAATTAAGGTTAAATCTTACCACATATGAAAGTAAAGGCACACTACATAGGTTATGTGGCTCAATGGTAGTGTGTATGAGCAGGTCCAAGGTCATGTGTTTAATCCATATTGGGTTTTAATCTCCATGATTTATGCACCGAGCTTCCTTTGTGTAACACTCTCAAAACCACAAGATAATATCACACTCCATAGACCCTTCTCACAAGGATCTACCAGAGTGGATACCAACAGATAAACCTAAATGTTTGACCGACAAGGTCAAACTACACATCAAGGTAGATCGATAAGGCCAAAAACTCAAAATAAACAGTCTTGTAAGGTCACACCACAACACGACTATCCCAAAAACGAATATAATTGCATTGCAACGTGTACAAATCGGGTTCAAAATACATCAACAGGAACGAAATACATCTTAATTGTAATAAAATAAAATAAAATAAAACTCTCGCTTGATTAGTATCGCGGCTTGTCATCTTCCATACCGACCCTGTGATTGGGGGTTAGCGCTCGGAAACGTTAGTACAAGTATTCTAGCTATATAAAATATATTATGCAAACATCACTCACAAAATCAGATGATAACAATCATTTATAAGATATCCCCGAAAGGTTTTAAAGCTTTAGATATAAAATTCAAGTCTATGAAATATTTCATCATCTTGGAAGTTTTAGAAAATGAAAAGTCTTTAGGACCTCATGTCCTTAGTTATTTCAAAATCAATTGGATCTCAGCCCCAAAACCAATTTCCATAAAACATCTTTACCAAAATTCTTAAGCATCAAAATATGCTCGCAACCCTATAAGTTCAACAATCCACACGAATTGAGCCAAAACAATACAATCGCAACTATGACAAAGTCCAATCTAGGACTCCGGGAACTCCGCGAACTCCTGCCACGAGTCACCGTATGTCCCGTCAAATCCACACAGTTGAACCATGTTGTATTCTGACTCAATTATCAATAATCATGTGTCATAGCAGGCCTCTTCGGACCCGTGCGATTGAACCTCAGCACCACATACTAAGTCCTGATCCCATGGTCCATTGCAATGTATCCCCGTAGTCCTATTAAACCCCCAAGAGTGAACCTAGCAACACAACACACAACAACAACATTGAATCGTACCACAATACATAGTGACGACATCACGACAATCATCACGAACATTACACACCCAACACAATACATCGATCAACAATACAACAAAATACATACCCAAGTGTATAAGCAAACCAATACAATCACCACAACTAACATAATTCCACAACAAGGAACATCCAAGAACAATATCACACCACAACACATCTATAATGAATAATTCAGCAATAATTCACACGAACCATGTTCAAATAAGATGAATTGACCATCGTAACCTAACACATAAAATGGTCGAAAATGACATTTCGTGATCAAACAAGCAAAAAATGACGTCTAGGGACAAAACTGGTCAAAAAGAATATTTAGGAGGCGAAAAGGGTCGAAAATGATACCCTGGGGCATAACGGATCGAAAATAATACCCCGCGATGAAACTGGTAGAAAAATGTCGTTTGAGGCGAAACGGGCTGAAATGTTGTCTCGAGGTAAAACGGGTTGAAAATGAGATGCAAGGATGAAAAAGGTCGAAAATGACATCGTGGGACGAAACTAATGTCTCAGGGCGAAATTGATCGAAAATGTCATCCCGGGGTGAAACGTGTCGAAAATGACATCCCTATTCGAAGCTGGACGAAGTAATGTTCCTGTGTGAAATGGGTCGAAAATAACATCTTGTGACGAAACTGGTCGAAATGGTCGTCCCATGGTCGAAAATGACGCCCTGGTGAAAGAGGTCGAAAATAATGTCGTATGGCGAATTAGGTCAAAAATAACGTCACGGGATCAATGTAACACCCCCAATCCGCTCAGGGATATTACACGTCGTAGACCTTTTCCTCAAGGATCTACCAGGTTGGTAAACAACATCGAACATTTCAACAATGCCTTTAAGGCTAAAATGACTCAGTAGACCGATTTGGTCTTTCAATAAATACATACAACTCAATACATGCCCACGCAGGGGTCGAATATAAAAATGCTCCCGTACAACGGGGTAATTATACTGCAGCGGAAATAAAATATGATTAAACCAATACAACAACTTACGGGTCCTCATGTGATTAGTATCGATCATCTTTCATCATCCTTCGTGCCGACCCTGTGTCATGCTCCCCGAAAACCTGAATGCAAAAACAGACATCCACCCCCCGAATACTCGGGGGTTAGCAAAACTCCACTGTTTTGCTAGTGCAAGTATAAAATAGAAATACGAGTGATACAATTCACATTCCACAAATAACAATAACTAGGAATCCTCAAAGATCCAAACGTAACAAAAAGTACTTTCCGAGGCAAGAGTTTGGGTAAAACAGATCGTAACTCGAGAGGACAATTTATAAAACCTTTTAAAAATGCCCACGGGAGTTTTCAACGTAAAACATTTTAGGATTATCGAATCTTTCTCTTTCCAAAATCGACAGGGGGGTCACAGCCCAAAAATTTTTGTTTGCACAAATGAAACCAACAACAATACACAGGGTTAAAACCCAAGTCACGTGTCCTCGACGTACAAAAAAAATCAATACCAACTCGTGAAGTTCTTACTCGTGAATCCAGGGCTATACCATTGGACTCCCTCCGTGGTCCCGTCGAACCCTCCCGAGGTGAGCAAATACATTCACAAAACATACACACGCACTCGTGAAGTTTCACTCGTGAATCTAGGGCTATACCATTGGACTCCCTCCGTGGCCCCGTCGAACCCTCCCGAGGTGAGCAAATACATTCACAAAACATACACGCACAGGCATCGCCTAGGACCGGTACGAAGCCACAAATCCCACTCGAGGCCTCTAAGGACCCTCCCGAGCTTTCTAGCGAAACACATTCACACAAATCACATATCACACCAAGGATATCTAAGTAATTCATTCAATGACAATAAGCACAATGCACGACGCAATGGTCAAATCACAACGCACCGATATGAGATAATATATACATATATTATCAAAGCACAACAACAAGACCAAGTGTATTCATAGTATTTCACGTAACCATCCACGAAACACAATGTTCACAAAACACACGCGTTTTGAAAGCGGGCCTTTAACAAGGCTAACCGAATCTTTGAAAGTGCAATTCAAATGATCAAATAAACACATGAAGACGATCACTAATTATCATATCCATAAAACAATAATTGTATGGACAAGGTACTTGCCTCGAAATCGGCACGCAAGTATTCCGACGAACACGGCTCAACCGGGAAGCTTCGAAACGCTCGATGCTATCGAAAAGGAAGATGACGACGAACGGAAAGGTTCAACACGGGTTCTTCGCAAGAAACTCGACCCTAACATCATATAATTAACAAATCAACGATCATGCGAGGAAGAATAATCATAGAACGTCCGAAAACCCCTCTATGTCATTCTACCAGACACCTTCAAGGCGTCGATTAAGAAATCGACCAAAACAACGAATCTATACGATCCGACGATGAAATAACAAGGGAAATGATATAATACATCTAAATAATCATCAATCCATCACAATCCTAAGTAAAATCGGATTAAACGGACAAAATCAAATAAAATACCCAAATTCCCCAAAAACTAGATTTCTAGAAAATCTGACCTGATTCGCTCGATCAAAGGATGTTATAGGATGGATAATCGATGATATGAACTCCAGGATTTCATGGATTCATTGTCTAACAACATGTCTCCATGTTCATCAAACCTCCATCCGCGGAAGGGAAGGAAACGAGTGAGAAAATGGGTGAAAAACCCGTCTGCTAGGCCTTATATAGGCAGTCTGCCGGCCGCCTTACGTACGTAATCGGCCATGGCTTACGGCCGTAACCGGCCATGGCCGAGTCTCCTGCACAAAAATGCCAGCAGCGTTACGTACGTAACCGGCCAAGGCTTATGCACATAACCGGCCTTATGGCCATAACTGCCGGGCCCTTACGGCCGTAACTCGGCCAGGGGTGGCCTGGCCCCAAAATGCCCGGCCATGACTCGGTCGGGGCCAACTCCGACGGCCCGGACGACCCCGAAACCCGAAACTAAATATGAATCGAAGATACGGTTACGAAGTACTCGCAAAGATGAATTCGAGCACTAAGAGAACACACGATTCCGACCACCCGAAGGCTCGAAATGCGACAACGGAAAGTGTTACCCCAAACTTTGAGAAATTACGAAAATGGCCCAAAACGTCTGAAATACACGATACACGATCGAAACACCAAGAAAAAGCTCGCAACATGAATAATAACATTAAATGAACTTACGAGAAACTCGAAACAACAGTTTCGGATGAGATTCGCAAGAATCGAACTCAAGTGCGGAAAAACCGCTTAAGAACACAGAACTCAACAAAACGATACTGAAACAAACTCGGATGACAAAAAGTGCAGAATTAAATACTCTCGGAATGATGAAACGATCACGAGCGAGTCGTAAAAACGGGCTCCCACCGAAAAAAAATAAAATCACCGAAATCCGAAATTGCAGATATTACATTCTACCCTCCTTAAAAGAAGTTTCGTCCCGAAACTTAAAACAAGTAGGGAGAAGCAATATACCACCAGGAATATTTCATTGAGATACACAAGAATGCGTAACTAACGTCCAACGGTGAAACGTTACAAGCAACGCAAGGGAATATACGGTGTGAACACACGCTCCAAGACGACCAACACAACGCCACCGATAGAGACATAATAAAACCAACAAGTGACAAGCGTCATCAAGCAGATAATACAACCAAGTCGATTATCCGAACAATCACAAAACACAAAGCACCTATTACAAGGAAACACGCACAATCAACAAAACAGAAATAAACACACAAACGATCCACAAGGACAACCACAAACAATTCGGACTACGCCGAAATCCTCAAAACCACACTAGGCATCTACATGTCCCTTCGGAACAGAGACGCAACTCGATCCTCCAACCTCTCAGCTGCCATCTCGCGGTCTGCGGCAGTGACCAACACAGCCACATTGAAACGGTGACTAACGGTGCGTGACAATTCTTCGCAGTACGAGACCATACAGTAACAATCAGACAACCACGACTGAACAATAATAATCGAACAACAACTACCGAACAACAATGATCGAACAATAACGATCGAACAACAAGGATCGAACAATAATGATCGAACAACAACGATCGAACATCAACAGTCAAACAACGACTCTGAAGTTCACACTTCAACTTAGGACGTTAAAAGAACTGGTAGAAAGTAAAAGATGTTACTTTCGAACAAGGTTCACAAGAATCGAACCGAACTCGGAAAAGTCACAATGATAAACAGACCGATCTGAAACAAGGTCACAACCCGTTCGAACGATGACAACCGAGACATCAAACAAGTTCAAAAAATATCAACGAACACGCGCAAGTCGATAGAATTTAAAAGGAGAAACTGCAGAAGTCAAAAATAGTACGGGTATTACATCCGACCTCTTATAAAAGAAATGTCGTCCCCACAACTCACAACAACGGAAACAAGGTAACAACACAAAAAGCAACCGACGGAAAAATCTCCCATGGGCCTCTCAGAGCCGATCCTGATATCTGTGCTGAAGTGCGAACTCCGAAAGTCTCGGTAGCCAATTCGCAGAACTGAATTATGTGTCCCTCAAGTACGCACTTTAAATGCGTTACTGACGAGAAGGACAATTTGTAACACCCCAAACTAGGCGGATATTACAGTGCTGTGGACCCCCGACTGGGACCCACCAGGCGAATGAAAATGGATGAATTACACAGGGTAAATGTAGTACCGAACCACATTACAACATCAATTACTCCGATGAGGAGTTTCATACAACACACCCAGGATAATACAGAATACATGCATATTTTATATGAAGATAAAATACACAACACTGAATGAGATGAGTATTCAAACGGAATGTCTGCAGTGGAATAAATGAAGGAAACATAAATGACTGAATAAATGACTGAAAAGACTGGGGGCCCCTTCTAGTATCATTGAGACTCCTCGCCGTCAACATGCTCTCCCCGTGCCTTAGCCTTGCCATGACCCGAAAAACAATATCCCCAAACGGGGTCAGTTACACAGAACAACAATCCTCAAGGGTTGAAAATACACAATCATGATATATCTGAAGTTATCAAATATCCTGTCGAAACATACGCAATCAAACATGCTATATGAATCAACCAACGGTATGGCTCAAAGGAATGGTGCCACACTACGTCCGGGATGGAAATGTGTCCGTGCACAAGCCACCAACGAGTATCGATCGAATACACGTGTGGTCTTGTACCTAATCAGTCTCACGAAGCCATCAACTCGTGTGCACGATCGATGTGAGGCCACCAACCAACACACGACTTAAATGTGCCCGACATGAAAATCCTACACATACCAACCGGCACGCCAGTGCGACCCGGAATGCCACTATATAACAAAAGTGACATCAAAATCAATAATGACTCACCGAGATGAAATGACAGTGAAATGAATGATAGCTCAATGAAATATTTGGAACCGTCGTTCCTCGTGGATGAAGTAATGAAGTGTCAATTACAAGTTTCAATACGGTTAGTACTTTATGAATGAATTATGATTATGAATGAACAACAACGAAAGGAATGAATATCCTTTTAACTGAGTAAGAATTGACTTACTCAACACCGATGAAGAATGTCCGTCCACGAACAATGTCCTAAATGAAATGTCGGTCACTCGAACAACCTTGAATAACACAATTACCAACAACCGTTCAATACACGTATCAAGCAACAAAACACGACTAACCCAAAGGTCGATACAACGATAATCAACTCATAGAGGCATTCTAACGAGTACGAAACCAACCACACAACTACGAAAATACCCCATCCCGAACATATCGAAACCGACACCAAAATGAGTATTCCGAACTATCAAAACACTTCAATGATATCAATAATCCAATAGGGATCCACAATTCAAAATTACAACCACATCAATCGGAAAATCCCCAATTAACCGAAGTCAACCCCAAGGGTTCTTGAAATAATTCCGAAAATAGCCATTAAATCCGTAGGAATATATTTATCCAAGGTAGATAATTCATATCTAACATATTCCAATGATAATCCAAGCTTACACGAAGAAATCGGAAGGAAAAACCCAAAAATCCGAAATTCTAGATCCAAGAGATTAATACCTTTGATTTGATGTTAAGGAGGTGATGAAGTGATGATTAATCCGAATGATGAGCTTGAAGATGATGATTGATGATTACACCTCGAAGGATACTCTCCAAAACACCCGAAATCGCCCGAAACCGATGAGGGAATGAGAAAGAATGATAAATGACGAACTCGGGCTAACTGTCCAATATATAGTCACTCCGGTGTTAGCGTCGCTAGCCCTTGTGCGTAGCGTGCGCTAACGGTATTTTGGGTAGTCCAAGACCCATCGTCCAAAACGGTAGCGCGCTACGTACCTTTTTGTAGCGTGCGCTACGGTGAACACTTAGCGTCGCTAACCCCAAAATATTAGCGTGCGCTAACGAATTATCGATGCCCGATCGATCGAGTCCGTAACCTTCGTCTCTCGATCGATCTCGTAGCGTGCGCTATGACCAACAAGTAGCGTGCGCTACTACACCGCTTGCGTCGCTAAAAACCACTCATAGCGTGCGCTATGAATAAATTCAATTCACCCGGTAGCCACTGGAATCGACCTGATCCGACCTTAGCGCGCGCTACAACAAATATTACCGTGCGCTACTACAAACCACTAGCGCGCGCTACTTACCATCGGTAGCGTGCGCTACTTATAACTCACCTGCAGTCCAGTACCTTCTGGACTGCAGCCAGGGCAACATTAGCGTGCGCTAATGCTGAGTGGTAGCGTACGCTACCTGTACTCAATTAGCGCGCGCTAAAAAGAGTACGTAGCGTGCGCTACTCCTCACGCACATCCCACAACGAAAATAACAATGATGATAAACACGGCACGAAACTCCAATAGATTGATGATGGATGACGATTGATACATGATACAATTACTCTGAACGATGAATACCATGATTGAATATGAGTGACAAATGATCATTAATGAGTGAAATTACTGAGTGGCAATTACTGAGTGATAAATACTGAATGATAATAACTGAATTACAACCGGGTATTACATACACCCCCCCTTAAAAGAGTTTCGTCCCCGAAACTAAGGGTCAAACAACTCGGGATAACTCTCCCGCATACTATCCTCGGTTTTCCAAGTAGCCTCTTCGCTCCCGTGTCTAGACCACTGAATTTTCACCAAAGGAATCGTCTTGTTCCTCAACTGTTTCATTCGCCGCTCTAAAACTCGTATAGGACGGTCCTCATATGAATGATCATCGGCGATCTCAATTTCGTCGAACTGAAGTATGTGACTCGGGTCGGCAATATACTTCCGCAACTGTGAGACATGAAACACATTATGAATTCGGCTCAACGCCGGAGGTAGAGCCAGTCGATAAGCTAACTCGCCTACTCGATCCAAAATCTCAAATGGTCCAATGAATCTCGGACTCAACTTCCCCCTCTTCCCGAAACAGAAGATACCTCGACTCGGGGATACTTTGACCAAAACGTGGTCACCCGTCTCGAACTCTAGTGGTCGACGACGATTGTCTGCATAAGATTTCTGTCGACTCTGAGCGGTCAACAAACGACTCCTGATCAAAGCTACCTTCTCACGGGCAGCTATAAGCATATCGGGCTCGGTGCCGATTGATTCTGATAAGTCATCCCAACACAAAGGAGATCGACAACGACGACCGTACAAGGCCTCGTAAGGTGCCATCTTAATCGAAGAATGCCAACTATTATTATACGTGAACTCGATCAATGGTAGTTTGGCTTCCCAATCGTCTTTCCAATCGAGGACGCATGCCCGCAACATGTTCTCTAATGTCTGAATAGTCCTCTCTGATTGCCTGTTGGACTGAGGATGAAAAGCGGTACTGAGATTAAGTTGAGTTCCCATAGCACGATGAACTGATTTCCAAAAATGAGACACGAATCGTCCGTCACGATCGGAAACGATACTTTTAGGAGTACCGTGCAGTCTCACTATCTCTTTGATAAACAACTGGGCAAGTCTCTCGGGACCCCACGTATCCTTAATCTCAAGGAAATGAGCCGATTTAGTTAAGCGGTCCACAATTACCCAGATCGTATTCATGCCACGACGACTCGTCGGCAAACTCGTGATGAAATCCATAGAAATGTCTTCCCACTTCCATTCTGGAATAGGGAGAGGTTTCAGCATACCCGCCGGTCGCTGATGTTCAATCTTAACTTGTTGTGAGTTAAGCATCTCAAACAAATTACGTGACTTCTCGCTTCATATTACTCCACCGGTAATTTTGTTTCAAGTCCTTATACATCTTGCTAGACCCGGATGAACGAGAATAAGGGTAGCATGAGCTTCTCTCAAAATCGAGTTTTTCAACTCGTCATCCGCCGGTACGCACAACCGATTCTTAAATCTCAAAAGTCCATCCTCGTGGACCACGAATCCAGGGGCTTTCCTCTGAGCCACATCCTCACGGATGCGCAACAATAATGGGTCTGAAGCCTGCTTCTCTCTGATTACCTCCTCAAGTGACGATGAAATCTCTAACATATAAAGCTGTCCCTGAACTCGCTGAAGCCAGACCTCGATCTCGGGTCTAAGGAATTCCTGCTGAAGCTCCTTCTAAACTGTTAAACGAGCAAGCATCTGCTCCTGGACGGACTTACGACTCAAGGCGTCGGCGACAACGTTCGCCTTGCCCGGGTGGTAAAGGATCTCGATATCGTAATCTTTGATTAGTTCCAACCACCGTCTCTGTCGCATATTTAACTCCTTTTGAGTAAATATATACTTCAAACTCTTGTGATCGGTGAAAATTTGACAGGTGACGCCATAAAGGTAATGACGCCAGATTTTCAAAGCGAACACCACGGCTGCTAGCTCCAGGTCGTGGGTCGGATAATTAACCTCGTAAGGTCTCAATTGTCGTGAAGCATAAGCAATAACTTTCCCGTTCTGCATGAGTACACATCCGAGACCCTTCCCGGGCGCATCACTATAAACCACAAATCCTTCCGTCCCTTGCGGCAAGGAAAGAACAGGTGCTGAAGTTAACCGGCTCTTGAGTTCCTCAAAAATCTGTTGACACGCGTCGGACCACGTGTATTTCTTATCTTTCCGTAAAAGATTCGTCATGGGTTGAGCGATTTTAGAAAATCCTTCAACAAACCGCCGATAATAACCGGCTAATCCGAGAAAGCTCCGGATCTCCTTAACATTCTTCGGAGGTAGCCAATCTCGAATAGCCTCCGTCTTTTGAGGGTCGACACGAACTCCGTCTGATGAAATTACATGTCCGAGAAACGTCACTTCGGACATCCAGAATTCACATTTGGAAAACTTCCCATAAAGTTGCTCTCGTCTCAACACGTCGAGAACCTGATGAAGGTGAAACTCGTGTTCCTCCCGGTCACGAGAATAAATCAAAATGTCATCAATGAAGACAACCACAAATTGATCCAAAAAGTCGATGAAAACTCGATTCATTAACTCCATGAATACCGCAGGTGCATTAGTTAATCCAAACGGCATTACCACCAATTCATAATGACCATAGCGTGTTCGAAACGCCGTTCTCGCGATATCCGACTCTCGAATTCGCAACTGATGATATCCAGATCTTAGGTCGATCTTGGAAAATACTGAAGCTCCCTGAAGTTGATCTAAAAGATCATCGATACGGGGTAGAGGATATTTATTCTTGATCGTCACCCGGTTCAATTCTCGGTAATCAATACACAAGCGGAACGAACCATCCTTCTTCTTGACAAATAAAACTGGTGCTCCCCACGGGGACGCACTCGGTCGGATATAACCTTTCTCGAACAACTCCTCAAGTTGGTTCTTTAATTCCTGCATTTCGGTCGGGGCCATCCGGTACGGTGCCTTCGATATCGGGGACGTACCGGGCTCCAACTCAATCGTGAATTCCACATCTCTCTGTGGAGGCAAACCAGGTAACTCGTCTGGAAAAACATCGGCATATTCCCTCACTACCGGAATATCCGTCAACATTACTAGTGATTTCTCGGTTTTGGTCATATAGCACCAATAACCAACACACCCCTGACTGAGTAATCTCACTGCTTTCATTAAGTTAATGACCTTACCAGAACAGCCGGGATTACCTCCCTGAAAAACACATTCAACACCATCATCTGAAATGATAGTGACCATACGCTTACGGACACTAATGGTGGCATCGTGACGATCCATCCAATCAATACCCAGAATGACGCCGTCTCTCGGCAAATCTACTACGATTAGGTCTGCTAGCCATACACGGCCATGAAGCTGAATCGGACAATCCTTAATCTCATGATTACCGATAATTCTTCTACCGTCAGGTAGACCAATGACATAAGGCTCACAACTAGTAGCACTACCCAGACGTAGTCTACTCAAGCATGACTCGGAAATGAATGAATGCGATGCACCAGTATCAAAAAGGGTACACACAGGTTGAGATAGAATATCGAGTGTACCTGAGATCATCCGGGCCTCTGGATCGTCGGTCCTTTTCATCTCATAAATTCGGGGCTTGCCGGCCCCCGAACCGGACGCTCCCGTCTGATAGCTCTTGGCTCCGCCTTTAGCTCCTGTCGTCTTGAACGACGCTGACTGAGTGGCCTGATTCTGCACCGCTGAATGACCTGGGGCCTGAGATGACGCCGGAGTGGGTTTAGAGTCCCTTCGGCAAAAACGGGCCCTATGCCCAGCAATCCCACAGTTGTGGCACGTGATGATCGCTTGACATTTGGTGTGAAATGACCCTGCTCTCACAGCTGAAACAGTGATGGCCGAATCGGCCGCTCGTGGATCGAGATTCCGCGGGTTTAGACGCCATGGGAGGTCGCTCAGAAAAAGTAGAGCCCGCACGTGGTTTCTTGAAAGTGGCCTGACTCCCGTCAGACTGATTACGGTTCTTGGACTTCTTGCTAGCAGATGAAGGTTGCTGCTTAGCAATCTCCTTAGCAGTAAGCTCATAGGTAAGAGCTTTCTCAATGAATTCGGCCAACGTGGTGCAATTATGATTTAGCAGCTGTAGTCTCATACGGGGTTTCAGCCTCTTGCTGAAATACTTGATCTTGTCCGCCTCAGAGTGAATGATAGACGAGGCGAACGGAAGAAGTTCCTGAAATTTTTCGGCGATGGCGAGAACATCATCATCCGCCGAAAGGTCGGGAGTGAGTAATTCCGACAACTTGGCCTCCCTGAGTGGGGCCGGATAGTACCTCTCCATCATGAGAGTTTTGAACTGATCCCAAGTACATGATCCGTCTGTGGGCTTCAACGATAACCACCATGAATGAGCGCTCTTACCAAGATAGTAAGCCGCAACTGAAACTTTATGCCCTTCAGGGCAATCCACCATAGCAAATAACTTCTCGAAATGCTCAAGCCAATGAACAATATCCGCCGGCTCAGATGAGCCCTCAAAGGTAGGTGGTCGCTGGCGAGAGATATCGCCAATGATATTGCTTACACCCCTCTCTTGCCTCTGAGGTGGCGGCGGAGGAGCCTGTTGATTTTGAGTAGTGGAGTTATGCATCGCCTCCATTAGTTGTGCCATCTGAGTCATTTGGGCCATCATGCCCTGCATAAAAGCCAGTGGGTCAACTCGAACACCCTCTGACTGAGCTGTGTCCCAGGTACGACTCCCTGATAGCGAATGATCACGTCCAGGTGAATGAGTGGCAGCGTCACTGCTCGATGAGTTAGCATTATTCCTGGCATTCGCACGTGTATTCACACGAGTCCTCGGGTTTCGGCCTGCACCACGGCCTCTTCCCCCTCGTCCTCTGCCAGCTCTTTCCATACTGAAGTGGAAAGTCACATGATGATTATATCTCTCGCATGAATATCACATTATGACTATGACATGAGATGATGAAAATGAGCATACGCTCTAACACAGTGGTTACATGAATGATTAACTGAGGTGACATGATTATCTGATGAAATTATTGAAATGATTATCTTGAACAAGTTAACAAGATTAATGATATGATCTTCCAGATCAACAACTGAGTAATGAAATGAATTGAGTGATTAATGAGTTAACATGACCGTCCTGGTCAAAATGAAAATGATGATTGAGGATTGTTAACTGATAAATTATGAATGAATGATTATTGCCAGAAACTATACCATGGCGTTAAAAATCTTACAGTTCTTGGTCTGGTTGGCTCGGCATTTGCACAGGTCACACGTGACGCGAAAGTCCAATGATACTAGTCCGATGACGATGATTTCAAATGAGACATGACTCGGAAGATAGTATTCAAAACCATGCTCTGATACCAACTCTGTAACACCCCAAACTAGGCGGATATTACAGTACCGTGGACCCCCGACTGGGACCCACCAGGCGAATGAAAATGGATGAATTACACAGGGTAAATGTAGTATCGAACCACATTACAACATCAATTACTCCGATGAGGAGTTTCATACAACACACCCAGGATAATACAGAATACATGTATATTTTATATGAAGATAAAATACACAAAATGAGTATTCAAACGGAATGTCTGCAGCGGAATAAATGAAGGAAACATAAATGACTGAATAAATGACTGAAAAGACTGGGGCCCCCTTCTAGTATCATTGAGACTCCTCGCCGTCAACATGCTCTCCCCATGCCTTAGCCTTGCCATGACCTGAAAAACAATATCCCCAAACGGGGTCAGTTACACAGAACAACAATCCTCAAGGGTTGAAAATACACAATCATGATATATCTGAAGTTATTAAATATCCTGTCGAAACATACGCAATCAAACATGCTATATGAATCAACCAACGGTATGGCTCAAAGGAATGGCGCCACACTACGTCCGGGATGGAAATGTGTCCGTGCACAAGCCACCAACGAGTATCGATCGAATACACGTGTGGTCTTGTACTGTCGATCTCACAAAGCCATCAACTCGTGTGCACAGTCCAATGTGAGGCCACCAACCAACACACGACTTAAATGTGCCCGACATGAAAATCCTACACATACCAACCGGCACGCCAGTGCGACCCGGAATGCCACTATATAACAAAAGTGACATCAAAATCAATAATGACTCACCGAGATGAAATGACAGTGAAATGAATGATAGCTCAATAAAATATTTGGAACCGTCGTTCCTCGTGGATGAAGTAATGAAGTGACAATTACAAGTTTCAATACGCTTAGTACTTTATGAATGAATTATGATTATGAATGAACAACAACGAAAGGAATGAATATCCTTTTAACTGAGTAAGAATTGACTTACTCAACACCGATGAAGAATGTCCGTCCACGAACAATGTCCTAAATGAAATGTCGGTCACTCGAACAACCTTGAATAACACAATTACCAACAACCGTTCAATACACGTATCAAGCAACAAAACACGACTAACCCAAAGGTCGATACAACGATAATCAACTCATAGAGGCATTCTAACGAGTACGAAACCAACCACACAACTACGAAAATACCCAATCCCGAACATATCGAAACCGACACCAAAATGAGTATTCCGAACTATCAAAACACTTCAATGATATCAATAATCCAATAGGGATCCACAATTCAAGATTACAACCACATCAATCGGAAAATCCCCAATTAACCGAAGTCAACCCCAAGGGTTCTTGAAATAATTCTGAAAATAGCCATTAAATCTGTAGAAATATATTTATCCAAGGTAGATAATTCATATCTAACATATTCCAATGATAATCCAAGCTTACACGAAGAAATCGGAAGGAAAAACCCAAAAATCCGAAATTCTAGATCCAAGAGATTAATACCTTTGATTTGATGTTAAGGAGGTTATGAAGTGATGATTAATCCGAATGATGAGCTTGAAGATGATGATTGATGATTACACCTCGAAGGATACTCTCCAAAACGCCCGAAATCGCCCGAAACCGATGAGGGAATGAGAAAGAATGATAAATGACGAACTCGGGCTAACTGTCCAATATATAGTCACTCCAGGTTAGCATGCGCTAGCCCTTGTGCGTAGCGTGCGCTAACGGGTATTTTGGGTAGTCCAGTACCCACTGCCCAAAAACGGTAGCGCGCGCTACGTACCTTTTTGTAGCGTGCGCTACGGCTGAACACTTAGCATACGCTAACCCAAAAATATTAGCGTGCGCTAACGAATTATCTGATGCCCAGTACTGGAGTCTAGAACCTTCTGTCCTCTGATCTGATCTCGGTAGCGTGCGCTATGACCAACAAGTAGCGTGCGCTACTACACCGCTTGCGTAGGCTAAAAACCACTCATAGCGCGCGCTATGAATAAATTCAATTCAGTCCAGTAGCCACTGGAATCGACCTGATCCGACCTTAGCGCGCGCTACAACAAATATTACCGTGCGCTACTACAAACCACTAGCGCGCGCTACTTACCATCGGTAGCGTGCGCTACTTATAACTCTCACCGCACCCAAGACTTCTCGGATCAGAGCTGTGGCAACATTAGTGTGCGCTAATGCTGAGTGGTAGCGTGCGCTACCTGTACTCAATTAGCGCGCGCTAAAAAGAGTACGTAGCGTGCGCTACTCCTCACGCACAGCCCACAACGAAAATGACAATGATGATAAACACGGCACGAAACTCCAATAGATTGATGATGGATGACGATTGATACACGATACAATTACTCTGAACGATGAATACTATGATTGAATATGAGTGACAAATGATCATTAATGAGTGAAATTACTGAGTGACAATTACTGAATGATAAATACTGAATGATAATAACTGAATTACAACTGGGTATTACACAATTTACACGTGCATGCCCCGGTACATCACGGTTGAAACACCTCGGGTCGGCATACCGAAAATACAAATGCTAGATACAATGGGGCATAACGTCGCAACAATATAGCGGAGATGCCAACTCAGCACAACAGGGAATCATAACACGTATCAAATACAACGATTACCATCGTAAAGTAATACACACACAAACACTACAGCAACGACGGTATCGTTCGGCGACCTCAACGACCCGAATGATAACCAGCACATAATTACAAACATCATGAAACAATCACACATATACACAAACGTACAAACCCAAGCTTTAATAGCTCACACATGTGCGACAACACGCAATTCACTACGAGACGACAACGTTAAATACCACATTACACCTCTCACAGAGAGCTAGCATAACAAATGCGTGGCGAACGACTCAATGCTCGCATCACCAATTCAATCATAACTCGGGGGTTAGCACCCTAATGAAAGTGCGAACATCATACAAATATTACCGGACCGCACACAGGAACGATAGGTTTTAAAAATGAAAACCACCTTAAAAAAATGATTTTGGAAACACTAGTTGATCTTGAGTATCACCTTACAAAAAGTAGTACAACATCGTTATCGAGACTTTGAAAAACCATCTTGCATTTGATAAAAATGAGGACACTTTTCTTTAGAAAAAAACTTTCAGAATATTCGACCCTCGGGTCTAAGCAAATGCGTTTCTAAATAATTTGAAAATGTCTCAAAATATTTTGGTCCTTGACTGGAAAAATTTTGAATCATACTGTGGCACCTTGAAAGTACCACGAGAAAATAATTCATTTTAAAATGTACGTCTCGAAATTTATTTTCTAAGATACTCAAGGTTTTCAAAAATTCCATAGGCCAGAATGCCCAAAACTCACAAAATCCTTTATCAAATTTTCATAAAACATTCAAGGCCAAAATACCAAAACTCGATTTAGGGAATCAGTTTTACGAAATAAAACTCAGTTTGCAAAATACTGAAAGTCATTTTGAAAGAACTCACGCAGCGGATAAAATAAAGTTCGAAAATACATTAGCAGCGACACCTCTCCTCATATAAATAAAATATGAGATTCGAATACCCACATAACACGAAATCAAAATCCACAGAAGGATTCCATCACTTAACGAATAATCATACAAGTAACTCGCATCAGACAAGGCACAATAACAAAGAAGGGAGACTTACATCCACAGGTCGCACGAAGATGATGATCGCCCCACGATACTAATCACGGACAACAAACTCAGATGATGCGTCGCGACATGACTCAGTCAGACAAAATCCGACGAGACAAAACTCCACAGACACAACTAGACCCGACAGCCTAGGTTTCCACAACCTAATGTCTCCGATACCATTTCTGTAACACCCCCAATCCGTTCAGGGATATTACACGCCGTAGACCCTTTCCTCAAGGATCTACCAGGCTGGTAAACAACATCGAACATTTCAATAATGCCTTCAAGGCTAAAATAACTCGGTAGACCGATTTGGTCTTTCAATAAATACATACAACTCAATACATGCCCACGCAGGGGTCAAATACAAAAATGCTCCCATACAATGGGGTAATTATACTGCAGCGGAAATAAAATATGACTGAACCAATACAACAACGTACGGGTCCTCATGTGATTAGTATCGATCATCTTTCATCATCCTTCGTGCCGACCCTGTTCCATGCTCCCCGAAAACCTTAATGTAAAAACAGACATCCACCCCCTGAATACTCGGGGGTTAGCAAAACTCCGCTGTTTTGCTAGTGCAAGTATAAAACAGAAATATGAGCCATACAATTCACATTCCACGAATAATAATAACCAGGAATCCTCAAAGATCCAAACGTAACGAAAAGTACTTCCCGAGGCAAGAGTTTGGGTAAAACAGATCGTAACTCGAGAGGACAATTTATAAAACCTTTTAAAAATGCACACGGGAGTTTTCAACGTAAAACCATTTAGGATTATCGAATCCTTCTCTTTCCAAAATCGACAGGGGGGTCACAACCCAAAAAGTTTTGTTTGCACAAATGAAATCAACAACAATACACAGGGTTAAAACCCAAGTCACGTGTCCTCGACGTACAAAAAAAATCAATACCAACTCGTGAAGTTATTACTCGTGAATCCAGGGCTATACCATTGGACTCCCTCCGTGGCCCCATCGAACCCTCCCGAGGTGAGCAAATACATTCACAAAACATACACACGCACTCGTGAAGTTTCACTCGTGAATCCAGGGCTATACCATTGGACTCCCTCCGTGGCTCCGTCGAACCCTCCCGAGGTGAGCAAATACATTCACAAAACATACACGCACAGGCATCGCCTAGGACCGGGACGAAGCCACAAATCCAACCTGAGGCCTCTAAGGACCCTCCCGAGCTGGCTAGCGAAACACATTCACACAAATCACATATCACACGAGGGATATCTAAGTAATTCACTCAATGGCAACAAGCACAATGCACGACGCAATGGTCAAATCACAATGCTCCGATATGAGATAATATATACATATATATTATCAAAGCACAACAACAACACCAAGTGTATTCATAGTATTTCACGTAACCATCCACGAAACACAATGTTCACAAAACACACGCATTTTGAAAGAGGGCCTTTAACAAGGCTAACCGAATCTTTGAAAGTGCAATTCAAACGATCAAATAAACACATGGAGACGATCACTAATTATCATATCCATAAAACAAGAATTGTATGGGCAAGGTACTTTTCTCGAAATCGGCACGCAAGTATTCCGACGAACACGGCTCAACCGGGAAGCTTCGAAATGCTCGATGCTATCGAAAAGGAAGATGACGACGAACGAAAAGGTTCAACACGGGTTCTTCGCAAGAAACTCGACCCTAACATCATATAATTAACAAATCAACGATCATGCGAGGAAGAATAATCGTAGAATATCCGAAAACCCCTCTATGACATTCTACCGGACACCTTCAAGGCGTCGATTAAGAACTCGACCAAAACGACGAATCTATACGATCCGACCATGAAATAACAAGGGAAATAATATAATACATCTAAATAATCATCAATTCATCACAATTCTAAGTTAAATCGGGTTAAACGGATGAAATCAAACAAAATACCCAAATTCCCCAAAAACTAGATTTCTAGAAAATCTGACCTGATTCGCTTGATCAAAGGATGTTATAGGATGGATAATCGATGATATGAACTCCAGGATTTCATGGATTCATTGTCTAACAACATGTCTCCATGTTCATCAAACCTCCATCCGCGGAAGGGAAGGAAACGAGTGAGAAAATGGGTGAAAAAACCCGTCTGCTGGCCTTATATAGGCAGCCTGCCCGCAGCCTTACGTACGTAATCGGCCATGGCTTACGGCCGTAACCGGCCATGGCCGAGTCTCCTACCCAAAAATGCCGGCAGCGTTACGTACGTAACTGGCCAAGGCTTACGTACGTAACCGGCCTTACGGCCGTAACTCGGTCAGGGGTGGCCTGGCCCCAAAATGCCCGGCCATGACTCGGTCGGGGCCAACTCCGATGGCCCAGACGACCCCGAAACCCGAACCTGAATCCGAATCGAATATACGGTTACGAAGTACTCGCAAAGACGAATTCGAGCACTAAGAGAACACATGATTCCGACCACCCGAAGGCTCGAAATTCGACAACGGAAAGCAATTACCCCAAACTTTGGGAAATTACGAAAATGGCCCAAAACATCCGAAATACGCGATACACGATCGAAACACCAATACAAGGCTTGCAACATGAATAATAACATTAAATGAACTTACTAGAAACTCGAAACAACAGTTTCGGACGAGATTCGCAAGAATCGAACTCAAGTGCGGAAAAATCGCTTAAGAACACGGAACTCAATAAAACGATACCGAAACGAACTCGGATGACAAAAAGTGCAGAATTAAATACTCTCGGAATGACGAAACGATCACGAGCGAGTCGTCAAAATGGGCTCCTGCCGAAAAAAAAAGAAAATCAACCGAAATCCGAAATTGCGGATATTACAATCAAAATAGCCGAAAATGACGTTTTGAGATGGAACGGTGGAAAATCATGCCCCAGGATGAAAACAATAGAAAAATAATGTTGCATAACGAAACGAGTCGAAAATAACTTCCTGAGGCTAAATAGGTCGAAAATATCGTCTAGTGACAAAACGATCGAAAATGACGTCCTCAAGCAAAACGGGTCAAAAATAATATTCAAATGTGAAAAGAATCGAAAATAACATTCCGGAGCTGGACAGGTTGAAATAACATCCCGGATTGACGAAAAGGACACTCCTGGCAAAAGGGTCAAATGAGATTCGGGTCGGAATGGGTAAAAATAATGATAATATGGTGTCCTTTGCGAGATACAATAATTTGTGAAATAACGGTAATTTGAGTATAATGCAAAAAATATCCCAATAAAAAATTTATTTTGAAAATAAGAAAAATAAAGTCTCCCACTTAATCGGAAGTGAGGGGATAATAGTTTTAGCGCGTTGCGCTAGGAGCGATGCACGTGATAAGTTTTAATGACTGTGTGGTGCTTTTCATGATCGTTGGACTTATTTCCGCTTTTGTTTGGATAAATTTAGGTCTTTAGATTTGGTCACACTTGTTGGAAATATAACGCAGCGGAAGCGAAGTTGATAAAGTTTGAATAAAATATTTTTTGCATGTTAATTAATTAACTACTAAGATTAATAAGTAATTTAAATATTATTTTTATTTATTAAATAATATTGTTGGTGAATTCAATATCCTAATCTAGATCAAAAGATTATAGGATATTTACCTCTTGAAGCGTAGTGGCTGCTACTTTGATTTCTTCCTCAAAATCTTCTAGAATATGATCCCGCCTTAATCCGGACGTTGTGTGGGTAACGAGCTACTGAATCTTGCTTGACTTGAAGATGAATCGGCCGAAATATTGTTCTTGGGAGTCCTCGATTGTTTTTTGTTTTCTAGTATTATGTAAACACTCTTAGAAAATTGATGTGTTATCTAAATTGTATAATCAAATACACAAGTCAAGATATACAATTAAACACAAGATGAAAAAAACTGAACTCTCAAGTATGCATTAGATGTCACGGCCGAACCCCACCCTTAAAGTCATATTTATAGGTTTTGGACAACTCTAGGATCTTAAGGAGGATTAGGGTTAGGACTCCTAGTGTAACCCAACTTTCCATATTAAGCTCTTCCAAATATTGGACTTTTAATCCAAATCCCAATTTACGAGATCGGGCTCCTTATTTAAATATATTATTTCCCGTGTTTAAGATATCGAATTTCAATTAATTAGTTTAAGCTATTGACAGCTTTAATTAATTAATTTCTTATCCAAGAGCAGTACCACTAGAATCTTATTATTATATCGAAATTGAATCCACCTGCACGATTTAATATAATAATCATTTTCATGCTCCTCAAGGGGACATCGTCAATCAGCACGAGTCGGGATACGATTTCTAGTTATAATAATAATTGTCATATAAATAATATTCCACGAATCATATTGAGTCAATCACTGTGACTCTCACCCATGGTAAATCAAAGTAACAAATATTATAAATACACAATTAAATATTATATACTTAGATTAAGAAATAATAATTATCTGAGATTTACGTTCTTCTTACCGTCAGTACATAAGAAAATAATATCTCACTGCGATTTAGTTCAACGTATGCAAATACGCTAATGCATGCTAATAGTCAAGACCAACTAATCTCAAGCATACATTACAACTTTTCATATAATTTGTTTAGTAATTATATAGGTTGTGAACTATTATATTATTTTATAAGGCACCGATAATGTAATCTTTCGGTGACACCAACACACCACATTACTTACAATATAAAAGAAACAGACAATACATTTGCATAATCATAACGTGAATAAATATGCAAAACATGTGATTAAATGTAATTAATATTCTCATAGATAGTTACAAGAAAATAAGACAATACAAGCATAGAGTATGTTTTGCAGTATACAATACTATGTTACATACTCCCTCCGTCCACCATACCACTTCCTAGGAGGGAGTGGCACGGGTTTTCAGACGAGGTTGTTGAGGGTATTGAGAGTGGAGAAAAAGTATTGGAATTAGTATTATATTGTTTTAATTAGTGTTACTTATGTGGGTCAGGCTGTCTTTTTACGTGAGTCGAATGTATATTAGGTGATTCAAATAAGTGACTCCAATGCATTTTAGGTGACTCAAATATAATTAGGTGTCTCGAATATGTGACTCGAATGCAACTTAGATGACTCGAATATGTGACTCATATTATTTTATGTTACTCAGATATGTGACTCGAATATTTTACTAGAATAGATAACCCGAACATATCCGAATAAAAGTCAAATCTGATAATCTAAGTATAAAAAGAGTTATTATTAAACTATGGATGAACAAAGAATTATCCTATGTTCAAATAAATATGAATATATATTTTTACCCGAATTGATATTTTATCTTCTGTAAATTTGAAATTTTGTCTACCATTATAAATGGTAAATATATTCCCTCCGTACACCATATAACTTCCTAAATCTTCTTTTCAGTACGTCCACATCCGATTTTCCAGCCTCGAGCAACTTGACCAAATAACTTCCTTTTCTATTTTTGGACAATACCCCACCATTAATAATACCCCATTTATCTTGATTTTTTCATCCTATACCCTATTTAGTCACCTAATTGCATCTGAGCCACCTACAATACATTAGTCACATATTTGACTCACCTAATTACAATCTAGTCACCTAAAATAGGTTACTCGAATATAAATAGGTGACTCATATTCGAGTAAATGTTTAAATAATAATTTTGGTATCAAAAGAATTGTTGCTAAACTATGAGTGAAAAGGAATATCCTTATATTTAAATGAGTACGTGTCCATATTCTCACTATCAATTAACGATGAAACAAAATATTTCCCCCATCCCAGTCGAAGTGCAATATCTGTAGCAAAATTGATGTATTTTAGAAGAATGATTGGATGTGATAGATGTGAAAGTTTTGTAATTATTGATGGTGAGTGTGTGGTGGAGATTAAAAGGTAAAAGATATTGATGGGGAGTATTTGGTGGAGATTAAAAGGTAAAAGATATTGATGAGGAGTATTTGGTGGAGATTAATTGTTTGATGTGATTTGAAGTATTTAATAAAATATTGCACTTTTAAAAAGATAATTTTTTGAACCAAATATTGCATTGATGGATGGAGTGTGTTTGATTTGTTGATGAGACAGCATTAAGGTTGACAATAGGGTTGAGTTTGAGTGGTGCATCTCAAAATTGTAGTGTCCCAACTTGCTTCAAGTTTAGACTTACATCAAATTTAAATAAGTTAATTATCAAAAATATCATTCATTAAGATCAAAAGTATCATTTTTTTTCTCATTTTTTTATTCTTAGATACAGTTAGATTACTAATTTCTTTAGACGGTACACTCTTTATAAGTCAACTAAAAAATTAACGACCAACGACTCATATGTTGACCGTTATTTTTGAGTTGGCTTAAACATTGATTGTTAATTTTTTAATTGATTTAAACGTTGACCATTAGTTTCTTGGTTAATTTAGACGATGATGTTAATTTTTAGATTGGCTTAGACGAAGCATACCATTTAAAGAACTTTTTTTTTTTTGGAACAAAAATTAGCTTTCCATTCCAATAAGACAATATAGTACAATCTTCTCATTTCTCAATCTAGGTATGGCCTAGTCAACCAACTAACTTCATACTCAACCAACTAATTTCATACTAGCTAACCTTAAAGATCATTCAAACAGATAAAAACAGACAGTTCGAGCATTTAAAGAACTTAGTAACCAAACTAAGTGTAAAACTATAAAGGTGATCAAACTGATACTTTTAGCAACAACGAATAATGTATTTGATAATTGACCATATTTACAAAAAACCATACGATTAAGGAAAACCTTAAATATCTCCAAAGAAATCATAAGAATTGAAGGAAAATACAAATTAATGCATAAAAGAAGACTTGTTATAATAAGAAAATTCAAATTCATACGTAATACTTGCAAAATAAACATAAGCAAAATCTCACAAATCAAATGGCATCTCTTCCAGAAAGAAAGTAAAAAACAAAAGCAGTTCAAATCATAAAATGGAGAAAGAAGACACGACGTATCGATTCCTAGCTGGTAACATTTCATAAATGACTGGTGGTCTAGGTAGGCTGATCTCTCAGTGAGAGCTGTGTCTGACTGTTCTCTGGCTCTGCTGGTAGGCTTGCTTGTCTTTGTCAGTCGAGAGATCCGTCAAATGATCCTGCTTCAATAGGTGGGATACTTCTAGTTTCAGAACAGTCCAGACGACTGTTTGTTAGGCGCCCCTGGTCAGCAATTCCTCATTTACTTGTGCTAACTACTACAAAGGACTTAGATTGCGTAGCATAAGAAACTATAACAGGGGGTACGATCGTAACATAACAAAAGAACTTGGTTCGCCTCATCCTCTCTTATTATATAAGTCCAAAATTCAATATACACAATTCCCAGCTATTAGAAAATGAACCAACAAACACTGTCAACTAAAACATTATTCCAAATCACGCTGATATATTATTCGTCACTATCAACACACCACCATTTCCATATTAACCACCACCACCAGATCCATATTTCTTGCCAAAAACAAGAACCTGCATTTTGTCGTAGCCGGCCAGCACGCCAGCACCTGCAACAGCTCTCAAGATATTGGCTCCAGCGCCCTTAAAGAGCGACTTAGGTCCTTCTTTCTTGACAATCTGGGAAAATGCATCAATAGAGCTCTTATATTTGATAGCCTCTCCTGAAGTCATCATCATTCTTCTGCGCACAGTATCGATTGGGTAAGACGCTAAGCCAGCACCAATTGTGATACCCCATCCCAGCAAGAAACTAGCTAGAAAACTATCCTGCATATACCAACATCAAGAGCATCTGCATAAAATAGCCTGCCATTGGCAATTCAATTCTAAGCCCAAACTTCATCAGTAAGCATGATGTGTGGGGTCATCAGTAAGCAAGATGAGTGGGTGGGTGGGTGGAGAGGAGGGAGGAAGAGAGAGAGAGAGAGAGAGAGAGAGAGAGAGAGAGAGAGAGAGAGAGAGAGAGAGAGAGAGAGAGAGAGAGAGAGAGAGAGAGAGAGAGAGAGAGAGAGAGAGAGAGAGTTGTGTATGTGCAGGGAAAAAAGCCCCATAGAAACAAGGGAGGTGAGACAGCAAATTTCTTTATAATACAGACCTGTAATGAACCAGTCAGAACGACTGGTTTCAGTGAATCGTACATTCCAAAATAAAGCACAACCTTCATCAGTAAGCATGATGTGTGGGGTCATCAGTAAGCAAGATGTGTGGGTGGGTGGAGAGAGAGAGAGAGAGAGAGAGAGAGAGAGAGAGAGAGAGAGAGAGGGGGAGGGAGGGAGGGAGGGAGGGAGAGAGAGAGAGAGAGAGAGAGAGAGAGAGAGAGAGAGAGAGAGAGAGAGAGAGAGAGAGAGAGAGAGAGTTGTGTATGTGCAGGGGAAAAAGCCCCATAGAAACAAGGGAGGTAAGACAGCAATTTTTTTTATAATACAGACCTGTAACGAACCAGTCAGAACGACTGGTTTCAGTGAATCGTACATTCCAAAATAAAGCCCACGGTAGACTATAATCCCAACACAAGAAATGTTAAATCCACGGTAAAGTCCAACAGGACCATCAGATTTAATTGTTTTCCTGTAAACATCAATCAAGCCATTGAACTGCCTTTCGCCGCCCTTTTTTGTTGCCTTAGCATCATTAGCCAACCGTGTTCGGGCATAATCAAGGGAGTAAACAAACAGGAGAGACGAAGCACCAGCCGCACCACCAGATGCCAAGTTTCCGGCAAACCACTTCCAGTATCCATCCTTGTCCTTCTTGAAGTTAAACAGTCTTTTAAAGTAATCTTTGAATGCAAAGTTGAGGGCCTGCAGACACTCAAAGCTGGGGGCATCAGAAATTGACTAGCCTGAAATAACTTGGTCAGATGGTCATCACCACCATGAGGAGATGATGCACTTGAAAATCTTGATCAGCTTTCAATTACTTTTATGATACACCACCACCAACCCCACCCCCAAGGTTTGTGCTAATTAAGAAACAACCATAGGTTTTTGAGAAATATAAATAAATGAAAAAAAAACTCTCACAGATTTGATTCCCTCTTATATTGGTCTCCTCTATAAGCATCAAAAGTTTCTAAAAAGAAACCCAACATCATACAAATATAACAGTCGTTCTCTTCAATGTAAGATCAAGGTTTTTTTTTTTACCCCTATATCATAACTAATACTATGAGACTATACATTAACCTGAGTAGGAAAGTATCTGATAACATTTGCAGTGTTGCCTCTCCACAGGGAAAGCACGCCTTCATCCTTCATTGTTCTAGCAAAGCAGTCAGAGATTCCCTTGTAGGGCTCAGACAGACGACCAGCTCTGATCATCTCATCCTGGTTTTGAATCAACAGTTTTACTCTCTCGATTGGAGCAGCGGCAGTCTTGGATACCGCAGCAGAAACACCTCCCATCAGAAAATCCACCATAAAGCCTGAAAATCCTTTTTCTTTTTCTGCTGGAGCCTGAATAAGGAAAGGAGGGATTTGTGGAGCAAGTTGGAACGATGTCATGTTAAAAAGACTCTGCAGTCCTCCATTGACATACTGACCAGTCAGGTTGTCCAAACCATCTTTTCTGGAGTGGGTGTGAAGAGATATATGAGAAAAAAAATAAGATTGGCCATTGAGCTTTTGGAATACAGACCGATGTTGCAGACCATCCTCCATGTTTGCAGTCTGGGCAAATGACCTGTGGAAACACACTTTTTGACAGCACATGCACAGAGATTGAACTGAAAAGTTTTCTCTAACGACAATAAGTGTTCTCAAATCTTAATCACAACTCAAAAAGTATTAGTTGAGAGTTAAAGAATGAAAGATAACACTCATCATCTGTTGGAATTAAAGAGAACCTCAGTTTCCATCATTAGAATAACCAGATTCTGCACTCTATGTTGTGATACACACAAATATGAAGACAACCACACAGAATAAGGGGAAAATAGTACACTCAGGTAGGGCCGGGGAAAAAATCGCTCCGCAAAATAGCAGCATCATCAACAGCACCTTAAATCCCAGCTATCGGTGGCATGAAGATTATAGTGTCGTTTAATTGTCTAAAATTAGTTAACACCATAAATCATGCAAATAACAAAGTGGCAAAGTTTTACGCCGGATGCCCTTCCTGTCGCAACCTTCATATGAAGGAGAAATAGAACGAAATTCCAAAACCGTCAACAACATAGGTTTTTCCATTTATATGGAAAATAACATGAGACGGCGATGAGACGCCGCAAAATAGCAGCGCGGTGCGATTTAATATATATTAAATTTTGCCCACCACGCAAAAAAAATTGCGAGTTTGATAAGGTTTTAAACTGTGATAGCGCCCCACCCTGCATAAAACGGCACCGCACAAGAATTGTGGGGCGGGTGCGGTTCCACCTCCCCCCGCCCCAATCCGAGCGGCTCCCAGCCTTACACTCAGGCACCATAGTCTAGTCACTGATAGAGAAAAAACAACAAGAATGCCTTATCTCATTTTCATATCATATACTAATGGATCAGTGACAAAAACTCTTCAAGATCAAATTTTTGAAATATGCAAACTACGCAGCGAATCAGAATCCTGGTAACCCAATAAAACTAATGTCTTGACAGTCTATTCTGAATATAATAAACCACGTCTCAACAGTCTAATCAATGATGGCTGATATAAAGTCGCAAGCTCGAAATTCATTCCTCGTTATTCACCAACTTATTTATCCTCAAGAAGGATATAACACCAAACACTCAGTGACGGTGGCAATTCTCGTTAACCTTAATTACTGAATTAATGTATTGAACACTATCACCACTCAACCGGTAGCTAACCGAAAGGTTTAATAGTGACACCTCTAACAATGATATCACGATCACCACAGAGCAAACGCTGAAGCATAGTCAGGTAACAGAAACAGCAGTTACAATTAACCATAATATTTATATTCAGTTCTTCACACTTGGTACTTAGAGCTTCGGCAACAGAAAGAAAGCAACGGTTTAAAATTCAAAAATAGAAAAAAAAAAAAAAAAAAAAAAAAAAAAAGGAAAATCAACTCAGAGAGGACACCCCCATCAGCAATCAGTACCACACAGAATTAAATTAATGAAATAACTTCCAGCAACCAAAAATGAAACGAAGGAATATTAGGATACACATAACCCCAAAACAATCGGTAACCAACTAAACCCAAGCATCTAATAAAGAAAATGATTCTGAAAATAATAAACCTCAAAGATGAAAATTTGATACCTGTGAAAGGTCGCGAGAACGAAGAAATTCAAAAAAAATGCGGAATCCAGATACGAGATTGCCGAGTGGTATATATATATACGTTAAATATACAAAGAGCGTTATGAGTAGGGTTTTGCTCCAGTTACCGATCTCGCCCTGAGATTTCCCCGAATTCCTTCTCTGCCATTAGCTGACAGGAAACTTTTGGAAATGATTGAATTCGTATGTCTTTTCTTAGGTATATATACTTGTATGTTTCGCAACACTATTTTCTTATACTCCCTCCATTCACCCTTTATGTTAATATATTTTTTCAGCATAAATTTAATAAAAATTAGTGTCAATTTCATCAAATTTCTACGGAAAATCACATCAGTTTAAAATTTATAAGTACAAATAAAATGAATAAATTATTATTCAATTAGAGTTCGATTACATTGAGTTATTAGCGTGGCAAACAGTGATAAATCAAAATAATAAGGTTAGAATTCAACAACTAGAACTCGATGTAATCGTTTCAAACTAAATTAAAAAGTGAATTACTATCCGCTTGTGTTCCAAATCTATAATACCAGAACTATGAGTATAATGTTTTGCCACTCACACCCCTTTAAAATTTATATGCTCGTATACCAAATTGAAATGAAATGTAATTCTACTACTCGTTTTCATCTCATGCCCGTATAGCAGAGCCCGCTAATTATCTAGACTCATCTTAATTTATAAAATATCTAATCAATCAAATATAAGTTATTACAATAATTGGTTATCCATCTCGAAAAACCAAACATTAAATTGTAAGCATTAAGAACAAGTAGTGCAAACGATAAGAGATTACAAATTAAATTTGAGTTACTGGTTTGGAAATAATACAATCTACGAAATTCTATTTAAAATTTATATACTCGTACCATCCTAGACCTGGTTACAAATTGAGTTTACTACATGTTTCATTTGAAACTCGTATAGGAATACCTGCTACTTATCTAAACTCATTTAAATTTATAAAATATTTAATTACCTGAAATGATAAATACTTGTTTAGATTAATTTTTTTGTGCAAAATATTGATTTTGAAAAGGTTAGATATAAGAATTTTTTTAGAAATAATATCTAATTACGTAAAACGAAAAATAGAAGTTTATATTAACTTTTTGAGTCCATAATGTTGATTTTGAAGAAACTGATAGAGGAGTTATTTCACCTAGAAAGACTTGTGTACTTGATTCAAAATGATCATTTTATCATAAAATAACGAAAAATTATACTTTTACCGTAAGGGTTTCAAAGATACTTATCATTTTTCATATAAAATAATTTATAACTAATTTAATATTTAACTAACATTAATATTTATTTATTTGCAAGAAAATTGAATGATGACAATTTTTGAATAATTAAGATTTTGAAATATTAATTTATTATTCAATAAATTCACCATATTGATTAGAATTATTAACCAAGTAAATATTTTAATATCCTTATTATTCACTTAACACCTTAGTAAACATATATACATGAATAGCTAATATCATCATCTAGTTAAACCAATTATCCCCTCTCATCTAATACAATGTGCTATCAGCTATCCGCTAATTGCCAAACATGGCCATATTCATGTTTTGTATACATTAAGGAACAACTAATATGGCATAAAGCACAATAAAATTAAATAAAATATAGTATTTAGTGTATATAATATGTATAAGGATGACAATATGTAAGCATATATACTCAAACCTAATTAAAGATACTAACATTTTTATGGGTCCTATTTTTTCTAATAACAATCCATAAAAGATAAAGTTATATAGTCTCATATGTAAAAGTAGAAATTAATGATTCCAAAGACAATAATACCCTCATCACCGATAGAAGCACAAACCTACCGATCGTGCGCGCCCATCGTGGCAAGAACACGATCACTGCGCAAGATGGAGTACGATGTGTGCAGCGATCATAGGCAAGTACATGATCACTGCACACGGTTGACAACTATCGTGGGCAAGGACACGATCACTGCTTATGTAAAGTAAGGGTACTTTGGTCTTTTTAACAAAAATAGTATCAATAACTTATATTCTTATGAATGACGATATATAACTTGTTAATTTTATGATTTGATATTACAAATTGATTCTCACTACTTAATAAGTATATAATTTTGCGACTCCAAGTATGCAGTGGGACGATTTGACATAATTCTCTACTAATTGTTTAAAATTTGAACACGTATGTACGGATATTTAAACTAATCACATAATTAATCATACAAAAAACTAAAAAGACTAAAAATATAGTAAGTTCATCTTATATTTGATAAGTTACTAACTAATTAAAATTAAATTAAAAATTAAATGTCGATCTTACTACAAAATATTCAAATAGCCTTCATTTAGAATTTCTATTTTACAAACGAAAAATTTGATCATGGAATATATATACTATTATGTGTCTTAATTACCAAAATATTTTAATTACGAAAATAAAAATTCAAAATTGAATATTTTATTACGAAACATTCAAAATCTTAATTAAAAAATTTTAAAAATCCCAAATATCTTAAATTAAATATCAATCTTATTAAAATAACTTAATTAAAAAGGTGAACATTGAATATATAAAAGTGTATGTCTTATTTCAAAGATCTGATAATTAAAATATATTGATTTTATTTATAAATTTGATAAATATAATAATATTTTCATTCATAAATTTTGTTTCATTTCAGTTTAATGTAGATTATAAATAAACCGACTATTATGTGACAATAAGAAATGATGTCTAATAATTACGAGATTTGATTGAGCAATATAATATAACTTGGAAAATGGGCATCTAATTTTTTGACATATGTCAAATTTGTTATAAAATTAGTATATATGTAACACCCTCAAATCCACTCAGGGATATTACACGCCGTAGACCCTCTCCTCGAGGATCTACCAGGCTGATAACTAAAATCAAACATCTAAACATCACCTTTAAGGCTAAAATGACTCAATAGACCGATTTGGTCTTTCAATAAAAACATACAACTCAATTCCAACTCATGCCCACGCAGGGGTCAAAATACAACCACACCCGTACAACGGGAAAAAATATACTGCAGCGGAAAAGAAAATACAACTAGACCAATATGACATCAACGGATCCTCGTGTGATTAGTATCGTTCATCTTTCATCACCCTTCGTGCCGACCCTGTGCTATGCTCCAAAACCTGAATGCAAAAACAGACATCCACCCCCGAATACTCGGGGGTTAGCAAAACTCCACTGTTTTGCTAGTGCAAGTACAAGTGCAAAAATACGAGCCATACAATACAAGTTCCAAGAACAATAATTATCAGGAATCCTCAAAGTTCCAAACGTAACGAAAAGCACTTCCCGAGGCATGAGTTTAGTAAAACATTCCAAAACCGAAAGATCACAAATCAAGGGAAACAATTTATAAAACAGTTTAAAATGCCATCGAGAATTTTAATAGAAAACAATTTAGGATTTCCGAATCCTTCTCTTTCCAAAAATCAACAGGGGTCACAGCCCAAAGGTTTTGTTTTCGCAAACAGAAAACCAACAACAATTCACACGGTTAAAACCCACGTCATGCGTCCTCGACGAACAGAAAATCAATACAATATAAACGCCCAAGATACGCAAATCTTGGTCACAAAAATACAACACCAAGTCGTGAATCCAGGGCTATACCATTGGATTCCCTTCGTGCCCCCGTTGGACCCTCCCAAGGTGAGCAGAATGCGTTTTCGAAATCATATACACCAACTCGTGAAGTTTTACTCGTGAATCCAGGGCTATACCATTGGACTCCCGTCGTGGCCCCGTCGAACCAACCCACGGTGAGTAAACACATTCACAAACATAAGCAACTACACTCGTGAATCCAGGGCTATACCATTGGACTCCCGTCGTGGCCCCGTCGAACCAACCCACGGTGAGCGAAATACATTCACACAATGAACACGTCACAACAAGGATATTCATACAATCCACCAAAGGCAACAAACACAAAGCACGACGTAATCGTCAAATCACAACGCACCGAAATGAGATAATATATGCACATACGCATTATCAAGCGCAACATCAACACCAAACATATCCAAAGAATTCACGTAGTCACTTACAACCCACACCATTTATAAAACACACGCGTTTTGAAAGTGAGCCTTTAACGAGGCTAGCCGAATCTTTTGAAAACTCATTTCAAACAAACAAACAAACATACCAAGACGATCACCAATCATCATATTCACAAAACAAGAAATATATGGACAAGGTACTTGCCTCGAATAAGAACAACGCGAAGAATCGACCGAAGTAGGTTGACACGAACCGACTACGAACCCGCCGACTCCACCGATCGCCAACTCGCGTTCATAAACTACGAAGGACAATAAAAATAATGAAATGAATTCCCTAACACGACTTAAAGTCGTTGAATTCAAAGAAAGAATGACGAAAGTTCAAGCGTTTCCCCCAAAACGGCCAATAACACGATTCGTTCCGTCAAAACCCGAAAACGGAATTCCAAATTGAAATATGGATATACAATCCATAGAATATGTTTAACAACATCATTTAACCACAATCGATCCATCAAAAATGGATGAAAAACGAGATCGAGGACAAATCCCCCAAAAAGTCGATTCAAAGGAAATCAAGAAATATACTTCGATTCGACGAAGAACAATGGATTAAATGATGTTAAACACAAGAATACTACCAAGATTAATCATACCCATCATGAATTAATCAATAATACGGAACGAATCGGACAAAAACGCAAAAACCCCAAAATTCAAGAAACTAGGGTTCTAAGAAAGATTACCTTGATTCGCTGGATCAAAGGACGATAACGGACAATTGATTGATGATATGAACTCAAGAACTTCATGGATTTGTTGTTAAACAACATGGCTCCATGGTAAGATCACCCTCAGCCGCGGAATAGAAGGAGAAGAAGGAGAAAAATGGCCAAAAACCCGTGTGCAGGGCCATAAATAGGCTGCACAGTGTACCGCGGCCCAGCGGGAGTGTGCCGCGGCACAGGCCCAAAAATGGCTCCCCGTGGTCGGCAGTGTGCCGCGGCACCCGGTACAGTCGGTTTGGCCGAAAAAATATACGAGTGTGCCGCGGACCTGCCGGCATGTGCCGCGGCCCACGGTACGGCCTGCTCGGCCAGAAGCTGCGAGCACTACCGGCCGTAGCTCGGCCAGTACCGGCCTGGGCCCAGATTGCCCGGCCATGACTCGGCCGGGGCCAACTCCGACGGCCCGAACGACCCCGAAACCCGAATCTGAATACGAATCGATGATACGGTTACGACGTACTCGTAAAGACGGATCTAAGACCTAAGAGAACACACAATTCCGACCACCCGAAGGCTCGGAATTCGACAACGGAAGTAATTACCCAAAACTTTGGGAAATTACGAAAATGGCCCAAAACGTCCGAAAATCGCGATACGCGATCGGAACACCAAACCAAAGCTCGCAACATGAATAATAACATTAAATGAACTTACAAGAAACTCGAAACAACAGTTTGGGACGAGATTCGCAAGAATCGAGCTCAAGTGCGGAAAAGTCGCCAAAAGACACGGAACTCAACAAAACAACACCGAAACGAACTCGGATGACAAAAAGTGCAGAATTAAATATTCTCAGAATGACGAAACGGTCACAAGCGAGTCGACAAAACGGACTTCCGCCGAAAAAAGAAAATTACCAGAAATCGAAATTTACGGGTATTACATTCTACCCTCCTTAAAAGAAGTTTCGTCCCGAAACTTAAAACAAGTGGGGAGAAGCAATATCCCGCCAGGAAAACTCAAAGAGATATGCAAGGAAACGCGTAACTTACGCCCATCGGCGAAACGTTACAAGCAACGCAAAGGAATATACGGCGTGAAAACACGCTCCACGACGACCAACACAACGTCGCCGTTAGGGATATAATAAAACCAACAAGTGACAAACGTCATCCAATGGATAAAACAATCAAGTCAATTATCCGAACAATCACAAAACACAACGAACGAAAATCAATACGATTGACCAACCCAACGGTACATCAATCAAAACGCGAGCCAATCGCTGAACAAATACGGAATTCCACCGCCCAAGGGTTGGAAGATCGTAAACGAGACTAATTTCCCGAACTTAAGGAAATTAGGAAGGAGCCTGAATGCTCAACAATCACAAAACGAGGATAAAAAACCGAACAAACAAACGATCGAACCACAAAGATCGAGACAACAAAAATCGAACAATCATGTTCGAATCACGAAGAACAATAAAATTCAAACAAAAACTCCAAGGTTCACATCTCGACTCGAGACAATATATGATCCAGTGAAAACAACAAGATGTGCATTCACGTAAGATCCACAGGAAAGGGAATAGCAATCGAAAAATCACAACGACAAACGAGTTATTCCGAAACAATACCGCACTCGTTCGATCAACAAAAGCAAGGGGCAGGACAAGCTCAGAAAATGTCACGAACATAAACGAGTCGACAGAGTCGAAAATTCAAAAGCTCAAAATCCGATCCACTACGAATAAAAGAACTAGTAGAACCAAAAGGTGTTACTTCCGAACAAAGTTCACAAGAATCGAACCGGACTCGGAAAAGTCACAGCGAGAACCAGATCGACCCAAAACAAGATCACAGCTCGTTCGAACGACGAGACCGAAATACAGATCAAGTTCAGAAAGTATCAACGAACACGAGCGAGTCGATAGACTTGAGGGAGAGAAAATGTGGAAGTCAAAAATGATACGGGCACTACATTCGACCTCTTATAAAAGAAATGTCGTTCTCGCAACTCACAACAACGGGAGCAAGGTGACAACACAAAAAGCAAACGACAGAAACATCTCCCATGGGCCTCTCAGAACCGATCCTCATATCTGTACTGAAGTTCGCGCCCCGAAAGACTCGGAACCCAACTCACAAAACTGGATCATGTGTCTCTCGGGTCCACACTTGAAATGCGTTACCGACGAGAAGGACAATTTACACGTGCATGCCCCCGGCACACCACGGTTGAAACACCTCGGCTCTAGATACAATGGGGCATAACATCGCAAAACAACATAGCGGAGATGCCAACTCAACACAACAAGGAATCATAACACATATCATATACAACGATTACCATCGTAAAGTAATACACACACAAACACTACAGCGACGATGGTATCGTTCGGCGACCTTAACGGACCGAACAATAACCAGCACATAATTACAAACCTCATGAAGCAATCACCCATGTGCATAAACGCACAAACCCAAGCTTTAACAGCTCACACAGGTGCGATAACACGCAAGCCACCACGAAATGACAACATTAAAGATCGTCATCACACCTCCCACAAAGGGTTAGCAAAACATATGCGTGGCAATGACTCAACGCTCACGCCACCAATTCAATCACAAATCGGGATTAACACCGTAATGAAAGTTCGAAAACCATACATGCAATTCCGGTCCGCAAACAGGAATGATATGTCTTTAAAAACGAAAACCACCTTTTTGAAAACAGTTTGGAAACACCAGTTGATCTTGAGTATCATTTTACAAAAAGTTGAACAACATCATTCTCGAGACTTTGAAAATCATCTTGCGTTTGAACAAAAATGAGGACCCCTTCTCTTAGTGAAAAACTTTCAGAATATTCGACCCTCGGGTCTAAGTAAAAGTGTTTATAAAACATTGAAAATATCTCAAAACATTTTTGGGTCCTCGAGGTAGAAGAATTTTAAAACATATTGTGGCACCTTGGATGTACCACGAGAAAATAATTCATTTTAAAAGTACGTCTCGAAATTTATTTTCTAAGATACTCAAGATTTTCCAAGATAATTCAATGGGCTAGAATGCCCAAAAATTTCAGGTAATTACACAAAACTTTATAGCGCCGTGGGTCCCGCGCCGGAACCCACCAGGATAAAACCATTTACAAAAACGCCAAAAAGGCTGATGACGGTAATATTTCAAAAACTTACAAAAGCCATTTAGAAAATACTAAATACCGTCATAAGAATTTCGCCAAAATGATCAAGGCCATAATGCCAAAAACTCGGTTAAGGGAATCGGTTTTCGAAATAAAACTCAGTTGGTAAAATACCGAAAGCCATTACAAAAGAACTCACGCAATGGATAAAAGAAATACACCCAACATGCACAATCCAGCAACACTACTCCTCACATGAACGAAATATGAGAGTCAAATAATCACATATCAAGAAATCAAAATCCATAAGAGGATTCCATCACTTAACAAATAATCATAAAAATAGCTCGTGTCACACGAGGCACAACACAAAGAAGGGAGACTTACATCCACAGGTCGCACGAAGATGATGATCGCCCACGATACTAATCACGACCAACAAACTCAGACGACGCGTCGCGACACAACTTAGTCAGACAAAATCCGACAAGACAAAACTCAACACACACCACTGACCCGACAGCCTAGGTTTCCACAACCTAAGCTCTGATACCATTTATGTAACACCCCCAAATCCACTCAGGGATATTACACACCGTAGACCCTCTCCTCGAGGATCTACCAGGCTGATAACTAAAATCAAACATCTAAACATCGCCTTTAAGGCTAAAATGACTCAATAGACCGATTTGGTCTTTCAATAAAAACATACAACTCAATTCCAACTCATGCCCACGCAGGGGTCAAAATACAACCACACCCGTACAACGGGAAAAAATATACTGCAACGGAAAAAAAAATACAACTAGACCAATATGACATCAACGGATCCTCGTGTGATTAGTATCGTTCATCTTTCATCACCATTCGTGTCGACCCTGTGCTATGCTCCAAAACCTGAATGCAAAAACAGACATCCACCCCCCGAATACTCGGGGGTTAGCAAAACTCCAATGTTTTGCTAGTGCAAGTACAAGGGCAAAAATACTAGCCATACAATACAAGTTCCAAGAACAATAATAATCAGGAATCCTCAAAGTTCCAAACGTAACGAAAAGCACTTCCCGAGGCATGAGTTTGGTAAAATATTCCAAAACCGAAAGATCACAAATCAAGGGAAATAATTTATAAAACAGTTTAAAATGCCATCGAGAGTTTTAATAGAAAACAATTTAGGATTTCCGAATCCTTCTATTTCCAAAAATCAACAGGGGTCACAGCCCAAAGGTTTTGTTTTCGCAAACAGAAAACCAACAACAATTCACAGGGTTAAAACCCACGTCACGCGTCCTCGACGAACAAAAAATCAATACAATATAAACGCCCAAGATACGCAAATCTTGGTCACAAAAATACAACACCAAGTCGTGAATCCAGGGCTATACCATTGGATTCCCTTCGTGGCCCCGTCGGACCCTCCCAAGGTGAGCAGAATGCGTTTTCGAAATCATATACACCAACTCGTGAAGTTTTACTCGTGAATCCAGGGCTATACCATTGGACTCCCGTCGTGGCCCCGTCGAACCAACCCACGGTGAGTAAACACATTCACAAACATAAGCAACTACACTCGTGAATCCAGGGCTATACCATTGGACTCCCGCCGTGGCCCCGTCGAACCAACCCACGGTGAGCGAAATACATTCACACAATGAACACGTCACAACAAGGATATTCATACAATCCACCAAAGGCAACAAACACAAAGCACGACGTAATCGTCAAATCACAACGCACCGAAATGAGATAATATGCACATACGCGTTATCAAGTGCAACATCAACACCAAACATATCCAAAGAATTCACGTAGTCACTTACAACCCACACCATTTACAAAACACACACGTTTTGAAAGTGAGCCTTTAACGAGGCTAGCCGAATCCTTTGAAAACTCATTTCAAACAAACAAACAAACATACCAAGACGATCACCAATCATCATATTCACAAAACAAGAAATGTATGGACAAGGTACTTGCCTCGAATAAGAACAACGCGAAGAATCGACCGAAGTAGGTTGACACGAACCGACTACGAACCCGCCGACTCCACCGATCTCCAACTCGCGTTCATAAACTACGAAGGACAATAACAATAATGAAATGAATTCCCTAACACGGCTTAAAGCCGTTGAATTCAAAGAAAGAATGACGAAAGTTCAAGCGTTTCCCCCAAAACGGCCAAGAACATGATTCGTTCCGTCAAAACCCGAAAACGGAATTCCAAGTTGAAATATGGATATACAATCCATAGAATATGTTTAACAACATCATTTAACCACAATCGATCCATCAAAAACGGATGAAAAACGAGATCGAGGACAAATCCCCCAAAAAGTCAATTCGAAGGAAATCAAGAAATATACTTCGATTCGACGAAGAACAATGGATTAAATGATGTTAAACACAAGAATACTACCAAGATTAATCATACCCATCATGAATTAATCAATAATACGGAACGAATCGGACAAAAACGCAAAAACCCCCAAAATTCAAGAAACTAGGGTTCTAAGAAAGATTACCTTGATTCGCTGGATCAAAGGACGATAACGGACAATTGATTGATGATATGAACTCAAGAACTTCATGGATTTGTTGTTAAACAACATGGCTCCATGGTAAGATCACCCTCAGCCGCGGAAGAGAAGGAGAAGAATGAGAAAAATGGCCAAAAACCCGTGTGCAGGGCCATAAATAGGCTGCACAGTGTGCCGCGGCCCAGCGGGAGTGTGCCGCGGCACAGGCCCAAAAATGGCTCCCAATGGTCGGGAGTGTGCCGCGGCCGGCGTGCAGCCGCGGCACCCAGTCTGATCAGTTTGGGCCGAAAAATGTACGAGTGTGTCGCGCCACGGCATGTGCCGCGGCCCACGGTGACGGCCCGCTCGGCCGTGAGCTGCCGAGCACTACCGGCCGAGCTCGGCGACTGGCCTGGGCCCAGATTGCCCGGCCATGACTCGGCCGGGGCCAACTCCGACGGCCCGAACGACCCCGAAACCCAAACCTGAATACGAATCGATGATACAGTTACGACGTACTCGTAAAGACGGATCTAAGAGCTAAGAGAACACACAATTCCGACCACCCGAAGGCTCGGAATTTGACAACGGAAGTAATTACCCAAAACTTTGGGAAATTACGAAAATGGCCCAAAACGTCCGAAAATCGCGATACGCGATCGAAACACCAAACCAAAGCTCGCAACATGAATAATAACATTAAATGAACTTACGAGAAACTCGAAACAACAGTTTCAGACGAGATTCGCAAGAATCGAGCTCAAGTGCGGAAAAGTCGCCAAAAGACACGGAACTCAACAAAACAATACCGAAACGAACTCGGATGACAAAAAGTGCAGAATTAAATATTCTCAGAATGACGAAACGGTCACAAGCGAGTCGACAAAATAGACTTCCGCCGAAAAAAAAATTTTTTACCGGAAATCGAAATTTACGGGTATTACAATATAGAGGGAGATTGGTGAGTTGAGGTGAGCTGAGATGAGTTCGGCATGAACTTCAATAAAGTAAAACTAAAATTATTGACAGAAATAAAAAAATATATATTAAAAAAAATTAATGGACGGACGGAAATAGCAAAATATTAATTTAATTGATGAACAGGTGGAGTATGATTCATATTTTGAGTTTTATCGTACTTTTTGTTATTAATATAAGAAAAACTTTACCATGCGAATGTTTTAGAACATATGTCAAATAATTTTTACTAATATAGAATTATATATTAATAATTAATATTATACATTAATTTCATGTCTAGTCTAATGTTTTAAGGCTCTGTTCTCTTCGTCTGAAAACTCATTAATTTTAGTTCAGTTCAGTTCTGTTGAGTTCAGTTCATATTCAGTTTAGTTCAGTTCAATTCAATTCAGTTCAGGCTCATTAAATTATTATTATTGTTGTTGTTATTTTGTCATTTTTATATACTCTTGTTAATTTTCACTCGAACCAAGTGATTTTATATCAAATTTGCAAGTGATATCAAGTTTGCAAGTGAAGGATCGGATTCGGATAAAGAAAGTTCAGATCAGATTGTTCGGATCAGTGATTTATTTTGGATCGACTTCGAATCGTATTTGGGTGTTGTATAAATTTCGGATCGGATTTGGGTGGTGATTTAGTAAATGACATGCAAAATTCTTATTATAATAAAAAATTATAATATTTGAACTTCAAAATCATTATTTTAAATTAGTGATAGATGTAATCTTGCTTGCGTATGAATGTTTTTTTTAGAGTAAAATACTTGTATTAAGCCAAAAGCAGGAGAAAATGTTACAAGTATACAATGAAGTCCATCGGCACTATACCAAAAGTCGGACCAAACTTTATAAATATGACATTATCACAAATATTGAAAATGGTTTTTTATTCCTCCATATAAGTTCTCATGCTACTTGTGTGTTCTTGTTGCATGTGGTCTTCGAGCTCTATATTTTCTTCTTGTTGCAAGGCAACAGCTTCTAACTCTATATTGCCTGGAATAGAGCGCCAAATTCTCAATGTAATCTCCTTGCGCACCTTGTTCGTTGCTTGTTTCCTTGCCGAGTTCAACAAATCACTATCAACTCTACCTTGGACATTTACATCATGTTCCGAAACAGGTATTCCAAGTTTACACATGCGAATAAAATTATGAAGCATGAAGGTTGCAACAATCACGTACACTTGATATGTGTCTTCCATTTGGGGCATCGTATAAAGGATCTTCCATTTCTTTTTCAAGTTGCCGAAGGCCCTTTCAACAGTAGTTCGTAATGAAGAGTGTCGATAGTTAAATTGCTCATGTTGTTGCCCAAAATATTTATCCGAAGATTAATACTGCTGGAAGACGGACAACAAACAACAATTGCGGGAGCACTTCCGAGAGAAGATAAATAATACAAGATTTGCCGGGTTTGTTAGGCCCGGGCTTGAATGCTCTCGCGAGATGTTATTAATACGAATATTCGTGGATACAAGTATTAATGAGAGAAATCTAAATACAATGAGTGTAAAAAGACTCTGTTAATCCGGCTCTTGAGCGAAGCTCGGTGTTCTTCGTCCCCGGTGATCTCGCTCGAGGAGATGGGCCGAGAAGTAAGACAAAGAAAGTTGCCAAGAGTTGGAGATTTGCCAAGTGCTTGATGTTTGCTCTCAGACGTATGTGTTGCAAGAATATCGAGAGTGCAGAGAGAGTTTACAAATGCAGGGGCTTCGTTTATATAGAGGCAAATGGTCCTCATCTGTAGTGGCGATCGCTCACGGCCATTAAAATAATCTCGCCGACCGCCCGGCCAATATAATAATGTGCCGATCTCTGGTCACAAAGCTAAAGTCCAAATAAGATCTTGTTGTCGGGCTAAAGTCCAAGGAAGAGGCCGCCACAGTGGCGGTCAATAAGGAGCCATCACGTGTCCGAGTCACCAACAAGTGGCCCTACCGACAAGCTTTCGGCGGCTGTCACCGGTGGAGGGAATCTGTCACAAGCTTTGGTCAATGGCCCGAGATTCGCGGATCTTGTCTCGGCCTGCACGTGGTGCCGCCTTGAGGTTCGGTCTTCGCCGACTGGGAGTCCGTCGGTGGTGATCGACATGAGCGGTCGTCCCTGGCTGATCACCCGAGGTCGTCATCGGCCAGTGGCTGGAGGTCGCCAATAGTCGGTCACCAAGGGTAGGTCGGCAAGATGCCGAGAGGAGATCGTCCGTCGTAGGTCGCGTGGTCGATCGCCGAGTACCGAGAGGCGATCGTCTTGAGGTCGATCGCTTGGCATCGGGACTGGTCCTGGGGCCTTCGGCCGGTCGATGTAGCTTGTCCGCTGGGCTAAGGCTCGGTCGCCTGGCCGCTGGTCGGCAGACTTGTCTTGGTCGCTCGGCAGTAACTCGGTCGCCCGTCCTCCTAGTCGATCGCCGGTCGGAAGGTGTTAAATCTTGACACAACAATTGCCCCCCAGCTTGCTCCTATGTTGAAGACATGGGGCGAGGTGGTTCTTGCTGGTGATCGTGTCTGGATGAGGACGGGTGATCCGAGCTGACTTAGGATTTGGACTTGGGCTATCATGGTCGATTGGCTTAGCTATCTTTCGGTCTTGTACCTGCAAAAAACAACATTGGCCGATCCCCCATGGAAACTTGGTGGTTTCGCTTTGTTTGAGGAATCGTGCACAGTCGCGGAGATCGATGGACCGACCCCATGACCGTGTCTTGGTGCACGAAGACAATGAGTGCCTCGTGACTCACTTTATTATGAGGGTCCTCTGTTTAGGCTGCGCCTCGCCTTGTATTTAAACGAAAGGCGTTCGGTCTCGGTCTAGAGGAGTCCTTGCGCGGGGCAGCGTCGGATGAATCAACTCCACGCCCGCGGTTTGTTAGCTCTGCTTCCACCTCGGCCAGCCATGGAGATGGCCGACCTCGACGGTGTACGTTGAGACGGGGTTGTGGAATGAGTCCACTGATTAATGTTGGAGAGCCCTCCAACTACGCCGGCCTCGTATTTAAACGAAGGGCGGGCGATCTCGGCCGAAAGGGACCTTGCATGGCCGAAGCAGCCGGTTCCATCGACTGCCAGGGCCATGGCTTTATGATGTGCGGTGGAGGCGATCTTATGCCTTAGTCCGTCATGTTATATCTTTGGGTGTAGATGGCGATCGTGTCCACCGGGTTGCTGATGATGTTGCGATCTGGCCGGAAGACTGGCGATCGTCGCTCGGCGGCCGATCGCTTTATTCGTAGGTCGAAATTGGCGATCGGGCGGCGGCTAGTCCCTCACTTAGAATGTTGGACTGTAGGCGGTGAGCGAGTCCTCCGACTCTTCTGGATAGTAGCGATCGGGCTGGTAGACTGGAGGTCGTCGTACGGGTGCCGATCGATCTACTCCTAGGCTGAGAAGAAGCCTTTGCCTGGACAGGAAATCTGCGGCTCTAGCCCGGAAGGCTGCATAGGTCGTCGGCAGGGTCTTCGTGAGATGCCTGAACATAGGCGAGAAACCCTGAAAACCCCCTAGGACCGCGTAGAGGGCGGTCTCATCGCTTACGGGCTCGCCGTTGAGGATGATCATGTCAACCCGGTCGATGTAGTCCGAGTCGGACTCCTGTTCTCCTTGCCTGATTTGCATCATGCGATGGGGACCTTCTGGCCGGGCGACCCTGGTGGCGAAGTGTTCCGTGAAGACGTGCGCCAGCTCGTTAAAGGAGCCAATGGACCGAGGTGGCAATGAAGTGTACCACCGGTGGGCGAGGTCGTCCAGTGTCAGAGGGAACATTCGGCACCTGGTCGCGTCCGACGCCCCACACCCGGTCATGTAGATGTTGAACTTGTGCAGGTGTGCTTGGGGGTCCGATCGCCCTTGGTACACGGGTGTCTGAGGAGGGGCGATCGTGTGCTGCACCGGGGCGAGCTCGATGTCGATCGTGAGCGGCTCGCTCGGCGGGGCGATCGTCCTCACGGCGCCTGCCCCGGATTGCAGGAGCGCCTTCATGTCGTCGATCTGACGTTGCATTGCGGCAATCGCCGAGGCTCGGCTGCTTGCGGATCGGCTTTGGGAGCGGGGGCCGAGGCGATCGTGTACCGATCTCCGGACCCCGCTGCCGCCGACCTCGGGAATTTGGCGAGCTGGAGCCAGGCGGCTGGATCGCCTTGTGGGAGCCGGGTAGGCCGAGCTCCTGGTGACGGATACCAACTCGCTGCCTCGTAGCCGGGGCCGGATCGCCGGCCGCTGTGTCGGGTCGCGCCAGGCGATCGAAGACAGACGTGCCCCGGCTGCCGAGCGCCTCTTCTTGCGGGCGAGAGCCTCCTGGCGCTTGCTCGGCCAGTAGTGCCTTAAGCTTCCGCTTGATCTTCCGGCGGGAGACCGAGGGGGTGATAGCTGGAGGCGCGTCGAGTGCACTCTGTCGCTCCTGAAGGACGGCCAGGGCCCCTTCGATCTGTTCCTTAGTTCGGAACCGATCGAGCGAGAGGCTCGGGCCGCCTTCCCGGGACGTGGTCGAGCGCCTCCGGCCGCGGCGGCTACCTTCCACCATCGGCTGCGGCTTGGACTGGGACGGAACAGGGGGTCTGGCCGGCTGGCCAGCGGATTTCTTCGACGCGGATGCGGAAGACATGATTTCTGAAGGATTTCTTTGAAGTGCAGTGAGTGTCACTTCAAGTATCTGCCCCGAGAACAGTGAGTGTTCTTCGGGACGGTAGGTATAAAAAATTGAGGGTTGGATCCCCTTCCTCTAGCGCCAATTGTTGTTGCCCAAAATATTTATCCGAAGATTAATACTGCTGGAAGACGGACAACAAACAACAATTGCGGGAGCACTTCCGAGAGAAGATAAATAATACAAGATTTGCCGGGTTTGTTAGGCCCGGGCTTGAATGCTCTCGCGAGATGTTATTAATACGAATATTCGTGGATACAAGTATTAATGAGAGAAATCTAAATACAATGAGTGTAAAAAGACTCTGTTAATCCGGCTCTTGAGCGAAGCTCGGTGTTCTTCGTCCCCGCCGGTGATCTGCTCGAGGAGATGGGCCGGGAGAAGTAAGACCGAAAGAAAGCTGTTGACAAGAGTTGGAGATTTTCCAAGTGCTTGATGTTTGCTCCTGTATTGCGTATGTGTTGCAAGAATGTCAGAGAGTGCAGTGAGAGTTTACAAATGCAGGGGGCTTCGTTTATATAGAGGCGGGTCTGTCTCAGAGTGGCGATCGTCACGGCCATTAAAATAATTCGCCGACCGCACGGCCAATATAATAATGTGCCGATCTCACAGGTACATCAAGCTAAAGTCCAAATAAGATCTTGTTGTCGGGCTAAAGTCGAGAAGAGGTCACACACTGGCGGTCGATAAGGAGCCATCACGTGTCCGAGTCGATCAACAAGTGGCCCTACCGACAAGCTTTTGGCGGCCTGTCGGTGATGGAGGAATCTGTCAGGCTTTGGTCAATGGCCCGAGATTCGCGGATCTTGTCTCGGCCTTTGCACGTGGTGCCAGTCTTGAGGTTCGGTCTTCGCCGACTGGGAGTCCGTCGGTGGTGATCGACATGAGCGGTCGTCCCTGGCTGATCACCCGAGGTCGTCATCGGCCAGTGGCTGGAGGTCGCCAATAGTCGGTCACCAAGGGTAGGTCGGCAAGATGCCGAGAGGAGATCGTCCGTTCGTAGGTCGCCAGGGTCGATCGCCGAGTACCGAGAGGCGATCGTCTTGAGGTCGATCGCTTGGCATCGGGACTGGTCCTGGGGCCTTCGGCCGGTCGATGTAGCTTGTCCGCTGGGCTAAGGCTCGGTCGCCTGGCCGCTGGTCGGCAGACTTGTCTTGGACGCTCGGCAGTAACTCGGTCGCCCGTCCTCCTAGTCGATCGCCGGTCGGAAGGTGTTAAATCTTGACACAACAGCTCAGACATCCCTCTAAGAACTCTTTTCTTCTTAAACTCTGAAATATGATATCTTACGTTAAGGTCCTTACGTGGAGAGAGATAACCCATGGTATTAGGATATCCAGAGTCCACCAAGTAGTATTTTCCTACCAAAATCATAAGCATATAATAAGACGACAATTATAACATAGATATCAAAATTTTGGTCATTGATGATAGGAGTACTATTTTACATTCCAGCTGGTGGATGTGGAAAACCATATTTTAATTGAGTCAAAGAATCAACCCACACTGTGATATCATGAACACTTCATACCCATCCCACATTAATGAAAGTGAAAATTCTATCAAAAGAGCAACAAGCCAAAATATTTCAAGTTTTGGTGCCCTTTCATCCTCGAAATGGTATACCTTCGCTATCGGATATAATAGCTTGAATATGAGTTCCATCTAATGCCCCAACACAATCCTAAGGATTTTATTACAAATATATTAAAATATTTAAGAAAATACAAATTCAATGCTGTTAAATATTAAATTTTATGAATGTAAATTCACTAACCTCAAAGAATGGCCAATACAACGAGTTGTTCATTATTTCAGGTGGAACAGCGAAAAGATCCGCATGTGGTCTAAAAATATCATATGATAATGTGACCAAGGCATCCAACACCTTTTTGAAATATTTGGATATAGTACTTATCGAATGTTTGAATATGTCAGCAGCATCTTGGTAGGAAGCTCCTTTCGCCAATATAAATATACATATCCCAATTTGTTCTGCTACATTTATGAACCTTTTGTCGGATAATAGTTTTGTAGCAACCATCAAATCAACTATTTTTATAAACATACCTCTATGAAGTCTTAATTGCTCTTTGAATAAGTCGGGATGTGCATTCAAGAGCCTTTGTATATACTCAGCACCACTCTCCCCTCCAATTCGTAGAGGTCTCCTTGTTGGTGTTGATTCAATAGATGGTCTTATTAATCTCCTTAGTTCTTCCAATCCCAGTATCATACAAGCTCATCTAAAATTTTCTTCCATTCTACATCAATAAGAAAAATTTTTATAACATAAAGAAGAAGATAACTTGAATTTTATTGAAGTGCATAAAGCAGCATCGACAACCAATGAATGAACTTCAAGCATTAAAATTTAAGATAACAAGATAGATGCTAATGCAGAAACCTATGAAAGAAACTAGAATTACAAATATGAAAATGATATATCCTAAAATAAAAACATCTTTTAGTTGCATATCTATTCATCCTCATGACGTGGGATGTAACACGTGTCATCTATATCCATTCCAACACACATGTCATCTAAATTCATTCCATCATCCAAAAAGATTCTGATTATCATTCTCAAGTGCCAAAAAGATATCACCATTATTTCCTTCACCAAGGTACCTCATAGCATTAACAAAATACTTGTCTCCTCGCTCTTTAAATACCTCCATCTCACGAAGAGCAAAACTAACCATCTCAATTTTGTTAACATTAGTTGTGGGTGCAGTTTTGTACAATAACTCCAAGACTGTATCTAAGTTGGATTAAGTTATTTTGTTTCCCATTATTTCAGATACCTTTTTTTTTTGAGCTAGTTGGTTGTCCTAGGTGAGTACTACTCTTTTCACCTGATACATCACCATCAGAGGAAACATTGGGATCAACCTCATCTTCTGCTCCTACTTTTTCTCCTTCTCCGTCTCCAAACAAGTCATTTACCATTTTAGTTCTTACCATTGCAGTCGAAAATCCCCTTTCACCATGCACAGTTCTTCCACTAAACAACCTCTCTAGATCATCAACATTTGGCAATTCCTTCTTCGCCAACATATGAGCATACTTCCTATGTTTCTGCAACAAACAAAAAGGCCATTAACATGGTGGACTAGAAAGAGCACATAAAATAAATAGAAATTTCAAAGTTCTAAATATGTATTGAAATTTACTTCCTCAAATGACTTCCATCGCTCCAAGTGTGTCTCTTCCGGTCTTATTGCACCAGTTTTGGGGTCAAACCCTATCCAACTCATATCGACCGTAGGTCAACCCAACCTTTATATTTATCTTTCAAGTCATGATAGTGATTGGAAACCTGTCTAGGGACAAAATTCATTTGGGTTTGGACACTAGGATTTTTGGCAATTTTCCCCAGTCAAATTTGGAACATCCATTTTCTTTCTTATCGGTACAAATGTCCACTAGCCTTTTAGTGATATTTGTAATATCCGACAGTAATTTCTTATCTACTGTTGTATTATTCGGATAATTTGAGTATCGTTGTAATCATGTTATATTTAGTTTAATATTTATTGATGTCGGGATATATCAGAATAGACTTGATTATAATTGTCTGTCGCATTGTGGTTGATTGCTTGATGTTGTGTAGATTGTTACATTTTGGGCCAGGTTTTCTGTGTTTAACGTACGCTAAGATTTAACTTAACGTACGTTAATGCATTGGCTTTACGTACGTAATGAAGTACTGGTTGCGTACATAATGCTGAGAATCTTATCCAATCTCAACTTTCGTCATGGGGGGCCAGGCAAGATCCGGATAATTGGCCCTTTCGAAGAAGCCAAGTTGACGTACATTACGTACGTAATGCTGAGGCTATAACATATGTAATGAGGTTGGTGTTTTGAGGCAGTAGCCTCTGGAGGTAGATTACGTACGTAACAACTTATGTGTAGCATACATAAAGTGATTAACGTACGTTAGCTTCATGCTATAACATATGTAACACATTGTGCAGTTATAAAAAGACAGCTTGTGTCTTTCATTTTCACGATCCAACTTTGATTTTCCCTTCAAGTTTCCATCCCTCTGCCTCCCTAGACCGATTTTGCATCCTTCCATCTTATCTTGGAGCTTGCATCTTTGATTGAATCGTATTGTTTGGAAGCATGGAGTGTGTTCTTGATAGTCTTGGTGTTATTCTTCTTTTCTTGAGGTTAGTCATCTTAAACTCTTGCTGATTCCATGCTTTTGATGATGTTAGTTAAGAGTACTTATAATGTTAGGTTAAGCCTGTATAACCTAATGATCAGTGAACATTTGATCAAACTAAAGTGAAGAACATGATAATATTGTTAGTATTAATTCTTGAATGTTTGAAAGGTTGAAAGATAATTTAGTTATGTTTGATTATGTCTAGAACTTGATATTTAACATGATAATCGGAACTTATAAGATTAGAATTCTCTTGATGCTTATAGATTTTAGAATCTGATCATGCCTTCAAGAAGAGGTTTAGTTAATCCTTGAGTAATGATAATGAACTATGTAAATATACTCATGATTTGATACATTTATACTGAGCTTGATCAATTGTGGATTTGGGCTATCTGAAGCATTATGTACGAAGGTTGGGGATACTCTGAAAATGTTCATTACAAGTTATGGCAATACTAACATATTGAAGTGGTTAATTGAAGTTGTTTAAATAAACTTGCTCATAATGATAACAAGAGCATTAGAAGGACATTTTTAGTGGATAATCCGATTGTTAAAAATGAACTAGATGCATAGAGAGACATCAATAGTCGATAGAATGTTCTTTAGGATAGAATGAATTATTCGGGCAGGTTTCGGGTGTCGTTTCCTACGGCTTGATATCAATATTGTGTGAATGTATTGTTGAATGAATTACTTCAAGGTTGCTTTCGAGTGAGTACTTAGTCAAAGATACCGCCCGTTTGATCTTTTGGAGAAGGACTATCTTTCGTCTACGGAATTGAGGTAAGTTATCTTGCTTGGTTATAATGATGATTGAATTCTTGTGAACGTTATATGTTTCGTGTATATGAAATGCTTAGGAATCTGTGATTCGTAACGTGATATTGTTCTTGATGATATTTCTGTTTTCATTGTGGGATTGCACTCCCAAGTTCATCACCTTTGGATCGTTGATCTCGTTGATTCTTATTGCCACTTCAGTGAGTTTCTTGATCCTTACTTGGATACATAATTTATTGAATTTGTTGTCATGTTGTGTCGTGACACATCTGAAACCATATCTGCGTGCCGATTGGTTATTGTATAGGATTTTTAGCCAGGCACATATGGTCATACATTGATGTTTCATTATTGGACTGTGCACACGAGACGTAGTTCGTGAGGCTAATTTGGTACATTATCACATGTATATTCTGGATTCCGTATGCGACGTGGACATGTACACGGACACATTTCTAAATCGAGCGTACTGTGATGTCTATCTTGAGCCATTTTGATTGGTCGTTCATAGTCCATGTATGATTGGATATGTTCGACGGTTTGTGACTGATTGTTCATACGCCCGAGGGTATGTTCAATAGTCGGGATGTTTCCTTGAGATCTAGTATATGTAAATTATATAATGTCTTGAGAATTATTATCATGTATATATGACCTTATTGTTTAGGGCGAAATACTTGTATTGTATTTTAGGTCGAGGCAAGGGCAAGGCAAGGGAAGAGCACGGTGACGGCGAAGGATTTGAAGGATACTAGTTCGGGGGGCCCAAAGTCTTTTGTTGTCTGGTTGTGCTTAAATCGTGTAATATTACTTCTCCGTTTCATTTAAATTGTTGTCGATAGTACTATTATTTAGGTATATTCCATCTTCATATGGTCTATACTAGTATTTGGATCCTGTGTATTTTAAGGCTATTAGCCATACTATTTGTAAACTCCCAATCGGAGTAAGGATTATTGTTTTGTGATTCAGTATCACAAAGTATGTCATGATTAATCTATATTTTGGTATCACCTGGTGTGTCCCAATGTGGGTCCACAGCACTATGATAGCCGTCTTTTAGGGGTGTTACATAAGATGGTATCAGAGTGTCGCTTCTCTTTAAGAGTCGTTATGAAGGGAACTAGTATCAAGAAACCTTCGCGTCATGTGTGACCTGTGCAAGCGCCTGACCCTACGACCCAAATACGGTATGTTCTTTATGAGCCATGATTTAATTACTGGCATAATATTGATGTCGGAATGGATCTTTTTATTGATCTTGATATTTCGAGGATCTGTGATGGAATTTATCTAATCGATATTCCGAGAAAATTCTGGACTAATTATGTGATTGAATTTGTTTTGACTTGATGTTGATATGATATTTTATGCGACACTCGTGGTGCTGATAATTCATTATAAATTGTTTTCTTAAATATGTAGTTTCATTGTTGCTATTAACTTGGCATGAATTTTGATCGGTCGTAAAGACGGTCATAAACTGTGCTTATGGTAATTGTTTGATTCTTTCAGTATAAAAAGAAACCTGAGAGGCCGTGATAGGGGGGTCGAGGTCGCGGAAAGGGCCGAATCCCAAGGCTACAAGCCAATACCCGTTCGAATGTGGGACAAAGTTCAGCAGGCAGTGACTCGCCTTCTGAGAACCAGTCTCACCACGCTGAATGACATGAGGATGCACGCGTCGACCCTTATGTTGTTATGCAGGGTATGATGACCCAGATGACCCAGATGGTTCAATTGATTGAGATCATGCAGAAAGCCGCTACTACTGGCCAACAGCAAGCACAGCAGCCTCCGCCTCTAGTGCACAGCGGGATCGTGAGCCGAATCATTAGCGACATATCGCGACAGCGACCTCCGACCTTTGAAGGATCCTATGAGACTGCTGATATTGTACACTGGATACAGCATTTCGAGAAGTTGTTCGAGATCGTGTTGTCCAGTGGAGAATCGTGTTTCCGTGGTGGCTTACTACCTCAGTAAGAGCGCCCATACTTGGTGATTTTTAGTGACCCGCTGATGGTGTATGTACTTGGGAGGAATTCAAAAACGTCATGTTGGACTGTTATTATCCAAGACCACTCCGTGAGGCCAAACTGTCAGAATTTTTGAACCCGGGCCCGTATGAAGATGATGATGTACTATCTATTGCCGAGAAATTCCAGGCACTTCATCCTTTCGCCTCCTCGATTGTCCGAATGGAGGCCGATAAGATCAAATATTTTCTCAAGAGGCTTAAACCCCGGATGAGAATGCTGCTGCTGAATCACCACTGCATGACTCTGCCATAATTCATTGAGAAAGCTCTTGAGTACGAGCTTACGGCAAAGCAAATTTCAAAGAAGCAACCACAAATTAATAATCGAGGTCCAGAACCAACTGTGCTAATAGTAATCGGGACGTTCAAGAAACCCCATGCATGCGTAATCCTTCGACCACCTCCCTGCAGCGTCAAAATCGGCAGAATCACATCCTCGAGCGGTCAGCTCGTTCATTGTGTGTTATAATTGTGGAGATCAGGGGCACATCAGCTCCAAGTGCCCGAAGTCGGTCGTTGCATGCCATGCTTGTGGGATTGCGGGGCATCGTGATCGTTATTGCATGGGTGGACCAGGGCGTACTCTAGCAGCCTCTCATGCTCCAGTTCAGTCTTCTGTTCAGGACCGTGTGCCTCCGTCCGCTTCCTATCAGACTATCGGGGGAACAGAGGGATGGGCCGTGGAAATCAGGCTGGTACATCTGGTACTGGGACTGCGAAATGCAGAGTCTACGCGATGAAGAAGGCCAATGATCCCGAAGCCAGCATGATTGCAGGTACCCTCGAGATTTGCTCTCAGCCCGTGTGTGTTCTTTTTGATACTGTACTTCATATTCCTTTATATTTGCTTCTTGTTTGAGTTGTTTGCAATTAGATCATGTTATCGATTGTGAGCCATATGTATTGGTCTACCCGAGGTAGAAGCATTGTTGGGAATCGTGAAGTTCAGAACTGTCCGATTCGTATGAACGACGGTGAGTGGTTGTCAGATTTAATTGTGGTCGATTTACCGAAAGATGATGTAATCTTGGGTAGTGATGGATAGATCTTCATGATGCCACACTTAGCGTCTGCAAGCGGATGGTGACCGTCACTTCTGACGATGGCTTCGAGTGTATTTTTCAAGGCGATAAACCCAGCTGTTCCGGGAGAATCATCAGCGCTATGAAAGTAGTGAAACTGCTTAATTAGGGATGTATTGGTTATTGGTGCTACATGACCAAGACAGTGGACCGATCAATTGAATTGGCCGATATTCCGGTAGTCCGAGACTACGCAGATGTTTTTCCAGATGAGTTATCGGGTTTACCCCCACATCGTGAGGTAGAGTTTACCATTGAGTTAGAGCCAGGTATATCCCCGCTTTCAAAAGCACCGTATCGCATGGCTCCAAATGATATGCAAGAGTTGAAGAATCGGATTGAGGATTTGACTGAGAAGGATTATGTTCGACCCAGTGCGTCCCCTTGGGGGTACCAGTATTATTTGTACGGAAGAAAGATGGATCCTTATGTTTATGTATTGACTTCGCGAGCTGAATAGGGTAACAATCAAGAATAAATATCCGTTGCCTCGTATTGATGATTTGTTGGATCAACTCCAAGGCACTACTGTGTTTTGTAAGATCGACTTGAGATCCGAATATCACCAGTTGAGGATTCGGGAGTCCGATATCTGGAAGACAACTTTTCGTACTCGCTATGGGCATTATGAGTTCATAGTAATGCCGTTTGAACTGACTAACGCTAGGGATGGCAACGGGTCGGGTCGGGTGTGGGTTTCATACTCCCCAAACCCACACCCGAAATCACCACCCGAACGTAAACCCAAACCCAAAGGCTGTTTGGGTGGCAAAACAAAACCCACACCCACACCAATTGGGTTCGGGTTTTTTCACCCAAACCTAAACCCGCAGCTTGATCAGGCAGAATCAAAATTCAAGTTTGGTGCTCATCCAAATTCAAATTTGAAAAATGCAAAATGTAGCATAATTTAACATAGTTTGCAAATGTCAGTATAATAATAAAATAGTTTACAAATGACAATACAATAATAACATAGTTTAACATAGTCTTCAACATAGACTCTCAAGAAATTAAATTACAATAACATACAATTAACATAGGCAGAGTGAGTCGTGAGATGTGTAGGAAAGGAATGGGTGAAAAGTGAAAATCCTAATTTACACTTATATATACATAGGGTAATTAGGTAATTTAACATATGACTGAGCGGGTGTTTGGGTTTCGGGTGTGGGTTTTAGTGATCCCAAACCCGCACCCGTAATATCGGGTGTCGCCCGAACCCAAACCCAAACCCAGTCAACTCGGGTTTCACCCGTTGACTTGGGTTCGGGTTCGGGTGGGCCCCACGGGTTTGGGCTTTCCTGCCATCCCTAACTAACGCACCAACAGTATTCATGGAAATGATGAATCGAATTTTCATTAATTTTCTAGATTGTTTCGTGGTCGTGTTCATCGACGACAACTTGATTTACTCCCGTAGCTGTGAAGAACACAAGTACCATCTCCGCTAGGTTCTCGATGTGCTGAGACGAGAACAACTCTATGGAAAATTTTCCAAATGCAAGTTCTGGATGGCTGGGGTTACTTTTCTTGGGCATGTTATATCGGTTGGAGGGGTTAGTGTGGACCCACAAAAGACAGAGGCTATCCGGGATTGGTTACCTCCGAAGAATGTGAAGGAAGTTCGTAGTTTTCTTGGTCTTGCAGGCTATTATAGACGATTTGTGGAAGGCTTTTCTAAGATCGCTCAACTGCTGACTAATCTGTTGAGGAAGGACAAGAAGTATACTTGGTCAGAAACTTGTCAACGAAGCTTTGATGAACTTAAAAGTCGATTGATTTCGGCACCTGTTTTGGTCTTACCTCAAGGGGCCGAAGGATTCGTGGTATATAGTGATGCGTCAAGACAGGGCCTTGGATATGTGTTGATGCAGAATAGGAAAGTGATTGCCTATGTATCGAGATAGTTCCGACCCTATGAAGTTAACTATCCGACCCATGACTTGGAGCTAGCATCCGTGGTGTTTGCTTTGAAGATTTGGTGCCACTACTTGTATGGAGTCACCTGCCAGATTTTGACTGATCATAAGAGTATGAAGTATATTTTTACTCAGAAGGAGTTGAACATGAGACAAATAAGGTGGTTAGAGCTGATTAAGGACTATGACATTGAGATCTTATACCACCTGGGAAAGGCGAATGTGGTTGCCGATGCCCTGAGTCGCAAGACAATACAGAAGCAAATGCTTAGCCGTCTGACAGTCCAAAGAGAATTGCAGTTAGATCTTATGAGGCCGGAGATTGAAGTTTGGCTACAGCGTGTTTAGGGACAACTTTGCACGTTTGAGATTTCGTCGTCCCTTAATGATGAAATCAGATCGAAGCAGATTACGGACCCATTCTTATCTCGGGTTCGGAATGATGTAACTCATGAGAAGGCCCCTGGATTTTTGATCCACGAGGATGGAATTATTTCAAGAATCGAGTATATGTACCGACAGATGAAGAGTTGAGAAAATATATTCTGAGAGAGGCTCATGCTACCCCTTATTCTATTCACCCGGGGTCTGTAACATCCCCAAAACCGTATAGAAATATTACACGCCGTAGACCCCTTCCACAAGGATCTACCAGGCTAAACATCCATAAACGACTAAATGCTTGCCCGGCCAGGGTCAAACAATATAATAATACAGACCGTTAAGGTCACTTACACATAAACACACAGACCGATGAGGTCATACAACTCTATCAGCAATACTGACTAACAACATTACCCACACAGGGGTCGAAACACAATACAGCGGAAGACTGAAAGAACTCTAACAATACAACCAAACTCTACCAACTCTCAACTCTTGATTAGTATCGCAGCTCGTCATCCTCTTGTGCCAATCCCGTGATCGCCTCGACCGCATGTACCGACGCAAAATGACATCCACCCCCGAATACTGGGGTTAGTAAAACTCCACTGTTTTACTAGTGCAAGTATCAAACCATACGAAATGTAACAAGCAAATAGCAACTACGAATTTAATACGGAAATCAATTATCAAAATGTTCCTAGAAGTTTTAGAATTTCGAACTCAAATAAGAGATATTTGAAAAGGAACACATCATCTCGGGATTTTTAAAGCGTAAATTCTTTTGGACCTCGAGTCCCAATTTACAAAACCTTTTCGTAAACATTAGGCCTTAGCCCGATTCTCGTTTCAAAGCATACTAAATAATATATCATTATGAGTCGGAGATCCATATTTAAAATGTTACCCGAACAATCATCGCTACACGATCATTGTTCGTACACATCATGTACCGAACTCCGAGGCCTCGACGGACCTTACCCGACCACACACACTGCTCGTACACATCATGTACCGAACTCCGAGGCCTCAACGGACCCTACCCGGCCACACACACACTATTCGTACACATCATGTACCGAACTCCGAGGCCTCAACGGACCCTACCCGGCCACAACATCGTTCGTACACATCATGTACCGAACTCCGCAGGCCTCGCTGACCCTACCGGATCACACATCTTCTCCGTACACGTCATGTACCGGACTCCGAGGCCTCGCCGACCCTACCGGATCACACACTTTGTTCGTACACATCATGTACCGAACTCCGCAGGCCTCGCCGACCCTACCTGGAACACCCACACATCGACACGACACAATTCATAATCATTAAATGTCAAGCCATTCCACATTACAATGAAATGTACAATCAAGTATGTAAACCAAAACAACGCAAATATCATGATCATCACAACATCTGACCTGATTCGGTAGATTGGAGGATGTTATAGGATTGATCATTGATGATATGAACTCCAAAACTTCATGGATTGATTGTCCAACAACATCTCTCCATGTTATACACACCTACAGCCGCGTACGGGAAGGAAAAGTAGGAGAAATGGCTGAAGAAAAACGTCCGCAGGCCTTAAATAGCCGATCGCCGGCCGTTACGACGAATCGGCCATGGCTTACGTACGAATCGCCATGGCCGAACTCCTACCGAAAATGCTTAACGTTACGACGCACGGGCCAGGCCTTACGACGTAATCGCCTTACGTGCGTAATCGCCGGCCACTACAAGACGTTACTCGCCAGTGGCTAGCTCGCCCGAGCATGCCCGACCATGACTCGGCCGGGACCAACTCCGACGGCCCGAACGACCCCGAAACCCGAACCTGAGTACGAATCGAAGATACGGTTACGAAGTACTCGAAAAGTCGAATCCGAGCACTAATAGAACACACGATTCCGACTACCCGAAGGCTTGAAATTCGACAACAGAAAGTAATTACCCCAAACTTTGGGAAATTACGAAAATGGCCCAAAACGCCCCAAAATCACGATACGTGATCGAATAACCAAACCGAAGCTTGCAACATGAATAATAACATTAAATGAACTTACGAGAAAGTCGAAACAACAGTTTCGGACGAGATTCGCAAGAATCGAACTCAAGTGCGGAAAAATCGCTAAAAAGCACGGAACTCAACAAAACGACACCGAAACAAGCTCGGATGACAAAAAGTGCAGAATTAATCATTCCCGAAATGACGAAAAGGTCATGAGCGAGTCGTCAAAACGGACTTCCGCCGAAAAAAAGAAATTACCGGAAATCGAAATTACGGGTTATTACATTCTACCCTCCTTAAAAGAAGTTTCGTCCCGAAACTTAAAACAAGTAGGGAGAGAAGAAATTTCCCGCCACGAAAAACTCAACGAGATACACAAGAAGCGCGTAACTCATACCAAACGGCGAAACGTTACAAACAACGCGTAAGGATATACAGCGTGACAACACGCCACACGACGACCAACCCAACGCCACCGATAGAGAAATAAGAAAACCAACAAGTGACAAGCGTCATCAAACAGTTAATACAACCAAGTCGATTATCCGAGCAATCACAAAACACAACGAACGAAAATCAATATGATTGACCACCCCAACGGTACATCAATCAAAACGCGAGCCAATCGCTGAAGAAATACGGAATTCCACCGCTCAAGGGTTGGAAGATCGAAAACGAGACAAATTTCCCGAATATAAGAAAATTAGGAACGAGTCTGAACGCTCAACAATCACGAAACGAGATCAACAAAGACCGAACAATCAAACGATCGAACCACAACGGTCGAGACAACAAAAATCGAACAATCATGTTCGAATCACGAAGAACAATAAAATTCAAACAACAACTCCCAGGTTCACGTCTCGGCTCGAGACAATATATGATCCGGTAAAAGCAACAAGATGTGATTCACTTAAGGTCCACAGAAAGGGAACAAAGAATTGAAAAAATCACAACGACAACAAGTTATTCAAACAATACCACACTCGTTGGATCAACAAAAGCAAGGTGACAAGCTCAAAAATGTCAACGAACATAAACGAAGTCGACAGAGTCGAAAACACAGAGGTTCAAAATCCGATCCACTTCGAATAAAAGAACTAATAAAACCAGATGATGTCACTTCCGAACAAGGTTCACAAGAATCGAACCGAACTCGAAAAAGTCATAGCGATAACCAGATCGACCCACAACAAGATCACAACTCGCTCGAACGATGAAACCGGAATACAGAACAAGTTCAAAGTATCAACGAACACGAGTGAGCCGATAGAATTGAGAAAGAGAAAATGCGTAAGTCCAAAATAATACGGGTATTATATTCGACCTCTTCTAAAAGAAGTGTCGTTCCCAAACTCACAACACGAAAACAATGTGAAAAAACAACAAGCAACCGACGAAACATCTTCCATGGGCCTCTTAGAGCCGATTCGATATCTCAGATCAAGTTCGCGCCCCGAAAGACTCGGAACCCAACTCGCAAAACTAGATCCTGTGACGAGAAAAATAATTGGTACGTGCATGCCCCCAGCACACCATGGTTGAAACACCTCGGCTCGGCATACCGAAAATACAACTGCTAGGTACAATGGAATATAACGTCGCAAAACAACAAACCGGAGATGCCAACTTGGCACAACAAAGAATCATAACATATATCATATACAATGATTACCATCGTAAAGTAATACACACACAAACACTACAACAACGACGGTATCGTTCGGCGACCTCAACGGCCCGAACAATAATCAGCACATAATTACAAACATTATGAAACAATCACACATGTACACAAACGTACAAACCCAAGCTTCAACATCTCACACTCGTGCGACAACACGCAAATCACCACGAGGTGATAAACAGTAAACACCAGTTCAAACTTCTCACAGAGGGCTAGTACAATAATTGCGTGGCAACGCCTCAACGTTCATGCCACCAATTCGATCATACTCGGGAGGAACATCAAAACGACAAAGCAAAAATCATACATACATTCCCAAACGCAAACGGGAATTGATAGGTTTAAAAAAAAGAAATAAAAACCACCTTTTGAAAATAATTTAGAAAAACACCGGTTGATCTTGAGTATCACCTTTCAAAAAAGTACAAACGTGAAACATCGTTATCGAGACTTTGGGAAACCATTTCGCATTTGAGAAAAATGAGGACACTTTCTCTTAGTGGAAAACTTTCAGAATATTCGACCCTCGGGTCTAAGTAAAAGTGTTTATAAAACATTGAAAAATATCTCAAAACATTTTGGTCCTCGAGGTAGAAGAATTCTGAAACATATCGCACCTTGAAAGTATCACGAGAAAACAATTCATTTTAAACGTACGTCTCGAAATTTATTTCTAGGATACTCAAGGTTTTCAAAGATAATTCAATGGGCTAGAATGCCCAAAAATCTCAGGTAATTACACGGAACATTATAGCGTCGTGGGTCCCGCGCCGGAACCCACCAGGATAAAAACCATTTACAAAAACGCCAAGAAGGTCGATGACGGTAATATTTTACAATGTCTGAAGTATTTCAAAACACATTTTTCAAATACCGTCTGATTGTGTCATTTGAAAATACACGGCCCATTTGTCAAAATTTAACAAATTTTAAAAATCCATATAAACCATGGTTTGACCGCACCACCAAAATATTTTCCAAAATCGATTTCTACAAAATTCTCAAATCGTAAAGTCCTTCAGAAACATTCTCAAACTTACCCATAGCGGATAAAAATTACAACATTCCAAAAGCGTCGAATTTAAAACCATATACTCAAATGGCAAACAGGTCGCCAATTCAATCACACATCTCATGGCATTAAGTTTAAACACACAAAGAAAATCAAACATCGGAGTTTCTCACAAACACTACCGTAAAACCCATCAAGGTTCACAACTTTCACACCATACCAACCACGTGGTGGTTCACGGGCCAAACAACAATACAACCAGTTCTATACACGTACAAGTATCAAGTATCGAATACAACTTCATTACACAACACCGTGTAAATAAAATTATGCACCACAAATATCACACATAAATGAAATCATGAACACAGATATTATGCATAAAAGAGGAGACTTACATCCACAGGTCGCACGGAGGTGACGGTCGTCCATGATACTAATCTCGTCCGACAACATAACCGACACGTTGTGACTACGCACAACTCAACTTGTCACCTGACGACTCGAACGACAAGACAACACATTACTCGACAATCACGACTTGACTCGACCCGACAGCCTAGGTTTCCGCAACCTAAGCTCCGATACGATAATTGTAACATCCCCAAAACCGTATAGGAATATTTCACGCCGTAGACCCCTTCCACAAGGATCTACCAGGCTAAACATCCATAAACGACTAAATACTTGCGGCCAGGGTCAAACAATATAATAATACAGACCGTTAAGGTCACTTACACATAAACACACAGACCGATGAGGTCATACAACTCTATCAGCAATACTGACTAACAACATTACCCACACAGGGGTCGAAACACAATACAGCGGAAGACTGAAAGAACTCTAACAATACAACCAAACTCTACCAACTCTCAACTTTTGATTAGTATCGCAGCTCGTCATCCTCTTGTGCCAATCCCGTGTCGCTCCCCGAATGCATGTACCGGACGCAAAGCAGACATCCACCCCGAATACTGGGGTTAGTAAAACTCCACGCTTTACTAGTGCAAGTATCAAACCATACGAAATGTAACAAGCAAATAGCAACTACGAATTTAATACGGAAATCAATTATCAAAATGTTCCCAGAAGTTTTAGAATTTCGAACTCAAATAAGAGATATTGAAAAGGAACACATCATCTCGGGATTTTAAAGTAAATTCTTTTGACCTCGAGTCCCAATTTACAAAACCTTTTCGTAAACATTAGGGCCTTAACCCGATTCTCGTTTCAAAGCATACTAAATAATATATCATTATGAGTCGAGATCCATATTTAAAATGTTACCCGAACAATCATCATACACGATCATTGTTCGTACACATCATGTACCGAACTCCTGAGGCCTCGGACCTTACCCGACCACACACACCGCTCGTACACATCATGTACCGAACTCCGAGGCCTCAACGGACCCTACCCGGCCACACACACGCTCGTACACATCATGTACCGAACTCCGAGGCCTCAACGGACCCTACCCGCCACAACATCGTTCGTACACATCATGTACCGAACTCCGCAGGCCTCGCTGCACCCTACCCGATCACACATCTTGTCCGTACACGTCATGTACCGGACTCCGCAGGCCTCGCTGCACCCTACCGGATCACACACTTTGTTCGTACACATCATGTACCGAACTCCGCAGGCCTCGCTGCACCCTACCGAACACCCACACATCGACACGACACAATTCATAATCATTAAATGTCAAGCCATTCCACATTACAATGAAATGTACAATCAAGTATGTAAACCAAAACAACGCAAATATCATGATCATCACAACGACTCTTAACCAACATAACACACATTCGGTACACAATACATTGAACAACCACGTATACAACCATCTCATATGTATATCGCAATCCTGCACAAATGGCTCAACGCCTAACACGGATACCAATATATCACTATTACCACAAAGCCTTCAAATTTCGGAAAACACAACCAACTCAAACGGAACATATTTACGGAGGCAAGCAAAATCATCATACATATCATACGTAATTACTAGTCACAAGATACAAGTCGTATAATAAGATACTTGCCTTAATAACCGCTACCAAACGCTCTGAAGAACACGGTTCGATCGGGAAGCTCGGACTCAAGAAGACAACGAATCTAAGGGTTCCACTCGAGTTCTTCACAAGAATTCGACCCTAACAACATATAATCAATAAATCATCGATCATACGAGGAAGAATAATCGTAGAACGCCCGAAAACCCCTCTATGACATTTTATCGGTCACCTTTAAGGCGTCGATCAAGAACTCGACCAAAATAACGAATCGATACGATCCAACCATGGAATAACAAGGGAAATGATATAATACATCTAAATAATCATCAATCCATCATAATACTAAGTTAAATCGGATAAATCGGACGAAAACAACCAAAATACCCAAATTTCCCAAAACTAGATTTCTAGGAAATCGATTCGATTCTAGATCGAGGATGTTATAGGATTGATCATTGATGATATAAACTCCAAAACTTCATGGATTGATTGTCCAACAACATCTCTCCATGCTATACACACCCTCAGCCGCGTACGGGAAGGAAAAGTAGGAGAAATGATCAAGAAAACGCCCGCAGCCTTAAATAGCCGATCACGGCCGTTACGTGACGAATCGCCATGGCTTACGACGAATCGCCATGGCCGAACTCCTGCCGAAAATGCCGAACGCGACGCACGCACGCCGTGGCCTTACGACGAATCGCCTTACGACGAATCACGGCCACTACCGCACGTTACTCGCCAGTAGGCTCGCCCGAGCATGCCCGGCCATGACTCGGCCGGGACCAACTCCGACGGCCCGAACGACCCCGAAACCCGAACCTGAGTACGAATCGAAGATACGGTTACGAAGTACTCTAAAAGACGAATCCGAGCACTAATAGAACACACGATTCCGACTACCCGAAGGCTTGAAATTCGACAACAGAAAGTAATTACCCCAAACTTTGGGAAATTACGAAAATGGCCCAAAACGCCCCAAAATCACGATACGTGATCGAATAACCAAACCGAAGCTTGAAACATGAATAATAACATTAAATGAACTTACGAGAAAGTCGAAACAACAGTTTCGGACGAGATTCGCAAGAATCGAACTCAAGTGCGGAAAAACCGCTAAAAAGCACGGAACTCAACAAAACGACACCGAAACGAGCTCGGATGACAAAAAGTGCAGAATTAATCATTCATGAAATGACGAAACGGTCATGAGAGAGTCGTCAAAACGGACTTCCGCCGAAAAAAAAGAAATTACCGGAAATCGAAATTACGGGTTATTACAGGGTCTAGCAAGATGTACAAGGATTTGAAGCAATTTTATTGGTGGGGCAATATGAAACGAGAAGTTGCAGAATTCATTTCAAGATGTTTGACCTGTCAGCGGGTTAAGATTGAGCACCAACGACCAGCTGGTATGCTGAAACCACTCTCGATTCCCGAATGGAAATGGGAGGACATATCGATGGATTTTATCACCAACTTACCAACGAGTCGCCGAGGAATGAATATAATTTGGGTGATTGTGGATCGTCTGACCAAATCAGCCCACTTATTGGAGATTAAAGACACATGGGGTCCCGAGAGATTGGCGCAATTGTTCATTAAAGAAATTATAAGGTTGCATAGTACTCCCAAGAGTATTATATCGGGTCGTGACGGGCGGTTCATGTCACACTTCTGGAAAGCAGTTCATCGTGCGATGGGTAGACAGTTGAACTTTAGTACAGGATTTTATCCTCAGACCGATGGCCAGTCTGAGAGAACTATCCAAACCCTAGAAGATATGTTGAGGGTGTGTGCTCTTGATTGGGAGGACGACTGGGAAGCCCAACTGCCTTTGGTGGAATTCACCTACAATAATAGTTGGCACACTTCGATTCATATGGAACCTTATGAAGCATTGTATGGCCGTCGTTGTAGGTCCCCTTTGTGTTGGGACGATCTGTCTGAATCTATGGGTACGGAACCGAATATGTTGTTAGCAGTCCGTGAGAAGATCGCCCTGATTAGGAGTCATTTGTTAATGGCTCAGAGCTGGTAGAAATCTTATGCAGACAACTGTCGATGACTGGTTGAGTTCGAGGTTGGTGACCATGTGCTAATGAAGGTGTCCCCTACTCGAGGTGTCTTTTGTTTTGGGAAGAGAGGCAAACTAAGTCCGAGGTATATCAGGCCATTTGAGGTTTTGGAACGAGTAGGCGATCTGGCCTATCATCTGGTGTTGCCACCAGTTTGAGTCGGATTCATAACGTGTTTCATGTCTCCCAGTTGAGGAAGTATGTTGCTGATCCGAGCCATATACTTCAGTTCGAAGAGATCGAGTTAGCTGATGATCATTCTTACGAGGAATGTCCCGTACAGATACTTGAGAGGAGGATCAAACAATTGAGGAACAAGACGATTCCCTTGCTGAAGGTTCAGTGGTTAAGACACGGAGTCAAGGAGGCTACGTGGGAGACTGAAAGCAGCATGCGAGAGAGGTGTCTCGAGTTGTTTACCCCTTAGTTTCGAGTACGAAACTCCTTTTAAGGAGGGGGAGTATGTAATATCTGACAGTAATTTCTTATCTACTGTCCTATTATTCGGATAATTTGAGTATATTTGTAATCATGTTACATTTAGTTTAATATTTATTGATGTCGAGATATATCAGAATAGACTTGATTATAACTGTCTTTCGCATTGTGGTTGATTGCTTGACGTTGTGTAGATTGTTACATTTTTGGGCTAGGTTATCTGTGTTTAACGTACGCTAAGATTTAAATTAACGTACGCTAATGCATTAGCTTTACGTGCGTAATGAAGTACTCGTTACGTACGTAATGCTGAGAATCTTATCCGATCTCAACTTTCACCATGGGGGCCAGGCAAGATCCGGATAATTAGCCCTTTCGAGGCAGCCAAGTTGACGTACATTATGTATGTAATGTTGAGGCTATAACAGACGTAATGAGGTTGGTGTTTTGAGGCAGTAGCCTCTGGAGGCAGATTGCGTACGTAACAACTTGTGTGTAGTGTACGTAAAGTGATTAACGTACGTTAGCTTCATGCTATAACGTACGTAACAGATTGTGCAGTTTATAAAAAAGACAGCCTGTGTCTTTCATTTGCACGAAAGAAAATTTCTTTGTTAAAACTTTAAGTTCGTCTTGAACTTTCAAAAATCATTATTTAAATTATTCATTTTCAAGGCATTTAAAATGATTGATCTCGGTAAATTTCCTTTTTTCAAGAATTTTGGAAATTTCGGTTTCCAAAGATTTATTTTTAAATTGGAGGGATTTTATTTTGGATAAAGCATTTTGAAAATCGGTATGCAATAATTCAAATGCTTCAAATAATCATTTTGAGATGATGTACTCACCTGACTTTCGACGTCGCTTTCGTCGAATGAGCTTCGTGCCATAAGTGCGAGGTTATTTTGATTGATGAAATCTTCGTCCTCGTCTTCGTCACTCCACGTGGCAATTAAGATTTCCTTCTTTGGATTTGCTTGGCAATTATTTGCAAAGTGGCCTGGTTTACCACAGATTCGACAGTTGTTGTCGAATTTCTTAGATTCCCCATCTTGATGTCTTTCTTTCTCCGGTTTAATAAGTTTTGAAACTTATTAATATTCTTGGCGTAATATGCCGATTCTTCGTCAATATCATCGACCAAGATTTCTTCTTTTTGATACATCTTAGCTTTTAAAGCTATTGTTCTTCCTTTCGGCTTCGGCTTGGCATTTCGAGATTTAAGAACACTCTCATAATTTATTAGTGATCCGACGAGGGCGCTAAAATCAAGATTATTGAGATATTTCGATTCCATAATCGTCGTCACCATGCCGCCCCATTCCTGAGATAGCGATCGTAGGATCTTCTTTACTCTTTCACTACTCGAAAGGTGTTTTCCATAACAAGCTAATCCATTTGTAATGATCGAAAATCGGTCGAGCATGATTGTAATGGATTCGTCGTCTTTCATTTGGAATAGCTCGTAGTCATGGAGAAGCATGTTAATCTTTGTCTCCTTGACTTGATTTGTGCCTTCGTGTGTGATTTCCACCATCTTTCAAATCTCTTTGGCACTATCACAAGAAGATATCTGGTTGTGTTCTTCCGGAGAATCATCATATTCTTCAACAGATTTAAGCGTACCGTCGGATTTGATTGGAATTTTTGGACCAAGACATATCACTTTCCATAGCTCGAGGTCATAAGCTCGGATGAATATTGGCATCTTCTTCTTCCATGTCATGAAGTTAGATCCATCGAAGAATGGTGGTAGGTTCAAGGCAAGACCTTCGACCAGGGCAAATTGAAACGCCATTTG